>CM016619.1:85021150-85621150 GCA_005393395.2 Gossypium australe | reverse complement strand
TCGTACCAACCAACACACCGTGGGGATTTCTACAATCAACCCTCCATCCGCTACACGCCGTCTCGACAGTCATGCTGCCGGTTATATCAACGATCACTATGTGACCTTAAAATCCACTGTGGCTTAGCCACCGATCACCATGTGACCTCATAAATCATTTGTGGAAGAGCCACCGATCACTATGTGACCTTATAATCAAGTGTGGCAAAGCCACCGATCACTATGTGACCTTATCACTTCCCCTTTATCATCATTCCCACATCCCATGCACAACATATATGTCATAATAAATGTAACATGCTATTAACAAGGCATTAAAATATCACATACATCCAACCTCATATTGAATCATTTCAGACACGTACCTGGCACTCCCTGCCTTACCCAAAAGGGTATTTCAACTGTATACACAGCCTTCTCCGGCTTTTCAGCCTATTCAATTACTAGTACATTTAAAAATAAAGTGTGTTAGGGTCTACAGACAATCACGCTAAAACTACCTTTAAGGGTATAACAGTAATTTTGCACTTGCAATGGCCTTTCCGAAGGCCTAATGTCGCCCGAGCGACTCACCTACCATTTCCGGTTGTATCGGACTATTGGGCCTAAAACTGATTCCGGCCCATTCAGGCCCACACGCTCGTGTGGCCCACCTAACACAAATCTAGCCACGTATATGAGATACACCTAGTCTAGTTCACTATATACTACACCATCATACAATTTCTTCAATTCGGCCCACGGGCCCATTGGGCCCACTTCGGCCCATCGTGGCCCAAGCAACCTCAACCCACAAGAATACTACTGATGGCCTCAACTATCACGTCGAAGCCCCACACGTGTGCTCGCACGCTCGTGTGACTACTATTGCCGTGACCGGCACTTCGGCATTTGCCGCTCTACAACTAGAGCAGAGAGAGTTACACACCTGATAGGAATCTGGTGCTAAACCGCACTGCGACCACTCTTGTGCCCAAACTCCCACCAAGGTATGTTTACCCCCTTCTAGAATGCTCTTTATATAGCCAGCTTCTCACCTTTCTTCTTTGTATCTTTCCGATGTGGGATCCTTCCATCAGCAGAGTTTAAATCCAACTCAAACTCTTCTCGACCAATTCGCAAAATAAATACTCCCTTGCTTTTCATGAGATTCAAACCCAGGCTCCCCTGTAACATAATCCACGCCGCTAACCACTTGGCCACAAGCTCTTATTGTGTCCAAAACCATGCTCAATAAAATATGAATCCATAGCCAACTTCTAAGGTCCATGTAAAAAGAAAACCAAAATGCAAAAGCCAAGACTTGAACCTTGGACCTCCTTCCTTCCTTGTGGCGTCATCCCCTTGTCTCTTATGTGACGTCACTTTGCCACTACACCATACACTCCACTTGTGTCATTTTCTTCCATATTTTATTCTTAAAGCCTACCTACCAACTCCCAGGGTTTTTTTCACCTAAAACCAAAATTTCCCCAAAGCCAAAGTTTGATCTCGGGACTTCATAGAAGCCCTCTAACCTTCCAAAATCACTTATCTAATAGGTCCAACTTGCATTTAAGCCAACCTCTTGTTCTCCAAAAATTTAAACGCTACTACGCTCAAGGCCCATTGGGCCCAATCCTACTAGGCCCAATTTCGGGATGTTACAAATCTACCCTCCTTAAAGAAATTTCGTCCTCGAAATTTCCTACTAACTAACAGTCACACATCCTAACCTACCACACCACGCTCTTGCTGTGCACTCTGATCTTAATAACACTAATATACTTTTAACTAGAATTTCGAACTTCTACACATACTCAAAAACACCTAGCCATTAAAGCAGACAAATATTTCATACGCAACCAACTCTATATCCGAACATCACATCCAAACCAAACACACAGAATAGATACCAAAAATACATCATATAACAAAGCGTATCAGGAAACTTACAGTGCGAATTGTTGTCGGAGACTCGGGTGCCATACTTCCAGAAAACAGATATATATTTTTCTAAACCATTTTCCAAACCAACTTTTGAAAATATTTTTGAACCTCATACCCACAGCTGAGTTTTTGAACCTAGGCTCTGATACCATAATTGTAACACCCCAAACCCGGCCTAAACGTTACATCCGGATCTGGCATGTCACATAAAAGGGTTGTTTAAAAAGCTGCTCGTTTGTTAAAAATTTCGAGTTTAAATATTTATTCGCTTGTTATCCTTTTGTTAACATTTTGGAAAACGGTTATTAAGAGTTTAGGAAATTCCCGTATTGAACATTTAATAATAATAGGCAGTAATCAAAATAAAAGCTAAACCAAATAAAATACCAAATTAAAGTTATAGTGGCCTTATTATATAACAAAAACCCAAATAAAAATAAGTCCAAATAAAAGAAACGAGTTTACGAGAAAACATTGCATGGCCACCACAAGTCCGCCTCAGCTCCCAAATCCGCGATCTAATGATTACCTCAAAATTAAACAATGGGGTGAGTCATTGAGACTCAGTGTGAAAATTCCTCGAAACACATATATGGCTCGTAGCCCACAAATGCATGTTGGGCCTTAGCCCACTCAATATGGCATAGAAATAAATGAATGCAACATGTCCCAGCCCACCCTAGTTTTTCCATCCTCTACACGCCAACTCGTACCAACCAACACACTGTGGGGATTTCTACAATCAACCCTCCATCCGCTACACGCCGTCTCGACAGTCATGCTGCCGGTTATATCAACGATCACTATGTGACCTTAAAATCCACTGTGGCTTAGCCACCGATCACCATGTGACCTCATAAATCATTTGTGGAAGAGCCACCGATCACTATGTGACCTTATAATCAAGTGTGGCAGAGCCACCGATCACTATGTAACCTTATCACTTCCCCTTTATCATCATTCCCACATCCCATGCACAACATATATGTCATAATAAATGTAACATGCTATTAAAAAGGCATTAAAATATCACATACATCCAACCTCATATTGAATCATTTCAGACACGTACCTGACACTCCCTGCCTTACCCAAAAGGGTATTTCGACTGTATACACAACCTTCTCCGACTTTTCAGCCCATTCAATTAATAGTACATTTAAAAATAAAGTGTGTTAGGGTCTACAGACAATCACGCTAAAACTACCTTTGAGGGTATAATAGTAATTTCGCACCTGCAATGGCCTTTCCGAAGGCCTAATGTTGCCCGAGTGACTTAGCTACCATTTTCGATTGTACCGGACTATTGGGCCTAAAACCCGATTTCGGCCCATTCAGGCCCACACGCTCGTGTGGCCCACCTAACACAAATTTAGCCACGTATATGAGATACACCTAGTCTAGTTCACTATATACTATACCATCATACAATTTCTTCAATTCGGCCCACGGGCCCATTGGGCCTACTTCAGCCCATCGTGGCCCAAGTAGCCTCAACTATCACGTTGAAGCCCCACACGTGCGCTCGCACGCTCGTGTGGCTACTATTGCCGTGACCGGCACTTCGGCATTTGCCGCTCCACAACTAGAGTAGAGAGAGTTACACACTTGATAGGAATCTGGTGCTAAACCGCGCTGCGACCACTCTTGTGCCCAAACGCCTACCAAGGTATTTTTACCCCCTCCTAAAATGCTCTTTATATAGCCAGCTTCTCACCTTTCTTCTTTGTATCTTTCCGATGTGGGATCCTTCCATCAGCAGAGTTTAAATCCAACTCAAACTCTTCCCGACCAATTCGCAAAATAAATACTCCCTTGCTTTTCATGAGATTCGAACCCAGGCTCCCCTGTAGCATAATCCATGCCGCTAACCACTTGGCCACAAGCTCATCTTGTGTCTAAAACCATATGCAATAAAATATGAATCTATAGCCAACTTCTAAGGTCCATGTAAAAAGAAAACCAAAATGCAAAAGCCAAGACTTGAACCTTGGACCTCCTTCCTTCCTTGTGGCGTCATCCCATTGTCTCTTATGTGGCGTCACTTTGCCACTACACCACACACTCCACTTGTGTCATTTTCCTCCATATTTTATTCTTAAAGCCTACCTACCAACTCCAAGGGTTTTTTTCACCTAAAACCAAAATTTCCCCAAAGCCAAAGTTTGATCCCGGGACTTCATAGAAGCCCTCTAACCTTCCAAAATCACTTATCTAATAGGTCCAACTTGCATTTAAGCCAATCTCTTGTTCTCCAAAAATTTAAACGCTACTACGCTCAAGGCCAATTGGGCCCAATCCTACTAGGCCCAATTTCGGGATGTTACAAGCATGCTCTAGAATAGGGCCGGGACTAAACCGAATACACACGGAAATTCTCAAAAATTTAAAATTTTTTCTAAGTTACAGAGGTCACACGCCCGTGTGGGCAGGTCGTGTGCCTCCCACAGCCTCAGACACGCCCGTGTGTCTAAGCCGTGTCGAAACATGGCATACATATTGACTTGTCCATATGGCCCTGTGTGCCTCACCCTTGGTCGAACCTGACTTGCACCACACGGCCAATCACACGCCCGCGTGTCTAGCCTGTGGTCGATCATGACTTGTTTTGAATTACAACCACGAGGGACACGGTCGAGCCACTCGCCCGTGTGCTCAACCGTGTGGGCAAATATAGGCCATTTTCAAGGCCAAAATGCCATCTACACTTGGGTCATCCCTACAAGCTCAAACAAGCATTATTTCACACACAATTGGCAACCAAAATCATGTCATAAGAGCAACATATCATCCCATTCCATCTCATCTCTAATCATGCCAAATTGTATACCAAATTGCATAACTAAAACACATGTATAACCAAGCATGATACATTCACAACCTACCATTCATATAACCATTTCATTGATCAAACATACATACTCATATTGCATCTATATGCTTACTATAATCTTGACCATTTCATAGACACGAGTTTATACCAAAACCAACATCATATAGCATAGCATCACATACAAAACACAATCACTTATCTAGCCATATCACATGGCTACATATATACATGTCTCAAACATACTCTAAAACAACTAGCCTATACATGCCATATTTAGCTATATACACATTCAAAAGTACCAAAGTTGAGTTTGATAGTGTGGTGATGATCCTCGACGATTCCCGAGCCTTTCGTAGCTTAGTAAGCCATATACAAATAAACTTAATATATAATCATTCATAAGAATAGCTATTTGAATTCATTATCATCTCTTTATTTCAAGCACATAAATAAATAATCTCTTTGGTCCACTTGGTTTGCCATTTGCTTACCAGTTCATCATATATAAAGTATTTCATTTGCTCATATCTCAAACATATATATATCTCAAATGTTCCTTTGCATCAATGCACATATTTACTCACCTTTCATGCTTATACAAAGCATACATATCAACGTATCTGAATCAGATAAATAATTCACATAGCTATTCATTTCTCGGACTTGCCCATTGAACCGTTCGGAACTAAATAGGATACTTAGAGTGCTTAGAATAGTCGTACAAAGCCAATGTCCAAGACGTGGTCTTACATGTATTCAGATATCGATGCCACTATCCCAAACAGGGTCTTGCACGAATCAATATGATGCCAATGTCCCAGACATGGTCTTACACGAAATCTTGAATCAATGCCAATGTCCCAGACGTGGTCTTACATGATATCACATATCGGACACCTATGTCATGACATATGTAATCCTATCTATTCCTAGGTTAGTACGGGACTTCTTGGATATTGACCATTTCTTGATACTTTCTCGGAAGCCATATAGTCATCATTTCATACACATTCATCACAATGTAGTTTCATATGCATATACATAATTTAATACAAATACATTTAGCCTCTGTTTGGTAACTTGTAAAAGCTTTTCTGTAGAAGCTTTTCATGCTTTTCTGCTGTTTGGTTGGCTGTAATTGATTTTCCATGGGAAAATATTTTACAAAACACAGGAAAATGAGAGTTAATTTTTAGGAAGATTCTTACCCTTTTGAATTTGGTAAGACATTTTTCGGAAAATGACGCCTTCTTCTCCCCTTTCCCTTTCCCTTCCCCTTCCCCTTCCCCTTCCCCCTGGGTTGCAAATCAGTTTGGTTAAGGACCTTTTCCGGTTCCTCCTTCATCCAGGTAAGGCTCCTTCTTCTTCTTCTTCCGTTCTTCATTCCTTTTCTTTCTTCCGTTCTTCATCTTCTCTTCCAGGTAAAAGTCAGTCGCATATATTCTCTTCTTAGCATATTCTATTTCGTTTCTCTCTTTCTCAGGCAGCAATACTTCCAGCGCTTTGACCATATTGACACAACCCTCCACCAGATATGTCAATACCTTCACATCTCATCGCCGCCACCACCGCCCGACCCAGCTGATGTAGAGGACCTCTGAGTCCTTTTCTTTTTATTTTTATTTTTATTTTCATTTTTACTTTTATTTTCATATTTATTTTGCTTCTATTTTAGTTGACTATTAAAAGACTTAAAAGTTCCATTCGTACTATTGATCTCACTTTATCATTGGCTATCCAACCACAAGTTTCCATAACAACATCCATCCCCTAAAATCTAATTGATGACTTCGCAGATTAAATAGATTAAATATACCACTCAAGGGACGAAAACATCACCTATACCTAGTCATCACATTCGTCATGGAACACCCTCCAAGGATTTCATCCAAAATTCAGGAAGTTTCATGTCTCTCCCTATCCTTTGATTATTATATTGCTATTATCTATCGTTGTACATTGAGGGCAATGTACATCTTAAGTGTGGGGGGGGGCTAACTATAATATTATTTGAAAATCCCTGAATTAGATCTTGTTTCTAAAGTAATTTTTTCATATTATGATTAGAATGAAATTTCCTTTGATTTATGATTTTTATTGATATGTCTTGGATTAAGTCATTGATAATTGTACATTGATGATATAAATTTTAGGAGACTAGAGAATCAAGCATGATGAGTCTATTTTCAAAATTTAAAATTTTGTTAGGTTGTCTACTTGAATCTAATTATTACCTTGAAGTTTGAAATTTACAAGGTTGATATCAAATAACCATAGTTTGTGTGAGATTTTGAGCCTTTTAAAGCATATATTCTTTCGCGCTCACTTCTTATTATGAGTGTGTCAACATTGATTTGTTATTCTAGAACTTGCATCGATTATACATGTTGAGACCACACCTTTGATTTGATATACAGAGATGATAAGGGCACCTAGGTTTTAACCCACTCACTCCATTAAAAGCCTACCTTCACAATTAACCCCTAGTGAACCCCGTTTAATCCTAACAACCCTTTTTATTGACTCACCTACTAATATTAACTCAAAACCCTCTGTATTTGTTATCACCATTCCTTGACTACCCTTTTTGTCGAGATTTGATTTGATCGGTTTCCTAATTATTTTATTTCAGTAGTTGAATTTATCTTTTATTATGTATTTGACTTATTCTTTAAAAAAAATCGAAGAATATTCACATTGGTTTTGTGATTAGGCGAGCTTATACGTTAAATTCCAATTATTGAAGAAGAAGCTCATATTAGAATATCATTTATGTAATTATTATCAGTTCGATATCTCTAGATAGGTGATTTGTCAAGTCAATCTCGATTCTAACCCGCTAATTCAGCCTTTATCCACACCTTTAACCCAAGCCTCGTTACAACCCTGTTAAAGACCTTTTGATTTGTGTATCATCTCATATTATAGTGGTGGAGATTTGATTTTCATGCAAGCCTATGGGATTAACTCTTCATGTTCGACTTTTGAGTGCTTAATTTTGAACCTTAAACACTTTGAGTGATTTGAGTGAATCTTTAGTGAGGATGTCAACCCTTGTCAATTTTGAATCAAAGGTAATTAATTAGGTAAGGGGAAAAACCTAACGTTTTCGGGCTATAAATGTATGACTTAGAGTGTTTGAATCTTTAGGACTCTTTGAGTTGAATTATCATTGTATGAATTATCTCTGAATTATGATGAAACATTATTGATGAATATTATGAATCAGGGAAGTTTGTTTTAATTGTGAGTTGAGAATTTTGCTTGAGGACAAGCAAAAGCTTAAGTGTGGGGGTATTTGATAAACCGTAATAGTAACATATTTTAGGCCCATATTCAGCATACTTTTGGATGATTTAAGCCTTGAATTGTGTAATTTGATGCTCTTAATCCTTTGTTTTCATGTTTTATACCCAGGAGAGCACCAAAGGACGAAAAGAACGAGAAACAGGCCCAGAACAGAGTAAATGGGCCATACCACAAAGACCACACGGCCTGGGCCCAAGACCACACAGCCGTGCCTCATTCAACACCTCGAACACGGCCTAGCCACGACTTACACGGGCGTGTGCCATGGGAGTGTCCCTGCCATGACTAAGAGAAATTTCACTCGGATTAGGATACTTAGGGCCGAAGAAACACATTCAGAAGCCTATATAAACACCCTAAGCATAACCTAAAAGGGGGAACCCAAGGATTTAGTCAGTGGACGTCCAGCTAGGCCAAAGAGGGCAGATTTATGGGGATTTACTCAAAAATAGCCAGTTGATTCATCTCAAGAAGCCGAAATCATACTCAAGACGAAGGATTTCTCCTTCAATTCCTTCAGGGGGTTTTAGGGATTTCTATGTTTTATTTTATCTTTTCTTCTGAGATGATTTCTTTTATTGTTATGAACTAAACTCTCAGATACCTGAGGGGGATGAAACCTAAGGTGAATCTTGTTATCGTTTGCTGAGCTATATGATAAATATTTGACTTGTTCTTAATTATGTGTTCTTAGTTCTTGTGTTGATATTTCTAGGATATTAATTCAAGTATGATGTGCTTAGGTCGAGGAGCAAAAGTCCCTGCCTAAGAGTAGATCTAGCATAATTAAGCGGAGTTGATCTTACGCCTAGAGATAGGGTGATGAGATTTTACTGGATTAGGGTGAAACCTAATATGGGAGTCCATAGATTGAGTTAATACAATTCTACGAGTTTTAATTAGAAAGAGATTTCAATTAATCAACCTAGGGTTAGACGTTAGTCGCCTCGAGAGAGGGATTAATATACGTGAGGGAATCTTACGGATCGGGTCAAATGAATAAATCGTCTGGTTCAGAGTTAGGTAACAAGTGAAGTCTAGGTGGATTCTTCCTTGGGCATCGTCTTAATCAATTGGTTTTTCCTAAAGTTATTTTCCCCAATTTATTCTCTTTGCCTTTGCATCTTTAGATTAGTTGATTAGTTAATTTTTGATTAGATAAAAATTCATTTAATTCTTAGGCTAAATAATAAAAAGAGAGTTAGTATTAGTACTTTTGGTTCCTTTGGGTTCGACAATCCGGTCTTGCCTTAACTATACTATTGTTTGATAGGTGCGCTTGCCTCACATCGTTGTTATAGTTAGTTTCCAGGTTCGATCATTCTTTATATAAATTTTAAGACTTTGACATCACATAAAACAATGATCACCGAGAATTTCTGTATGTGTTCGGTTTAGTCCCGGCCTCATTCTTTAGCATGTTTAATGTCTCGTTGACCTATTAAAGGGACACTTTGATTGGATTTGATGAATTATATTATGAAATATCCGTAAAAGTTTTTGATTGTCTGGTAACACCTCTTAACCCTAAGCCGGTGATAGTTATGGGGTTAGGGGTGTTACATTTTATTGGTATCAGAGCTACGGTTTAGTTGATTCTTGGACTAACGTTGCGTGAAAGAGTCTAGCTATACATGCCATATATTATAACTGTGATAGTGTGATGAATCCTGACGTGTAAAATGTGTTTATCGTATAGTAATGGATCTCGAAAGAGCCGTAGCTGACAATGTTGACAGCAATGCGCCTGCTCCCGCTCTAGGGATAGCGCCATCTGATTCGAGATCGGCAACAAGCGATCAAGAGGGAGAGGCTAAACAAGTTTTCTTACAAATGATGAGTGAGTGGTTCACTCAGCTCGTAAGAAATAATCCGACTGTTTCACAACCTTCGCCCCCGCTTAATCCTCCTCAAACTTCTGCTATACCTCCGGGTATGAATCTGAATTTGTTGAATAAGCCTCCAGTCGACAAAATCCGTAAGTATGGGGCTGAAGAGTTCAGGGCCAATAGTGATGACGATGCTGAGAAAGCCGTGTTTTTGTTAGAGAACACAATCCGGGTATTTGATGAGATGTCACTGAATCCTGAAGAATGCATAAAATGTGTTGTTTCCATGTTACGAGATGCAACCTATCAGTGGAGGAAGACTTTGGTTTTAGTGGTTCCAAAGGAACGGGTTACTTGGGATTTCTTTCAGTCTGAGTTTCGAAAGAAATATATCAGTCAGAGATTCATTGATTAGAAACGAAAGGAGTTCCTAGAATTGAAACAGGGTCACATGTCTGTCACTGAATACGAATGAGAGTTCGTGAAACTAGGTCAGTATGCTCGGGAATGTGTATCGACCGAAGCAATAATGTGCAAAAGATTTGAAGACGGCCTTAACGAAGATATCCGCAAGCTAGTTGTGTTTGTATGTAACAGTCCGGTTTAGACCCTGGTTGGAATAGTGGTTTTGGGACCACAAATCTGAGTCAGAAAAATATTTTAATATTATTTTCTGTGTCTACTGTGTGTGATTAAGTTAAAGTTCTGTGAATTAATTTGTCTGTTTGTGTGCTTAATTTGAAAAAAGGATTAAACTGCATTAAATTAGCATGCCATATGTTAAAAGCACCTATGTGTTATTATTTATAAAGGTGTGGCCTTATGAGGCAATTAAACCATTATAAAAGTGAGTGGATGGTATTGGACATTAATGGCATTGAATTTTATATGTTTTATATGTTTATTCATAAGGTTAATTTGGTAAAAGAATTAATATATATGTTATAATAAAATAAACATAAAACATGGCCATTATTCATCTTATTTGGCCAAATTTAGCAAGGAAAGAAAAGAAGAAAAATGTTCTTAGGTTTCGACTAGTTTTTGGCTTAATTCAAGGTATGTTTTTTATCGGTTTTTGATAATTTCTACGTTTTTGCAATCGTTGCTTCGAGTACTTTGAAACCCATGTCCTAATTTTGTGAATTGATGAATATTTTGTATTGTGTCATTGATGAACGTATGAGTTTTGGGATGTTTGATGGTGAAATATGAATTATATGTGATACAATAACATAGTTTGTCTGTAGAGTTTTGATGATTTTAAGTAATTTGGATTGAATTGAAAGAATAATATTTTGAAGGACTAAATTGTGAAATAAATGAAATGTATGTACTCATATGAGCATGAGTAAAATTCGGCTATGCATGGGTAATATGAAATTATGTGTACTTTGTAATTTTGTGAAATAGGAACTAAAATGTCAAAATGTGAAAATATGGGGGCTAATTTGTATATTGCCCTAAATGCGTGTTCTTGGATTGAATTGAATGTTTTGGTGAATAAAAGGGTTAAAGTTGAATATGTACAGATAAAGAATCGAAGAAATCAGACTTAGATCGCGGGAAAGCAAAAGTAATTGAGCAGCTTAGTCCGTTTTCTTTAAACCGAATCCGAGGAAAGTCTATATACAAATAAATGTATTTGTATTAATTTTCTATATGTTCATATGAAATCTCATTGTGATGAATGTGTATGAGAATGATAGTATATGAATTCCGAGGAAGTATCGACAATGTATCAATGTTAGAGAAGTCTCGTATGAACCAAGGAATAGATAGGATTACGTATGTCATGACATAAGTGTCTGATATGTGATATCATGTAAGACCACGTCTGGGACGTTGGCATTGATTCGAGATTTCGTGTAAGACCACGTCCGGACGTTGGCATCGATATGAGATTTACGTGTAAGACCATGTCTGGGACATTGGCATCGTATTGATTTGTGTAAGACCCTGTCTGGGACAATGGCATTGATACTTGGTTACATGTAAGACCACGTCTAGGATGTTGGCATTGTATGATTATTTCGAGTATTCCGAGTAACCTATTAGATTCCAAACGGTTCAATGGGCGAGTCCGAGAAATGAATGATTATATGTGATGTCCATCCGTTTCAGGTACGTCTAAAGTATATGCTTTGAATAAGCATGAGAGGTAAGTTAACATGTACATAGATGTTTTGAACAAAGTGTGATATGTATATGTTTGACATTGGAGAAAAAGAGATGTTTGTGATATGATATGTTAGTAAGCAATGGCAATCCAATTGAGCCAAAGAGAAACTTATGTGTATGGAATGAAAATATATTTATGAATTTGATTTGTCATGCTTATAATTTGATTATATGTTAAGTTTATTTGTATATGGCTTACTAAGCTTTTGGAAAGCTTACTTTGTGTGTGTTTGCTCTATTTTATAGATCGTCAAAGCTACTGAAGGCTCAGGGACCGTCGAGGATCGTCATCACACTACTCAATCTTATTTTGGTACCTTTTGAAAGTGTATATACTAAGTATGGCATGTATAGGCTAGTCACCTTGAGTTATGTTTGAGATATGTGTACATAGCCATGTGATATGGCTAAATAAGTAGTTGTGCTATGAATGAGATGCTATACTATATGATATTGGTTTTGGTATAATTTCATGCTTATGAAGTGGTCATGAATATGGTAAGTATACAGAAGCAATATGAGTATATATGTTTGATCATTGAAATGGTTATATGATTGGTAAGATGTAGATTTATCATACTTGGTTTAATTGTGAAGTGGTTGAACTATTTAGCATATAAGTTGGCATGCTTAGAAATAAGATTGAATGGGAAGATATGTTGATCATTTGACATGATTTTGGTTGCCAATTGTGTATGGGATAATGCTTGTATGAGCTTGTAGGGATGACCCAAGTGTGGGTGGCATTTTGGCCTTGAAAATGGCCTATACTTGCCGACACGGTTGAGCACACGGGCGTCTGGCTCGATCGTGTCCCTCGTGGTTGTATTTCAAAACATGTCAAACTCGACCACGGGCTGGACACACGGACGTGTGACTGGCAGTGTGGTGCAAGTCAGTAGCGACCACGGGTGAGGCACATGGGCGTGTCCACGGCCGTGTAGACAAGTCAATATGTATGCCTTGTTTTGACACGGCTCAGACACACGGGCGTGTCTGAGGCCATGGGAGGCGCACGGCCTGCCCACACGGGTGTGTGACCTTTGTAACTTAGAAACAATTTTAAATTTCCAAAAATTTCTGTATGTGTTCGGTTTAGTCCCGACCCTATTCTTTAGCATGTTTAAGGTCTCGTTGGCCTATTAAATGGACACTTTGATTGGATTTGATGAATTATATTATGAAATGTCCGTAAAAGTTTTCAATTGTCCAGTAATTCCTCTTAACCCTATATCGATGATGGTTACGGGTTAGAGGTGTTACATTGTACGACTCAGCAAATATGCTCGTGAATGTGTTTCTTCCGAGGCTATAATGTGTAAAAGGTTCTAAGATGGATTAAATGAAGAAATCAAACTGTTAGCTTGGATTCTTGAGCAGAAAGAGTTTGTCGTTCTAGTTGACAGAGCTTGTAAAGTCGAAGAGCTTATCAAAGAGAAAAGAAAAGCCAATTCTGAGACTAGAGACTTTAGAAAGAGATTTGCGGACAAATCACATCAGTCAGCATCAAAGAAATCTATAGAGATGCGAGACATTTCAGCTCTAAACCTCAGACGACATCTGTTACCAGTGTGGGTAGTGTTAGAAATGTTGGACCTGAATGTAAGCACTGCAATAAGCGACATTACGGTGAATGTAGAATATTGAGCGGAGCTTGTTTTAGATGTGGATCCCTTGATCATTATCTTCAGAATAGTGTAGAAAAGTCTATAGCTGAAAGAGATCAACCGATGAAAGCAAGTAATACGGCTACTAGAGGGAGACCACCCCGAAAAAATGGAAATATGAGTGGTAATCGAGGTGCTACGAGAGATTCTGCTGTGAGATCTGAGGCACGAGCACCTACTCGAGCTTATGATATCCGTGCACGGGAGAAGGCATCATCGCCAGACGTTATTACCAGTACTTTTTCTCTTTTCGATACTGATATAATTGCATTGATAGATCCTGGATCAACCCATTTATATATCTGCATTTAAAAAGAGTTTACATGTAGAGTCTACAGAGTTTGAAATTAAAGTATTAAACCTCTTAGGCAAGTGTAACAACTCGTTTTTAGTCAAATCAGAATAGTGGTTTGGGACCACAAATGTAAAGTTAAAATATTTATTTTATTATTATTTTAATGTCTACAGTATGATTGAGTGATTGTGTGAAGATTTCGTTAAGAAATTTTATCGTTTGAATGGTCAATTTGATAAAAAGGACTAAATCGCGTAAAATGTAAAAGTGTCGTTCTATTAGCTAAAGGTGTCTAATAGCTATAGAACCTTACAGTTAAAGTCCTTAAGTGGTAAATAGACCATTAGTTTGATAGTCGATGATAGTGGCATGGCATTTGGTGTAATTATTAAATGTTTTAAAGGTTAAATAACTAAATTAGTTAATAAAGGTTAATTAAAACAAAACAAAAATCAAAATTTTGTCCATCTTTTCTTTCAGTTGCTTAATGTTGAAGAAGAAGATAGGCATCTTATCCATTCTAGGGTTCGATCACTTTGGAGTCTAATTGGTAAGTGATTTTGACTCGGTTTTTAATGATTTCTACATTTTTGAGATCGTTGCAGCTAGTACTAGCTAGCCCAAGGACTATTTTGCAAAAATGTTAAAGATTTTGAATGTTTCCATTGATGAATATGTGTGAGTTTTGATGATTGATGATAGATTTTTAATGTTTAATGTTAGATACACAAGTTTTGTTAAGTGATTTTTAGTGAATATGCAAAATAGAGATTAAATTGAGAAATAAATGAAAAATATGAGTTGCTAGGGGTATTATGGTAATTCGGCTAGCATGAGTTTATTTTGAATTTCATTAATTTGTGATTTTATGCAATAAGGATTAAATTGTGAAATATGTGGGGCAAAAGTGTAAATTGTGTTTTAAAGTATGTTTTGGACTAAATTAAATGAATAGATGATTGAATAAGTTATTTGAATACATTTAGATCAAGAAAAGCGGAATTCAAATCTAGATCGGGGGAAACGAAAGTTATCGACTAATTGATTAGATTTGTTGTTTTAACATCTGAGGTAAGTTCATATGTTATAAATTCATTTCAAATGCATTTTATATGCTTTGATATAGCATGAATTGTGATTATGTGATTACGGACTAGTTCAGAAATGATTTGATGAAGATTCGACAGTTGGAAACTCGATTGAACCTTAGGAATAGTTTAGGATGCTAGTCACATGTCATTAGATATACTTGAGTTGGCTTCGGGCCATGATTTAGCACTATGTGTGCGAGATAAACCGGTTTGGCTACGAGCCACGCATATCGACTGATATGGCTTCGGTCCATGATACCAGAATTTCGGATAAGTTACCTTGATTTGGCTACGAGCCATGGTATAGGTACTTTCGAGTGAGACCTTGAGTATCTAACTTCTATTCTGAATGGTTCAATGGGTAAAAGAAGAATGTGATTGAGTATGAGATTAGTATGATATGGTACAGGTACGTACGAATAAGAATTGAATATTGAAAACTATGAAATTGATGAGTTTCTTGGTAAGTATATGAATGATCATTTGATAGCTTGAAAGTTAATAGAATTGTTGTTCATTATTTTCCATTATATGTATGTTTAATGAATGATGTTAGTTTCTCATTGATAACATACGAGCTTACTAAGCTATATAGCTTACTTTGTTGCTTTTCCATGTTTTATAGTGATTTTAAAGCTAGCTCAGATTTGGGGATCGTCGGAGACTTCACCACACTATCCACTAACTCTTTAGTACTTTTGAAACTATGTTTTAAGTACATGGCATGTATAGGTATTTGAGTCTTGTTGATTATATTTTGGTAATGATGTTGGCCAAATGAATTGGCATTGTAAATGTATATGTTTTGGTTTGTAAATATAGCCATAAGATTTGGCTTAATTTGATAAATTTGGCTATGTGCTTATATATGCATATTTGTTGATAGTTAAGTTCATGAATGGATAAGAGAATGGTTTAAATTATGAGAATAGTAGTCATTGTTGCTACTTGGTATCATGATTGTTAAATTGATGATTTGAGGAAGTTAGTATGCTTGTGAAATTAGGACTAATAATGCATCTTTGATAATGGTCATTTTTATGATTGAATAGACAAGAATTGGTGTGAATTTAGTTAGTATAGTGCCTTGAATTAGTTAGTATTGAAATGGTAAGATTTAAGCTTGGTTTGGATGTTTTGGATTGCATATTGTGCTATGAATTGGTGCCATTTGGATTGTTTAGGTACATGAGATTTTCGGTGGAAAATTGGCTTGGTAAATAGCCTATTTTTGTCCACACGGGCAGAGACACGGGCCTGTGCCTTAGCCGTGTGTGACACACGGTCATGGTACATGGCCGTGTGTCCCCAAGTGTTGAAATTGAAATGAAGTCAGTATGCTCCACACGGTCTCACACATCGGCGTGTGTTCGGTCGTGTGGTACAAGTCAGTATACCCCCCAATTGGCACACGGCCTAGCATACGGGAGTGTGACTTGGCCGTGTTGCATAAGTCAGTATACCCTACAGGTTTGGCATAGCCTAACACACAGCCTGACACATGGTCGTGTGTTGCCACTTCGAAGGGCACACGAGTTAGACATGTGGGTGTGTGGTTGGCCGTGTGACCCAAGTCAATATGTACCCCCTATTTTCACACGGCCTGTGACACGGGCGTGTGACCCCTAATTTGAAGAAAAATTTGCTAAGTGTTGAAAATTTTTTGAGTTATCGGTTTAGTCCCAAACCACTCTCAAAGCATGTTTAAGGCCTTATAGGCTCTTAATAGGGACAAATTGATTGAGATTGAATTGAACAAAGGTATGTTAAATAGTTGTTTAATTGTTTTGTAAGTTCGATAATGCTCTGTAATTCTATTCTGGCAATGAATTCGGGTAAGGGGTGTTACAGCAAGTCTATTTTAGTTGATAAGATTTGTAAGAATTGTCATTTGATGACTCGGGGTTACTGTTTTCTGACTAACTTGATGCTTCTACCGTTCGATGAGTTTGATGTGATTTTGGGTATGGACAGGCTGACTATGCATGATGCAATTGTGAATTGTAGACGAAAGATTATCGAATTGAAATGTCAAAAATGGTGAAATTCTTCAGATTGAGTCTGATCATTAAAGTGAATTACCTACTGTGATATCGTCTATGTTAGCTCAGAAATGTATGAAAAAGGGCTATGAAGCATATATTGCATACAAACTGGATACAAAGGTGTCTGAATCAAAGATTGAATCTGTACCTGTTGTTTGTGAGTTTTCGGATGTATTTCAAGAAGAATTATCAAGTTTGCCACCGATCAGAGAGGTTGAATTTGGTATTGACTTAGTACCAAGAACAACATCGATATCGATAGCTCCGTACAAAATGGCTCCAACAGAATTAAAAGAGTTGAAAGCTCAGTTGCGAGGATTGATAGACAGAGGTTTTGCACGATCGAGTTATTCACCCTGGGGTGCACTGGTATTGCTTGTAAAGAAGAAAGACGGCACGATGAGAATGTGTATCGATTACAGATAGTTGAATAAAGTGACTATAAAGAACAAGTACCCTCTACCATGGATTGATGATTTATTTGATCAGTTGAAAGGTGACACAATATTTTCAAAGATTAATTTTAGATTAGGTTATTATCAATTGCGAGTTAAAGAATCGGATGTGCCGAAAATCGCGTTCAGAACGAGGTACGAACATTATGAATTCCTTATTATGCCTTTTGGATTAACGAATGCTCCTGCAGTTTTTATGGACTTAATGAATTGGATATTCAGACCGTATTTAGACAGATTCATTGTTGTATTCATTGACAACATTCTGATCTATTCGCGAGATAAATCTGAACATACCGAGCACTTGAGAATTGTGTTACAAACTCTACATGATAAGCTATTGTTTGCAAAGTTCAGTAAATGTGAGTTTTGGCTCCGAGAGATTGGATTTCTGAGGCATATTGTTTCAGCCGAAGGTATTAGAGTTGACCCTAGTAAGATTTCTGCTATTGTTGACTGGAAACCTCCTAGAAATGTGTCTGAAGTCCGTAGTTTTCTTGGTTTAGCGAGCTGTAATCAAATATTCGTGAAAGGATTTTCGATTATGCGACACTGATGACATGACTACTTCAGAAAGATGTGAAATTCGAATGGTCAGAAAAATGTCAGTAGAGTTTCGAACAGTTGAAAGTACTGCTAACTGAAGCACCAGTTCTGGTTCAACCTAAATCGGGGAAAGAGTTTGTGATTTATAGTGACGCGTCATTAAATGGTCTAGGATGTTTTCTGATGCAAGAAGGAAAAGTTATAGCTTATGCTTCCTGACAATTGAAAGCACATGAAAAGAACTATCCGACGCACGACTTAGAGTTGGCTGCAATTGTGTTCACATTGAAAATTTGGCGGCACTACTTATACGGTGAGAAATGCCACATTTATGCGGATCACAAAAGCTTAAAATATCTGATGTCACAAAAAGATTTGAATATGCGACAACAAAGATGGCTCGAGTTATTGAAAGATTATGAATTTGTGATTGATTATCACCTGGGAAAAGCTAATGTTGTTGCTGATGCCCTGAGCCGAAAATCTTTGTTTGCATTACGAGCAATGAATACCCAGTTGATGATTTGTGATGATGGGTCTATTTTAGCTGAATTAAAAGCTAAACTGGTATTTCTTCAACAAATCTATGAATCTCAAAAAGATGACTGTGAATCAGGTTAAACGGATTCAATGTGAGACTATCTCTAATTCAGAGTTTCAAATTAGAGCCGATGATTGTTTAAGGTTTCGGAATAGAATTTGCATATGGAGAAATTCAGAACTCATTCAGAAGATTTTTCACGAAGCGCACAATAGTTGTTTATATGTTCATCCAAGGAGTACTAAAATGTACAACAATTTGAAACAGTTTTATTGGTGGCAAGGCATGAAACGAGCTATCTCAGAGTTTGTTTCTAAATGTTTGATTTGTCAACAAGTCAAAGCTGAACATCAAGTACCATCGGGTTTACTGTAGCCTATGATGATTCCATAGTGGAAATGGGATAGAGTTACAATGGATTTTGTATCGGGATTGCCTCTAACTCCGAAAGAGAAATATGCTATCTGGGTTTTCGTTGATCGACTATCGAAATCTTCTCATTTCATACAGGTACGTACAGATTATTCACTTGATAGGCTAGCTGAACTGTACATTTCTGAGATTATTCGATTGCACAGGGTACCACTATCTATTACTTCTGATAGAGATCTGAGATTTACGTCGTGATTCTGGAAGAAACTGAAAGAAGCTCTGGGAACAAGGTTGCATTTTAGTATTTCTTTTCGTCCTCAGACTGATGGTCAGACCGAGAGAGTTATTCAAATTCTTGAAGACATGTTGAGATGTTGTATTGTCTGGTTTGAGGGCAGTTGGGAAAAATACTTACCGTTGGTTGAGTTCGCGTATAACAATAGTTTTCAGGCGAGTATAAAGATGGCACCATAAAAAGCTTTATACGATCTCAAATGTCGAACTTCGTTATACTAGACTGAACTAAGTGAGAAAAAGATTCACGGTGTTGAATTGATCAGATAAACTAAAGGAAAAGTGAAAACGGTTCGCAACAGTTTAAAAGCAGCTTCAGATCGACAGAAATCATACGTGGATTTGAAACGTAAAGAAATTGATTTTCAAGCCAGGGATCGAGTGTTTCTAAAGGTGTCACCGTGGAAAAAGGTTATTCGATTCAGCCGTAAAGGAAAGCTGAGTCCGCGATTTATCGGATCATATGAGATCTTCGAATGAATAGGACCTTTAGCATATCGACTAGCTTTACCATTAGAACTTGAAAAGATTCATAATGTCTTTCACATTTCTATGCTACGTCGATACAACTCCGATTCGTCATGTAACAGCCCGATTTTGGGGCTAGTCAGAATAATGGTTTCGGGACCACTAGTCCGAGGTTGAAGATAATTATTTTCAAAATATTTTATGAATTATAGCATGATAGTAAGGTTGCATAGAAATTTTTGTGCTTTAATTTTAGCAATTGTGTGCTTACTTGTGAAAAAAGGACTAAATCGCATTAAATGCAAAAGTATTGTTTTACAAGAAAAAGGTGTCTAATAGCTGTAGATTTTAATTGGAGGTCCCTAATATACAAATAGACCTTTCTAAAGGTAATAGCTAGTCATAGGGGACAAAGAATTAAATTTTCAAAGCATTAGATGAGATTTTGGTGGTAATTTGTCTAGTAAAATAATAAAATAAGGAGAAAAAAAGATATCATCTTTTCCACTTCTTCTCACCATCGAAATTCCCAAAGAAAAACACCAT
The DNA here is from genome assembly GCA_005393395.2 of Gossypium australe. Taxonomy (NCBI): domain Eukaryota; kingdom Viridiplantae; phylum Streptophyta; class Magnoliopsida; order Malvales; family Malvaceae; genus Gossypium; species Gossypium australe. The sequence continues at coordinate 85,600,749 of CM016619.1, read as the reverse complement.
GGGAGCTTGAAAATTTTCATCAACCCCTTATCTCTACAAGTAAGTGATCTTAGTGGCTTTTATTGACAACTTTTATACTTTTGGAGTCCCCAAAGCATAAGCTAGCTAATGAGGGGACTAATTTGCAATATGGCTGAAAGTCTAGGGAATTGCCATGAGAGAGTTTATGTTGTTTGCTGAGTTTTTATGGAAGAAAATAAATGATAGTGAGTTAAGGAACAACTTTTGTAAAAGGTGTTAGCATGAAAACACCTAAATAGGACTTGAATGCAAAGGTTGAAAAAGTGTAATAAATGCATGAAATAATTGGAATTATGAGTAGTTGTAAGAGTAATAAATGTTTAGCTAGGCTTGTTTAATGAGAAAATGTGATGAAAATTGATTTACGAGCCTAGGGCAAAATCGTAAATTTTGCCAAAGTACAAGGGCAAAATGGTCATTTTTGCCTAAGTAAAGGTTATGATGTATTATGATCATGAAATGATTGAATGAATATGAATGTTGAAATAGATATGTAAGTGTAGAATATTATCCGTAATAAATTATGGTGGGCTGTGTGCTATACCACCTTAATTATTCTTGTTGGCGGGCTATGTGCGATACCACCTTAATATTTATTCACGATGGGCTGTGTGCGATACCATCGTTTATGTTATCAATTGGTGGGCTATGTGCGATACCATCGTAAATATTCTTGTTGGTGGGCTATGTGCGCTACCACCCTGTTTAAGACAAATGGTGGGCTAAGTGCTCAACCATCGTGTGTTTGATATTTCTAAGAGTGACTTATCGTGAAATTGTGTTGTGTTGTTTCATGTGGTCTTGTGGGGATAAGTGCAAGGATGTATGTTAAATAATAAGAGCATTTGGTTGTGATATGGTTGGAACGTGGTAAGAAAGAATGAGTAAGCATGATCTTGGACTGTTGGATGCTTTTACTTATTGTGAAATGATATTTATTGATTAGCATATGTTATGATATTTATTGTTTACATGTAAACTTACTAAGCTTTAAAGCTTACACTCTTTCTTTTTCCCTTGTTTTATAGAGTCAAAGAGCCGGGTCGGGATACGAAGATAATCGGAAGATCACCCACACTATCATCTCATCTTGGTATATTTTTGAATTAGCATTTTGAGTATGGCATGTATAGGGGCTAGACTAGGTGAAATGTTTGTTATTTTGGCCAAGTGTGTATTGGATGCTTATAGATGAATTCTTTTGTACATGGCCATAGTTAATGGCTCAATACTATTAATCAATGAAAAGATGAGGTTATTCATGATTGTGTAGGGTATATGATTGGGTTGTTTGGCTATAAATTATACTGGAATGAATTAGGGTGATGAATAGCTTGGCGAATAGCCTTGTTCTTGTCCACACAGGTAGGCACACGGGCGTATGTCTAGGCCGTGTGTGACACGCGGTCAGTCCCATGGGTGTGTGACCAGGCCGTGTGTCCCCTGCATGTTAGTTTTACAAGTCAGTAAGCTTTGTAGTAAACACACGGGCAGAGACATGACCGTGTGTCTCAACCGTGTGGAAGGCACGTCAAAAGACATGGGCGTGTGCCCAAGTTGTGTGAAGTCTGCAGCTTGAAATTGGAATTTAATTCGACACACGGTCTAAAGACACGGGCGTATGCCCTGGACGTGTAACGATAGTGAGGTGATGACGTCATAAACAGAATGCCAAGGTTTTGGCACATGGGCTAAGACACGGGCGTGTCGAGGCCGTGTGAGAGACACGGGCCAGGGACACGAGCGTGTGTCCAGCCGTGTGAAATAAGTCAGTGTCGACCTCGGGTGAGGGACATGGGCGTGTGTGACCACACGGCCTGCCCACCCGGGCGTGTCCCATTTCACACGGGCATGTGGCCCCTGTTTAGCTAAAATTTTTCTAAGTGTGAATTTTTTTCGAATTATAATTTTTTTTCGAATTATCTTTGAAACCTTTCGAAAGCATGTTTAGGGCCTCGTAGGCCCATTATAAGGATGTTAGAAGTGTGTATGGAAAATTTTTAATTTGGAATGAAATTTGATTTCCCAAAGTTGTATGTCCATGTGTGTTATGTAACACCCCAAACCCGATCAATACACCACGACCGAATCTGGTATGTTACGGGATAAATGTTTTCGAGAGGTTTAGGTTTCGGTTCAGAGTTTGATGAAATTTTTTTTTGGCTAAGTTTTATACTTGTAGAAATCTTGGGCATGATTGTTTTAAAAACCGTAGTGCATTTGGGAAAACCAGGAATTCTGAAAACTTAATTAAACATGTAAGTAAAACGAATTTATTTTATTTAGAAAACCGAGTAAGTTCTTTATGTGGCTTAAAACATGTTGGTCTTAGTAAGAAAATATTCCCAAGTTTGAAAAACACATTCGAGTTTCATTCATTTCAAATTACAGCGTGGTACCCGATGCTAAAGTTTAAAACTTTTCGCTTTGTAGTTTGAAAACCTTATCTTTCCAAGTTTTAGCCAAAATTTGAACCCAATAGTTTGTTAATGCATATTTGAAAATAAATCTAAACATAAACATAACAAAAACATAACTTTAAAAGGCCTTTTACAATCCCAATAAACCAATTGAAAATAATTCAAATAAAGTACCAAGTTTTAATTCAGAGCAAATCCAACTTTTATTCATGGCATGAGCACCTTGAGTCTACCCCGGCTCCATGTCCGCAATCTAAGTGTCACCTGAAATGATAAGGGAAAGAGGTGAGTCGCAGGACTCAGTGTATAAATCCTCCTCCCAAGTAAAGCAACATACCAACACATATCATAGCAAAGCAATACAATTAATGCACCCGATCCTAACCATCCATAACACCTTTTCTACCCCGTGTGGTGCCAAACCACTGGTGGTGCCAAACCACTGGTGACCCAAAGTCACGATATCCATCACTGTGGTGCCAAACCACTGGTGACCCAAAGTCACGATATAATCCATCTGTGGGGCCAACCCACGTGTGATACCAAATCACTGGCGACGATCCCGTATCTTAAAAGTGGGGCCAACCCACGGTGGTGTTAAACCACAGGGACGAGTCGCTATGAGGTGCCAAACCTCTGGTGTCCCAAAGACACAAGTGTGATATCAAATCACTGGTGACCGTAGTCACGAATCGTATGATGGGGCCAACCCATTGTGTGATACCAAATCACTGGCGTCAATCCCGTAATATCAACCGTGGGGCCAACCCACTGTGGTGCTAAGCCACTGGGACGAGACGCTGAGGTGCCAAACCTCTGGTGACCCAAAGTCACAATAATCAATCTGTGGTACCAAACCACTGGAGGTGCCAAACCTCTGGTGTCCCAAAGACGCGGATATCATATTCCCCCTCCTCTCATATTACCCCATATCATACCAACTCATGAAAAGTATGCAAATCATGCAGATCATGCTAACATGCCCAATATTGCATCCCACAGTACATACATCATAACTCAATAACAGAGCTCGTAATGAAACGGACTTACCCGAATCCGTGCACATACCCTAGGGTATCATATCAATCAATCACACTGTTTGACAATCAGGTTTATTAAACATATTACTAAGCCAAAAAGTGTGTTAGCTTACACACCTGTTAAAATGTAAGCTTTAACCCAAACGAACCGATCTAAAATCCCTCGATTACCTTGCTCCTAAAATCGACCAACCATAGATTAGTTACTTATACCATTCGGCCAAAACCAAATAAATCAAGAGGGTTAACGCTTACCCTCACCTTACACTTGATTTGGTTTCCTACCAAATCCCGAACCAAACGATGGTTCTTCTCTAAGCAAACGGCACACCCTAACAAGAAAACGGTTAATCCTTTAGTGACTTGGCTTAATGAGAACTAAACGAATAGACTAAAAGAACCAACTCTTACCACCACTTACCAAACGATTAAGCAAAGGTGACTGCTTCACTTGATTGCCACCAAAGTCCAAAGGCTCTACAATGAAATCGATTACCAAAACAAAGGTTAACACCTTCCAATCAATACCCAAAATCGGCACTTAACCAACCCAAAACGATAAAGCACAAGGGAGGGGAGAAATGGCCATTCGGCCAAGCACTTACCTACCACCAACCGATTGAAAACAAACCCCCAACAAGATTAACACCCTTCTAGAATTCGGCCAAGATGAAGAAACTATTAGGAGAGAGGAGAGAATCGGCCAACACTCTAAACAAGAAAGAAGAGAGGATTCGGCCTAGGAGTTAATCACACTTACATTTGGCTTAGAATGAAAGAATGGAAGAGTAGAGATGAGATGAAATGGAGGCTACGGCAAATAGGGTTTGAGAGGAGAAAAAGAAAGTTTGAGAGAACAAGTTGAGAGGATTTCGGCACACAAAAGAAATGGAGAAAACAATTGAAGATTTTGGTTTAGAAGCAATTGTGAGTTTCGGCACAAGTATTTTAGGAGAAAAGAATAAAAATGTGAGGAGAGGAAGGTGGCTAGTTTCGGCAACAAAAGAGATCAAGGGAAGCAAAAGCACAAAATCGGCTAGATGCCCAAAAGAAAAGTCGGCAAGATATGGTTGCTTGAGACTTCGGTTCCCAAAGAAGAAAAATAGAGAAACTCTCTTGAAAATTTCGGCTTGTTTTGACAAAAAGAAGAATTTGGCTTACACAAATTTGACCGAAAATGCACACCAAATGCCAAAAGAATTTCGGCACTCCCACTCCCCCACACACCAAGCCGTCCACTCCCCCCAAAATCTCCCCCAAGATTCGGCCATCACTCCCCCAAACACTCCAAGCCATTACTTCAAACTAGTTTGAACTAGTCCACCTCCACAAATCACTCTCCACCCACCATTCAAGTGGGTTGACTTGGTCTATGGCAGAGTTTGAACTGCCAGCAACTTCTCCTCCTCCATGCCGTCAAAATGGAAGCAAAATGTGAGCATTCTGCAGCTTGAACACAGGACCTCCCCCTGCAAGTGGCGTCACACACACAAGCCTCAAGTGGCGCCTATCCTGCCACTCCACCAGCTCCTTTCTTGTGCTAACATTTACCAAATAAAACCTTTAAACCCCAGCTTCCTCAGCTCCTCTCACCTAAGCCTAAAAACTAAAATTTTTCCTACCTCTCAGGCTTACACCTAGCTTACAACTAAGCCCCAAAACATCAAGAACAACAACATAGCAGGCCAATAACATGCAAATAATGCCATAAGAAAATAGCCCTTAACCCGGGATATTACATGTTAAGTACGGTAACACTTCGTATCCAGTTTTGGCGTAGACTACGGTTAAGGGGAGTTACACGTCACATGTGATATCTCCTGTAGATGTTGAGATACAGACTGATTTGACGTATAGCGAAGAACCGATCAGGAGTTTAGCTCATGAAATCAAAGAATTGAGAAATAAATGCATAGCCTAGTGAAGGTTATTTGGCATAAAAGTGGGATCGAGGAAGCTATTAGAAAATAGTACCCTAACCTTTTCACTGGTAAGATTTTCGGGGACGAAAATCCCTAAGGGGAGAGAGTTGTAACAGCCCATTTTTAGTCAAATCAGAATAGTGGTTTCAGAACCAGAAATCTGAGGTCAAAATATTTATTTTATTATTATTTTAAGGTTTACAGCATGATTGAGCGATTGTGTGAAAGTTTCGCTCAGTAATTTTATCGTTTGGTTGGTTAATTTGATAAAAATGACTAAATTGCGTAAAGTGTAAAATGCATGTTCTATTAGTTTAAGGTGTAAATTAGCTTTGGTTTTAATAATGGAGGTCCTTAAGTAATAATTGGAACGTTGATAAGGTTAATGGACATTTATGTCCATGGTTTATGTGAAATATTAATGTTTTATTAAAGGTTAATAATGTAAATTGTTATATAAAGATTAATTAAATAAAATAATAGTTTTTGTCATCTTCCATTATCCTTCATCCACCAAAAATTCACTTGAGGAAGCCATTAACAAGCTTCAAGCTTTCGGGTTTGTATTCTTGGTCATGTAAGTCCATATTTTACTCGATTTTTTAATGATTTCTATGTTTTTGTGATCGTTGCTTCGTATTCTAGCTAGCCCGTACCTTAGATTTCGAAACTGTTAAAGATTTATCATGTTTCCATTGTTGAATGTTTGAGTAATTTGATTAATTATGATAGATTTGGAAGGTTTAATGTTAGATTAATAGTTTTTGTAAAGTGATTTTTGACAAAAATGTCAAAAATGGATTAAATTGAGAAAATGTAAAATGTGGTGGTTAAAAGTGTGAATAAATGAGAAATGAAAATGTAAAATGTGGTGGTTAAAAGTGTGAATAAATGAGAAATATGGGCTAATATGAGTACTAGAGAAATTCGGCTAGCATGGGTTGTGGTTAAATTGCCTGAATTTGTGATTTTATGAAATAAGGACTAATTGTAAAAGATGTAAAATATCAGGGCAAATGTGTAAAAATGCCTTAAAGTGAAATTTGGACTAAATTGAATAGATCGAATGCTGAATGTGCTAAATTTGATAATATATAGATCAAGGTAAGCTGAGGCCGGGTTTAGATCGGGGAAAAGGAAAAGTGGACGAATAGTCGATAATTTCCATCCGAGCAACTCAACGTAAGTTCGTATAATTAGAATTGAATCTTTAAATACGTGTAAGTTATTTGAAATGAAAGTATAATTGAGTAAATGGTATTACTGAGTTTGAATGCCTAATTGATGAGAATTATTGAATATCGAGTCCCGTTTGAACCGTAGAAAGTAGTAGGATACGAGTGACATGTCACTAGGGTTACTGTTTTGGTTGAGATCCTGCATATGTTGCGGACTCACCACAGCTCGTATGAGCTTACTGATATATCAACTCGTAAGAGCTTACTTGTTTTAGCTCATCAGAGCTTACCGTTTCAGCTTAATAAAGCTTCATGTCCATTAGCTCAGGAGGAGCTTACTGATCATTGTTCGAAAGAGTGGAAATGATAATGAATTGACGGATTACCAACTTATGCATAATGTATATCACCCGAGTATCCTTCGATATGTAAATAGGTTCAACGGGCATAAACTTTGTTATTGGTTATGTGATGAAACTATGTGTTTATACGGATGAATTACTGTTTATACGGATGAGTTACTGTTATCAAATGAATTATTGTTTATATTATTGAGAGTGAAATGTCACAAATGATGTACATGATATATGAATTTGATATGATACAATTTATTGAGTACTAAATTGAGATAATGGATGATTATATGCACTTATGTGACTAACTTGTTGATGAATGTTTGTGTTTAGGCATTTAGTAATTGAACTGAGTGTACCTTATTTGTTGACTTAATTATGTATAAATGGTAAGTTTAATTCTAAATTATACGGGCTTACTAAGCTATAAAGCTTACTTTGTTTCTTTTCCGTGTTTTATAGAGGTTCGATAGCTCGCTCAATTCGGATAAAGTTATAAAGATGATAGTTATGGTTACTTAAGCTAGTGATTTTGGTACATGTTGTGGTATATGATAAAGCCATTTGATTTGGCTGAACTTGGTATAATCCTTGGTTGCATATAAGAATTCAAATATGTGTATGAAATGTTATGGATTGGCTACTTATTGGGTTACAAAATGTTGCAAATTATGCTTGTGTAGATATGTAAAAATAGGGTGGCAAAATGGCTTTGCAAATAGCCTATTTTTGTCCACACGGGCATGTGTCTCAGCCATGTGTGACACACGGTTATGTTACAAGGCCATGTGTCTCCTGGTGTTGAAATTAAAATGAATTAAGTATGATCCACACGATCTCACACACGAGCTTCTGGTCGGTCGTGTGGTACAAGTTAGTATATCCCCTAATTGGCACACGGCCTAGCACATGGGCTTGTGACTTGGTCGTGTTTCATAAGTCAGTATACCCTATAGGTTTGACGCGGCCTAGCACACGGCCTGACACACGAGCGTGTGTGGCCATGTGACCCAAGTCAGTATGTACCCCCTGTTTTCACACAGCTGGTGACACGGGCGTGTCTAGTGGTCGTCTGAGACGCACGGCCTGCCCACACGGGCGTGTGTCCCCTATTTGAATAAAAATTTTCTAAGTTTCCCAAATTTGTTCTGAATTATCAGTTTGGTCCCGAAGCACTTCTAAAGCATGTTTAAGGCCTCGTAGGCCCTTTTAAGGGATAAAGTGATTGTATTTGAATGAGATATGAAGGATGAATGATTTAATTGAGCAAATGTATGTTTAAGTAGTTGTTTAACTATTTTGTAAGTTTGGTAATGCTCTGTAACCATATTTCAGCGTTGAATACGGGTGACGAATGTTACACTCATGGCCAAAGACACACCCGTGTCACAGGCTGTAACAGTCCGATTTTGGGGCTAGTCAGAATAGTTGTTTCAGAACCACTGATCCGAGGTCGAAAAAATTATTTTTAATATTATTTTATGTGCTATAGCATGATTATATGAGTGCACGAAGATTTTGGCGAATTAATTTTAGTGACTACTTGCTTAATTTTGAAAAAGGACTAAATTGCATAAAGTGCGAAAGTTTTGTTCTACAAGCTAAAGCTATCAAATAGCTATAGAACCTTAAATTGGAGGTCTTTAATGTGTAAATAGACCCTTAAAAGAGTGATGGCCGACCATAGGGGACAAAACAATGAAAATTGGTCAAATTTTGTGGCATTAGGTGACTTAATTGAAAAAATAAAATAAAATAAAGAGAAGAAAAGATATTACCTTTCATCTTTCTTCTCTCCACCGATTTTTCCCCAAGAAAACAACCATGGAAGCTTGAAAATTTTCAGCAACTCTTCATCCTTGCAAGTAAGTCATTTTGATGGTCATTTTTGTTGATTTTTGTGTTTTTGGAACCCCTGTAGCTTAATCTAGCTAATAAAAGGACTAATTTGCACTATGGTTGAAAGTTTAGGGTTTTTCCATGAGAACATTAGTGTTTTTTGCTGAATTTTTATGGAAGAAACTGAAACTTGGTTGTTAAATAAATAACTTTTGTGAAAGGGGTATTCATGAAAACACCTAAAATGGACATTTTGTAAAGGTTGTAAAATAGGTGGTAAATGTGTGAATTAATTGAATTTGTGAGTTTCTATAAGCTTAAAATAGATTTGGCTAGGCTTGGTTAATAAGGAAATTTGATGAAAATCATATTACGAGCCTAGGGGCAAAATCGTAATTATGTGAAAGTCTAAGGAAAAACAGTAATTTTGTCAAAGTAGAAATTTTGGAATGTCTTGATTAATGTGGTGATTAAATGAGTGAATTTTACAATTTTAGATTAAGAAAAACAGAGTCCGGACTTAAACCGGGGGAAAACCAAACTATTGGACTAAATCGAACTAGTCGCCCATAGTTTGTATATCGAGGTAAGTTGTACGTAAATAATACAACTTTATTGTTATTATGCATTAAATAATTGATATGGTATAAAACGTTTGATTATTGTTATGAAAATGCATGATGAAATATGATGTGATATACTCCATTTGAACTTTAAGAATAGATTGGAAACCCATGTCTTGACATTTGGGTGAAATGTGTGCTAGTGTAAGACCATGTCTGGGACATGGCATCAGCCACAATACGAGAGCCAGTGTAAGATCATGTCTGGGACATGGCATCGGCAATGATATGTGCGCTAGTGTAAGACCAAGTTTGGGACATGGCGTCGGCTACAATACGAGAGCCAGTGTAAGACCATGTCTGGGACATGCCATCGGCATTGAGACGAGAGCTAGTGTAAGACCATGTCAGGGACATGGCATCGGCATCGTACCCTCTTATGTGAGGCTAGTCGGGTATCCTTTGGTATTCCAACTGGTTCAATGGGTAATTTAAAGCTTGTGTCAAAAGTGAGAAAAGTTACAACTATGTTGTAAGTGATACAGGTGCCTACATGAAATTCATGAGAAATGAGCTCAAATTATGTTGTATGATTAGTAAGGATGAAAATGAGTAAGTTATGCCTTTAATCATTCAAAAATTTTATGCAAGTTTATAATATGTTATGAGTATGATAATGCATGGTAATTGTTGTTAATTATTTACATGCGACTTACTATGCTTTGTGCTTACTCCTTTTCCTTTCCATTTTCTTATAGTATAGCCAAGCTAGCTCGGGGATCAAAGGACGTTGGAGGCTCGACCACACTATCAATATAAACATTTGGTATAGTTAGATTTATCATTTTGAGTATGGCATGTATAGGGACTTGGTCTTTGTCAAGTGTCATATTGTTTTGGCCAAAGGTGTTGGCTTATCTTGAAGATTGATTCATTTTGTATAAGGCCATGGATGATGGCTATTACTTATTATTGATATATGAAAATGATGATGTTTTTCATGAATGTGCAAATTGCATGGTTGAGTATTTGGTATATTAATGCATGAATGAGTAGATTACTTGATGTGGTTTATGTTAGTGCAAGTAAGGGAGGCAGAAAGGGCTTGGTAAATAGTCTTCTTTTTTTATCCACACAGGTAGACACATGGGCGTGTGTCTAGGCCGTGTGTGATACACGGTCTGCCCCATGGATGTGTTGTCAGGCTGTGTGTCCCCTGCACCTTAATTTGGTAAAAAAGAATGACTAGTAACAACCACATGGGCTGAGGCACGACCGTGTGTCTCAACCGTGTGGATGACATGGCCATAACACATGGGCATGTGCCCAAGCCGTTTGAAGTCTGCACTTGATTTTAGGAACTTAATTTGCCACACGGCCTAAGGACATGGGCGTGTGCCTTGGCCGTGTGATTGTATTGGGTTGTTGACGTCAGAAATAGCATGTCAAGGTTTTTACACACGGGCAGAGACATGGGTGTGTCATGGCCGTGTGAAGGACACGGGCCATGGACACGGGCGTGTGCCAGGCCGTGTGAAAACCCCTGTAGGTTAGAATTAAAAAATAAATCCACATGGCTAGGGACATGGGCGTGTGTAACCACACGGTCTGCCCACATAGGCGTGTCCCTTGCCACACGGTGTGTGCCCTATTTTTCAGTGAAATTTTCCAAAGTTTTCTAAAGTGTCTGGTTTAGTATCGAACCATTTTGAAGGTATGTTTTTGGCTTCATAGGCTCATATTAAGGACGTTAAGAGGAAGTTTGAAAAGTTTTAAATTTGAACGAACTTTTATGGCTCGGAAATACATGTTAGTATGTGTTTGAGCTAGGTAAAGACTCGTACCCTATTTCGGTGTTAAACAAGGGTAAGGGGTGTTACATTTAGTGGTATCAGAGCTATAGTTTAGTCGATTCTCGGATTAACCTAGCGTGTGTACAAGTGTAGCTATACATGCCATATATGAATTACGATAGTGCGACGACTCTTGACAATTTAAAATGTGTTTTTATATAGTAAATGGATCCTGACAGAGCAATGGCGGATGATGTTGAAAGTAATGAGCCGGCTCTCGCAGAAGGGACCGCGCCAGTCGAAAGTGGGCTCGTGACACTGAGTCAGGGCAGAGGGGCTAAAGAAGCCTTCCTCCATATGATCAATATCTGGTATTCGGAGTTTGTTCGTGCAAACCCGAACACTCCACCTCCTCCACCCCCTCCAATTCCCCAGCCTGCCCCTACAACTCCCCAATTAGTGGAAACGATTAGAAGAGAAAAAACTCCGGTAGATAGAATTCGAAAGCAAGGGGTTGAGGAATTTAGAGCGGATATAGATAATGATCCAGAAAGGGCAGAGTTCTGGCTAGAAAATACCATTAGGGTATTTGATGAGTTGTCTTGCACACCTGAGGAGTGCATGAAATGTGTTGTGTCACTCCTGCGAGACTCAACCTACCAATGGTGGAACACCCTTGTGTTGGTTGTACCAAGGGAAAGGATAACTTGGGATTCTTTCAGGAAGAGTTCCGTAAAAAGTATATTAGCCAAAGGTTTATAGACCAGAAAAGGAAGGAATTTCTAGAATTAAAGCAAGGCCAAATGATAGTACCAGAATATGAGCATGAGTTTGTGAGACTCAGCAAATACGCTACGGAGTGCGTTTCTATAGAAGCCATCATGTGTAAGAGGTTTGAGGATGGATTAAATGAGGATATCTGATTGTTTGTTGGTATTCTAGAACTGAAAGAATTTGTTGTACTAGTAAAGAGAGCTTGCAAGGTCGAGGAATTGGCCAAAGAGAAAAGGAAAGTTGATATTGAGTCTCGTGACTCAAAGAAAAGATAGTTGAGGAAATCATTTCAGTCCTCCTCCAAGAAATCGAAAGAATTCACTACTCGATCAAATGCTTCAGCGTGATTCTCGAGTAGAAATAGGATTAAGCAGTACTCGGCATCTAAAGCTCAAACCACTTCCATTGCGAGTGTTGGTAGTGCTCGACCAAATAAACCGGAGTGTTCATAGTGTGGTAAACGACATTTTGGTGAGCGTCGAGGAAATGACAGAGGCTGTTTCAAGTGCAGTTCACTAGACCACTTCATTCGAAACTGTCCTAAGATGGAGGAAAAAGATAAAAAGCAAGATGTAAAAGTGAGTAATGCTCCTTCTAGAGGTAGACCATAGAAGAATCCAAGGAGTGGGGCTAGCAACAAAAGTGCGCCTAGAGATTCCACAGTGAGGTCTGAGGGTCGAGCGCCTGCAAGGACTTATGTCATTCATGCTCGTGAAGAGGCATCATCTCCAGATGTGATAACGGGTACTTTTTCTCTTCATGATATCTCTATTGTTGCTTTCATTATTCCGGGGTCTACCCATTCATATGTTTGTATGAAGTTGGTGTTTAGTATGAATATGCATGTCGAGTCCACAGAAATTGTGATAAAAGTGTCAAACCTGTTAGGCAAACATGTGTTAGTTGATCGAATATGTAGAAATTGTCCCTTGACAATTAGAGGTCATTGTTTTCCGGCTAACCATATGTTGTTGCCGTTTGATGAATTTGACGTGATTCTTGGTATGGATTGGTTAACTACTCATGATATGATAGTAAATTGTGGAAGAAAATTTATTGAACTAAAAAGTGAAAATGGGGATATTATTTGGGTTGAATTAGGTGAATCGGATAGCTTACCTATACTGATTTCTTCTATGACTGCTGAGAAATACATGAGAAAAGGGTATGAGTCCTATCTTGCATTTGTGTTGAATACCCAAGAGTCGGAAGTAATGATTGAGTCAGTGCCTGTAGTATGTGAGTATCCGGATGTGTTTCCAAAAGAGTTGCCCGGATTACCTCCAGCTAGGGAAGTTGACTTTGGTATTGAGTTGGTTCCTGGTACGACACCTATTTCGATTGCCCCGTATAGGATGGCACTATTGGAGTAAAAAGAATTGAAGGCTGAGTTACAAGAGTTGATGGATAAAGGTTTCGCAAGACCGAGTTATTCTCTGTTGAGTGCTCCAGTACTTTTTGTGAAAAAGAAAGATGGATCGATGAGATTTTGTATAGACTATTGACAACTCAACAAGGTTACAGTTAAGAACAAGTATCCTTTGCCAAGGATCGACGATTTTTTTGACCAATTGAAGGGAACCACAATGTTTTCTAAGATAGACCTGAGGTCCGGTTATTACCAGTTGAGAGCTAAGGAACAAGATGTACCGAAAACTACATTTTGGATGAGGTGTGGCCAATATGAGTTCCTCATTATGCCTTTTGGCTTACAAATGTTCCTCTCTTGTTTATGGATTTAATGAATCATATTTTCATACCGTACTTGGATAAAATTTGTTGTTGTTTTTATTGATGATATATTAATTTATTCTCATGATGAGAGTGAGCACACGAAGCATTTGAGAACTGTTTTGCAGACTTTAAGAGATAAACAGTTGTATGCTAAGTTTAGCAAAAGTGAATTTTGGCTTCAAGAAGTCAGATTCTTGGGACACATCGTGTCGGGTGATGGACTTAGAGTTGACCCGAGTAAGATATCGGCTATCATTAATTGGAAACCGCCAAGGAATATGTCAGAGATTAGAAGCTTTTTGGGCTTAGCGGAATACTACAGACGGTTTGTTAAAGGATTCTCCATGATTGCTACACCGATGACGAGGTTGCTACAAAAGATGTTAAGTTCGAATGGACAGAGAAGTGCCAAAAGAGTTTTGAGAAACTAAAAGCATTATTGATTGAAGCCCCAGTTTTAGTGCAATCAGAACCGGGAAAGGAATTCGTAGCGTATAGTAATGCATCCTTAAATGGATTGGGGTGTGTGCTTATGCAAGAAGGCAAGGTAGTAGCATATGCCTCGAGACAACTGAAGCCGCATGAGAAAAACTATCTGACTCACGACTTAGAGTTAGCAGCCATAGTGTTCGTAATGAAGATTTGGAGACACCATTTGTATGGCGAAAGATGCCGAGTATTCACCGACTATAAAGGTTTGAAGTATTTGATGACTCAAAAGTAACTGAACCTTCGCCAATGGAGATGGCTAGAGCTCATAAAAGATTACGAACTGGTGATCAATTATCACCCGAGGAAGGTGAACGTGGTCGCCGATGCATTGAGTAGGAAGTCGTTGTTTGCCTTGAGGGTTATGAGCACTCAGTTATTTGTAACCAACGAGGGTTCGATTTTAGCCGAGTTGAGAGCGAAATCGATGTTTTTACAAGAGACCTACGAAGCTAAGAAAGGTGATAAAGAATTACAAGCTAAGATAATTTAGTGCAAGACTGGTATGGAATCAAACTTTTGGATTGGTTTAGATGGCTATTTAATGTTTCGAGACAGAATTTGTGTACCCAAAAACAATGAGCTTATTTAGAAGATTTTGCATGAGGCACATAGCAGTTGCATGTCTATCCATCCGGGTAGTGTGAAAATGTATAATGACTTGAAGAAAATGTATTGGCGGTCGTGAATGAAAAGAGACATCTCAGAGTTTATCTCTAAGTGTTTAATTTGTCAGCAAGTGAAAGCCGAACACCAAGTACCTTCGGGTTTACTTCAGCTCGTGATGGTTCCTGAATAGAAATGGGATTGTATTACCATGGATTTTTTGTCTGGGTTACCATTGACGCCAAAGAAGAAAGATGATGTATAGGTTGTGATTGATAGGCTAACTAAGTCGGCTCATTTTATACCGGTGCATATCGGTTATCCACTTGAGAAATTGGTCGATTTGTATGTTTTTGAAATTGTGAGACTTCACGGGGTACCTTTACCAATCATTTCGGATAGAGATTCGAGGTTTACATATCGATTTTGGAAAAAGTTGCAAGAAGTGTTGGGGATGAAACTGAATTTTAGTACTGCTTTCCACCCACAAACCGACGATCAATCTGAAAGAGTAATTCAGATTCTTGAAGATATGTTGTGTGTTGTGTTCTCGAGTTTCAAGGCAGTTGGGAAAGGTACTTACTGTTAGTAGAGTTTGCCTACAACAATAGCTATCAGTCGAGTTTGAAAATGGCACCTTATGTGGCTTTGTATGGGCGTAAGTGCCGAACGCCCTTGTAGTGGACCGAACTTAGAGAAAATCAAATACATGGGGTTGACTTAGTCAAAGAAGCGAAAGAGAAAGTAAAAGTGATTCGTGGTTGTTTGAAGATCGCTTCGGATAGATAGAAATCCTACGTGGACTTGAAACAGAAAGAGATTGAGTTTCCAGTCGGTGATAAGGTATTTCTGAAAGTATCCCCGTGGAAGAAAGTCCTCAGATTCGGTAGGAAAGGCAAATTAAGTCCACATTTTATTGGACCTTATGAGGTGACTGAGAAAATTGGACCGGTAGCTTATCGACTAGCCTTGCCATCCGAGTTAGAAAAAAATCCACGATGTATTCCATGTATCTATGTTGCACCGTTACCGTTTTGACCCATCACATGTGATTTCACTAACAGAGGTTGAGATTTGTTCAGACATGACCTATGGTGAAGAGCCAGTTAAGATTTTAGATCGAAAGTTCAAGCAATTGAGAAATAAAAGTATAGAACTCGTGAAAGTACAATGGCATATACATGGGGCTGAAGAGGCCACTGGGAGCCCAAGGAGACTATAAGAGACCAATACTCGAACCTTTTTGCTGGTAAGATTTTTGGGGACAAAAATCCCTGTAACAGCCCGATTTTGGGGCTAGTCGGAAGAGTGGTTTTGGAACCACTAATCCGAGGACGGAGAAATTATTTTTAATATAATTCTATGTGTTATAGCATGATTATATGAGTGCACAAAAATTTTGGTGAATTAATTTTAGAGACTACTTGCTTAATTTCGAAAATGGACTAAATCGCATAAAGTACGAAAGTTTTGTTCTACAAGCTACCGCTGTCAAATAGCTATAGAACTTTAAATTGGAGGTCTTTAATGTGCAAATAGACCCTTAAAAGAGTAATGGTCGGCCATAGGGGACAAAAAATGAAAATTGGTCAAAGTTGGTGGCATTAGGTGACTTAATTGGGGAAATAAAATAAAATATAGAGAATAAAGATATCACCTTTCATCTTTCTTCTCTCTACTGATTTTCCCCAAGAAAACAACCATGGAAGCTTGAAAATTTTCATCAACTCTTCACCCTTGTAAGTAAGTCATTTTGATGGTCATTTTTATTGATTTTTGTGTTTTTGGAACCCTTGTAGCTTAATCTAGCTAATAAGAGGACTATTTTGCACTATGGTTGAAAGTCTAGGGTTTTTCCATGAGAAAATTAGTGTTGTTTGCTGAATTTTTATGGAAGAAAATGAAACTTGGTTCTTAAATAAACAACTTTTGTGAAAGGGGTATTCATGAAAACACCTAAAATGGACATTTTTGTAAAGGTTGTAAAATAGGTGGTAAATGTGTGAATTAATTGAATTTGTGAGTTGCTATAATCTTAAAATAGATTCGGCTAGGCTTGGTTAATAAGGAAATTTGATGAAAATCGTATTACGAGCCTAGGGGCAAAATTGTAATTATGTGAAAGTCTAAAGGCAAAATGGTAATTTTTCAAAATTAAGAATTTTGGAATGTCTTGATTAATGTGGTGCTTAAATGAGTGAATTTTACCATTTTCGATCAAGAAAAACGGAGTTCGGACTTAGACCGGGGGAAAACCAAGCTATTGGACTAAATCGACCTAGTCGCCCATATTTTGTATATCGAGGTAAGCTGTACGTAAATAATACAAATTTACTGGTATTATGCATTAAACAATTGATATGGTATAAAATGTTTGATTATTGTTATGAAAATGCATGATGAAATATGATGTGGTATAATCCCGGTTGAACTTTAGGAATAGATTGGATACCCATGTCATGTAATTTGGGTGAAATGTGTGCTGGTGTAAGACCATGTATGGGACATGGCATCGGTCACAATACGAGAGCCACTGTAAGACCATGTTTGGGACATGGCATTGGCAATGATATGTGTGCTAGTGTGAGACCATGTCTGGGACATGGGATCAGCCACAATACGAGAGCCAGTGTAAGACCATGTCTGGGACATGGCATCGGCATTGTACCCTCTTGTGTGAGGGTAGTCGGGTATCCTTTGGTATTCCAACTGGTTCAACGGGTAATTTAAAGCTTGTGTCAAAAGTGAGAAAAGTTACAACTATATTGTGAGTGATACAGGGGCCTACATGAAATTCATGAGAAATGAGCTTGAATTATGTTGTATGATTAGTAAGGATGAAAATGTGTAAGTTATGCCTTTAATCATTCGAAAATTTTATGCAAGTTTATAATATGTTATGAGTATGATATTGCATGGTAATTGTTGTTAATTATTTACATGCGACTTACTAAGCTTTGTGCTTTGTAATATCCCGGGTTAGGGGCTATTTTTGTTGTGGCACTGTTTGCATGTTAATGGCTTGCTATGTTGTGGTTTGTGTAGTTTCGGGGCTTAGTTGTAGGCTAGGGGTATGCCTGAGTAGGTGGGAAAATTTTAGTTTTGAGCTTTAGGTGAGAGGAGCTGAAGGAGCTGGGGTTCTTATATTTTATTTGGTGTTTTGTTGCACAAGAGTTGAGCTGGTGCAGTGGCAAAGCATGTGCCACTTGGAGCTTGTGGTTGGCGTCATGTGCAAGGGAGAGGTCTTGTGTTCTAGCTGCGAAAATCCCCTATTTTGGCTTCCATTTTGACGCCAAGGTGGTTGAGGGAAGACCAAGTCAAAAGGTTTGAATGTTGGGTGGAGAGTAAATGGTGGAGGAAGACTTGTTCAACTAGTTTGAATGGATGGTTGTGAGCAAATGTGGGTAGTGGCCGAAACTTGGGGACTTCATGGGAGTGAGTGGACGGCTTGGCTTGTGGGGGAGTGGGAATGCCGAAATTGTATAGGCAATTTGGTGCATTTTTTTTTCGGCCAAAAGCTTTTGGTAAGCTAAACTTCTTCTTTTGTCAAGCAAAACTCTCTCTTGTCCACTTTGAAACCGAAAGTCTAAGCATTTAGTTGCCGAATCTTGCTTTGTTTCTCTCTCAATTTTCTTGGTATCCGAATATCCTCCTCTTCATTTCTTTTCTTTTGTTCATTTGTGAAGCCGAATTAGCCATTCTCTTACTTTCATATTTTCTTAATTTCTCATAAGTGCCGAAACTTACATTTGCTTTTAAACCGAATTCTTCATTCATTCTCTCGATTGCTATTGAGCCGAAATCATATTAACTTGTCTTCTCAACTCTCATTTTTCTTTCTTAATACCTTATAGTCAAAACTCTACCCATTCACATCTTTCTCCTCTCTTTTCTCACTCAAAGCCGAACCCAAGGGTGGTAAACACCTAGGGCCGAATATTGGTGTGGGGTGGACATCCCTGGTGTGGTGTTCAATCGGGTTAGAACAAGGTAAGCCAGTCGAATGTTCTTTTCTCTTTTCTTCCTTTTACTCTATCGATTTTGGCTGTTGTTAAGAACCGAATATGGCAACTGCTGATGGGTGTTAATTTCTTTTGTTGGAACCGATTGCATGTTAGGGCAATCTGGAGTTCGAAGCAGTCGATTGAGGACTTTACCGGTTGGAGACTGTTTGGTAGTTGTGGTAAGTGTTGGATTTGTAGGTTACTCTATTGGTTTCGATTAGACAAAGTTTTGAAGGACTAACTTTCCTCTTATTAGGGTGTGCCGATCGTTAAAGGAGAACCATAGGTTGGTTCAGGATTCGTAG
Source organism: Gossypium australe (assembly GCA_005393395.2). Lineage (NCBI taxonomy): Eukaryota > Viridiplantae > Streptophyta > Magnoliopsida > Malvales > Malvaceae > Gossypium > Gossypium australe. Next base: position 85,581,708 of record CM016619.1, on the reverse strand, counting down.
GGGACCAAATCAAGAGTAAGGTAATGGTTTAACATTAACCCCTTTGGGTTTATATGTGTTGGCCGAATGGTCTAGTTACTAACCCATGTTTGGTCGATTATAGGAGTAGGGTAATCAAGGGGGGCTTAGATCCGTTCGTTGGGTTTAAGGCTTTTTCGTTTAACAGGTGTGTAAACTAACACACTTCTGTTTAGTAATGTGATTAATAACCTGTGTTGTAATAAGTGAAACAGTGGTGATTGATATGATACCCTATTGGGTATGATCACGGATTCGGGTAAGTCAGTGTTATTATGAGTTTATTGGTGATTTATATGACCTCATGATTATTGATGTATGTGATATGAGTTACGATGTTAGACATAATGGCATGAATACATGATTTACATGATTTGCATTAGTTTGATATGCATGGGTGATATGAGAGGAGGGGGAATATGATATCCGTGTCTTTGGCACACTGTGACTTTGGGTCACCAGAGGTTTGGCACCTCAGCGTCTCGTCCCAGTGGCTTAGTACCACGGTGGGTTGGCCCCACGGTTGATTATTTGGGATTGACGCCAGTGATTTGGTATCACACGATGGGTTGGCCCCATCATCGGATTTGTGACTGCGGTCACCAGTGATTTGGTATCACATGTGTCTTTGGGACACCAGAGGTTTGGCACCTCATTGCGACTCGTCCCTGTGGTTTGACACCACCGTGGGTTGGCCCCACTTATGAGATACGAGATTGTCGCTAGTGATTTGGTATCACACGATGGGTTGGCCCCATCATTGGATTATTCGTGACTTCGGGTCACCAGTGGTTTGGCACCACATTCTGGATATCGTGACTTTGGGTCACCAGTGGTTTGGCACCACCAGTGGTTTGGTACCACACAGGGTAGAAAGGTGATATGGATGGTTAGGATCGGGGTGCATTAATTATGTTGCTATGATATGATGTGTGTTAGCATGTTGTAATATCGGGAGTGGGATTTATACGCTGAGTCTTGCGACTCACCCTTTCCTTTGACATTCCAGGTGACACTTAGACGCGGACATGGAGCCGGGATGGACTCGAGGTGCTCATGCCATGCCTAAATAAGGATTTGCTCAAACTTTTATAAATTGGTACTTTAGTTTATTTATTACCATTGGGTTTTATTTTGGTTTGTAAACGGCCTTTAAAATTATGTTTTCCTATGTTATGCTTAAATTAGATTTTTAATATGTCTTAACAAATTAATTGGGTTAAAGTTTGCTAAAACTTGGAAAGACAACGATTTCAAAACCACAAAGCGATATGTTTTAAACTATACCATCGGGTATCACACTATGATTTGAGACAAAGGGAACTCAAATGTTTTTCTCCTAACTTAAACTCGATTTTCTATTAAGTCAAAATGTTTTAGTAGCAATAAGAAACAACTTGAGTTTCTAAATGAGATAGTTTTGTTTTAACTTCATAACCAATTAAGTTTTCGAAATTTCTGAGTTTTAAACAAAACATCAGTTTTCAAACAATCATGCCCAAGATTTCTGCAAGTAATAAAAATTTTTATCAAAGGGTTTTATCAAACTTTTAAACGGAAAACCTACCCTCCCAAAAACGTTTTTCACGTAACATACCAGATTCGGTTGTGGGGTATTGACCGGGTTTGGGGTGTTACAATTGTGGTATCAGAGCCAAGTTCAAAGGCTCGGCTGTGGGCCTGAGGCCCAAAATGTTTTTCAAAAATCTGTTTTAAGTGTTTGTTTGAAATATATGATTTGAAAGGCATGACACCGAGTCTCCGGCACCAGTTCGCCCAGGTAAGTACCCCTTACTATTGCTTGTGATTGGTTGGATGTAGTATGATTGGATGATTAGCAGTAGTATATTACTTTAGAGATTGAAACTGATAGGATTCTGTGAACTCGCGAAAACAAAGCTTCTTAAATATTCATAAAACATTGCTTTAAAGACAGTGGAATAAATACTGATGCATAAAACTCTTAAATCAGATACGTAGAGAGTGTAGTCATGAGCGCTAGGGGTGGACGCGGTCGTGGACGAGGTCGTGGTAGGATGACGGTTTCTGAACCCGTAGGATCTGGTCAGGGGTCAGAAAATGAGATACCGGTACCGCCACCAGCTGGAGGTGGTGAGTTCCAAGATCAGACCGGGGATGATGCAGTGTCACAGGCGATGCTGCGAGTGTTGGAAAGGGTAGCTGGAGTAGGTGGTGGTGCAGGAGCTAGGAAATCTGTGCCTGAGCGACTTCGGGCAAACGGGGCTGAATTCTTTCGAGGTGTTTCTGGTGTTGCTCCCAGCACCGCTGAGTATTGGCTGGAGGCGACAGAGCGGATCATGGACGATCTAGACATGACTGCCGAAGAGAAGCTGAAGGGCATAGTATCGCTTCTTCGGGATGAGTCATATTAGTGGTGGCTCACGGTTCGAGACAGTGTGGCAGCAGAGGATCTGACATGGGATTATTTTAGGGCTGCGTACTAGAAAAAGTACATTGGAGCTAGCTATATCGACGCGCAGCGAAAAGCATTTCTGGGGCTAGTCTAGGGAAGTAAGTCTGTTTCCGAGTATGAGGCTGAGTTCTTGAAGCTGAGTCGGTATGCTAGGGGCATTGTGGCTACGGAGCACGAGAGGTGTGTTCGTTTCGAGGATGGTCTGAGAGACGAACTGAGGTTGCTGATTGCTTCACAGCAGGAGCGCGAGTTTGCTGTCTTGGTTGAGAAGGCTAAGGTAGCCGAGGGTGTTAAGGAGTCGGTAAGGCAGGGCATGGACAGGAACAGGTATAAGAGGAGCTTTGGGTCTTCTGGATCGTCGGGTAATCCTCAGAAAAGGGCTAGACAGAGTGGGCCGAATCAGTCTGGTAGGTTTGTTGCTGCTAGTCAGGGACCGCCGCGGTGTAACCACTGTGGGAAATCTCATTGGGGAGGCTGCTGGACCGGTGGAAAAGGTTGTTTTGAGTGTGGTTCTCTGGATCATCGAGTGAGAGACTGTCCGCTTAAGTTGGCCAGGATTCAGTCTGAGAGTCAGGGCCGTACTCAGTTCAGGAATAATGGACCGCCACCGCAGAGAGGTCGCGGTAATGGCAGAGGTGGTAATGGTTCTGGTCGGGGCCGTGGAGCACCGGGCAGAGGTGTGGGTAGTTCTGAGGCCAGACAGCCTGGATTAGTGTATGCAGCGAGGCGCCGAGAGGAGGGCGACGTACCGGACGTCATAACCGGTACGTTTGTGATCTTTGGTTCTCCATTTACTGCTTTGATTGATGTGGGTTCGACACACTCTTACGTTGCTAGTAGTATAGTAGAGACCATGGATTTAGACTCTGAGATATCTTCTAGACAGATGACTGTAATTAGCCCTTTAGGTCACTCTGTAGTAGTAGATAAGCTGTTTAGAGATGTACCCCTAGAACTCCAAGGGGTAGTGTTTGCTGCTGATCTGATGGAACTGCCGTTTGGGGAGTTCGATCTGATTCTTGGGATGGACTGGTTGGTCAAGTACCAGGCGAGGTTGGATTGCGCGGCTAAGCGCATGTTTCTTAAGACGTCTGAGGGTAATGAAGTGGCTATGATAGGTAATAGGAGGGATTACTTATCTAATGTGGTATCTGCTCTGAAGGTTGAGAAGATGGTCAGAAAGGGCTGTGAAGCGTATGTGGTTCATATGTATGCCTTGGAGGCTAAGGAATCTGCTGTAGAGAAGGTCCGAACAGTTAAGGAATTTGCTGATGTGTTTCCTGAGGAGCTTCCGGGTTTGCCGCCGGATCGTGAAGTAGAGTTCGGGATAGATCTGTTACCCGGAACTGCGCCAGTGTCTATTGCTCCGTATAGGATGGCGCCAAAGGAGTTGGTAGAGCTTAAGGCTCAGATTCAGGAGTTGTTGGATCGCGGTTTTATCAGGCCAAGTGTTTCGCCGTGGGGTGCGCCGGTACTCTTTGTAAAGAAGAAAGATGGTACGATGCGGATGTGTATAGACTACCGCCAGTTGAATAAGCTGACGATTAAAAACAAGTATCCGTTGCCACGGATAGACGACTTGTTTGATCAGCTGAAGGGTGCAGCGGTATTCTCGAAGATCGATTTGAGGTCTGGGTATCACCAGTTGAAGGTAAAGGAGGCTGATATTCACAAGATAGCGTTTCGGACTAGGTATGGGCACTACGAATTCCTGGTAATGCCGTTCGGGTTGACTAACGCGCCGGCAGCGTTCATGGATATGATGAACAGGGTGTTTCAGCAGTTTTTGGATCAATTCGTCGTGGTTTTCATAGACAACATTATGGTATACTCAAGGACAGAAGAAGAGCATGATGCGCATTTGCGTGTGGTACTACAGATTTTGAGGGAGAAGCAGCTCTATGCTAAGTTCAGTAAGTGCGAGTTCTGGCTTAGAGAAGTGACTTTCTTGGGTCATGTAGTGTCAGCTGAGGGGATTAGAGTGGATCCTCGGAAGATTGAGGCAGTTTTAGATTGGAAGCCGCCGAAGTCAGTGGCTGAGATTCGGAGTTTTCTGGGTTTGGCAGGATACTATCGAAGGTTTGTAGAAGGTTTCTCGTTGATCGCAGCGCCAATGACCAAGTTGTTAAGGAAAGAGGTTCCGTTTGTTTGGACTGAAAAACAACAGGAGAGTTTCGACAAGCTTAAGAAGATTCTGACAGAAGCTCCGGTTCTAATTCAACCTGAGGCTGGTAAGGAATTCACAGTGTACTGTGATGCATCACATACGGGATTGGGTTGTGTGCTGATGCAGGAAGGAAAGGTTGTGGCTTACGCATCTCGGCAGCTGAGGCCACATGAGGTCAACTATCCGACGCACGATTTGGAGTTAGCGGCTGTTGTCTTCGCGTTGAAGATTTGGAGGCACTACTTGTACGGAGAGAGATCGATAGTCTACACCGACCATAAGAGTTTGAAGTACCTCTTGACTCAGAAGGATTTGAATTTGAGGCAGCGCAGATGGGTGGAGTTGCTTAAAGATTACGACTGTTCGATTGGGTATCATCCGGGCAAGGCTAACGTGGTGGCAAACGCGTTGAGCCGTAAGGTTGTTTCGGACTTAAGAGCGATGTTGGCCCATTTGAGTTTGTATGACGACGGGAGTATTCTGGCAGAGTTGCAGGTTAAGCCTACTTGGGTTGAGCAGATCAGAGAGAAACAGTTAGAGGATGAGGTTCTGAGTGCGCAGAGGTTGCAGGTGCAGGATGGTGGTTTGGAGGGTTACAGCTTGTCTAGTGATGGGGTGCTATGTTTTCAAGGAAAAGCTTGTATGCCTAAAGATGTTGAGCTGAGGCAGAAGATTCTTCAGGACGCACATAGCAGTCCTTATGCTATGCATCCTGGAGGTAGCAAGATGTATAGGGATCTTAGAGAGCAGTTTTGGTGGCCTGGTCTGAAAAGGGAAGTGACAGAGTTTGTAGGGAAGTGTCTGACATGTCAGCAGGTCAAGGCTGAACATCAGTTGCCGTCACGGTTGCTTCAGCCAGTGAAGATTCCTCAGTGGAAGTGGGAAAGGATAACCATGGATTTCGTCAGTGGGTTACCGCTTACGCCAAGCAAGAAGGATTCAGTTTGGGTAGTTGTGGACCGACTGACTAAATCAGCTCATTTCATTCTGGTGACTACTCACTCCAAAAGTTAGCGAAGCTGTATGTTTCAGAGATAGTGAGGTTACACGGTGTGCCAGTTTCGATTATCTCGGATAGGGATCCCAGATTTACGTCAAGGTTCTGGAAAGCATTGCATCAGGCTTTGGGTACGCGTTTGGATTTCAGCACGGCTTTTCACCCGCAGTCTGACGGGCAGTCGGAAAGAGTTATTCAGATCTTAGAAGACATGCTGAGAGGTTGTGTTCTGGACTTCAGAGGTAGTTGGGAGGAGTTTCTGCCATTAGCTGAGTTTGCCTACAACAACAGTTACCAAGCGAGCATCAAGATGGCACCGTATGAGGCGTTGTATGGTAGGAAATGTCGCTCACCTACGTGTTGGACAGAGTTAGGTGAACGTCAGTTGTTGGGACCAGAGTTAGTTGCGGAGACTGAAGACAAGGTTAAGTTGATTCAGCCGCGGTTGAAGGAAGCTTCGGACCGGCAGAAGTCTTATACCGATCTTAAGCGGAGAGACATAGAGTTTTCTGTGGGGGATCAAGTTTTTCTGAAGGTCTCACCATGGAAGAAAGTGCTGAGGTTCGAAAGGAAAGGTAAGTTAAGTCCGAGGTTCATTGGGTCGTATAAGGTACTGAGACGAGTGGGACCAGTAGCGTATCAGCTTGAGTTGCCAACGGAGCTAAGTCAGATTCACGACGTATTTCACGTTTCGATGCTTAGGCGTTATCGTTCGGATCCATCGCACGTGGTAGCAGTGGAAGAGATCGAGGTGAATCCAGATTTGACCATGGAGGAAGAACCTGTGCAGATTCTAGATCGAGATGTGAAGGTTCTGCGTAGGAAGTCTGTGCCTTTGGTGAAGGTGCTTTGGCAGAATCATGGCGTGGAAGAAGCTACGTGGGAACCCGAGGATATTATGAGACAGTAATACCCGCAACTCTTCTGATCAGGTAATTTCGAGGTCGAAATTATTTTAAGGGGGTAGAACTGTAATATCCCGGGTTAGGGCCTATTTTTGTTGTGGCACTGTTTGCATGTTAATGGCTTGCTATGTTGTGGTTTGTGTAGTTTCGGGGCTTAGTTGTAGGCTAGGGGTATGCCTGAGTAGGTGGGAAAATTTTAGTTTTGAGCTTTAGGTGAGAGGAGCTGAAGGAGCTGGGGTTCTTATATTTTATTTGGTGTTTTGTTGCACAAGAGTTGAGCTGGTGGAGTGGCAAAGCATGTGCCACTTGGAGCTTGTGGTTGGCGTCATGTGCAAGGGAGAGGTCTTGTGTTCTAGCTGCGAAAATCCCCTATTTTGGCTTCCATTTTGACGCCAAGGTGGTTGAGGGAAGACCAAGTCAAAAGGTTTGAATGTTGGGTGGAGAGTAAATGGTGGAGGAAGACTTGTTCAACTAGTTTGAATGGATGGTTGTGAGCAAATGTGGGTAGTGGCCGAAACTTGGGGACTTCATGGGAGTGAGTGGACGGCTTGGCTTGTGGGGGAGTGGGAATGCCGAAATTGTATAGGCAATTTGGTGCATTTTTTTTTTCGGCCAAAAGCTTTTGGTAAGCTAAACTTCTTCTTTTGTCAAGCAAAACTCTCTCTTGTCCACTTTGAAACCGAAAGTCTAAGCATTTAGTTGCCGAATCTTGCTTTGTTTCTCTCTCAATTTTCTTGGTATCCGAATATCCTCCTCTTCATTTCTTTTCTTTTGTTCATTTGTGAAGCCGAATTAGCCATTCTCTTACTTTCATATTTTCTTAATTTCTCATAAGTGCCGAAACTTACATTTGCTTTTAAACCGAATTCTTCATTCATTCTCTCGATTGCTATTGAGCCGAAATCATATTAACTTGTCTTCTCAACTCTCATTTTTCTTTCTTAATACCTTATAGCCAAAACTCTACCCATTCACATCTTTCACCTCTCTTTTCTCACTCAAAGCCGAACCCAAGGGTGGTAAACACCTAGGGCCGAATATTGGTGTGGGGTGGACATCTCTGGTGTGGTGTTCAATCGGGTTAGAACAAGGTAAGCCAGTCAAATGTTCTTTTCTCTTTTCTTCCTTTTACTCTATCGATTTTGGGTGTTGTTAAGAACCGAATATGGCAACTGCTGATGGGTGTTAATTTCTTTTGTTGGAACCGATTGCATGTTAGGGCAATCTGGAGTTCGAAGCAGTCGATTGAGGACTTTACCGGTTGGAGACTGTTTGGTAGTTGTGGTAAGTGTTGGATTTGTAGGTTACTCTATTGGTTTCGATTAGACAAAGTTTTAAAGGACTAACTTTCCTCTTATTAGGGTGTGCCGATCGTTAAAGGAGAACCATAGGTTGGTTCAGGATTTGTAGGGAACCAAATCAAGAGTAAGGTAATGGTTTAACATTAACCCCTTTGGGTTTATATGTGTTGGCCGAATGGTCTAGTTACTAACCCATGTTTGGTCGATTATAGGAGTAGGGTAATCAAGGGGGGCTTAGATCCGTTCATTGGGTTTAAGGCTTTTTCGTTTAATAGGTGTGTAAACTAACACACTTCTGTTTAGTAATGTGATTAATAACCTGTGTTGTAATAAGTGAAACAGTGGTGATTGATATGATACCCTATTGGGTATGATCACGGATTCGGGTAAGTCAGTGTTATTATGAGTTTATTGGTGATTTATATGACCTCATGATTATTGATGTATGTGATATGAGTTACGATGTTAGACATAATGGCATGAATACATGATTTACATGATTTGCATTAGTTTGATATGCATGGGTGATATGAGAGGAGGGGGAATATGATATCCGTGTCTTTGGGACACTGTGACTTTGGGTCACCAGAGGTTTGGCACCTCCAGTGGTTTGGTACCACAGATGATATTTTGTGACTTTGGGTCACCAGAGGTTTGGCACCTCAGCGTCTCGTCCCAGTGGCTTAGTACCACGGTGGGTTGGCCCCACGGTTGATTATTCGGGATTGACGCCAGTGATTTGGTATCACACGATGGGTTGGCCCCATCATCGGATTTGTGACTGCGGTCACCAGTGATTTGGTATCACATGTGTCTTTGGGACACCAGAGGTTTGGCACCTCATTGCGACTCGTCCCTGTGGTTTGACACCACCGTGGGTTGGCCCCACTTATGAGATACGGGATTGTCGCTAGTGATTTGGTATCACACGATGGGTTGGCCCCATCATTAGATTATTCGTGACTTCGGGTCACCAGTGGTTTGGCACCACATTCTGGATATCGTGACTTTGGGTCACCAGTGGTTTGGCACCACCAGTGGTTTGGTACCACACGGGGTAGAAAGGTGATATGGATGGTTAGGATCGGGGTGCATTAATTATGTTGCTATGATATGATGTGTGTTAGCATGTTGTAATATCGGGAGTGGGATTTATGCACTGAGTCTTGCGACTCACCCTCTCCTTTGACATTTCAATTGACACTTAGACGCGGACATGGAGCCGGGATGGACTCGAGGTGCTCATGCCATGCCTAAATAAGGATTTGCTCAGACTTTTATAAATTGGTACTTTAGTTTATTTATTACCATTGGGTTTTATTTTGGTTTGTAAACGGCCTTTAAAATTATGTTTTCCTATGTTATGCTTAAATTAGATTTTTAATATGTCTTAACAAATTAATTGGGTTAAAGTTTGCTAAAACTTGGAAAGACAACGATTTCAAAACCACAAAGCGATATGTTTTAAACTATACCATCGGGTATCACACTATGATTTGAGACAAAGGGTACTCAAATGTTTTTCTCCTAACTTAAACTCGATTTTCTATTAAGTCAAAATGTTTTAGTAGCAATAAGAAACAACTTGAGTTTCTAAATGAGATAGTTTTGTTTTAACTTCATAACCAATTAAGTTTTCGAAATTTCTGAGTTTTAAACAAAACATCAGTTTTCAAACAATCATGCCCAAGATTTCTGCAAGTAATAAAAATTTTTATCAAACTTTTAAACGGAAAACCTACCCTCCCAAAAACGTTTTTCACGTAACATACCAGATTCGGTCGTGGGGTATTGACCGGGTTTGGGGTGTTACATGCTTACTCCCTTTCCTTTCCATTTTCTTATAGTATCGCCAAGCTAGCTCGTGGATCAAAGGACGTCGGAGGCTCGATCACACTATCAATCTGAACATTTGGTATAGTTACATTTATCATTTTGAGTATGGCATGTATAGGGACTTGGTCTTTGTCAAGTGTCATATTGTTTTGGCCAAAGGTGTTGGCTTGTCTTGGAAATTTGTTCATTTTGTATAAGGCCATGGATGATGGCTATTACTTATTATCGATATATGTAAATGATGATGTTTTTCATGAATGTGCAAATTGCATGGTTGAGTATTTGGTATATTAATGCATGAATGAGTAGATTACTTGATGTGGTTTATGTTAGTGCAAGTAAGAGTGGCAGAAAGGGCTTGGTAAATAGCCTTGTTTCTTATCCACATGGGTAGACACACGGGCATGTGTCTAGGCCATGTGTGATATACGGTCTACCCCATGGGCGTGTAGTCAGGCCGTGTGTCCCCTGCACCATAATTTGGTAAAACAGAATGCCCAGTAGCAACCATACATGCTGAGGCACGGAACGTGTGTGCCTAGGCCGTGTGAAGTCTGCACTTGATTTTAGGAATTTAAATCTCAACACGGCCTAAGGACATGGGTGTGTGCCTTGGCCATGTGACCGTATTGGGTTGATGATGTCAAAAACAGAATGTCAAGGTTTTTACACACGGGTGGAGACACAGGTATGTCATGGCCGTGTGAGGGACACGGGCCATGGACACGGGCGTGTGCCAGGCCGTGTGAAAACCCCTGTAGGTTCGAATTGAAAAATATATCCACACGACTAGGGACATGGGCGTGTGTAACCACATGGTCTACCCACACAGGCGTGTCCCTTGCCACACGGGCGTGTGCCCCTGTTTTTAGTGAAATTTTCCAAAGTTTTCTAAAGTGCCTGGTTTAGTATCGAACCATTTCTAAGGTATGTTTTGGGCCTCATAGGCCAATATTAAGGATGTTAAGAGGAAGTTTGAAAAGTTTTAAATTTGAACGAACTTTTATGACTCAGAAATGCATGTTAGTATGTGTTTGAGCTAGGTAACGCCTCGTACCCTGTTCCAGCGTTAAACACGGGTATGGGGTGTTACACAGGCCGTGTGGACATTTGAAATGGGATCACATGGTCGTGTCCCAGCTTGTGTTTGACCCTGTGTAACTCACTCACTTGGGTCACACGGCCAACCATACACCCGTGTGACTAGCCCGTGTACCCTTCGAAATGGCCTCACACGCCCGTGTGCCAGGCCGTGTGCTAGGCCATGTGAAAACTGCAGGGTATACTAACTTGTTCCATACGGCCAAGTCACACGCCCCTATGCTGGGCCGTTTGGAGCTACTGACTTGGTTTCTAATTAAGTACCAGGGGACACACGGCCGTGTCACCTGACCATGTCTCACACACGGCTGAGACACACGCCCATGTATCTGCCCGTGTGGACAAAAATAGGCTATGTTTCAAGCCACATTTCTCACCCAAATTGGCACCAACCTACACATATCAAATAGCATATGACCATATCTTCAATAGGCATTAAAACTAATCTAAACCAAGTCTATTTCATGTAATTTCAATACCAACAACCACAAGGCTCATAAGCATCACAATTAACCATTCAAAAACATACCAATATGCCTCCAAAGTTTACCCAAATGATCAAACTTACTTATTAGACTTTGTGCCTAAATAAACATGCATACTACATTCTCAAATTCAACTATTTGCTATCTTCAATACCAAATCTCAACAGGACGTTCACATAGCAAATATGAACCTCATACTAAAGGGCCATTTGCACATATATACATAATCAAGTTTACCAAAATAAGCCAAATCATATGGCAAAACACACAACCAAAACATATACCATTTACAAGCCGAATCAATTGGCTAACAACATTACTAACATATATATGATATTAACCACAACACCTATACATAACCAAGTGCACAACTTCAAAAGTACCAAAATGACAGCTGGATAGTGTGATGAGATCTCCAACAATTCCCAATCCAAGCAAGCTTTGAAATCACTATAAAACACAGAAAAGTAAACAGAGTAAGCTCTAAAGCTTAGTAAGCTCACATGGCTAATAAGTATAACTTACCATTCATTCACAATTTAGGTAATAAAAACATAATATACTACAATTCCATTTAATCACAAGGCTATCATATATTCATTGAAGTAACTAATCATAAAACTCATCAGTTTCATGGATCCAATGCTTATATGGTTTATGTACATACCTGCACCAATATGTATCAATCTCATACTCTTTCATACCATTGGTATACCCGTTGAACCATTTAGAATAATATTGGATACTCAGGAATCTCGCACACTAAGTGCGAATACATGGTCGAAACCATCTCAATCTCATATCTCATATAATGCTCACTATCGAGCTATCACCGGGTCTGCTCACACAAGCTGACGGTCAAGACGTAACTACACGGTGCTACTTACACAAGCTGACGAGAATCTGCAACACATGCCAAAAAACTCAGCCACAGGTAGAACGTACCGACCAGCACCCAAAACACAATAATCCCTAATGACATGTCATTTGTATCCTATCTATTCTTAAGGTTCAACCGGGATTTCACACGTCGCCAATCTTCATCTAATAATTCCGTGAAGTCGTATTAACAAATAATGCAGTTATAAAGTATTTAAAACACAATTATATTAATGCTTATTTACATACGAACTTACCTCAAATTTATACAGAGAGAATTGAGCTATCAATCAACTATCTTGTTTTCCCCCGATCTAATTCCGAACTTTACTTTTCTTGATCTATATATAATCAAATTTAACTTATTTAATTATCATTCTATTCAATTTAACCCAAAAATCATATTATGGCAAAACTACACTTTTTCCCCTTAAATTTTGAGTTTTTACAATTTAGTCCCTAGCTCATAAAAATGCAAATTCATGCAATTGAGTCCACACCCATGCTAGTCGAATTTTACCTATACTCATAGCAACCCATAATTTTCATTATTTCACACATTTACCACATAATTTTCACATCTCTCAATTTAATCCCTAATTTAAAATTTTATCAAAAATCACTTAACAAATGTTGTTTATCTAACAACAACCATCCAATTTCTATCATTAAACATCAAAACACACACATATTCATCAATGGTAAAACCCTAGACTTTTAACAGTTTCACAAATTAGTCCCTGGGCTAGCTAGATTAAGTTACAAAGACTCCAAAAACATAGAAATCATTAAAAACGGGACAAAAATCATACCTAATTGAAGGAAATTGGTTTACCGAACCTAGGCCTTCAATGGCTTCTTCTCTTGTTAATTTCGGTTTAAATTTGATAATGGAAGATGATGATAATTTTTTATTCCTTTTGTTTTATTTAATTTACCTTTAATTATCATTTTACTAATATAACCTTTATAATCTTTAATAATTACACAAAACGCCAAGCCAGTATCATCCACTAACATACTAATGGTCTAATTACCACTTAAGGACCTCCACTTTAAAGTTCTATAGCTATTAGACACCTTTAGCTAAAAGAATTGAACTTTTACACTTTACGTGATTTACTCCTTTCTATCAAATTGAGCATTCAAACGGTAAAATTTCTTAACAAAATTTTCATACAATTATACTATCATGCTGTGGACCTCAAAATAATAATAAAATAAATATTTTGACTTCAAATTTGTGGTCCTGAAACCACTGTTCTAATTTGAATAAAAACGGGTTGTTACAAATAGTGGTTTCGAGACCACAAATCTGAAGTCAAAAAATTTATTTTATTATTATTTTATTGCCTACAGCATGATAGTAGTACCGTATAAAAATTGTGTTAATGACTAAATCACGTAAAGTGCAAAAGTTGAGTTCTAGTAGCTAAAGGTATTAAATAGATATAGAACATTAAAGTAAAAGTCCTTATATGGTAATTAGACCACTAATGAAGATAGTGGAATGTGATGGCTTGGCATTTGTGTAAAATTTAAAGTTTTTAAAGGTTATAATTGTAATTTGGTAATTAAATGATAATTAAAATAAGAAAATGGCATTCATCTTTTTCATTCATCAAGCCATCACCGAAATTTCTTGCTCTTCTAAGCTAGGGATTCGACCATCTTCATTGTAACAGGTATAAATTTTTGTCCCATTTTTAATTATTTTTATGTTTTCGAGATCATTGTAGCTTAATGTAGTTAGCTCGGGGACTAATTTGTGAAACTGTTAAACAATTAGGGTTTTGCCATTGTTGAACATGCATGAGTTTTGATGAGTTATGGAAGAAAATGGATAATAGTTGTTAGATAAACAACTTTTGTTAAGTGATTTTTGATGAAAATGTCAAACAAGGATTAAATTGAAAAATATAAAATTTTACATGGTGAAATTGTGAAATAAATGAAATGTAGGGCTTGCTAAGGACCTAATTGATATTTGGCTATAGTGGCTTGTGGTGAAATTACATAAATTTCCATTTTTATGAGTTAGGGACTAAATTGCAAAGAATTAAAAGTATAGGGGCAAAATGGTTATTTTTCCAAAATATGGTTTTTGGGCTAAATTGAATGATTTATAAATTAAATTGAGTTAAATTTATCCATATATATCAAGTCAGACCTCGTACAAGTTAGATCGAGGCAAATAGAAAGTCTCAGATTAATCGCCTCACGATCTATGTATACTCGTCGAGGTAAGTTCGTGTGATTACATTGTGATTATATATTTTATTTTGAAATATGCATGAATTGTAAATTTACTATATGTATACGTGGTTGCATATCCAACGATGTACTTCTACCGAGCCCCGTTTGAACCTTAGGAATCTGTAGGGTACAAGTGACATGCCATTAGGGTTTACATGATTTGAGTACAAGTCCTGAACATCCTACCGATGGCTGAGGTCCTACATGTGTTGTGGATACTCCACAGCTCGTGTGAGTAGCATCGTGTAGCTGTGTCCCGACCCACAGCTCGTTTGAGCATACTGATTTATAGCTCGTGAGAGCATACTAATCTATAGCTCAAGTGAGCATACCGATTCACAGCCGGTATGAGAATACATGTACATGAGTTGACGGATTACAATTATATGAGCTAGCACACTATGTGTGAGCTATCCCAAGTATCCAACGGTATTCAAAATGGTTCAACGGGCAATGTTTTAATATGAAATGATAAGAGTTTGATATGAACTATTATAGGTATATACATGAATTACATGGAAATTGTAATAGTCCGATTTGGACCCTAGTCGGAATAGTAGTTTTGGGACCACTCCGGGTTAGAAAATATTTTAATATTATTTTCTTTGTCTGCAGTATATGATTTAGCATGGGTGAAATTTCTGTGAATTAATTTTGTTGTTTGTGTGCTTAATTTGAGAAAAGGACTAAATCACATAAAAGGTAAAAGTAACATGCTATTTGTTAAAGTGCTAAATTGCTATGTTCTTTTAGTATGAAGACCTTAAAATGAAATTAGGCCATTTGTTTATAGCATGGACGGTTAAAGGAATATGTTAAATGGTTTTATAATTGATTTATAAAGGTTAATTTTGTCATTTGTTTATTAATATGTAATATAATAAAACAACCACTAAAAAGATGATTATTATCATCTTATATTGTTGAAAAACAAAGGAAAAAAAAGGAAAGAAGAACATTTAGGTTTCGGCTAGTTCTTAGTTTGATTCAACGTATGTTTTGCTTCGGTTTTTGATAATTTCTATGTTTTCGTAATCGTTGCTTCCAGTACTTTGAAACTCATGTTTTAATTTTGTGAATTGTTGAATATTTTGAAATGTGCCACTGAAGAACACATGAGCTTTGTAATGTTTGATGGTGAAATATGAGATATATGTGTTAGATTAACATGTTTTGTCTTTGAAGTTTTGATGATTTTGAGTATTTTGGACTTAATTGAGAAAATAATATTTTGAGGGACTAAATTGTGAAATAAATGAAATGCATGGACTTGTATGGACTACATGAGAATTCAGCTAAGCATGGGTGTATTGAGATTTTGTGTATTTTGTGATTTTGTAAAATAAGGACTAAAATGTCAAAATCTAAAAATGTGAGGGCTAATTTGTAAATTGCCCTAAATATGTGTTTTTGTATTAAATTGAATGAATTTGTGAATAAATGAGTTAAATTTGAATATGTATAGATCAAGAACCAAAGAAAACAGATTTAAATCGCAGAAAGTCAAAAGTGATTGAGTAGCCGAGTTCGTTTCCGTTTATCCGAATCCGAGGTAAGTCTATATACAAATAAATGTTTTACATTGATATATATATGTTCATATGAAAATTCATAATGATGAATGTGCAAGAGATGATGAGTACACGAAATCCGAGATAATATCGACATGGTTTTGACATTCGAAAAAGTCCAGTACGAACCTAGGAATAGGTAGGATTGCATATGTCATGACATAGGTGTCCAAATGAGATATCGTGTAAGACCACGTCTGGGGCGTTGGCATCGATATGAGATGTAACATCCTGCATTTTTGGGCCTATGCATTTAGTGTGTGGGTATGTTTAATGTATTAATTTAAGGGTTAGGGGTCCAGATTGGGCTCAAGAATGGGCTGAGGCTTTGTTTAAATATTTTGTTTAGACACTCTAGGGCTTAAAGTAAAGTTTTGGTAGCTTATTTGACATAGTAGGCTTGTGGCCTAGAGGAAAATGATGCCACTAGGAGGAAGGGGAGTTGGCGCCACTAGTGCATGAGGAGGGCCCAAATTTTGGTTGCTTGAAGCCCAAGTTAGAGGGCCAAATTTCGGCACTTAAAAGGGGACTAGGAAGGGACAGCACAAGGCTAATTTTTAGGGAATTTTATTATGTTTAATTATGATGATAATAAGCAGATAATGAAGAGAGGAGTTGGTGCTAATTAGGGCTATTTTTGAGGAGTTATTAGATCAAGATAAGGAAAGGATGAGGAGCTATCTGCAAAGCTAGGTGTTGACCGAAAATCCATCACCTAGAGGAGTAAAGAAATCAGTTTCTTGATGGCAAAGGGGTGCCGAATTTTCCCTTTTTATTTGCTTAATTTTTAGTTATCAGGAAGGGAAATTTCGGGTTTTGATAGGTAAGTGCCGAAATTTCTATAAATAGGGGGGATAGCTAATCAATTCTTGTAACAGACCGAATTTGACCCTAATCGGAACGGTGGTTTCAGGACCACGAATCCGAGTCCGAGAAATATTTTCATATTATATTTTGAGTCTGTTATATGTGAATTGATGTGTGTGAAAGTTTCGTATGAAAATTTTATCGTTTAAGTGCTTAATTTGATTAAAAGGACTTAATCGCGTAGTTTTTAAAAGTTTCAAACTATAGTGTAAAGTGCCTATTTGGTGATGGCTTTTTAAAGTGGAGCATTAAAAGGGTAAATAACCCATTTTTTGAGTTAGTGGGTGGCTTATGTCATGAATAACCTTAGGATATATGTTAGTTTTATTTTATGTTAAAGGTTAAATTAGTAACTTAATAATTACTTTATAATAATGTTAAAATAACACAAACAAAAAGCATTATCTTTCTCATTCTCTCATGGCCGAATATTGAGAAAGAAAAGGGGGGTTCATGTTCTTTGATTTTCGGCACTTTGAAGCTAGAATTGAAGGTGAGTTTTTAGTTAGTTTTTGATAAATTTTACGTTTTTGAGATCGTTGCTTCGAACTGTACTTGACCCATGTTAGAATTTTTGAAAACGAGCATGTATGAGGTTCGGCCATTGCTATATTCTTGTGATTCTTGGTGTTTTATGATTTTATATAAATGAAATGTTAAGGATTAGTATATTTTACATTGGAAATTTTGGTAAATTTAAGTATTTTGGGCTATTTTGTAAAAATGAATTTTTAGAGGGGCTTAATTGTAAAATGAATGAAAGAAATGGACTTGTAAAGTCCCTATACATATTCGGCCCTTAAGAGTATGGGGGAATTTGGTGTATTTTGAGTTTTAAGCAAATAGGACTAAATTGCAAAGTTTTGAAATAGTGGGGGTAAAATGGTAATTTTCCCATTTATGTGTTCCGGGACTAAATTGAATTGAAATGTACTTGATTGAGCTGAATTTAATGTGTTCTAGATCAAGAGCAAAGGAAAACGGAATTAGATCGGGGAAAGGTGAAGGTTCTCGAATAGCCGATTCGCACGGACTATCGACAACCGAGGTAAGTCCTTAAGCTGAAAATGTTAAAGAATTATTTATGAACTTATTAAATAATAATGTTTGATAAATTTTAGTATATAATCATCTCATAGCCGAATGTATATATATGTATTAGATTGATTTCATAAGTTGATAATGTGATATGAATAAGTGTATCAATGCGAATTGTGGGATTGTACAATGAAGTAATGATTTTATTTGTTTGATGCGAATAAGTTTAGTTAAATTGGATATGTAATATAGAGATGAAATGTGTGTGTAATAATTGATCACATTGATTTATTTCAGGCTTTAAGCCTAGCAGGCCTAGTGCCGGTGATTTATTTCGGGCTTTAAGCCTAGCAGGCCTAGTGCCGGTGATTTATTTCAGGCTCTGAGCCTAGCAGGCCTTGTGCCGGTGTTACTTATCGGGCTTTGACGCCTAGCAGGCTTGATGCTGGTGATGTGTTTTAGAAAGGAGAAATCGAATTCGTGTTCAAGGTAAATCATAGCTAACGTGTCTAGTTAACGGCTCAGGTAAGCTTGTAAGGTATGCTATGCTTAATGTTACTCGAGTCGAGTTAATACTATGAGAAAAGTGTTATGTACGTTTGAGGTTAAGATTAATGTGCAATATTATTATACGATTGAATTTGAGTTTGAATGTACTACTATGGAGATTTGATTTCCAAATTGAAATACTATGAGTAAAAGAAATTTGAGTACGATGATATGGTTGATATGAATGCTGCATTTGTACGAGTTGGAATATGTGAATATTGTAATATGCTTACTTTGTGCTTCGAGGATATACAGGTTTATGGAAATGAAGTACAACTACTTAGGTTAATGAACTATTAGTATTCGGCTTTGTATAAATCATTATGAGTTAAATGTTTAAGTGTTTTAATGTATTATTATTTTGACTTTAGGACTTACTAAGCTAGTAAGCTTAATTGTGTGTAATGTTCTTCTCTTTTTTATAGTTTAGGTTCAGGCTACAAGCTCATCTGGATCGTTAAGAAAGTCGTCCACACTATCAATCTATTTTGGTACTCTTTTATTTTGAATTTCGGATGAAGGCATGTATAGGAAGGACTTTGACGTTATTTTGATGAAAACTTGTTGTTCATGTATATAATGGCCATGCGAATATGGCTAAACTTTGGTTAAGTATGTTTCTATGCTATTTTTATAATCGTAGGGTTATATAGTTAATGGTTGACCATATCCAATCAAAGTTTAAATCTAATATGGTAAGAAAATATATGCTTTTGAAATGGACATTGATTTGGGCATTGTGGTACGAATAATCATAGGTATACTCGATCATATTGAACCTTAGTTATGCTTAGTTCATAGGTTAATGATATTTGGATGTCATGTGAGTGTTCGAGGTACAAGTAATAATTTTATAACTATTACAATACATGGATATTATGATTTGTATGTGGTTATATTCGGATTTTAATCTAGGTGCATATCGTATATATATATATATATATATATATATATATAGATTAGTCTTGACTTATAAGTATGATGTGTTTAGTTGTGAAATATCCATTATAAAATATGCATGTTTTGTTTAAATGTAAATTGTAAAGATAACTTTCATATATTATGTATTCGGCAATACATGGTATAAAGTAAAAAAATTATAATTGGTTTTGGATTTCACTTGTGCATGGCTAATAAACATCATACGCTTGGTTCGAATAGGTCATTATAATGATAAGCACATGATTTATGTATGTTATTAAAGCAAATTGTGCAAAACAAGACATGTATATTGATTTTATAAAGTGATTTATAATTAAAATGAATTTGATTGAATTGTGGATCATGATTTGTAAATATAATTATATGCATTTGTGGATAAGTTTTAGGTGACTATGTGAATGTATGAAAGATGTATTTCTTTGAAAATGCCTCGTAACCCTAATTCGGCGACGAATATGGGTTAGGGGTGTTACAATTTATTGGTATCAGAGCTTACGGTTTAGTCGATTCTAGGACTACCGTAGCATGTGAGGGTCTAGCTATACATGCCTTTATTGTATATTTGATAGTGTGGTGATTTCTGACGTTCTGAATTGTGTTTTATATAGTAAATGGATACTGATCCTGAAAGAGCTGTAGCGGATGATGTAGAGAGTGTAGCACTTGACCGTGCACATGGATCAGTGCCGGTAGACTCTCGACCAGTTTCGGGTAGCCACGAGGGGGAGGCTAAACAAGCCTTCTATCAGATGATGAATGAGTGCTTTACCCAGTTTATCCAGACTAACCCGGCTGTACACCAACCTCCACCCCCGAATAATCCAACTCCAATTCCTTCCGCACCCCCGATGATAGATCCGATGAGATCTAGTAGGCCTCCAGTTGATAAAATCCGGAAATTTGGGGCCGAAGAATTCAGGGCCAATGATGATGATGATGCAGAGCGAGCCGAAATGTGGCTTGATAACACTATTCGGGTACTTGATGAGCTATCTTGTACCCCAGACGAATGCTTGAAGTGTGCTATATCGTTACTTCGGGACACTGCATATCACTGGTGGAAGACACTAGTATCAGTAGTTCCAAAGGAAAAAGTGACATGGGATTTCTTTCAAAATGAATTCCGCAAGAAATATATCAGCCAGAGATTCATCGACCAGAAACGTAAAGAATTTCTTGAACTGAAACAGGGGCGAATGACCGTAACAGAATATGAACAGAAATTTGTCAGGCTCAGCAGATATGCTAGAGAGTGTGTTTCCACTGAAGCTATTATGTGCAAAAGGTTCGAAGATGGGTTGAATGAAGATTTAAAGTTGCTTGTTAGCATTCTTGAAATCAAAGAGTTTGTGACATTAGTCGAGCGAGCTTGCAAAGCTGAAGAGCTCGGGAAGGAAAAAAGAAAGGCTGAGACAGAAGCTAGAGATACTTGAAAGAGATCGTCGGGTAAGAATTTCCATTCCACATCTAAAAGGTCCAGAGATGATTTCAGTCGACATAAAGCTACTTCAGATGTACCCAGACGTGATCGACCTCCAGTGGGCTCCCGAGCTACCTCGATGGCCAGTGTCGGAAACATTCCACAGAATCGAGTTGAATGCAAGCACTGTGGGAAATGGCATTCCGGGAGTTGTAGGTTCCATGATCGGTCTTGTTTTAAATGTGGATCATTAGATCATTTTATTAGAGAATGTCCAATGTTAGCTGAGCAGAATACAGTTTCGAACATTAAATCGGGCAACACGTTAGTGCGAGGTAGGCCACCCAGACATTCAAGCAATATAGGTGGTAGTCAAAAAGGAACGAAGAACACTGCAGTTCGATCTGAGGCTAGAGCTCCAGCTACAGCTTATGCTACGCGAGCTCGAGAGGATGCTTCCTCCCCCGATATTATTACCGGTATTTTCACCCTTTATGATACTACTGTGATTGCATTAATTGATCCTGGTTCGACTCATTCTTATGTGTGTGAAACTTTAGTATGCGGTATGACTCTGCCAGTTGAGTCTACTGAGTTTGTGATTCGTGTGTCCAACCCTTTGGGTAGATGTGTACTTGTTAATAAAGTGTGTAGAGGTTGCCCGTTGATGATTCGGGATTCTTGCTTCCCAGCTGATTTAATGTTGTTGCCTTTCGATGAGTTCGATATAATTTTGGGAATGGACTGGTTAACTTCACATGATGCAGTGGTGAATTGCAAAAGAAAACTTATTGATTTGAGATGTCAGAACGGAGAAATCATCAGAATTGAATCCAGTGACTTAATTGGGTTTCCTACAGTAATATCTTCAATGTTAGCTCAGAAGTATGTGAGAAAAGGGTGTGAAGCTTATTTGGCCTATGTACTGGATAATAAATTTTCTGAGAAACAGATTGAATCTGTACCAGTTGTCTGTGAATACTCAGATGTGTTTCCAGAAGAACTAACGGGTTTACCACCAGTACGAGAGATTGAGTTCGGCATTGAATTAGTACCAGGAACTACTCCAATTTCAATAGCTCCGTATCGGATGGCACCTACTGAGTTAAAAGAGTTGAAAGCACAGTTGCAAGAATTAACAGATAGGGGCTTTGCGCGACCGAGCTTCTCTCCTTGGGGAGCACCAGTTCTTTTTGTGAAAAAAAAAGATGGAACGATGCGAATGTGTATTGATTATCGGCAATTGAATAAGGTAACCATAAAGAATAAGTACCCGTTACCTCGGATTGATGACTTGTTTGATCAGTTAAAAGGGGCTTCAGTATTCTCGAAGATAGATTCGAGATCGGGCTATTATCAGTTGGGAGTCAGAGATACAGATGTGCCAAAGACTGCATTTCGGATGAGGTACGGGCACTTTGAGTTTCTGGTTATGCCTTTTGGACTCACTAATGCACCTGCTGTTTTTATGGATCTAATGAATCGGGTCTTTAGACAGTTTTTGGATCGGTTTGTAGTTGTGTTTATTGATGATATACTAATCTACTCCAAAAATGAAACCGAGCATGCCGATCATTTGAGATTGGTGCTGCAAACTTTGAGAGATCAACAGTTGTATGCGAAGTTTAGCAAGTGTGAGTTCTGGATGAAAGAAGTCAGCTTCTTGGGACATGTTGTTTCAGCATCAGGTATTCGAGTCGATCCGAACAAAATTTCGGCTATACTTGATTGGAAGCCACCGAAGAATGTTTTCGAGATTCGAAGTTTTCTGGGACTTGCGGGCTATTATAGACGATTTGTGAAAGGCTTTTCTGTAATAGCTACACCTTTGACAAGGCTACTATAGAAAGACGTCAAGTTTGAGTGGTCAGAGAAGTGTCAGAAAAGTTTCGAGCAGTTGAAAGCCCTTTTGACCGAAGCTCCAGTATTAGCTCAGCCTGAATCGGGTAAAGAATTTGTTGTGTATTCTGATGCTTCCTTAAGTGGTTTGGGCTATGTATTGATGCAGGAAGGCAGAGTAGTAGCCTACGCATCAAGACAATTGAAGTTGAATGAAAGAAATTACCCGACGCATGATTTGGAGCTTGCAGCCATTGTATTCGCACTGAAGATTTGGCGTCATTACTTGTTCGGTGAGAAATGCCATGTTTACTCGGATCACAAAAGTTTGAAGTATTTAATGACTCAAAAAGACTTGAATTTAAGACAACGCAGGTGGCTGGAATTGTTGAAAGATTATGAATTGGTGATTGACTATCACCCGGGAAAAGCTAACGTTGTTGCGGATGCGTTAAGTCGGAAATCATTGTTTGCTCTTCCTGCAATGAACGCACAGATGGCTATGTCTAGTGATGGTTCAATCATAGCTGAGTTACAAGCAAGACCGATGTTTGCCCAGCAGATTAGCGATGCACAAAAAGTTGACAAAGATTTGATTGCTAGGCGAATTCAGTGTGAAAAAGATGCAGAGTCAGATTTTCAAATTGATACCAATAACTGTTTGAATTTTAAAAGCCGAATGTGTGTTCCAAAGAACTCAGATTTGATTCAAATGATTCTGAGTGAGGCTCATAGTAGTCGACTATCGATACATCCGGGTAGCACGAAAATGTATAATGATTTGAGACAGTTCTATTGGTGGCCTGGCATGAAACGGGATATATCTGAATTTGTTTCTAAATGCTTAGTTTGTCAGCAAGTAAAAGCTGAGCACCAAATGCCATCCGGACTACTTCAACCAATCATGATTCCTGAATGGAAATGGGATAGAATTTCAATGGATTTTGTATCTGGTCTTCCTATGTCACCGGGTAAAAAGGATGCCGTTTGGGTTATAGTTGATAGACTGACTAAATCAGCTCATTTTGTGCCAGTACGTACAGATTATTCACTTGATAAACTTGCTGAATTGTACGTATCATAGATTGTGAGATTGCATGGTGTACCGAGTTCAATTGTTTCAGACAGAGACCCGAGATTCACATCACGGTTTTGGAAGAAGTTGCAAGATGCTTTAGGTACTAAACTTCATTTTAGTACAGCCTTCCTTCCGCAGACAGACGGTCAGTCTGAGCGAACTATTCAGATAATTGAGGACATGTTGAGATGTTGCGTTCTCGAGTTTGAAGGTACGTGGGAACGATACCTACCTTTGATTGAATTTGCATATAATAATAGCTTTCAATCAAGTATCAAAATGGCACCTTATGAAGCCTTGTATGGGCGTAAATGTCGAACACCGTTGTACTGGACTGAGCTCAGCGAAAATAAGATACACGGGGTTGATCTGATTAAAGAGACTGAACAGAAAGTGGCCATAATCAAAGATAATTTGAAAGCTGCATCAGATCAACAAAAGTCTTATGCTGATTTAAAACGTAAAGACATTGAATTTCAGGTAGGAGATCGTGTATTCTTGAAAGTTTCCCCGTGGAAGAAAGTACTTCGATTTGGTCGGAAAGGCAAGTTGAGTCCGAGATTTATCGGACCGTATGAAATCATCGAACGTATTGGGCCTGTTGCTTATTGATTAAAATTGCCCTCTGAGTTAGAAAAGATACATGACGTATTTCACGTTTCGATGCTTCGTAAGTACAGATCAGATCCGTCTCATGTGATCTCACCGTCAGAGGTTGAACTCCAATCTGATTTGACATATGATGAAGAACCGATCCGTATCTTAGCTCGGGAAATAAAAGAGTTGAGAAATAAAAGAATTCCGTTAGTAAAAGTTCTACGGAATCGTCATGGAGTTGAAGAGGCTACGTGGGAGCCTGAGGATTCAATGAGGCAACAATATCCGACCTTGTTTAACGGTAAGATTTTCGGGGACGAAAATCCTAAAGGGGGGAGAGTTGTGACAGACCGAATTTGACCCTAATCGGAACGGTGGTTTCGGGACCATGAATCTGAGTCCGAGAAATATTTTAATATTATATTTTGAGTCTATTATATGTGAATTGATGTGTGTGAAATTTTCGTACGAAAATTTTATCGTTTAAGTGCTTAATTTGATTAAAAGGACTTAATCGCGTAGTTTTAAAAAGTTTCAAACTATAGTGTAAAGTGCCTATTTGGTGATGGCTTTTTAAAGTGGAGCATTAAAAGGGTAAATAACCTATTTTTTGAGTTAGTGGGTGGCTTATGTCATGAATAACCTTAGGATATATGTTAGTTTTATTTTATGTTAAAGGTTAAATTAGTAACTTAATAATTACTTTATAATAATGTTAAAATAACACAAACAAAAAGCATTATCTTTCTCATTCTCTCATGGCCGAATATTGAGAAAGAAAAGGGGGGTTCATGTTCTTTGATTTTCGGCACTTTGAAGCTAGAATTGAAGGTGAGTTTTTAGTTAGTTTTTGATAAATTTTACGTTTTTGAGATCGTTGCTTCGAACTGTACTTGACCCATGTTAGAATTTTTGAAAATGAGCATGTATGAGTTTCGGCCATTGCTATATTCTTGTGATTCTTGGTGTTTTATGATTTTATATAAATGATATGTTAAGGATTAGTATATTTTACATTGGAAATTTTGGTAAATTTAAGTATTTTGGGCTATTTTGTAAAAATGAATTTTTAGAGGGGCTTAATTGTAAAATGAATGAAAGAAATGGACTTGTAAAGTCCCTATACATATTCGGCCATTAAGGAGTATGGGGGAATTTGGTGTATTTTGAGTTTTAAGCAAATAGGACTAAATTGCAAAGTTTTGAAATACTGGGGGTAAAATGGTAATTTGCCCATTTATGTGTTCCGGGACTAAATTGAATTGAAATGTACTTGATTGAGCTGAATTTACTGTATTCTAGATCAAGAGCAAAGGAAAACAGAATTAGATCGGGGAAAGGCGAAGGTTCTCGAATAGCCGATTCGCACGGACTATCGACAACCGAGGTAAGTCCTTAAGCTGAAAATGTTAAAGAATTATTTATGAACTTATTAAATGATAATGTTTGATAAATTTTAGTATATAATCATCTCATAGCCGAATGTATATATATGTATTAGATTGATTTCATAAGTTGATAATGTGATATGAATAAGTGTATCAATGCGAATTGTGGGATTGTACAATGAAGTAATGATTTTATTTGTTTGATGCGAATAAGTTTAGTTAAATTGGATATGTAATATAGAGATGAAATGTGTGTGTAATAATTGATCACATTGATTTATTTCGGGCTTTAAGCCTAACAGGCCTAGTGCCGGTGATTTATTTCGGGCTTTAAGCCTAGCAGGCCTAGTGCCGGTGATTTATTTCAGGCTCTGAGCCTAGCAGGCCTTGTGCCGGTGTTACTTATCGGGCTTTGACGCCTAGCAGGCTTGATGCCGGTGATGTGTTTTACAAAGGAGAAATCGAATTCGTGTTCAAGGTAAATCATAGCTAACGTGTCTAGTTAACGGCTCAGGTAAGCTTGTAAGGTATGCTATGCTTAATGTTACTCGAGTCGAGTTAATACTATGAGAAAAGTGTTATGTACGTTTGAGGTTAAGATTAATGTGCAATATTATTATACGATTGAATTTGAGTTTGAATGTACTACTATGGAGATTTGATTTCCAAATTAAAATACTATGAGTAAAAGAAATTTGAGTACGATGATATAGTTGATATGAATGCTGTATTTGTACGAGTTGGAATATGTGAATATTGTAATATGCTTACTTTGTGCTTCGAGGATATACAGGTTTATGGAAATGAAGTACAACTACTTAGGTTAATGAACTATTAGTATTCGGCTTTGTATAAATTAAATGTTTAAGTGTTTTAATGTATTATTATTTTGACTTTAGGACTTACTAAGCTAGTAAGCTTAATTGTGTGTAATGTTCTTCTCTGTTTTATAGTTTAGGTTCAGGCTACAAGCTCATCTGGATCGTCAAGAAAGTCGTCCACACTATCAATCTATTTTGGTACTCTTTTATTTTGAATTTCGGATGAAGGCATGTATAGGAAGGACTTTGACGTTATTTTGATGAAAACTTGTTGTTCATGTATATAATGGCCATGCGAATATGGCTAAACTTTGGTTAAGTATGTTTCTATGCTATTTTTATAATCGTAGGGTTATATAGTTAATGGTTGACCATATCCAATCAAAGTTTAAATCTAATATGGTAAGAAAATATATGCTTTTGAAATGGACATTGATTTGGGCATTGTGGTACGAATAATCATAGGTATACTCGATCATATTGAACCTTAGTTATGCTTAGTTCATAGGTTAATGATATTTGGATGTCATGTGAGTGTTCGAGGTACAAGTAATAATTTTATAACTATTACAATACATGGATATTATGATTTGTATGTGGTTATATTCGGATTTTAATCTAGGTGCATATCGTATATATATATATATATATATATATATATATAGATTAGTCTTGACTTATAAGTCTGATGTGTTTAGTTGTGAAATATCCATTATAAAATATGCATGTTTTGTTTAAATGTAAATTGTAAAGATAACTTTCATATATTATGTATTCGGCAATACATGGTATAAAGTAAAAAAATTATAATTGGTTTTGGATTTCACTTGTGCATGGCTAATAAACATCATACGCTTGGTTCGAATACGTCATTATAATGATAAGCACATGATTTATGTATGTTATTAAAGCAAATTGTGCAAAACAAGACATGTATATTGATTTTATAAAGTGATTTATAATTAAAATGAATTTGATTGAATTGTGGATCATGATTTGTAAATATAATTATATGCATTTGTGGATAAGTTTTAGGTGACTATGTGAATGTATGAAAGATGTATTTCTTTGAAAATGCCTCGTAACCCTAATTCGGCGACGAATATGGGTTAGGGGTGTTACAATTCTGGCATTTGAACCCTACTCTTTCTTCTCTTCCTGTGCCGAAAATTTGAAGGCCATCTCACTTGTTTTCTTTTCTCATCTTTTCTCTTCCAAAAGCCGAAAATCACCATTGTTTTCTTACCTTTTCTTTCTTTTTCTTTGAAATTTCCTTTTAGCCGAATCTTCTGATCTCCATTGTTATTCTTCTCCCATTCACTAAAAGCCGAAACTCCTCATTCAATTCTTCTAAATGCCGAAAAACACATTAGCCTTCTCTCGTTCATATTTTCCAGGATTTTCTTAAAAGCGGAAATCCCTAGATATCATCTCCTGTGATTGCCGAAATCCTTCTGCGGTGTCTGCTTGTGCTGAATCTTGAAGAAAACTAAAGGTAAGTGTCGATTCGCGAGATTTCAATCTTTTTTCGGCTTTTAGAGATTTTAGCCTAATGGCTATATGGCTAACTAATCGGGTATTTTCTATAATTTGCGGCATTCCGGGATTTGAAGGGGATTCAATCGATTAGATCTCTAAGACAGAGTTCAGTAGCAATCGGGTCGTATTGCTTTCGGGATTTCAAGGTAAGGAGATCTGTTAGTTTAAACATATAAATCGGGTAAAACACTAACCCTTGGCCGAATATAGGAGAGGCCTTATCTTCGTGTTATTCCGGCTTTTAAGCAAAGTTGTAGACAAAGGGCAGTAGATCTGATTAGTGAGGATATCGACATAGAGAGTAGTCCTACGCATTAATCAGGTGTGTAACATTCTCACACCATTTAGATTGCTTGATTAGTATGCTTATAAATCTGTTATAATTTGTTAAATGCCGAAATCCCGGTATAACGGTTGAAAACCCGAGGAGGGTAAAAGTGAATCACCAGGTTAGTGATCTCTGTCATTCATAAGTGAATGTTTCTGCTGATGATATGTTTTGTATGCTTGTCGATTTCTGTGATTGCACGGGGTTGGGTGATTGATGAAAGGGGAAGTGTTCTGTTGTAGTGGCTTTTTGTCATGATCTGTTGTAGTGGCTATTTGCCATGATCTGTTGTAGTGGCTTTTTTCCATGATCTGTTATAGTGGCTATTGCCATGATCTGACGATGAGTAGCTAACTGCAGCATGACTGCCATCGATGGTGTGTAGCGGTGTGGGCTGATTGTAGAAATCCCCAATGGTGTGACTGGCAGGTAAGGGTGGTGTGTAGTAGATGGAAACCTAGGATTGGGTTGGGCTTTGCATAATTTCTGTTATTTAATGTTTTAATATCTGTTCCGTGGGGCTAAGGCCCAATCTGATGGTGCATGAGAGTTGCACACTGAGTCTCGTGACTCACCCTATTATTTAACCTCTTTCAGGTAGCACCTAGTGCATCGGGCCAGGCTGGAGAGGAGAGCAAGGTGGCCATGCAAGAGATTATTTTGATTCAGCAGAAGACTTTACTTAGTTATTTATTTTTAACATTTTTAATTAATGGGTTTTAAATTTCATTTTAATAAGGCCATGGGCCATTAGTTTTATATTTCTGGTTTTTGGGCTTTACCTTCAGACACCTGAATTATTCGATAAAAATTAAAACTAAGGCATGTACTAAATTTCGGTTTTTAATTTATATAGGCATCTTATAAAATATATATCTTATATTAATTACCAAATTATTAAGTTTTCTGGTATAAATGCTTAAACTCGACAAATGACTTCCAAAAACGCGACATGTTTTACTAAAACTTCTTAGTGACATGCCAGATCCGGTCGTGGTGTTTGGGCCGGGTCTGGGGTGTTACAAATTGGTATCAGAGCCTGGTTCAAAACTCGGCTCTGGGGGTTTTTGGGCTCAAAACATTTTCTAAAGTTGGTTTTTTGAAACATGCATATTTATAAATGATACAGGTCTGTTAGCTCGGCATGGCACCCGCGTCTCCGGCCCAAGTCCGCCAGGTAAGTATTCTAAACCATTGTGTGAAATATATATGGGCTTGATGGGCTTTATGGGACGTAGACTATTTAGATTAGAATTTGATGGACTTTAGGTTTAGCTAAAATAACTCCTTAAATCTCATAAGACTTAATTTCACTAAACAAAAACCGTGAACGAGTCGCAAGCCTAGGGTGTGGCAACAGGCATGCGCATGTCTAGGATTGGATCCGAAAGAGCTTGGTACTTAAGCAGTCCTAGTGACTCACTTCCTCTTCGCTGGAATCCTACCTGGTGCGTAGTGACTATTCACCCTAACCGCGAGGATTTGTTGACGGGCCAAAATCTATAATTAAAACATGAAAGGGACCAGCCACTTTATTTTTACAAAATTGCTAAAATACCCTTATTTTGGAAAAAAAATAATACCATGATACCCATGATTTGCAAATATACCCCGATTTACAAAGTCAACAAATTTTTTCCTTAGAAAAAAAAACACACACAACACACGACAACAACCAAAAACCCACAAACACCTGAACACTATTATTATTCTTTTGAAATCAAATTCTCCAAAATACCCCTGTTTAAAAAAAATTCCCAAGATATCCTTGATTTGTAAAATTACCGAATACCCCTGGATTGCAAAAATTACCAAAATACCCTTATCCCACCAAATCACCAATTAATCCTACTTTGGAAAATTACGAAAATACCCCTGTAGGATAAATTACAAAAATACCCCTGCGTAGTGAAATGACGAAGGTACCCCTACATGATGAATGTAGGTTCATGGATGTTATATGTATGTTGATGTTTGATGATTGAATGTATGTGCTTCTTAGAACTAGGAGATGCGAACTTGAGACTGAATTGTAGATATAATTGCGAATTTGAAAGAACTACTCTTAAAACTACTATTCATAAGACTGTTCGGGGTTAATCAGTGGAAGAAAACTAATAATTCATAAAATTTCTAATCAGATAAACGCGAATCGGTAGAATGAGTACAAGGGGTTGTGGACGTTCGCCGCGTGGACGCGGTAGGGGTAGGATGACCTTGTCTGAGCCAGTAGGATCTGGCCACGGGTTAGGAAACAAGATGTTGGATCCGCCAGCTGTGGAGGGAGAATTACGGGACCAGACAGCCGGAGATGATGCGGTATCTCAGGCGATGTTGCGGGTCCTCGAAAGAGTTGTTGGGGTAGGCACGGGTTCAGGAGCCCGAAAATCTGTATCTGAACGACTCCGAGCCAACGGAGCGGAGGCGTTTAGGGGAGTTTCTGGCGTAGCCCCTAACACAGCTGAGTATTGGTTAGAGGCAGGTGAGCGTATAATGGATGACCTTGAATTCACTGTAGAGGAGAAGTTGAAGGGGGTCGTGTCTCTTCTTCGAGACGAGGCTTATCAGTGGTGGCTCACAGTAAAAGAGGGTACTGCCGCAGACCGGATTGACTGGGATTACTTTAAGGAATCGTTTCAAGGAAAGTATGTTGGGGCTAGCTATGTGGACGGCCAGAGGAAGGCATTTCTGAATTTGGTACAGGGAAGTAAATCTGTGGCTGAATATGAGGCGGAGTTTCTGCGATTGAGCCGTTACGCTCGAGGGATTGTGGCGACTGACTATGAGCGTTGCGTACGGTTCGAGGATGGACTAAGGGATGAGCTAAGGGTATTAGTAGTACCGTAGCGGGAAAGGGACTTTGCGGTTTTGGTTGAGAAAGCTAAGATATCTGAGGAGGTTAAGTTGACTGAGAAACAGAATAATGATAAAGATAGGAATAGGAATAAGAGGAATTTTGAGCAGTCGGGATCATTTGGAAATTTCCAGAAAAAGCCTAGGTCCGATGGGCCAGCTCGTGCTCCGACGGGTCAGAATCGATCATGTCTTTCGTGTGGGAAGATGCATTATGGGGAGTGCAGAAAAAGCACCGGTAGATGCTTTAGGTGTGGATCCACGGAGCATATGATTAAGGACTGTCCACAGGTGGATCAAGCACAGCCCGTGGGACGAGGTTCTGATCAGGCTGGGAGAGGTGATCAACAACCACCAAGGGGCCATGGACAAGCCATGGGCGATAATAGTAATGAATGCGGTCGTGGAGCACCAGGTAGAGGTGCAGGTTATGCTGAGGCGAGGCAGCCAGCGTTGGTCTATGCAGCATATCGCCAAGGGGAAGGAGACGCTCCAGATGCGAACAATGGTACGTACCCTACCATAGTATACTAAGTGTTTATTTTGGCTTTAGAATTTGAGTGTGCAGCGAAAGCATAGTGGTGAGACTTAGGTAGTACGATTACTAGTTAGTTGGAAATTTCGAGGACGAAATTTCTTTAAGGGGTGTAGAACTGTAACATCCTGAATTTTTGGGCCTATGCATTTAGTGTGTAGGTATGTTTAATGTATTAATTTAAGGGTTAGGGGTCCAGATTGGGCTCAAGAATGGGCTGAGGCTTTGTTTAAATATTTTGTTTAGACACTCTAAGGCTTAAAGTAAAGTTTTGGTAGCTTATTTGACATAGTGGGCTTGTGGCCCAGAGGAAAATGATGCCACTAGGAGGAAGGGGAGTTGGTGTCACTAGTGCATGAGGAGGGCCCAAATTTTGGTTGCTTGAAGCCCAAGTTATAGGGCCAAATTTTGGCACTAAAATGGGGACTAGGAGGGGACAGCACAAGGCTAAATTTTAGGGAATTTTATTATGTTTAATTATGAGGATAATAAGCAGATAATGAAGAGAGGAGTTGGTGCTAATTAGGGCTATTTTTGAGGAGTTATTAGAACAAGATAAGGAAAGGATGAGGAGCTATCTGCAAGGCTAGGTGTTGGCCGAAAATCCATCACCTAGAGGAGTAAAGAAATCAGTTTCTTGATGGCAAAGGGGTTCTGAATTTTCCCTTTTTATTTGCTTAATTTTTAGTTATCAGGAAGGGCACTTTCGGGTTTTGATAGGTAAGTGCAGAAATTTCTATAAATAGGGGGGATAGCTAATCAATTCTGGCATTTGAACCCTACTCTTTCTTCTCTTCCTGTGCCGAAAATTTGAAGGCCATCTCACTTGTTTTCTTTTCTCATCTTTTCTCTTCCAGAAGCCGAAAATCACCATTGTTTTCTCACCTTTTCTTTCTTTTTCTTTGAAATTTCCTTTTAGCCGAATCTTCTGATCTCCATTGTTATTCTTCTCCCATTCACTAAAAGCCGAAACTCCTCTTTCAATTCTTCTAAATGCCGAAAAACACATCAGCCTTCTCTCGTTCATCTTTTCCTGGATTTTCTTAAAAGCGGAAATCCCTAGATATCATCTCCTGTGATTGCCGAAATCCTTCTAGGGTGTCTGCTTGTGCTGAATCTTGAAGAAAACTAAAGGTAAGTGTCGATTCGCGAGATTTCAATCTTTTTTCAGCTTTTAGAGATTTTAGCCGAATGGCTGTATGGCTAACTAATCGGGTATTTTCTCTCATTTGCGGCATTCCGGGATTTGAAGGGGATTCAATCGCTTAGATCTCTAAGACAGAGTTCAGTAGCATTCGGGTCATATTGCTTTCAGGATTTCAAGGTAAGGAGATTTGTTAGTTTAAACATATAAATCGGGTAAAACACTAACCCTTGGCCGAATATAGGAGAGGCCTTATCTTCACATTATTCCGGCTTTTGAGCAAAGCTGTAGACAAAGGGCAGTAGATCTGATTAGTGAGGATATCGACATAGAGAGTAGTCCTACGCATTAATCAGGTGTGTAACATTCTCACACCATTTAGATTGCTTGATTAGTATGCTTATAAATCTGTTATACTTTGTTAAATACCGAAATCCCGGCATAACAGTTGAAACCCGAGGAGGGTAAAAGTGAATCACCAGGTTAGTGATCTCTATCATTCATAAGTGAATGTTTTTGCTTATGATATGTTTTGTATGCTTGTCGATTTCTGTGATTGTACGGGGTTGGGTGATTGATGAAAGGGGAAGTGTTCTGTTGTAGTGGCTTTTTGCCATGATCTGTTGTAGTGGCTATTTGCCATGATCTGTTGTAGTGGCTTTTTGCCATGATCTGTTGTAGTGGCTATTGCCATGATCTGATGATGAGCAGCTAACTGCAGCATGACTGCCATCGATGGTGTGTAGGGGTGTGGGTTGATTGTAGAAATCCCCAATGGTGTGACTGGCAGGTAAGGGTGGTGTGTAGCGGATGGAAACCTAGGATTGGGTTGGGCTTTGCATAATTTCTATTATTTCATGTTTTAATATCTGTTCTGTGGGGCTAAGGCCCAATCTGATGGTGCATGAGAGTTGCACACTGATTCTCGTGACTCACCCTATTATTTAACATCTTTCAAGTAGCACCTAGTGCATCGGACCGGGCTAGAGAGGAGCGCAAGGTGGCCATGCAAGAGATTATTTTGATTCAGCAGAAGACTTTATTTAGTTATTTATTTTTAACATTTTTAATTAATGGGTTTTAAATTTCGTTGTAATAAGGCCATGGGCCATTAGTTTTATATTTCCAATTTTTGGGCTTTACCTTCAGACACCTGAATTATTCGATAAAAATTAAAACTAAGGCATGTACTAAATTTCGATTTTTAATTCATAAAGGCATCTTATAAAATATATATCTTATATTAATTACCAAATTATTAAGTTTTCCGGTATAAATGCTTAAACTCGACAAATGACTTCCAAAAATGTGACATGTTTTACTAAAACTTCTTAGTGACATGCCAGATCCGGTCGTGGTGTTTGGGCCAGGTCTGGGGTGTTAAATGAGACATCGTGTAAGACCACGTCTAGAACGTTGGCGTTGATATGAGATTTATGTGTAAGACCATGTCTGGGACATTGGCATCGTATTGGTTCATGTAAGACCCTGTCTAGGATAGTGGCATCGATATCTGATTACATGTAAGACCATGCCTAAGATGTTGGCATTGTACGACCATTTTGAGTATTCCGAGCTTCCTATTTGATTCCAAACGATTCAGCGGGAAAATTCGAGAAAAGAGAGACTATGTAAAATGTATAAACGAGTCAGGTACATCTGAAAGGTACACTATGTATGTGTATGAAAGGTAAGTGTATATATATGAACTTACCAAAGTGAATATATGTATGGATTTGATGAGATATTATGTGATATATGCTTGAATGTGTTATGAGCATAAGTGAAGCTTTGAGATGTGATATGTTGGCATTCTATGGATAACCAATTGAGCCAAAGAACATATAATGAAATTGCAAATGAGAAATATTAATGACATTGTATCAATATGATTATGTGCATTTTTTTGTTTGTTATGTTTATTTGTATATGGCTTACTAAGCTTTTGGAAAGCTTACTTTGTGTGTGTTTGCTCTGTTTTACATATCGTCAAAGCTACAAAAGGCTCGGGAATCATCGAGGATAATCACCACACTATCAATTTCTATTTTGGTACTTTTGAATGTGTATATAACTAAATATGGCATGTATAGGCTAGTTGTTTTGGAGTATGTTTGAGACATGTATATATCCATGTGATATGGCTTTGAGACATGTATATAGCCATGTGATATGGCTAGATAAATGGTTAAGTTATGAATGTGTAGCCATGTCTTATGATGCTTAGTTTTGGTATGTTTTGGTGGTTAATAAAATGGTCATAATAATGGTAAGCTTATGGATGCATAGTTAGCATATTATTGATGGTAAGTTGTGGATGAGTTATGTTTAGAAATGTTTACGAATAAGTTGAGCTATGTAACGCCCTGAAATTGGGCCTAGTAGAATTGGGCCTATTGGGCTTTGGGTCTCATAAAATTTTTAAGTGACCAAGAAAATGACAAATGACATGACAGCTTTAAAGGTTTAATGAATTTGGAGTGTCTAGGTGTCTTGGAGAAGCTCTGGGTTCGAGTTTTGTGGTGGAGGATTCTTAATTTAATTAATTAAGGAATCAAGGCTGTGAGTAGTGGGCTTTTAAATAAAAATAAGTGAAAAATGGCACAAAGAAGCATGTGGTGAAGTGGCTAAGTGACGCCACTAGGGTGTAGAGAGGTGGCTACATATGCATGCAGGAAGGTCTGAGGTTCGAGTGCTAGCTTAGCTTTATTTTGGAGTTTAATTTTAGGCTTTTAAAAGGCTGGAAGTGGCGTGTAAAGGGACTTTAAGGATTAGTGATCAGTAGAGAGAATTTAGGAGAAGGATAAGGGAGATATCATGGAGAAAAATTAGGAGATAAGCAGTGGATGAACTGGTGCCGAATTGGACTTTAGGGGTGGCTAAGTTCCGGCTGTAAGCTATATAAATGTGTGTGTGTCAATTCTGGGGTCCTAGGTAATGTCGAATTTTCCATTCTTTTTCTTTTCCTTATCAAAACCTTATTTTTCCACAAACGAAAATACCTTGCCTTGTTGCCGAAATCTCCTATAGCCAAATCCTTTTTTGCCGAATTCTCTCATAGCCAAACTCTTTTATTGCCGAAGTATCATCATCCTCTCTTGCCAAAATCCCTATTAGTGCCAAATTTTTTGTTCTTTTCCTCCATCACAAATTCATTGTTTTCTATTATTAGTCAAGGTTAAAAGCCGAATCTCGTTCAGTAGCTATCTAGGCCGCAGGATCAAAGGTGGATTCGGTAAGTGTTCAGTTAACCCCCTTAGTGTGTTTTGTTAAAACCTGAAGGGCTATCTAACTTCTCATTGTCGTTAATCTTGTATTAACAAGGGTAAGGTTCAGAGATCGCAAGCGTGGTAAGGATCGTTAGCAAAGTGTAAGTGTACTCAACTCGATTATGGTTTAAGTAAATGGCCGAATGTAAGTATGATCTATAGGGTTGACTTATGTGGATTATGAGTCACTCGAAGTTTGTTTGTGTATCTGTGAGTGCAGATCTAGGGGATACTCGTGATTAGTAGCTAAGGAAGGGCTATTAGAACCTGATGGCACACGGTAAGGTTACGGTGAGGTTTCGGTTTTTAATAAAGTGTGTATTAAGCCAAGATTAATTGCTAAGTGATGACTATTGTAGGTTTGTGATTAAGGGGTTTTTAGCACCTTGTAGTAACCAGGTGCGTACAAACACTACACACACATGATATCGGCAATGCCGAAAAGCCAAAAGTGGCTAAATGGGCCCAATGGGCCCTGAGGCTAAGTTTGATGAAATTGAGTGATTTGGTTATATAAATTGAGTTAGTTATGCATGTTACATGATCTGGAATTGTTTTGGGCCTAATAGGCCATATGAATGAGATCTAGGCCTAATGGGTCATAAGGATGTGATTTGGGCTTAATGGGCTATATGAATGTGAAATGGGTTTGATGGGCTTTATGGGGACGTGGACAAGTATGCTAGGGTTTAATGGACTTTAGGCCTAGTTCTAAACAACTCTTAAACCGCATAAGACTTAATTTAATAATCAACATGTCTAGGGACAAGTCGCTGGGTTAGAGTGTGGCAATGGACATATGCATGTCTAGGATTGGATCTAGGGAGAGCTTGGTACTTAAGCAGTCCTAGCGACCCACCTCTTCTTGTCTGGAATCCTACCTGGTGTGTAGTGTCTGTTCACTTTAGCCGCAAGAACTTGTTAATGGGCCAAAGATCATAACTAAAACCCGAGTGGGACCAAAATACCCCTGATTTGAAAAATTACCAAATACCCTTAGTTTAAAAATTACCAAAATATCCTTAGATTTGCAAAATTACTAAAATACCCCTGAATTGTAAAATTACCAGAATACCCTTGATTTACTGAATTACCAAAACATCCCTAATTTACAAAATTTCCAAAACACCCCTGTTTTGCAAAATTACCTAAATACCCCTATAGAGTAGATTTACGGAAATACCCTTAGGTAGTGAAATGACTAAAATACCCCTAAGTGCCAAATGTGTGAAAATGTGTATGTTGCATTCATGAAATATATGTTGCACTTGGGTTGGGTTTTGATGATACGGAGGAAGATACGTGAGGATCGCATAGTCACTTGACGACTGTGGATCCACCGGTGGCTTTAAGCCCATTAAATGTTTAGTAGCTTTGCTGCAACACTTGAGTAGTGCCGCTGTTGGTGCTACCTATAGAGTGTAAGGATGGGTGGGTTGATGTTTATATCCCCACAGGAGTGTAGGATTGGAAGGGAAATGGAGTGCAGTGTTAGATTTGGGATGGGTGCATTGCATTCATGTGATATTGATGTGATATGAGGTCATTGTGGGCTAAGGCCCAAGATCACCGAATTTGATAGGGCTTAGGCCAAATGTGATATTTGCTTGTTGATTGGATTTCCAAGGGTCGTACACACTAAGTTTTGAAACTCACACCCTTTCTATTAAATATTTCAGGTGATCCTCAGTAGACGGCTCGACGTGGGAGAGGATTCGGAGATGGCCACACTATAAGATACTTAGGAGTTTTGTTTATTTGTTTCAAAAGAAATGATTTTAATTACTTTTTTTCGTTGGTTATAATAAGGCCATGTACTCCAATTTGACTTTAGATTTTGAGTTTTGTTGTTTTTGTTTCAACTATTTACTTAATTGTTGAACCTGGATAAATTCCTTAAATTTAAACATGGGCTCTTATCATTACTTAGCAAGATTCAAGGATTTTGTGCTTTTAGGCCTTAAAATTTTAACTTAGCAAAATCGTTTTGAATTATCCCTTTCATGTGGCATCACCGGATTCGGCCATAACGTCTGGGCCAGGTCTGGGGGTGTTACATTTAGTGGTATCAGAGCCCAGTTACAAAGCTTGGGCAGTGAAATGGGCCTTAGATTTCAGTTTTTTAAAACAAACAAATTAAAAAGTTTCTTCAAGATTCTTGAAGTGTGGTTCACCGAGCCCTCGACATCGAGCCAAGTAAGTTTTCTGTGCTTACATTTGTTTAAATTATTGAACTATATCTATATATTGGGCCACTTAAACAATAGGTTTTTAGAGACTAAAGCCCGTAGGAAACTTAAGCCTGTAGTGGATTTACGACTGCGAAACATGTGCTTTAAACAATGAAACTATGAACTAATTTCATAAAAATTCTAATCCAGAAATACGCACGCAACGATGAGTGCTAGAAGAGGTGCAAGAGGTCGTGACAGAGGTCGTGGAAGTGTTAGGGCTGGGTCATCGGCGTCGGGCCATATGCCCAACGTTGAAGTAGGGGAGGCTCCGGCCTCACCAGTAGCTGAAACAGGACCTTATGAACGGGCTACTGCTACAGAAGATGTAGTATCGCAGGTCATGTTAAGGATTTTAGAAAGGATCACTGGGCCCAGTAATGGTACGGGAAGTCGTGGGTCGATCGTGGAGCGACTCCGAGCTAGTGGGGCAGAGATTTTCAAAGGAGTAGCTGGGGTGGCCCCGAACATGGCAGAGTACTGGTTGGAAGCTATAGAAAGGATAATGGACGACCTGGATTGCTCGACGGAACAAAAGTTGAAAGGGCCAATATCCTTACTTAGGGAGGAAGCTTATCAGTGGTGGTTGACCGTAAAGGAGGGCAACCAACCGGAGCAGATCACCTGGGAGTTCTTCAAATCGATATTCCATTGAAAATACATTAGAGCGGGCTATGTGGATGCTCGAATGAAGGAGTTTTTGAGTCTGACTTAGGGAGATAAGTTGGTAGCGGAGTATGAGGTTGAGTTTCTGTGCCTTAGTCGTTATGCCAAAGGAATAGTCGCGACAGGGTATGAGAGATGCGTATGGTTCGAGGATGGGTTAAGAGGTAACCTTAGGGTACTTGTAGCACCACAGAGGGACCGAGACTTTGAGGTCTTGGTGGAGAAAGCAAAGATAGCAAAGGAGGTGAAACGTACGAAGTGCCTTAACCGAGAGAAGGAGAAGGGCAAGAACAAACAGAACGTGGAAGCTATGGGGGCTGGACAGAGACTTACGAGGAGGGCCAGAGTGGATGGGCCGGTTAGAGCTGAGGTCACTGTTGCTGTTGCTAATACCGGGATGCCACCTTGTGCTATGTGTAGAAAAGGGCATGCGGGCAATGTTGGAGGAGAATAGG
The DNA here is from genome assembly GCA_005393395.2 of Gossypium australe. Taxonomy (NCBI): domain Eukaryota; kingdom Viridiplantae; phylum Streptophyta; class Magnoliopsida; order Malvales; family Malvaceae; genus Gossypium; species Gossypium australe. The sequence continues at coordinate 85,542,199 of CM016619.1, read as the reverse complement.
AGCTTGTTTGAGCTGCGGATCTATGAAACATAGGATTAGAGTGCCCGAGAAGGCCAGATCAGGTGCGAGCCGATGACAGAGGTAATATTCAACAACTGAGGGATGGTCAGCAGCTGTCTAGAGGCCATCAGTCGACCAGGGGTGGAAATATTTGGGTCAAGGGGCTCCAGACAGAGGTGCTGGTCATACGGAGGCGAGGCAGCCAGCTTTGGTCTATGCAGCACGTCGCCAAGGGGACGAAGGCACTCGAGATGCGAATATTGGTTCATACCCTACCATAGTATACTGAGTGTTTATTTTGGCTTTAGAATTAGAATGCGTAGTGAAAGCATAGTGGTGAGACTTGGGTAGTATGATTAATAGTTACTTGGAAATTTCGAGGACGAAATTTCTTTAAGGGGGTAGAATTGTAACGCCCCAAATTTAGGCCTAATAGAATTGGGCCTATTGGGCTTTGGGTCTCGTACAATTTTTAAGTGAGCAAGAAAATGACAAATGACATGACAACTTTAAAGGTTTAATGAATTTGGAGTGTCTAGGTGTGTTGGAGAAGCTCTGGGTTCGAGTTTTGTGGTAGAGGATTCTTAATTTAATTAATTAAGAAATCAGGGTTGTGAGTAGTGGGATTTTAAATAAAAATATGTGAAAAATGGCACAAAGAAGCCTGTGGTGAAGTGGCTAAGTGACGCCACTAGGGTGTAGAGAGGTGGCGACATATGTATGTAGGAAGGTCTGAGGTTCGAGTGCTAGCTTAGCTTTATTTTGGAGTTTAATTTTAGGCTTCTAGAAGGCTAGAAGTGGCGTGTAAAAGGACTCTAAGGAGAAGTGATCAGTAGAGAGAATTTAGGAGAAGGATAAGGGAGCCATCATGGAGAAAAATTAGGAGATGAGCAGTGGATGAAGTGGTGCCGAATTGGACTTTATGGGTGGCTAAGTTCCGGCTATAGGCTATATAAATGTATGTGTCGATTCTGGGGTCCTAGGTAATGCCGAATTTTCCATTCTTTTCCTTTTCCTTGCCGAAACCTTATTTTTCCACAACCGAAAATACCTTGCGTTGTTGCCGAAACCTTATTTTTCCACAACCGAAAATACCTTGCCTTGTTGCCGAAATCTCCTATAGCCGAATCCCTTTTTGCCGAATTCTCTCATAGCCAAACTCTATTATTGCAGAATTATCATCATCTTCTCTTGCCAAAATCCTTATTAGTGCCAAATCTTTGTTGTTTTCCTCCATCACAAATCGATTGGTATCTACTATCAGTCAAGGTTAAAAGCCGAATCTCGTTCAATAGCTATCTAGGCCGCAGGATCAAAGGTGGATTCGGTAAGTGTTCAGTTAACCCCCTTAGTGTATTTTGTTAAAAGCCGAAGGGCTATCTAACTTCTCATTGTCGTTAATCTTGTATTGACAAGGGTAAGATTCAGAGATCGCAAGCGTGGTAAGGATCGTTAGCAAAGTGTAAATGTACTCAACTCGATTATGGTTTAAGTAAATGGCCGAATGTGAGTATGATCTATAGGGGTGACTTGTGTGGATTATGGTGTATGTGTGAGTGTAGATCTATGGGGTACTCGTGATTAGTAGCTAAGGAAGGGCTATTAGAACCCGGTGGCACACAGTAAGGTTACGGTGAGGTTTCGGTTTTTGATAAAGTGTGTATTAAGCCAAGATTAATTGTTAAGTGATGACTATTGTAGGTTCGCGATTAAGGGGTTTTTAGCACCTTGTAGTAACCAGGTGCGTACAAACACTACACACACATGATATCGGCAATGCCGAAAAGCCAAAAGTGGCTAAATGGGCCCAATGGGCCCTGAGGCTAAGTTTGATGAAATTGAGTGATTTGGTTATATAAATTGAGTTAGTTATGCATGTTACATGATCTGGAATTGTTTTGGGCCTAATAGGCCATATGAATGAGATCTGGGCCTAATGGGGCATAAGGATGTGATTTGGGCTTAATGGGCTATATGAACGTGAAATGGGCTTTATGGGCTTTATGGGGATAGAGACAAGTATGCTAGGGTTTAATGGACTTTAGGCCTAGTTCTGAACAACTCTTAAACCGCATAAGACTTAATATAATAATCAACATGTCCAGGGACAAGTCGCTGGGTTAGAGTGTGGCAATGGACATATGCATGTCTAGGATTGGATCTAGGGAGAGCTTGGTACTTAAGCGGTCCTAACGACCCACTTCCTCTTCTCTGGAATCCTACCTGGTGCGTAGTATCTATATAATAATATAGTATCTATATTATTAGTAATGAAGTTTAGAAACAGTATTTTCTTACTAATATAGTATCTATATTTGCTCCGACACCAATTACAGGGGGAGGGGTATATGCACAAACGGAAGGCTATTATATTATCGTAGATTTTTATTATACAAGAAGAAAGTAGATAATTTACAAAGATAATTTACAAGGATTTTCAAAGATAGCAAGTATACAGGAGAGTTTGTATATTGCAAAGTTTTCTAAAAGTGATTCTAAAACCCGATGCCTGTTTAGGCTACAACAATGCCTATTTATAGTAAAAATTCTAAACTCTAATTCATTTACAATTGAAATTCGAATAGTATCCTGATAAGGATGACTTAAATATTGGCTTCATGATTTCTTCCACGTAGCCTTCTTGATTTGATGGTTGTTTCCACCGTCTTTTATCTTTATCAAAATTGTTGTGGTTGTTTAGACATTTGCCATGCATTAATGGTTGCTTCCATCATGCTTGCATCATCTTTGTCTTATTCATTTATGGATGGTGATGGATTGCCTTTTTTTTACGTCACCTCCAAAATTAAATGCTTCTCCTTTTTTGGATGTTATTCTTCCACGTGTTGTGTTTTGTCTTTATCCTTCTTGGATATTTCTGAGATTCATTTCCTCGATTTCATCAAGGTGTAATGACTCTAGTGAAGGAACTGGTGTATTCTAGCTTTCCCACGTGTCTTTGATCTCCGTTGTTAGCGGATGATCATCGATCTCCATATCAGCTTTCTTTTTTAATAACTGAATAGATTCTTCATCTCTTTCCTCCTAGATTTTTCTAGTGTCATAGGATAAAATTCTTCTTCCATTGATCCAGAACACATAAGTGTTTTGTTGAAGTAGATACTGGGCCTTGGTCATTAAATCAATTCAGGCTTGGATTAGATAATAAGAAAAATTATTATAACAATTGTCAATGGCTTTTGACAAGTGTTGTTGATCTTCATCAACTGCTGAGAGGGCTTTTCCACAAAGCATAGTACGAATATTCCAAATTTGATATGGCTGATAAAATTTTTCTTTTTCAGCAATACCAATAAAATTACTTATTCCTATATGAAAATAATAGACAAAATTGTTTATTTTAGTAAAATGTATTAATTTAGATTTTACTATAGCAGGAAAATCTTTTAATAAATGAAAAGAAAGATTTTGGACTGTTATTTCTTTAACAAATCCCCATTAAATACTGGTTATATCAAATGGTTTATGATCAAGTCTAAACTTGATAGTAGGAAAATCTTCTCCTATTTCATTTGTAAAAACATAAGCTTGTAAAAAGTATTTTGAAACAGTTTCTGTAAATTGAGCTTGCTGGTTGCAAATAGCTCTATTTATTTTTGAAACAATATCGGGTGGTAGAATTTGTCTACATTTATTATATAGACATATTCTAAACATTTTATTAATAATAGGACTGTTTGTTCTTTTATTAATAAAATATTGGAATATATCAAGAAGATTGTTTATCTCCTTAATATCCATATATTAGATTAGGATCTCATCCCAGTCTCTGTATAAAACGGATTTTAGTAATAAATTGTGAGATTCATTTTCTTTAGTTGTTTTTTCAACTAAGAAATTTGAAAACTGTGTAAGAGCTCTTCTAAAGTTTGCTCTTTGATCAGTAATATGGGTTTTCCATATTTTGTTTATAGAATTATAATATTCCAGGGGTATTCCCGGATTATAAAAATCTTTTATTTCAGGAATTTCAGGAATTTGTTGTTTTTTCAACAAATTTTCTGTTTCTTTTATAATTTCAGCATAGCTTTTTTGATATACTGAATAAGGATCTTGTAACCAAGTAAAATCATTCACCGGGTTTGGTGATTGTGTTCCAAATGGTTGGCTTACCATTGGATATGGTACATAATATCCCTAATTAGGATAAAATGGTACTTGAGCAGGTACAGTAATAAATCCTGGTTTAGGACTTATTGTTTTCCCTTTGTTGGGTTTTTTATGGACAGTTGTCCATTCTCCAACTTTTTCTAGAGGTTTTTTACCTTTATCCATAAGGCCTGCTAAGAAAATCAGCAATCATATTATTAGTGCCTTTTATATAAATAACTTCAAAATTAAATTGGCATAATTCATTATACCATATAATTCTTCGTGGTACAATTTCTAAACTTTTATTAGTAAGAAATTGTTTAACTGGTTGATTATCAATTTTTATTATAAAACGTTCAGGTGCTAAATATATTAAGAATTTTTTATTCCTTTTTTTATTGCAAGTAATTCTTTTTCATAGATAGCATAATTTATTTCGTTTGGTTTAAACTTTCCAGAACTATACCCACAAATTAATTCTTCATTATTTAATGTCTTTGCTTTTAAGACACATCCCCAATTTTTTTCTGAGGCATCTGTTTCTAGAATTAATTTATCACCTTGTTTAGGTAAATAAACTTTAGGAATATAATTTATTTCAGACTTTATCATTTTTATAATGTCTGAATCTTTTTTAGACCATTCAAAAGGTTTATCCTTTTTTAGTTTTTCATATAACTCATCTAGTTTTTTAGATAAGTTAGGAAAGAAATTTCTACCATAATTAATAATTCCTAAAAATTGTTGAAGTTGTTTCTTATCAATAATATTCTCAGGAAATTCTTTTATTTTTACTATAATATGATCTTGGAGTTTAAGATTATCAGCTGATAATATTAATCCTAAGAATTCTATTTCAGTTTTTTCTAATTCAATTTTCTTAGGACTTATTATTATTCCATGTTTTATAAATTCCCTAGATATGATATTTAGATGTTTTCTATGATTTTCTAGTGTATCAGAAAATATTAAAATATCATCTATATATACTACACAAAATTTTTTATATTTTTTAAATATAGAGTCCATCCATCTTTGGAAGGCTTGTGGTGCATTACATAATCCAAATGGCATTACTTTCCATTGGTAATGTCCATTAGGTGCACTAAAGGCTGTTAATGGTTTAGATTCTTCCGTTAGCATGATTTGCCAGAATCCTGATTTACAGTCAAATTTACTAAAATATTTTGCTTGTTTAGCTTGATTTATTAAAACTTCCTTTCTTGGAATAAAATAACCATCAATATAGTATTTTGATTTAATCTTTTATAATTAATAACCATCCTAGCTTTTCCTCTTTTTATTTCTGCATGGTTTCATACCATAAAAGCAGGACTAGAATGTGGACTATTAGTTTCTTCTATTAATCCTTTATATAATAATTCTTTTATTTGTATATCAAATTCATCTATATCTTGTTTAGTATAGATCATTGGTTTTACCCTAATAATTTTATTAGGATTTTCTAATTTAATAGTACAATATCTTGGATTATTTTTCCATAATTTTAATGGTTCTTCACTAAAATTATTTTCTAATATTTTAAACAACCAATGATTTGTTTCAAGTTTTTTAATCTGTTCTTTCCTAGGTGGTGTGAAGTCTTGATCACAAATAAATTTGTGATTTTCTACTACAGGTATTTCTACTGAAGTATTTTCAGTAGTTAATATAACAAAATTTTTATCAATAGAAAATGGTAAATGTTGATATATAAAATTATTACCTAATAATATATCTCCATGCATTTCATGAAAATATAATATTTTAGGTATCACAAATCTGACATTATTTATGTAGATCGGTATATTTTTTTGCCTTAAAAAGGATTAAAGTTTCATTACCATCTACTCCAACAGCTCTTATTGGATTTCTCATAAGTTCCCATTTTTCTGATGGAATAGCATTTTCTCTACAGATACTAGTTGTAGCTCCCGTATCTAATAAAGCATTTAAAGAATATGAATTATATTCTCTAAACTAAAATGTAATTTCAATGCAAGTATAATATTTCCGGGGTTGGAAATGTGAAAAAGTAATAATATCCTTTTTTCCAAGTTTCATTTGTTGAATTATTGGTTTTTCTTTTGTTTTTGTATCTTCAGATATTTTATCTAATTTATTAGGAAAATGAATCATTTTTAATTCTATTGGTAAATATTGGTTTTTCCAATATTCTAAAACCTTTTTCAGACAATCATCTGTTTGAATGACTGAATCTATCTTCCTTTTACCATAAGGATCTTGTTTATCAATTTCCCTAGGTTTCGGTATTTCATAATCATATGGATCTGTTTGTTCAATATCCATAGGTTCTGGGATTTCTATATTTTCATCCTCTTTCGTTGAAGTGTTTTCTTCATCAGAATTATGACTAGTGGCATTAATATCTACATTAGAATTATTAGACCTACTACTACTACTATCGGTAGTATCATAATTTAACATATAGTGATAATTATATTTTTTAAATAAATCTTTATGCTTTTCATAAAGTTCTTCTATTAATTTTAAATATTCTACTTGCTCATATTTATCTTCTGTTTTAGAAAATTGGTGTTTCCAATGTTCTATAAGAGTTTTATAAGATTCAAAATCATATTTTTCTTGTTTTTTCACTTTTTCACTTTTTTGTTTTTCTTTTTTATTATAGGTTGAAGATTCGTCCGAAGAATCATCTTCATCTGATAAAGCTAAAATAACATTACTATTACCATAATATAAAGGTTCTAAATCTAAATCTGATTCTATATTATTATTAATAACTTGATCTAATTTATTATTCACATCTGATAAAAGTTCTTTAGACTTGTTATTCAAATCTAAATCTGTTACTACTCCCAATTATCTATTTTTTCTTCTATTTTACTAACTTTATTATATAATTTATTAAAATATATAGAAGTCATATCTATTAAACTATTGATACCTTTACTAAGAGCCGAAACATTATTTTCATTCTTAGAGTCAATATACATAGTATGATTACAAGTTTTATCTTTATATAAACAATCCATTTCTTCCATGTTATTTATCTCTGGTACCTAAGACCGTCTGTTATCTATAATGTCTTCACAAACGCCTACAATGTCCCACTCGGACTCAAACGGCAACAAGAAGACAAAAATACAAATATATAGGTTTTGAGATAAACAATCGTGAAATAAACGGAACTAAAGATAAAAGATAGAAACTTACAATGATTACTACGATATTAGAACTCCAGAAATAATTACTCCGGGGCTCCTCTGATACCAATTACAGGGGGAGGGGTATATGCACAAACGGAAGGCTATTATATTATCGTAGATTTTTATTATACAAGAAGAAAGTAGATAATTTACAAAGATAATTTACAAGGGTTTTCAAAGATAGCAAGTATACAAGAGAGTTTGTATATTGCAAAGTTTTCTAAAAGTGATTCTAAAACCCGATGCCCTGTTTAGGCTACAACAATGCCTATTTATAGTAAAAATTCTAAACTCTAATTCATTTACAATTGAAATCCGAATAGTATCTTGATAAGGATGACTTAAATATTGGCTTCATGATTTCTTCCACGTAGCCTTCTTGATTTGATGGTTGTTTCCACCATCTTTTATCTTTATCAAAATTGTTGTGGTTGTTTCCATGTTTGCCATGCATTAATGGTTGCTTCCATCATGCTTGCATCATCTTTGTCTTATTCATTTATGGATGGTGATGGATTGCCTTTTCTTTACGTCACCTCCAAAATTGAATGCTTCTCCTTTTTTGGATGTCATTCTTCCACGTGTTGTGTTTTGTCTTTATCCTTCTTGGATATTTCTGAGATTCATTTCCTCAATTTCATCAAGGTGTAATGTAACAACCCAAACCCGGCCCAAACACTATGGCCGAATCTAGTTTGCTACAGTGGAAAATATTTTGGAAAACACTTTTGGAAAGTAAAAATTCTTAGTTGCCGAAAACCTTTTCAATTGATTGTTTTGTTAAACCTTACTTAGAATTTATTTAAAATTAATTCAACCAAGTTATTATAAAATCTCGAGTGTGCCTGATGGCACGATGAAAACATTTTCGTGTTAATTTGAGAAAACATGTGACTTTAATTTAATACTGATAATCTTAGTTTAAACAATTATTCGACATATGAAAAATAACAAAAATAAAATATCAGGAGGCCTTATTACATCCAAATAAAATAAATATCGGGAATAAAAATTATTATAACTAAAATTAAAGTTCATTTAATTTGAATCCACCGCATGGCCACCTCGAGTCAACCCGGCTCCACATCCGCGATCTACGTGTCACCTGAAAAATGTAAAGGAGAAGGTGAGTCACCAAGACTCAGTATGTAACCCCTCCCCCGTTTTAAAGACAATTTCATACACAACATATAACAATTAATATGCAGAATATTATGTACCCCAACCTAACCAACCAAACGCCACTATCTACCCCGCTGTGGTACCAAACCACTGGTGGTGCCGAACCACTAGTGACATATAGTCACGATGTGTTACCAAAACACTGGTGTCCGTAGACACGAATCGATTGATGGGGCCAACCCATCGTGTGATACCAAATCACTGGCAGACAATCCCATATCTCAAGTGGGGCCAACCCACGGTGGTGTTAACCACAGGGATAAGTCGCTATGAGGTGCCAAACCTCTGGAGGTACCAAACCTCTGGTGACCGTAGTCACGGTGTGTTACCAAAACACTGGTGCCCGTCGGCACGAATAACACTGCCTCCTCCACTCATCAGCCCATATCAAATCATATTATAACAGAGTTTATATCAACATACATTTGTCATAAGTATCACATAAGCCATGCTTCCCAAAAGCATTAATAACAATCTCATATTGACAGAGACTTACCTGAATCGTCACTTATACTAATAAGGTATATTTTTCAATGCTACATAAATTAAGTTAGCATTCACAATATTCAGTACATATAATAAGTTATACGTGTGTATGTACACACCTGTCACCACTGAATCGTCTAAATCCCGAAAAGAGATGTCGGCCACCTCGATTTACTGATCCCTATATTCGGCCATAATAGTGTTAGTGACATGGGCCATTTGACCAAACCAAATAATTTGAGAGGGGTTTCTTGTAAACCCGAATCCTTACCTTCACACCTTTGGATACTAATCGCAACACCAAACTCCCGAATCTGCTTCTGATTCCATGAATCGACAATCAATAAATTAGTAGCCTTCGGCTTAAACGAATACCAAATAACTAACTAAAGCAGATCTTACCATTACTTAACCAAAATTGAATACTAGAGATCGAGCTGTGAGTCGACTGCTTCACTTCTCTGAGTACCTAGAAGAAATCGGTTACTACTCGATTAGAAGACTTAACCATTGCCGAAATCGGCACCTTTCCTTGTAAAAAGTCGACAGCAAAGTAAGAAAAGGGAAGATAGAAATTTGGCCATCACTTACCTTATCAATCGATTGATAACAAAGAATCTGAAGAGATCTATGTTCCTTCCAATATTCGGCCAAAGTACAATAGAATAGAAGAAGGGAATTTCGGCAAACTACTGGGTGAATTCGGCTATTAGGGAAATAAAAGAAAAGGGAATTGAGGGTAGGGGATTCGGCACTTAGCAAAATGAAGAAAAGTAAAACAAGGGGATCAACTAATGCTTTTATAGGCACTTAGTACCCTTGCCGTCCACCCCTTTTTGATTAATTCAAATTAATTTTGAATTAATCCCAATAATCCATTGATAAACTTAATAATCCAAATAATATCAAATAATCCTTTTAATCCAATAATCTCCTTAATTATCTTGTATTATCAAAATAAAACTAATATTATCCTAATTATCCTTAGAATTAAGCAATTAAAATGCTCATATTATCTTATTATCCAAATAGATAAATAAAAAAAATAATTTAAGGAGAGAATTTCTCTCCCCTTGTGCCGTTCAAATAAAGAGCAAAAGGGAGGATTTCTGTGACTCGAACCAAGGTTCTCCCTTGCTCCTTGGTGGCGTCACATGCTAGCTCTTAAGTGGCCTCACTTTTGCCACTTTGCCAAGGCCTTATTAGTGTCCAATTTCCTTCATTTATTCTTATAACACCCTCCTGCTAAGGCTCCCTGCCTTTAAAGTTACAAACTAAAATTTTCTACCAAACCGTGCACACTCAAAGCCTTAAATTAAGCTCTATTATTCAATAAATAAAATCACAGCAGTCCATACATAAGAAAAATAATTAAATTCCAAATAACCCCCTTTTGAGAACGTTACAGTTCTACCCCCCTAAAATAAATTTCGTCCTCGAAATTCTTTGCTCAAAAGAGGTGGGGGTATTGCTGCCGCATCACGTCCTCGGGCTCCCACGTAGCTTCTTCCACACCGTGGTTCCGCCATAGCACCTTCACCAAGGGCACTGACTTCCGACGTAGAACCTTCACATCTCGGTCTAAGATCTGAACTGGTTCTTCGTCAAAAGATAAATCTGGATTAACCTCAATCTCAGCCACTGGCATGATGTGCGAAGGATCTGACCGATACCGTCTCAACATCGATACATGAAATACGTCATGTATCTGATTCAGTTCTGCCGGCAACTCTAGCTGATAAGCTACCGGTCCTACTCGCTTTACAACTGTATATGGCCCGATGAACCTTGGGCTCAGCTTCCCCTTTCGGCCAAATCTCAACACCTTTTTCCAGGGTGACACCTTCAGAAAGACCTTGTCTCCCACAGCATACTCCATTTCCTTGCGTTTAAGGTCGGCATAAGACTTCTGCCTATCTGATGCTTCCTTGAGACTAGACCGAATCACCTTAACTTTGTCCTCAGTTTCTGCAACCAATACCGGACCCAAGACTTGTCTTTCACCTAACTCCGTCCAACATGTAGGAGTACGGCATTTCCGTCTATACAATGCTTCGTATGGTGCCATCTGGATACTCGCTTGATAGCTATTGTTGTAGGCGAATTCCGCTAATGGCAGGTACTCCTCCCAACTACCACTAAAATCCAAGACACATCCTCTTAACATGTCCTCTAAGATCTGTATCACCCTTTCCGATTGTCCGTCGGACTGTGGATGGAAGGCTGTACTGAAATCCAACCGTGTACCCAAAGCTTGATGCAACGCTTTCCAGAACCTTGACGTGAATTTGGGATCCCTATCCAAGATGATCGATACTGGCACACCATGCAATCTCACTATTTCCGACACATACAACTTAGCTAGCTTCTGAAGAGAGAAATCCACTCTTACCGGTATGAAGTGTGCTGACTTAGTCAGACAGTCCACAATCACCCAAACTGCGTCCTTCTTGCTAGGCGTCCGGGGTAGCCCACTGACGAAATCCATAGTGATCCGCTCCCACTTCCATTGAGGGATCTTTACCGGTTGAAGTAGCCCTGAAGGCAACTGATGTTCAGCCTTAACCTGCTGACACGTTAGACACTTTTCCACAAATTCAGTTACCTCACGCTTCAACCCCGGCCACCAGAACTGTTTCCGTAGATCACCATACATCTTGCTTCCCCCCGGATGCATCGCATATGGGCTGCTATGTGCATCATGGAGAATTTTCCGCCTTAATTCTGTATCCTTTGGCATACAAGCTCGCCCTTGAAGACATAGCACTCCATCATTAGACAGACTGTACCCTTCCAAACCACCATCCTGAACTTGTACCCTCTTAGCGTTCAAGCCTTCATCCACTAACTGCTTTTCCTTAATCTCCTCAATCCATGTTGGCTTAACTTGGAGTTCCGCCAAAAGACTCCCATCATCATATAGACTCAACCGAGCGAACATTGCTCTTAAGTCTGTCACAACCTTCCGGCTCAACGCGTCAGCTACCACGTTAGCCTTACCCGGATGGTACTCGATTGAACAATCGTAGTCCTTTAGTAGTTCAATCCACCGACGCTGTCTCATATTCAGATCTTTCTGAGTCAGAAGATACCTCAAGCTTTTGTGATCCGTGTAGACTATCGACTTCTCCCCATACAGGTAATGTCTCCATATCTTCAGAGCAAAGACGACTGCCGCTAACTCCAAGTCGTGCGTTGGGTAGTTAACCTCATGCGGTCTTAACTGACGAGATGCATAGGCTACTACCTTCCCTTCCTGCATCAGCACACATCCCAAACCAGTATGGGATGCATCACAATAGACGGTAAACAACTTCCCTGCTTCAGGCTGTACCAAAACCGGAGCTTCCGTCAGAATTTTCCTTAGCTTATCAAAACTTCCTTGTTACTTCTTCGACCATACAAATGGAACTCCTTTCTTCAATAACTTCGTCAATGGCGCTGCGATTAGAGAGAATCCTTCCACAAATCTCCTATAGTACCCCGCTAGACCCAGAAAACTTCGCATTTCAGCCACCGACCTAGGCGGTTTCCACTCCAATACTGCTTCAATCTTGCGAGGGTCTACTCTAATTCCTTCAGCTGATACTACATGACCTAAGAAAGCCACCTCCCTAAGCCAAAATTCGCACTTACTGAATTTGGCGTATAACTGCTTTTCCCTCAACACTTGTAGGACTACTCGCAAGTGCTTGTCATGCTCCTCCTCCGTCCTTGAGTAAACCAATATGTCGTCGATGAACACCACGAAGAATTGGTCCAAGTACTATTGAAATACCCTATTCATTAAGTCCATAAATGCCGCCGGCGCGTTGGTCAACCCAAATGGCATCACCAGGAACTCGTAATGTCCATACCGAGTCCGGAAAGCCGTCTTGTGAACATCAGCCTCTTTCACCTTAAGCTGATGGTAACCCGACCTAAGGTCTATCTTCGAAAATATCGACGCACCCTTCAGTTGGTCAAACAAGTCATCGATCCGAGGCAACGGGTACTTGTTTTTGATCGTTAACTTGTTTAACTGACGGTAGTCGATGCACATCCGCATAGAACCGTCCTTCTTCTTAACAAACAACACAGGTGCTCCCCACGGAGATATGCTTGGTCGGATAAACCCTCTATCCAAGAGATCCTAAATTTGAGCCTTCAGCTCCACCAATTCCTTTGGTGCCATTCGGTATGGTGCTATAGACACAGGTGCCGCTTCGGGTAGCAAGTCTATACCGAATTCAACTTCCCGATCTGGAGGCAGACCCGGAAGCTCTTCTGGGAACACATCAGCAAATTCCCCAACCGTTCGGACCTTTCCAACTACTGACCCCTTAGCTTCCAAAGCACAGATTCGAACTAAATACGCCTCGCAACCCTTCTTGACCATCTTTTCAGCCTTCAAGGTAAACACTACATTGGATAGGTAATTCCTTCTATCCCCTATCACAACCACTTCATCACCTTCAGCCGTCTTGAGAACCATGCGCTTAGCCGCGCAATCCAAATTCGCCTGATACTTAACCAGCCAGTCCATTCCAAGGATCAAATCGAACTCCCCAAATGGTAGTTCCATCAGATCAGCCACAAATACTACCCCTTGGAGTTCTAGGGGTACGTCTCTATAAAGTTTGTCTACCACTACAGAGTGACCTAAAGGGCTAACTACAGTCATCTCCCTAGAAGCAAGTTCAGAGTTTAGGTCCATAGTTCCTACCACACTACTAGCAATGTACGAGTGCGTCGAACCCACATCAATTAATGCAACATAAGGAAGATCAAAAATTAGAAAAGTACCGGTTATGACATCCGGTGCGTCACCCTCCTCGCGACGCCTCGCTGCGTAAACTAAGCCAGGCTGCCTAGCCTCTGTGTTGCCTGAACCCCTGCCCTGAGTTCCACGACCTCGGTTAGGACCGTTGTTTCCTCTGCCATTACCACAACCCCTCTGTGGTCCCACATTTCTGTTCTGCATACGGTTCTGCCCCACTGGCTGATTCTGAGCTCGTTTTCAGGGACAATCCCTTACACGGTGATCCAAAGACCCACATTCAAAGCAACCCCTCTCACCAGTCCAACAACCACCCCAATGGGCTTTTCCACAACGGTTACACTGAGCCGGTCTTTGATTAGCGTCCATGGGCCTCGCTGCCTGACTTGGCCCACTCTGTCTTGCCTTTTTCTGAATGTTACCACTAGACCCAGACGACCTAAAGTTTCTCTTCCGCCTATTCCTGTCATAACCTTGCCTTACAGACTCCTTGATCCCTTCGGCTACCTTAGCCTTTTCCAATAGGGATGAAAACTCACGGACTTGCTGTGGGGCAATCAGTAGTCTCAAATCATCTCTAAGTCCGTCCTCAAAGTGGACACAGCGCTCATGTTCAGTGTTCACAATGCCTCTAGCATACCTACTCAGCCTTAGAAACTCCGCCTCATATTCTGCCACTGACTTAGTTCCTTGCACTAGCCCCAGAAAAGTTTTCCTTTGAGCATCAGTGTAGCTAGTGCCCACATACTTCTTCTGAAAAGCAACTCTAAAATAATCCCACGTAAGATCATCTACCGTGGCACCATCTCGAACAGTGAGCCACCACTGATATGCTTCATCCTTCAGAAGCGACACGGCTTCTTTCAGCTTCTCCTCATTAGACAGGTCAAGATCGTCCATGATCCTTTCTGTTGATTCTAGCCAGTATTCTGCTGCACTGGGTGCTACTCATGACACACCTCGGAACACTTCAGCTCCGTTAGCCCGAATTCGCTCGGGGACAGATTTTCGAGCTCCCAAGTTTCCACCAGCCCCAGCCACAATCTCCAGAACTCGCAATACCGCTTGCGATACTGCCTCGCCACCGGTCTGATCCTGCTCCTCAGCTCTAAAAGTAGGAGGTGGTGGTGGCGGTGGTACCTCATTTTCAGAACCTTGACCCGACCTGACGGGTTCAGATACGGTCATCCTACCCCTACCGCGTCCACGGCGTCCACGTCCTCTAGAACTCATTCTTTCTACCGCGCTTTAATCTGATTAAGAAAATTTTTTTATGCGTTAGCATTTGTTCCTCTTTATTAATCGCAGGAAGTTTAGTTAGGGATTCTTTCGAGCAAACAAGTTCTCAGTCTTCTATCCTAGTTTACACAAAGGAGTACATACATCCATTCCTTAATGCTTCCCTTACCTATTCACTCTTCGGACATTTCTGCCCATTTCTAACCCAGGGGTATTTTCGTCATTTTCCTACAGGGGTATTTTCGTAATAGAAGAAGTTGTAAAATTTTAATAAAGCAGATCACTTTGAAATTCCCAAAACTGGAGGATGTTTTCGAAAATCGGCAAAATTTAAAGATATGGCATCATTTTGGAATCCAGGGGTATTTTGGTAATTTTGTCAATCAGGGGTAATTTTGTAAATTTTGCACATCGAAGATGTTTTAACAATTGTAAAACTCTGAGGGTCCTTTTTGAGAGTTTTCTTTCTTAAAACGTTGCTGTTTGCAAAAAGTTCAAAAGTCAAGGTCATTTTGGTAATTTTGCAACTTAAGGGCGTTTTCGTAATTTTCCAAGACCAAAATATTTTGTTGATGATTTTCAAAACTAAGTTGTTGAATATTTGTAAAATAGTTGAAATTTTTGAGCAAAATCATTGAACTGATATTTTATGAACCGAGGGCATTTTAGTAATTTTACCCCTAAGGGCATTTTTGTAATTTTCCACAAATCAAGTTTTTCGAGGAAAACATTGTAAAAATGACATTCTCAGATTTGAAAGAGTTATCGCAAAAGTTTCAAAAACATTAGGGTTTTTGTTGTTTCATTCTTTCTCGAAAAACAAGGCTAATTCCCTTTTCGGGTTTTAATCATTATGGTTAGCCTATGACCGAGCCCTCTTGGTCAGGGTGAACCAAAGCTACGCACCAGGTAGGATTCGAGTGAAGAGGAGGTGGGTCACGCGGACCGCTTAAATACCAAGCTCCCACTGAACCTTTCTAGACATGCGCACAGAGGTTGCCACACCACTGAGCCCTCTGAGATAGGGTGAACCGAAGCTACGCACCAGGTAGGATACCTGCGAAGAGGAGGTGAGTCACGAGGACTGCTTAAATACCAGGCTCTTCCGGATCCAATCCTAGACATGCGTACAAGGGTTACCACACCCTAGCTCAGTGACTAAGTCATAGGTTGGTTTAGTTCTTTAAGTCTTATGTTCTGTTTGTGTATTTGAGTAATCTAATCCTAGGGTTCAAGTTCCTATAAGTCTATCTACGTTCCATGCTTCCTACCCTTCTACAGAATATAATTCACCAAGAGGTTTAGATGTACTTACCTGGGCGGATCGGTGCCGGAGACTCGGGCCATGCTGCTTTAAAACCCAAAAATAATTAAAAAGGCCTACTAAAACATTTTTGGGCCTTGGGCCCCCACAGCCGAGCTTTGACCTGGGCTCTGATACCAATTTTGTAACAACCCAAACCCGGCCCAAACACTATGGCCGAATCTAGTTTGCTACAGTGGAAAATATTTTGGAAAACACTTTTGGAAAGTAAAAATTCTTAGTTGCCGAAAACCTTTTCAATTGATTGTTTTGTTAAACCTTACTTAGAATTTATTTAAAATTAATTCAACCAAGTTATTATAAAATCTCGAGTGTGCCCGATGGCACGATGAAAACATTTTCGTGTTAATTTGAGAAAACATGTGACTTTAATTTAATACTGATAATCATAGTTTAAACAATTATTCGACATATGAAAAATAACAAAAATAAAATATCAGGAGGCCTTATTACATCCAAATAAAATAAATACCGGGAATAAAAATTATTATAACTAAAATTAAAGTTCATTTAATTTGAATCCACCGCATGGCCACCTCGAGTCAACCCGGCTCCACATCCGCGATCTACGTGTCACCTGAAAAATGTAAAGGAGAAGGTGAGTCACCAAGACTCAGTATGTAACCCCTCCCCCGTTTTAAAGACAATTTCATACACAACATATAACAATTAATATGCAGAATATTATGTACCCCAACCTAACCAACCAAACGCCACTATCTACCCCGCTGTGGTACCAAACCACTGGTGGTGCCAAACCACTGGTGACATATAGTCACGATGTGTTACCAAAACACTGGTGTCCGTAGACACGAATCGATTGATGGGGCCAACCCATCGTGTGATACCAAATCACTGGCAGACAATCCCATATCTCAAGTGGGGCCAACCCACGGTGGTGTTAACCACAGGGATAAGTCTCTATGAGGTGCCAAACCTCTGGAGGTACCAAACCTCTGGTGACCGTAGTCACGGTGTGTTACCAAAACACTGGTGCCCGTCGGCACGAATAACACTGCCCCCTCCACTCATCAGCCCATATCAAATCATATTATAACAGAGTTTATATCAACATACATTTGTCATAAGTATCACATAAGCCATGCTTCCCAAAAGCATTAATAACAATCTCATATTGACATAGACTTACCTGAATCGTCACTTATACCAATAAGGTATATTTTTCAATGCTACATAAATTAAGTTAGCATTCACAATATTTAGTACATATAATAAGTTATACGTGTGTATGTACACACCTGTCACCACTGAATCGTCTAAATCCCGAAAAGAGATGTCGGCCACCTCGATTTACTGATCCCTATATTCGGCCATAATAGTGTTAGTGACATGGGCCATTTGACCAAACCAAATAATTTGAGAGGGGTTTCTTGTAAACCCGAATCCTTACCTTCACACCTTTGGATACTAATCGCAACACCAAACTCCCGAATCTGCTTCTGATTCCATGAATCGGCAATCAATAAATTAGTAGCCTTCGGCTTAAACGAATACCAAATAACTAACTAAAGTAGATCTTACCATTACTTACCCAAAATTGAATAGTAGAGATCGAGCTGTGAGTCGACTGCTTCACTTCCCTGAGTACCTAGAAGAAATCAGTTACTACTCGATTAGAAGACTTAACCATTGCCGAAATCGACACCTTTCCTTGTAAAAAGTCGACAGCAAAGTAAGAAAAGGGAAGATAGAAATTCGGCCATCACTTACCTTATCAACCGATTGATAGCAAAGAATCTGAAGAGATCTATGTTCCTTCCAATATTCGGCCAAAGTACAATAGAATAGAAGAAGGGAATTTCGGCAAACTATTGGGTGAATTCGGCTATTAGGGAAATAAAAGAAAAGGGAATTGAGGGTAGGGGGTTCAGCACTTAGCAAAATGAAGAAAAGTAAAATAAGGGGATCAACTAATGCTTTTATAGGCACTTAGTACCCTTGCCGTCCACCCCTTTTTGATTAATTCAAATTAATTTTGAATTAATCCCAATAATCCATTGATAAACTTAATAATCCAAATAATATCAAATAATCCTTTTAATCCAATAATCTCCTTAATTATCTTGTATTATCAAAATAAAACTAATATTATCCTAATTATCCTTAGAATTAAGCAATTAAAATGCTCATATTATCTTATTATCCAAATAGATAAATAAAAAAATAATTTAAGGAGAGAATTTCTCTCCCCTTGTGCCGTCCAAATAAAGAGCAAAAGGGAGGATTTCTGTGACTCGAACCAAGGTTCTCCCTTGCTCCTTGGTGGCGTCACATGCTAGCTCTTAAGTGGCCTCACTTTTGCCACTTTGCCAAGGCCTTATTAGTGTCCAATTTCCTTCATTTATTCTTATAACACCCTCCTGCTAAGGCTCCCTGCCTTTAAAGTTACAAACTGAAATTTTCTACCAAACCGTGCACACTCAAAGCCTTAAATTAAGCTCTATTATTCAATAAATAAAATCACAGCAGTCCATACATAAGAAAAATAATTAAATTCCAAATAACCCCCTTTTGAGGACGTTACATGTAATGACTCTGGTGAAGGAACTGGCGTATTCCAGCTTTCCCACGTGTCTTTGATCTCCGTTGTTAGCAGATAATCATCGATCTCCATATCAGCTATCTTTTTTAATAACTGAATAGATTTTTCATCTCTTTCCTCCTGGATTTTTCTAGTGTCATAGGATAAAATTCTTCTTCCATCGGTCCAGAACACATAAGTGTTTTGTTGAAGTAGATACTGGGCCTTGGTCATTAAATCAATTCTGGCTTGGATTTGATAATAAGAAAAATTATTATAACAATTGTCAATGGCTTTTGACAAGTGTTGTTGATCTTCATCAACTGCTGAGAGGGCTTTTCCACAAAGCATAGTACGAATATTCCAAATTTGATATGGCTGATAAAATTTTTCTTTTTCAGCAATACCAATAAAACTACTTATTTCTATATGAAAATAATAAACAAAATCGTCTATTTTAGTAAAATGTATTAATTTAGATTTTACTATAGCAGGAAAATCTTTTAATAAATGAAAAGAAAGATTTTGGACTGTTATTTCTTTAACAAATCCCCATTCAATATCGGTTATATCAAATGGTTCATGATCAAGTCTAAACTTGATAGTAGGAAAATCTTCTCCTATTCCATTTGTAAAAACATAAGCTTGTAAAAAGTATTTTGAAAAAGTTTCTGTAAATTGAGCTTGTTGGTTGCAAATAGCTCTATTTATTTTTGAAAAAATATCGGGTGGTAGAATTTGTCTACATTTATTATATAGATATATTCTAAACATTTTATTAATAATAGGACTGTTTGTTCCTTTATTAATAAATCCAAGAAGGATAAAGACAAAACACAACACGTGGAAGAATGACATCCAAAAAAGGAGAAGCATTCAATTTTGGAGGTGACGTAAAGAAAAGACAATCCATCACCATCCATAAATGAATAAGACAAAAATGATGCAAGCATGATAGAAGCAACCATTAATGCATGGCAAACATGGAAACAACCACAACAATTTTGATAAAGATAAAAGACGGTGGAAACAACCATCAAATCAAGAAGGCTACGTGGAAGAAATCATGAAGCTAATATTTAAGTCATCCTTATCAGGATACTATTCGGATTTCAATTGTAAATGAATTAGAGTTTAGAATTTTTACTATAAATAGGCATTGTTGTAGCCTAAACAAGGCATCAGGTTTTAGAATCACTTTTAGAAAACTTTGCTGTAATATCCCGGGTTAGGGGCTATTTTTATTATGACTTGGTTTGCATGTTATCGGCTTTCTATGTTGTTGTTCTGGGTGTTTTAGAGCTTAGTTGTAGGCTAGGAGTAAGCCTGAGTAGGTAGGAAAATTTTAGTTTTAAGCCTTTTGTGAGGGGAGCTGAAGGAGCTGGGGTTTATAAATTAATTTTGGTGAATGTTAGCACGTGAGATGAGCTAGCAAAGTGGCAAAGTAAGCGCCACTTGGAGCTGGTGGTTGGCGTCAATTGCAGGAGTGGAAGGTCCTGAGTTCAAGCTGTGAAAATCCCCCATTTTGCTTCCATTTTGACGCCAAGATGGTTGAGAGAAGACCAAGTCAAAAGGTTTGAATGTTGGGTGGAGAGTAAATTGTGGAGGAGACTTGTTCAAAGTGTTTTGAAATGTGTGGTTGTGAGTGAATGGGGGAGGTGGCCGATTGTTGGAGAGATTGTAGGAGGGGGAAGTGGACGGCTTGGTGTGGGGAGGTGGTAGCCGAAATTCATTTTGGCAACTTTGGTATTTTTTTTTCGGTCACTTTTTGTCAAAACAAAGTTCTCTCTTTTTGTCATAGTACCCGAAATTTCCAAAGAGTTTTTCTCTTATTTTCTTCATTTCTTGAACCGAAAGTCCAAACATTGGTGTTGCCGAAACTTTGTTTGGTCTTCTTGCTTGTGTGCTTGTGGCCGAATGCTCCCTCTGTTTTCTTTTTCTTTTTGTTTATTGTGTTGAACCGAAACTAGCACGCTATTCTCTCCATATTTTCTTTTTTTCATTAGTAGCATTGGTAGCCAAAATTATATTCTCCAAAACACCTTCTCAAAACCGAAAATACCTTCATTCCATCCACTTCTCTTCTTCTCAATTACCTTTGCCGAAACTTCATTTTCATTTCACATTTCTTTTCTTTCTTGTTCACTCAAAGCCGAACCCAAGAGTGATAAACACTTAAAGCCGAATTCCCTTTTTCTTTCTTTTGAAGTTTTGACCGAATCTATCCCCTCTCCTAGTGGTGTCTATTTTGGCCGAATATTGGTGTAGTGTTGATCTCGTTTGTTTCTTTTAATCGTCGAGGAAGGTAAGTCCATAGCCGAAGGGTATTTCTTTCTCCCTTGTTCTTTGTTGATATTGGTCTGGCTAAGAACCGATTGTGGGATTGGTGAAAGAAGTTAATCTCCTGTTTTGTGTGAACTGATTCCATTGTAGGGTCTTTGGATTGTGGTGGGAATCAAGTGAGGCCTTTACCTGTCAGGGATCGACTGGTAAGTGGTGGTAAGGGTGGATTCTTCTAGCCTATTCAGTTGGTTTTGTTAAGTCAAGTTATTAAAAGAGTAACTATGTTTTTTTCTCTTAATAGGGTGTGACGATTGTTAAAGGAGAACCACTGTTTGGTTCGGGGTTTGGTAGGAAACCAAATCATCTTCAAGGTAAGGGTTAAGTGATAAACCCTTTGGTTATTTGGTCTTAGCTGAATGGTGTAGAAGGCTAATCTATGTTGTGGCCGATTGTTTTTAGGATCAAGATTGTCGAGGTGATCGAGGGATTTAGTCGAGTTCTTTGGGGGCTAAACTTGTGATCTACCAGGTGTGTAAACTAACACACTTCTGTTTAGTAATGTGCTTAATAACCTGTGTACTTATTAAAGTGAAACAATGTGATGGATGGATTTGGTACCCGATGGGGTATAAGCACGGATACGGGTAAGTCCGTTTCATTACGAGATCTGTAGTGGTATATGTGATATCATGTTTCTGATGTAAATATTACGAGATGCCATGTTGAGCATGTTAGCATGATTGCATGTTTTATATCATTTGCATTAGTATGACATGTATGGGTGATATGAGAGGAGGGGGATTATGATATCCGTGTCTTTGGGACACTGTGTCTTTGGGACACCAGAGGTTTGGCACCTCCAGTGGTTTGGTACCACAGATGATGTTTGTGACTTTAGGTCACCAGAGGTTTGGTACCTCAGCGTCTCGTCCCAGTGGCTTAGCAGCACGGTGGGTTGGCCTCACAGTTGATTATACGGGATTGACGCCAGTGATTTGGTATCACACGATGGGTTGGCCCCATCATCGGATTCGTGACTTCGATCACCAGTGGTTTGGTACCACATTTGTGTCTTTGGGACACCAAAGGTTTGGCACCTCATTGCGACTCGTCCCTGTGGTTTGACACCACCGTGGGTTGGCCCCACTTGAGAGATACGGGATTGTCGCTAGTGATTTGGTATCACACGATGGGTTGGCCCCATCATTGGATTATTTGTGACTTTGGGTCACCAGTGGTTTGGCACCACACTTATGGATATCGTGACTTTGGGTCACCAGTGGTTTGGCACCACCAGTGGTTTGGTACCACACGGGGTAGAAAGGTGATATGGATGGTTAGGACCGGGGTGCATTAATTATGTTGCTATGATATGATGTGTGTTAGCATGTTGCATTTTTGGGGAGGAGGATTTATGCACTGAGTCATGCGACTCACCTTCTCCTTTGACATTTCAGGTGACACTTAGACGCGGACTTGGAGCCGAGATGGACTCGAGGTGCTCATGCCATGCTTAAATAAAGATTTGCTCAAACTTTATAAAATTTGGTACTTTAGCTTATTTCTTACTATTTGGTTTTATTTGGGTTGTAAATGGCCTTTAAAATTATGTTTTCCTATGTTATGCTTAAATTAGATTTTTAATATGTCTTAACAAATTAATTGGGTTAAGATTTGCTAAAACTTGGAAAGACAACGATTTCAAAACCACAAAGCGATATGTTTTAAACTATACCATCGGGTATCACACTATGATTTGAGACAAAGGGAACTCAAATGTTTTTCTCCTAACTTAAACTCGATTTTCTATTAAGTCAAAATGTTTTAGTAACAATAAGAAACAACTTGAGTTTCTAAATGAGATAGTTTTGTTTTAACTTCATAACCAATTAAGTTTTCGAAATTTCTGAGTTTTAAACAAAACATCAGTTTTCAAACAATCATGCCCAAGATTTCTGCAAGTAATAAAAATTTTTATCAAAGGGTTTTATCAAACTTTTAAACTGAAAACCTACCCTCTCAAAAACGTTTTTCCTGTAACATACCAGATTCGGTCGTGGTGTATTGACCGGGTTTGGGGTGTTACAACTGTGGTATCAGAGCTAAGTTCAAAGGCTCGGCTGTGGGCCTGAGGCCCAAAATGTTTTCAAAAATCTATTTTAAGTGTTTTGTTTGAAATATATGATTGGAAAGGCATGACACTGAGTCTCCGGCACCCGTTCGCCCAGGTAAGTACCCCTTACTATTGCTTGTGATTTTATCGTTGATGAGATGTGATTGGATAGTTAGTAAGATTACTCTAGAAACTGAAACTAATAGGATTTTGTGAACTCGCGAAAACAAAGCTTCTTTACTATTCATAAGACGTTGCTTAAAAATAGTGGAATAAATACTGATGCATAAAACTCTTAAATCAGATACGTAGAGATTTTAGTCATGAGCGCTAGAGGTGGACGTGGTCGTGGACGTGGTCGTGGTAGGATGACGGTTTCTGAACCCGTAGTATCTGGTCAGGGGTCAGAAAATGAGATGCCGGTACCGCCACCAGCTGGAGGTGGTGAGTTCCAAGATCAGACCAGGGATGATGCAGTGTCACAGGCGATGCTGCGAGTGTTGGAAAGGGTAGCTGGAGTAGGTGGTGGTGCAGGAGCTAGGAAATCTGTGCTTGAGCGACTTCGGGCAAATGGGGCTGAATTCTTTCGAGGTGTTTCTGGTGTTGCTCCCAGCACGGCTGAGTATTGGCTGGAGGCGACAGAGCGGATTATGGACGATTTAGACTTGACTGCTGAGGAGAAGCTGAAGGGCATAGTATCGCTTCTTCGGGATGAGTCATACCAATGGTGGCTCACTGTTCGGGACAGTGTGGCAGCAGAGGATCTGACATGGGATTATTTCAGGGCTGCATTTCAGAAAAAGTATATTGGTGCTAGCTACATCGACGCGCAACGAAAAGCATTTCTGAGGCTAGTCTAGGGGAGTAAGTCTGTTTTCGAGTACGAGGCTGAGTTCTTGAAGTTGAGTCGATATGCTAGGGGCATTGTGGCTACAGAGCACGAGAGGTGTGTTCGTTTTGAGGATGGATTGAGAGATGAGTTGAGGCTGCTGATTGCTCCTCAGCAGGAGCGTGAGTTTGTTGTCCTGGTTGAGAAGGCTAAGGTAGCCGAGGGTGTTAAGGAGTCAGTGAGGCAGGGCATGGACAGGAGCAGGCATAAGAGGAGCTTTGGATCTTCTGGGTCGTCGGGTAACCCTCAGAAAAGGGCTAGACAGAGTGGCTCGAATCAGTCTGGTAGGTTTGTTGCTGCTAGTCAGGGTCCGCTGCGGTGTAACCACTGTGGGAAATATCATTGGGGAGGCTGCTGGACCGGTGGAAAAGGTTGCTTTGAGTGTGGTTCATTGGATCATCGAGTAAGGGACTGTCCGCGTAAGTTGGCTAGGATTCAGTCTGAGAGCCAGGGTCGTACTCAATTCAGGATTAATGGACCGCCACTGCAGAGAGGTCGTGGTAATGGCCGAGGAGGTAATGGTTCTGGTCGGGGCCGTGGAGCACCGGGCAGAGGTGCAGGTAGTTCTGAGGCCAGACAGCCTGGGTTAGTGTATGCAGCGAGGCGCCGAGAGGAGGGCGACGCACCGGACGTCATAACCGGTACGTTCTTGATCTTTGGTTCTCCATTTACTGCTTTGATTGATGTGGGTTCGACGCATTCTTACATTGCTAGTAGTATAGTAGAGACCATGGATTTAGACTCTGAGATATCTTCTAGGCAGATGACTGTAATTAGCCCTCTAGGTCACTCTGTAGTAGTAGATAAGCTGTTTAGAGATGTACCCCTAGAACTCCAAGGGGTAGTGTTTGCTGCTGATCTGATGGAACTGCCATTTGGGGAGTTCGATCTGATTCTTGGGATGGATTGGCTGGTCAAGTACCAGGCGAGGTTGGATTGCGCGGCTAAGCGCATGGTTCTTAGGACGTCTGAGGGTGATGAAGTGGCTATGATAGGTAATAGGAGAGATTACTTATCAAATGTGGTATCTGCTCTGAAGGCAGAGAAGATGGACAGAAAGGGCTGTGAAGCGTATGTGGTTCATGTGTATGCCTTGGAGGCTAAGGAATCTGCTATAGAGAAGGTTCGTACAGTTAAGGAATTTACTGATGTGTTTCCTGAGGAGCTTCCGGGTTTGCCGCCAGACCGTGAAGTAGAGTTCGGGATAGATCTGTTACCCGGAACTGCGCCAGTGTCTATTGCTCCGAATAGGATGGCGCCAAAGGAATTGGTGGAACTTAAGGCTCAGATCCAGGAGTTGTTGGACCGAGGTTTTATCAGGCCAAGTGTTTTGCCGTGGGGTGCGCCAGTACTCTCTGTAAAGAAGAAAGATGGTACGATGCGAATGTGTATAGACTACCGCCAGTTGAATAAGCTGACGATTAAAAACAAGTATCCGTTGCCACGGATAGACGACTTGTTTGATCAGCTGAAGGGTGCAGCGGTATTCTCGAAGATCGATTTGAGGTCTGGGTATCACCAGTTGAGGGTAAAGGAGGTTGATATTCACAAGACAGCGTTTCGGACTCGGTATGGGCACTATGAATTTCTGGTAATGCCGTTCGGGTTGACTAATGCGCCTGCAGCATTCATGGATATGATGAATAGGGTGTTTCAGCAGTATCTGGATCAATTCGTCGTGGTTTTCATAGACGATATCCTGGTATACTCAAGGACAGAAGAAGAGCATGATGCGCATTTGCGAGTAGTGCTGCAGATTTTGAGGGAGAAACAGCTCTATGCTAAGTTTAGTAAGTGCGAGTTTTGGCTTAGAGAAGTGACTTTCTTGGGTCATGTGGTGTCAGCTGAGGGGATTAGAGTAGATCCTCGGAAGATTGAGGCAGTTTTGGATTGGAAGCCGCTGAAGTCCGTGGCCAAGATTCGGAGTTTTCTGGGTTTGGCCGGATACTACCGAAGGTTTGTCGAGGGTTTCTTGTTGATTGCAGCACCGATGACCAAGTTGTTAAGGAAAGAGGTTCCGTTTGTTTAGACTGAGAAGCAACAGGAGAGTTTCGACAAGCTTAAGAAGATTTTGACTGAGGCTCCTATTTTAATTCAACCTGAGGCTGGTAAGGAATTCACAGTCTATTGCAATGCATCACATACGGGATTGGGTTGTGTGCTGATGTAGGAAGGAAAAGTTGTGGCTTACGCATCTCGGCAGCTGAGGCCACATGAGGTCAACTATCCGACGCACGACTTGGAGTTAGCAGCTGTAGTCTTCGCTTTAAAGATTTGGAGGCACTACTTGTACGGAGAGAGATCGATAGTCTACACAGATCATAAGAGTTTGAAGTACCTTTTGACTCAAAAGGATTTGAATTTGAGGCAGCGTAGATGGGTTGAGTTGCTGAAAGATTACAACTGTTCGATTGAGTATCATCCGGGCAAGGCTAACGTGGTGGCAGATGCGTTGAGCCGCAAGGTTGTTTAGGACTTAAGAGCGATGTTTGCCCATTTGAGTTTGTATGACGACGGAAGTATTCTGGCAGAGTTGCAGGTTAAGCCTACTTGGGTTGAGCAGATCAGGGAGAAACAGTTAGAGGATGAGGTTCTAGGTGCGCAGAGGTTGCAGGTGCAGGATAGTGGTTTGGAAGGTTACAGCTTGTCTAGTGATGGGGTGCTGTGTTTTCAAGGTAAAGCTTGTATGCCCAAGGATGTTGAGCTAAGGCAAAAGATTCTTCAGGACGCTCATAGCAGTCCATATGCTATGCATCCTGGAGGTAGTAAGATGTATAAGGATCTTAGGGAGCAGTTTTGGTGGCCTGGTCTGAAGAGGGAAGTGACAGAGTTTGTAGGGAAGTGTCTGACATGCCAGCAGGTCAAGGCTGAACATCAGTTGCCGTCAGGTTTGCTTCAGCCAGTGAAGATTCCTCAGTGGAAGTGGGAAAGGATAACCATGGATTTCGTCAGTGGATTACCGCTTACGCCAAGCAAGAAGGATTCAGTTTGGGTAATTGTGGATCGACTGACTAAATCAGCTCATTTCATTCCGGTGAGGGTGGACTACCCACTTCAGAAGTTGGCAAAGCTGTATGTTTCAGAGATAGTGAGGTTGCACGGTGTGCCAGTTTCGATAATCTCGGATAGGGATCCCAGATTTACGTCAAGGTTCTGGAGGGCGTTACATCAGGCTTTGGGTACGCGTTTGGATTTCAGCACGGCTTTTCACCCGCAGTCTGACGGGCAATCGAAAAGGGTTATTCAGATCTTAGAGGACATGCTGAGAGGTTGTGTTCTGGACTTCAGAGGTAGCTGGGAGGAGTTTCTACCATTAGCTGAGTTTGCCTACAACAACAGTTACCAAGCGAGCATCAAGATGGCACCGTATGAGGCGTTGTATGGTAGGAAGTGTCGCTCACCTAGGTGTTGGATGGAGTTGGGTGAACGTCAGTTGTTGGGACCAGAGTTGGTTGCTGAGACCGAAGACAAGGTTAAGTTGATTCAGGCTCGATTGAAGGAAGCTTCGGACCGGCAGAAGTCTTATGCCGATCTTAAGCGGAGAGATATAGAGTTTGCTGTGGGGGATCAAGTTTTTCTGAAGGTCTCGCCATGGAAGAAAGTGTTGAGGTTCGGAAAGAAAGGAAAGCTAAGTCCGAGATTTATTGGGTCGTATAAGGTACTGAGACGAGTAGGACCAGTAGCGTATCAGCTTGAGCTGCCTGCAGAGCTAAGTCAGATTCACGACGTATTTCACGTTTCGATGCTTCGGCGTTATCGTTCAGATCCGTCACATGTGGTAGCAGTGGAAGAGATTGAGGTAAATCCAGATTTGACCTTGGAAGAAGAACCAGTGCAGATTCTAGATCGGGATGTAAAGGTTCTGCGTAGGAAGTCTGTGCCTTTGGTTAAGGTACTTTGGCGGAACCATGGCGTGGAAGAAGCCACGTGGGAACCCGAGGATGTGATGAGACAGCAATACCCGCAACTCTTCTGATTAGGCAATTTCGAGGTCGAAATTATTTTAAGGGGGTAGAACTGTAATATCCCGGGTTAGGGGCTATTTTTATTATGACTTGGTTTGCATGTTATCGGCTTTCTATGTTGTTGTTCTGGGTGTTTTAGAGCTTAGTTGTAGGCTAGGAGTAAGCCTGAGTAGGTAGGAAAATTTTAGTTTTAAGCCTTTTGTGAGGGGAGCTGAAGGAGCTGGGGTTTATAAATTAATTTTGGTGAATGTTAGCACGTGAGATGAGCTAGCAAAGTGGCAAAGTAAGCGCCACTTGGAGCTAGTGGTTGGCGTCAATTGCAGGAGTGGAAGGTCCTGAGTTCAAGCTGTGAAAATCCCCCATTTTGCTTCCATTTTGACGCCAAGATGGTTGAGGGAAGACCAAGTCAAAAGGTTTGAATGTTGGGTGGAGAGTAAATTGTGGAGGAGACTTGTTCAAAGTGTTTTGAAATGTGTGGTTGTGAGTGAATGGGGGAGGTGGCCGATTGTTGGAGAGATTGTAGGAGGGGGAAGTGGACGGCTTGGTGTGGGGAGGTGGTAGCTGAAATTCATTTTGGCAACTTTGGTATTTTTTTTTTCGGTCACTTTTTGTCAAAACAAAGTTCTCTCTTTTTGTCATAGTAGCCGAAATTTCCAAAGAGTTTTTCTCTTATTTTCTTCATTTCTTGAACCGAAAGTCCAAACATTGGTGTTGCCGAAACTTTGTTTGGTCTTCTTGCTTGTGTGCTTGTGGCCGAATGCTCCCTCTCTTTTCTTTTTCTTTTTGTTTATTGTGTTGAACTGAAACTAGCACCCTATTCTCTCCATATTTTCTTTTTTTTCATTAGTAGCATTGGTAGCCGAAATTATATTCTCCAAAACACCTTCTCAAAACCGAAAATACCTTCATTCCATCCACTTCTCTTCTTCTCAATTACCTTTGCCGAAACTTCATTTTCATTTCACATTTCTTTTCTTTCTTGTTCACTCAAAGCTGAACCCAAGAGTGATAAACACTTAAAGCCAATTCCCTTTTTCTTTCTTTTGAAGTTTTGACCGAATCTATCCCCTCTCCTAGTGGTGTCTATTTTGGCCGAATATTGGTGTAGTGTTGATCTCGTTTGTTTCTTTTAATCGTCGAGGAAGGTAAGTCCATAGCCGAAGGGTATTTCTTTCTCCCTTGTTCTTTGTTGATATTGGTCTGGCTAAGAACCGATTGTGGGATTGGTGAAAGAAGTTAATCTCCTGTTTTGTGTGAACTGATTCCATTGTAGGGTCTTTGGATTGTGGTGGGAATCAAGTGAGGCCTTTACCTGTCAGGGATCGACTGGTAAGTGGTGGTAAGGGTGGATTCTTCTAGCCTATTCGGTTGGTTTTGTTAAGTCAAGTTATTAAAAGAGTAACTATGTTTTTTTTCTCTTAATAGGGTGTGACGATTGTTAAAGGAGAACCACTGTTTGGTTCGGGGTTTGGTAGGAAACCAAATCATCTTCAAGGTAAGGGTTAAGTGATAAACCCTTTGGTTATTTGGTCTTAGCCGAATGGTGTAGAAGGCTAATCTATGTTGTGGCCGATTGTTTTTAGGATCAAGATTGTCGAGGTGATCGAGGGATTTAGTCGAGTTCTTTGGGGGCTAAACTTGTGATCTACCAGGTGTGTAAACTAACACACTTCTGTTTAGTAATGTGATTAATAACCTGTGTACTTATTAAAGTGAAACAATGTGATGGATGGATTTGGTACCCGATGGGGTATAAGCACGGATACGGGTAAGTCCGTTTCATTACGAGATCTGTAGTGGTATATGTGATATCATGTTTATGATGTAAATATTACGAGATGCCATATTGAGCATGTTAGCATGATTACATGTTTTATATCATTTGCATTAGTATGACATGTATGGGTGATATGAGAGGAGGGGGATTATGATATCCGTGTCTTTGGGACACTGTGTCTTTGGGACACCAGAGGTTTGGCACCTCCAGTGGTTTGGTACCACAGATGATGTTTGTGACTTTGGGTCACCAGAGGTTTGGCACCTCAGCGTCTCGTCCCAGTGGCTTAGCACCACGGTGGGTTGGCCCCACAGTTGATTATACGGGATTGACGCCAGTGATTTGGTATCACACGATGGGTTGGCCCCATCATCGGATTCGTGACTTCGGTCACCGGTGGTTTGGTACCACATTTGTGTCTTTGGGACACCAGAGGTTTGGCACCTCATTGCGACTCGTCCCTGTGGTTTGACACCACCGTGGGTTGGCCCCACTTGAGAGATACGGGATTGTCGCTAGTGATTTGGTATCACACGATGGGTTGGCCCCATCATTGGATTATTTGTGACTTTGGGTCACCAGTGGTTTGGCACCACACTTATGGATATCGTGACTTTGGGTCACCAGTGGTTTGGCACCACCAGTGGTTTGATACCACACGGGGTAGAACGGTGATATGGATGGTTAGGACCGGGGTGCATTAATTATGTTGCTATGATATGATGTGTGTTAGCATGTTGCATTTTTGGGGAGGAGGATTTATGCACTGAGTCATGCGACTCACCTTCTCCTTTGACATTTCAGGTGACACTTAGACGCGGACTTGGAGCCGGGATGGACTCGAGGTGCTCATGCCATGCTTAAATAAAGATTTGCTCAAACTTTATAAAATTTGGTACTTTAGCTTATTTCTTACTATTTGGTTTTATTTGGGTTGTAAATGGCCTTTAAAATTATGTTTTCCTATGTTATGCTTAAATTAGATTTTTAATATGTCTTAACAAATTAATTGGGTTAAGATTTGCTAAAACTTGGAAAGACAACGATTTCAAAACCACAAAGCGATATGTTTTAAACTATACCATCGGGTATCACACTATGATTTGAGACAAAGGGAACTCAAATGTTTTTCTCCTAACTTAAACTCGATTTTCTATTAAGTCAAAATGTTTTAGTAACAATAAGAAACAACTTGAGCTTCTAAATGAGATAGTTTTGTTTTAACTTCATAACCAATTAAGTTTTCGAAATTTCTGCATGCCCAAGATTTCTGCAAGTAATAAAAATTTTTATCAAAGGGTTTTATCAAACTTTTAAACGGAAAACCTGCCCTCTCAAAAACGTTTTTCCCGTAACATACCAGATTCGGTCGTGGTGTATTGACCGGGTTTGGGGTGTTACATTTGCAATATACAAACTCTCTTGTATACTTGCTATCTTTGAAAACCCTTGTAAATTATCTTTGTAAATTATCTACTTTCTTCTTGTATAATAAAAATCTACGATAATATAATAGCCTTCCGTTTGTGTATATACCCCTCCCCCTGTAATTGGTATCAGAGGAGCCCCGGAGTAACGATTTCTGGAGTTCTAATATCGTAGTAATCATTGTAAGTTTCTATCTTTTATCTTCAATTTCGTTTATTTTGTGGTTTTTTATCTCAAAAGCCATATATCTGTTTTTCTGTCTTCTTGTTGCCGTTGAGTTCGAGTGGGACATTGTAGGCGTTTGTGAAGACATTATAGATAACAGAAGGTCTTAGGTACCAGGGATAAAAAACATGGAACAAATGGATTGTTTATATAAAGATAAAACTTGTAATCATACTATGCATATTGACTCTAATAATGAAAATAATATTTCGGCTCTTAGTAAAGGTATCAATAGTTTAATAGATATGACTTCTATATATTTTAATAAATTATATAATAAAGTTAGTAAAATAGAAGAAAAAATAGATAATTTGGGAGTAGTAACAGATTTAGATTTGAATAACAAGTCTAAAGAACTTTTATCAGATGGGAATAATAAATTAGATCAAGTTATTAATAATAATATAGAATCAGATTTAGATTTAGAACCTTTATATTATGGTAATAGTAATGTTATTTTAGCTTTATCAGATGAAGATGATTCTTCGGACGAATCTTCAACCTATAATAAAAAAGAAAAATAAAAAAGTGAAAAAGTGAAAAAACAAGAAAAATATGATTTTGAATCTTATAAAACTCTTATAGAACATTGGAAACACCAATTTTCTAAAACATAAGATAAATATGAGCAAGTAGAATATTTAAAATTAATAGAAGAACTTTATGAAAAACATAAAGATTTATTTTAAAAATATAATTATCACTATATGTTAAATTATGATACTACCGATAGTAGTAGTAGTTCTAATAATTCTAAAGTAGATATTAATGTAACACCCCAAACCCGGCCTAGAAGTTAGGCCCGAATTTGGCGTGTCACATGGAAGTGTTTTTTTTTTTCTCTTCAAAACCATCTTTGCGATTGTTAAAAACTTGTTTGAGAATTACAGCCTCTTTGTTAAAACCCAAAACACTTAAGCAATTGTTATCTACTTGAAAACGTAATTATCTTTAAAAACCTTTTTGGTTGCGAAAACATATTTGAAATAAACAATTTACAAAAATATGACTTTTGGAAAAAGAGTTGCAGAAGCATTTTCAAAACATTGCGGAAACGTAGATAAAATACAAGTATTTTCGAGAGGTTGATTGATGAGTCGAAAATCGAGGTAGTGAGCTTTAAAATCGTGACTTTTGAAAATGTCGTAGATAATTTTGAAAGAAAATCCGAGTTAGATCATTTGTAAAAGTTTGCAATAAAATCCATTTATTAATCAATTTTGAAAACCATTACTTATATTTTTTAGAAAATTCCTTTTTTAAACAATTTAAGAAAAATAATAAAAACATCCCAACCATAAAGCAAAATAAAAATAGTCCAGAGGCCTTATTACAATATTTAACCCAAAATAGTAAAGAAATAAAATAAACGAGAAAGAAGTCTAAAGTCCAAATAAACCATTTCTGAAGTATGGCCTCCCTTGAGTCATCCAAAGCCCAAGTCCATATCATCAAGCATTACCTACAAGGGTTAAGAGAAAGGGGGGTGAGTTACAAGAACTCAGTGTGAAATCCCCTTACCGTTATCCATTGGGCCGGAACCCATTTAGCAATATTTTGGGCCTAAGCCCATTTACAATAACAATAATGTATCAAATATAACATGTGTATGAAATGCAATTCCCAAACCAATCCTAATAATCCATCCGCTACACACCACCCGTACCAACCAACACACCTGTTGTAACACCCCAAACCCGGCCCAAACACCATGACCGGATCTGGCATGCCACTAAGGAGATTTTAAAAGTCATCGCAAATTCGGGAAATATTTTTTTCTTGAGTATAGCCTTTTAATCGGGAAATCTAAATGGTTGAATAATCTGTAAAAGATATACATTTTATATTAATGCCTTAGTGAATTAGAAACCGAAATTTGATAGATGCCTTAGCTTAATTAAAACGTAACGTCCAAATGTTTGATAGTAATAAAGGCCAAAATAAAACCGGAAAATATAAAGCTAATGACCCATGACCTTATTACAATGAAATAAAAACCCAACTATACCAAAATATTAAATATAAATAAATAAAATAATGTCTGTGGCAGTATCCAAAATAATCTCATGCATGGCCACCTTGCGTTCCTCTCCAGCCCGGCCCGATGCTTTAAGTGTCTCCTGTAAAATGTTAAATAATAGGGTGAGTAACGAGACTCAGTGTGCAACCCTCATGCACCATCAGATTGGGCCTTAGCCCCACAGAACAGATATCAAAACATGAAATAACTGTAACACCCTGGTTTAGGGGCTGTGCATATTGGGTATAAATCAAGTGTTAGTAGGTTTTTGGGAGTGCTTGGATGAGTTTTAGAGGTTCTAAGAATGCTTGGATGAAAGGGGTAGACTTTGGAAAATTTTGGATTTTTAGTGTAAAGAAAGGGAATCGGGCTAAGGGAGGCCTTAAGTATATTTTTCGGTAATTTTGGCACAAGAAATAGCTTGGCGAAGTGGCTCTCATGCGCCACTTAGGCGCTGGAGGGAAGAGAGAGCGCGGGTTCGAGGGCTGGAGTGGCAGTTTTGGCGTTTTATTTTTCATATGCGGTTATGGGCTTGAGTATGAAGGCTTTAAGAATAAATGGGGTGGCTTTATGTCATGAAATACAATGTGGCCGAGTGGCCTGGGGCTTTGGAGGAGAGGTGTGCAGCAGTGGTCCCAAGTTCGAACCAAGGGAGTGGCGTTTGGGGTTTTATTTTTTTTGTTCTTTTTGGCAGCAAATTTAAAGGCAGTGGACGGCACATGGAGTTTAAATTAGAAGATAAGAATAAGCTTAGGTAATTGTTTTGAATTAGAATTCGGCTGGGGAGAGGATTAATATTAGCTTACTTTGTTTTTTTTTTTTATTGATGAGGAGATAATGGATAAGGGGGGAGTGTTATTTTAATTATTTTAAAAATAGGATATGGGATAAATGAAGCTTATTAGATTAGTGTTTAGTTGTTTTAAATTCGGCTGGTGGGTAGTTGTTTTATTTATTTATTTTTGATAAGCATAGGATTATTTTATTTAGTAAATGGAGATAATGGGTGCTGGTGGTTTAATTTTCTTTTGAATATGATATGGATAAATTAGTTGGCTAATTCAAATTAAATTGAATTAGTGGCTAGGAAGGTGGCAGCCGAAATTTGGAGTCTTCAAGGGGGGGAGCATGTGCCGAATTTTCCTATTTAAAGGGTGGTCTCCTTCATGAATTTCTTTTGACCCTTTTGCCGAATTCTTCTACTCCTTCTCCCTATTATTTTATTTTCTTTTAGTTTTGCCGAAAATTGTAGTCAACCAATTCAGTGCCGAATTCCTTTCACTCTCTTCCTTTCTATACCTTTTTATTTCCTCCAACTTTGATTCTTTAACCTTTGGTCTAGGCTGAAACTCCTTTAATATTGGGCACCGTTGTTGAAATCGTTGGCATCCTAGTGTGGTTGGCCGAATATCGGCAAGGGTGATCTCCCTGGTTCATCTCCATTCGGTTTTAAGGGTAAGTGTTCTCTTTAAGGTATATTCCGGGATTCTCTTTCATAAAGATGCCGAATCAAGAATCTAGGCCTTGATTCTTTTAGTTGGCCGAATGATCTTTAGGGCCATGATGATGTGTTTTTCTATTGTAGCTAGCGCGAGGGAGCACTTAGGGACTGTGTGAATTCGGTTACTCGTCAAGATAAGTAAGTGCTAATATTCGGCCATAGGCCATTTTGGTTATTAAGTATTGACCAGTTATGTACCATAATTCTTAGGGGCAAATCGACAGAGGTACAGAGGAGCCATTGAGATTTTAGATCGTTCCGGTAAGTAAGTTAAATTGTAGTTATTCGCCTGAGATCTTGTATTATGACATTTAACCAAAGGATTCTGATTAAGTGATTACGATGGACGTGGATACCAGTCAAGGAGGACAAGAGAAAGCCCCCATCCCAAAGTTTAAGAAAAGAGCCGTCTCGGCAGTTCGGGATTGGCCACCGGGGTGTGGACGTGCAGCAGAAAATGTTAGGCAAATAGCTGTAGTCTCGCTAAACGATAGCGTCGGGATCGAGGGTTTAAAGCTTCAGGTTATAAGGTGTGTAGTTAGCCATTGTTTCCGGGATTTGCGTGATATTTGCTTGTTTTATATGTTTGCTAACAAGTGCAGTAAATGTGAAATTGATATCCTTAAAGGGGGTATGGTGATGACCAGGTAAGTAGTAAATTTGTTAATATGTGACAATTGGTTTTAAATATGTGAGTATGCATACATTTATGAATATCATGCACATGCATCATCTCAGCATTATACTACAATACATGTGCATGGGTGGGTTTTTGAAAGAAGGTACGGGTGTACTTCGAGTACGTGGTTGATGTCAGCTTTGTGCTACATCGTGGATTGGCGCTGACTGAGGTCGCGTTGTGGATCTTTGCGATTTAGTTCGCGTGGTTACCTTGATTGATATCGGCTTTATGCCATATCGTGGCTGGATGGATTGCTGTGTGCTCCATCGTGGTTTGATGTTAGCTATACGCTACATCGTGGATGGCATTGGTTGCCTTTGTAGAGGGAAAAGGAGAGGGTGACTCGATAGTCCCCTGGTGTGTGGTAGGCTGGATAAGGGGGTGTGTAGCGGATGGACCTTAGGTTTGGGTTGGGTATCATGATTGCATTGTTCCGTTATGAAATGCTATGGAAATGGGCCAAGCCCAATATGACATGTGGAAAGGTATGTTTTGAGAACATACGTAGAAATGGGCCAAGCCCAGTAATCAGTGGATTAATGAGAAAAGGGCCTCGCCCAGTACTTGAATGTGGATTGAATATGGGCCAAGCCCAGATTGTGGTAATGTCTAAATGATTATACTTACATGTTGCATTTGATAATTGGGATGTTATGTGGCTTGCATGTGGGTGGATTTCGATGGTTTAATTACACACTGAGTCATTATGACTCACCCAATTATTTATCCAACATCTCAGGTGACATGTTGATCGGACCGGGTTGGAGTGGAGACGAAGGTGGCCATGCAGAAGCAGATTTTATGCAGTAGATGTTTTATTTGATTTAATTATTTTATATTATCAGTTTTGGGTATTTATTTGATGTAATAAAGGCCACTTTTATTTAAAGTATTCTATTTACGATTATTGAAGTATATATTATACTTAGATATATTTTCTTCAAATGATTTATAATATAATAAAATATAATAAAGTTTTAATTCAAACCAAGCTTGTATTATTTAATAGTTCTAATGGAATTACTTCCCGAAAATAAACAAAATTTTCAAGTTTTATTTTAAAGTCAAAGATTTTTCAAACGTTTTTCCGCAGTGACATACCAGATCCGGTCAGGACTTGTGGGCCGGGTTTGGGGTGTTACAGTTTGGTATCAGAGCCCGGTTCAAAACTCGGCTTTGAGGGTTTTGGGCCCAAAAACATTTTCAAATGGGCTTTTCAAAATTATGGGCTTTTAAGCAACTTTTCAGGTTATTCTGGCATGGCACCTGTACCTCCGACCCGCAGTCCACCAGGTAAGTACTTCGGACTTGTGAAGTAATTTGTTATATGAACTGTTATGGGCTTAGTTGGGCTTGTAGATTAATAAACTAGGATCTGTTAAAACCTAGGACTAGTCTACCCAAACACATACATAAAACTTAAAGCTACTAAACAAACCTACGACTAAGTCGCCGAGTTAGGGTGTGGTAACCCCCGTGCCCATGTCAAGGATTGGATCCGGAAGAGCTTGGTACTTAAGCAGTCCTCGTGACTCACCTCCTCTTCGCGGGATTCCTACCTGGTGCGTAGCTTCGGTTCACCCTAACCAAGAGGACTCAGTCATATGCTAAACACACTGAATAAAACCCGAAAGGGACTAGCCTTACTGTTCTAAAACCCTTAATTTTTAAAATTTTCAAACTTACCCCTTTGATTTGTAAACCCTAAATCTGATTTTGTAAAAAATGCTTTCTCAATTTACCAAAATTACCAAAATGCCCCTAACGGCAAAATTACAAAAATGCCCCTGTATTGTAAAAATTACCGCACTACCCTCAACTTTTGTTAAAATAATTTTTACTTTTCAAAATACCAAAATCTTTAGTTTTCAAAATATCAAGATACCCCGATTTACGAAAATTTACGAAAATACCCCTATGTTGAAAATTACTAAAATGCCCCTGACTTTCAAAATTTCCGGTTTAACCCCAAGTTTAATAAAATTTTCTTACTTTGCAAAAGTACCCAATTTTCTGTATGGCAAAAATAATAACCCTGACTTTGGAAATTTACAAAATTACCCTGATTGTCAAAATTACCAAAATACCCCTGGTTACCAAAATCCTGTTATACCTTCAATTTGCGAAATTTTCGAAAATACTCTTCAATTTTGGGAATTTCAAAAAGATCCTGACTTATTAAAGTTTTTGAATCACTCTGGTTTATGACGAAAATGTCCCTGTAGGAAAAAATGACGGAAATACCCCTGGGGTAGAAACGGGCAGAAATGTCCGAATGGTGAATGTGTGTGGTAGATACCACTGAATGTGCCTTTACTGAGGAAGGAATATGTTCTTGTTGATGAACGGATGTGTGTGTGAATGTGATTCTTGAACTAGAGTAGTAAACTCGAACTGAAACTTTGTGTGATCGAAAGAACTACTTCTAAATATCTTTCATTTCATAAAATTTGCTCGTGGTTAAATAGTGGAACAATTTATAATGCATAAAACTTGTTAATCAGATTAAATTGCGACGATAGAGATGAGTTCTAGGGGACGCAGTAGAGATAGAATGGCAGCATCGGAACCGATAGGGTCTGGCCATGGGTCAGGAAGTGAAGTGCCGCCAGCAGTGGACGTAGAGGGGCAAATCAAACAGGAGAAGATGTAGCGGTGTCGCAAGCTATGTTGCGCGTGCTACAGCAAGTGGCAAGAGCTGGTATGGGAAACGGAGCTCGAAAGTCAGTGTCCGAGAGACTCAGGTCGAACGGGGCTGAAGTGTTTAGAGGAGTGTCGGGAGTGGCTTCGAATGTAGCAGAGTATTGGCTAGAAGCAGTCGAGAGAATCATGGATGATTTGGACTGCACCAATGAAGAAAAGCTGAAGGGCGCTGTTTCGTTGCTTCGCGACGAAGCTTATCGTTGGTGGCTCACTGTCAAACAAGGTGTACCGGCAGATCGATTGGATTGGGGATACTTTAAGGCTAAGTTTGAAGGAAAGTACGTAGGAGCCAGTTATTTGGACTCGCAAAGGAAAGCGTTTCTAAATCTAGTGCAAGGAAGTAAGTCGATAGCTGAGTACGAAGCGGAATTTGTGCGGTTAAGCCAGTATGCTAAGGGAATTGTGGCCACTGATTATGAGAGGTGCGTCCGGTTTGAGGACGGATTGCAAGATGAACTTCGAATGCTGATTGCTCCGCAGAGGGAGAGAGACTTCGCGGTGCTAGTGGAGAAAGCTCGGATCGCTGAAGACGTTAGGAAGACTATCAGGGAGAGCCGAGAAAAGAATAGGAACGAGAATAAGAGAAGGGTTGGACCGTCAGCATCGTTTGGAGATGCTCAAAAAAGACCGAGAGTTGAGAATACGGTACGTCCACCTGTGCCAGTTGCTGAGAATCGGAATCGTTCCTGTGCTCGATGTGGGAGACCTCACATAGGAGAGTGTTGGGGAAATAGTAAAGAATGTTTTCGGTGTGGATCTAAGGCACATCTGGTTAAGAATTATCCTCGAGCAACGAGGGGTCGTGGTGCTAGTCAAAGTCAACCAATGATGTGATATCGGGTAAGCTCCTTTGTTTTGGAATATCCTTTAATTGTTTTCCTTGTTTGTAAGTTAGCTCTTTCTTGTGTGATTTGGATCTTGAGTGAGAACTTAGGGACTGAGCCGGGAAGTATAATAGATTAAGATCAAAGTGCGCAGCAGAGGCGTAGAATAGCGAGTTATGATTGTTCGGTAATAAGTAATTTCGAGGACGAAATTATTTTAAGGAGGGTAGAATTGTAACACCCTGGTTTAGGGGCTGTGCATATTGGGTATAAATCAAGTGTTAGTAGGTTTTTGGGAGTGCTTGGATGAGTTTTAGAGGTTCTAAGAATGCTTGGATGAAAGGGGTAGACTTTGGAAAATTTTGGATTTTTAGTGTAAAGAAAGGGAATCGGGCTAAGGGAGGCCTTAAGCATATTTTTCGGTAATTTTTGGCACAAGAAATAGCTTGGCGAAGTGGCTCTCATGCGCCACTTAGGCGCTGGAGGGAAGAGAGAGCGCGGGTTCAAGGGCTGGAGTGGCAGTTTTGGCGTTTTATTTTTCATATGCGGTTATGGGCTTGAGTATGAAGGCTTTAAGAATAAATGGGGTGGCTTTATGTCATGAAATACAATGTGGCCGAGTGGCCTGGGGCTTTGGAGGAGAGGTGTGCAGCAGTGGTCCCAAGTTCGAACCAAGGGAGTGGCGTTTGGGGTTTTATTTTTTTTGTTCTTTTTGGCAGCAAATTGAAAGGCAGTGGACGGCACATGGAGTTTAAATTAGAAGATAAGAATAAGCTTAGGTAATTGTTTTGAATTAGAATTCGGCTGGGGAGAGGATTAATATTAGCTTACTTTGTTTTTTTTTATTGATGAGGAGATAATGGATAAGGGGGGAGTGTTATTTTAATTATTTTAAATATAGGATATGGGTTAAATGAAGCTTATTAGATTAGTGTTTAGTTGTTTTAAATTCGGCTGGTGGGTAGTTGTTTTATTTATTTATTTTTGATAAGCATAGGATTATTTTATTTAGTAAATGGAGATAATGGGTGCTGGTGGTTTAATTTTCTTTTGAATATGATATGGATAAATTAGTTGGCTAATTCAAATTAAATTGAATTAGTGGCTAGGAAGGTGGCAGCCGAAATTTGGAGTCTTCAAGGGGGGAGCATGTGCCGAATTTTCCTATTTAAAGGGTGGTCTCCTTCATGAATTTCTTTTGACCCTTTTGCCGAATTCTTCTACCCCCTCTCCCTATTATTTTATTTTCTTTTAGTTTTGCCAAAAATTGTAGTCAACCAATTCAGTGCCCTTTCACTCTCTTCCTTTCTATACCTTTTTATTTCCTCCAACTTTGATTCTTTAACCTTTGGTCTAGGCTGAAACTCCTTTAATATTGGGCACCGTTGTTGAAATCGTTGGCATCCTAGTGTGGTTGGCCGAATATCGGCAAGGGTGATCTCCCTGGTTCATCTCCATTCGGTTTTAAGGGTAAGTGTTCTCTTTAAGGTATATTCCGGGATTCTCTTTCATAAAGATGCCGAATCAAGAATCTAGGCCTTGATTCCTTTAGTTGGCCGAATGATCTTTAGGGCCATGATGATGTGTTTTTCTATTGTAGCTAGCGCGAGGGAGCACTTAGGGACTGTGTGAATTCGGTTACTCGTCAAGATAAGTAAGTGCTAATATTCGGCCATAGGCAATTTTGGTTATTAAGTATTGACCAGTTATGTACCATAATTCTTAGGGGCAAATCGACAGAGGTACAGAGGAGCCATTGAGATTTTAGATCGTTCCGATAAGTAAGTTAAATTGTAGTTATTCGCTTGAGATCTTGTATTATGACGTTTAACCAAAGGATTCTGATTAAGTGATTACGATGGACGTGGATACCAGTCAAGGAGGACAAGAGAAAGCCCCCATCCCAAAGTTTAAGAAAAGAGCCATCTCGGCAGTTCGGGATTGGCCACCGGGGTGTGGACGTGCAGCAGAAAACGTTAGGCAAATAGCTGTAGTCTCGCTAAACGATAGCGTCAGGATCGAGGGTTTAAAGCTTCAGGTTATAAGGTGTGTAGTTAGCCATTGTTTCCGGGATTTGCGTGATATTTGCCTGTTTTATATGTTTGCTAACAAGTGCAGTAAATGTGAAATTGATATCCTTAAAGGGGGTATGGTGATGACTAGGTAAGTAGTAAATTTGTTAATATGTGACAATTGGTTTTAAATATGTGAGTATGCGTACATTTGTGAATATCATGCACATGCATCATCTCAGCATTATACTACAATACATGTGCATGGGTGGGTTTTTGAAAGAAGGTACGGGTGTACTTCGAGTACGTGGTTGATGTCAGCTTTGTGCTACATCGTGGATTGGCGCTGACTGAGGTTGCGTTGTGTATCTTTGCGATTTAGTTCGCGTGGTTACCTTGATTGATATCGGCTTTATGCCATATCGTGGCTGGATGGATTGCTGTGTGCTCCATTGTGGTTTGATGTTAGCTATACGCTACATCGTGGATGGCATTGGTTGCCTTTATGGAGGGAAAAGGAGAGGGTGACTCGATAGTCCCCTGGTGTGTGGTAGGCTGGATAAGGGGGTGTGTAGCGGATGGACCTTAGGTTTGGGTCGGGTATCATGATTGCATTGTTCCGTTATGAAATGCTATGGAAATGGGCCAAGCCTAATATGACATGTGGAAAGGTATGTTTTGAGAACATACGTAGAAATGGGCCAAGCCCAGTAATCAGTGGATTAATGAGAAAAGGGCCTAGCCCAGTACTTGAATGTGGATTGAATATGGGCCAAGCCCAGATTGTGGTAATGTCTAAATGATTATACTTACATGTTGCATTTGATAATTAGGATGTTATGTGGCTTGCATGTGGGTGGATTTCGATGGTTTAATTACACACTGAGTCATTATGACTCACCCAATTATTTATCCAACATCGTAGGTGACATGTTGATCGGACCGGGTTGGAGTGGAGATGAAGGTGGCCATGCAGAAGCAGGTTTTATGCAGTAGATGTTTTATTTGATTTAATTATTTTATATTATCAGTTTTGGGTATTTATTTGATGTAATAAGGGCCACTTTTATTTAAAGTATTCTATTTACGATTATTGAAGTATATATTATACTTAGTTATATTTTCTTCAAATGATTTATAATATAATAAAATATAATAAAGTTTTAATTCAAACCAAGCTTGTATTATTTAATAGTTCTAATGGAATTACTTCCCGAAAATAAACAAAATTTTCAAGTTTTATTTTAAAGTCAAAGATTTTTCAAACTTTTTTCCGCAGTGACATACCAGATCCGGTCAGGACTTGTGGGCCGGGTTTGGGGTGTTACAATAACAGAAATTATGCAAAGCCCAACCCAATCCTAGGTTTCCATCCGCTACACACCACCCTTACCTACCATTCACACCATTGGGGATTTCTACAATCAACCCACATCGCTACACACCATCGATGGCAGTCATGCTGCAGTTAGCTGCTCATCGTCAGATTAAGGCACTAGCCACTACAACAGATCATGGCAAAAAGCCACTACAACAGATCATGGCAAAAGCCATTACAACAGATCATGGCAAAAGCCACTACAATAGAACACTTCCCCTTTTATCAATCTCCTAACCCCGTGAAATCACAGAAATCGGCATACATACAAGCATATCATCAGCAAAAACATTCACTTACGAATGACAGAGATCACTAACCTGGTGATTCGCTTTTACCCTCCTTGGGTTTTCAACCATTATGCTGAGATTTCGGCATTTAACAGAGTATAAACAGATTTAATAACACATATTAGCAGACAATATAAATGGTGTGAGAAGTTACACACCTGATTAATGCGTAG
Organism: Gossypium australe; assembly: GCA_005393395.2. Classification (NCBI taxonomy): domain Eukaryota; kingdom Viridiplantae; phylum Streptophyta; class Magnoliopsida; order Malvales; family Malvaceae; genus Gossypium; species Gossypium australe. The sequence goes on along the minus strand of CM016619.1, from coordinate 85,499,100 downwards.
GACTACTCTCTATGTCGATATCCTCACTAATCAGATCTACTGCCCTTTGTCTACAACTTTGCTCAAAAGCCGGAAGATCGCGAAGATAGGGCCTCTCTTATATTCGGCCAAGGGTTAGTGTTTTACCCGAATTGTACGTTTAAATTAACAGATCTCCTTATCTTGAAATCCTGAAGGTAATACGATCCGAGTGCTACTGAACTCTGGCTTAAAAATCTAAACGATTGAATCCTCTTCAAATCCCTGAATGCCGCAAATGAAAGAAAACACGAGATTAATCCACCATGTAGCCATTCGGATATGGATTCTAAAAGCCGGAATAGATTGAAAGAATAACATATTCAACACTTACCTCTTCAGAAGATTTCGGCTAACCCTTGCAGGAAAATTCGGCAAACACCAGAGAAGAGATCTAGGAATTTCGGCTTTTAAGAAAATCCCCAAAAAGTATGAACAAGAGAAGGCTGATGCGTTTTCGGCTTTTAGAAAAAACTGAGTGAAGAGTTTCGGTTTCTGACAGAAAAAGAGAAGAAGAAAAGAAAACAAGAAAGAGACTTGGAGATTTCGGCTAGGAAGAAAAAGAATGGAGAGGATTTTGGCTTTTGAAGAAAACAAAAGAAAAGAAATTGCAGAGGAAGACTGAGAATTTCGGCACAAAGAATGATGAAAAGAGTTGGGTTCAACTACTGGAATTGATGAGATCTCACCCCTATTTATAGAGAATTTCGGCACTTACTTAAAAACCTGAAAGTGCCCTTCCTGATATCTAATAGTTAAGCCAATAGTAAGGGAAATTTCGGCACCCCTTTGCCATATTAGAAACCGATTTCTCCTCCCCTTCAGAGTCAAAATTTCGGCCACCACCTAGCCTTGCAGATAAATCCTATCTTTTCTCCTTATCCTCATCTGACTACTCATCCACAGTGTCATAGATAACTTGAAACACCCCAAACCCGACCAACGAGCCCTGACCGGATCTGGTATGTTCCTCGAAGAAAACCGGTTCAAAATTCTTTTGTTACGTAGGAAAAACTTGTGTGTTTTGAAAGAAAGTTTGTTTGGGTTGGGCTTGAGTTGAAAAAGAGTTTATTTTATATTGAAAACCCATTTATTTCAGGTGACAAAATATTTACAGTCTATTTTAAATTAAATTTACTTGATCTTATAACCATTAAAAATTTGTAACATAATAAATAAAAGAATGAAAAATAAAGTAGTTCAACAATGGCCTTATTACATCAAATAATTCCCAAAAATAAATTAAAGTGCTTAAATAGAATAAAAGTCCAAATAATAAAATTTTCCTTGTTGTGCATGGCCACCTTTAAGCTCCTGCCGACCCGGTCCATTACTGATCATCACCTAGAAGAAAATATTCCCCAAACGAGGTGAGTCAAACAGACTCAATGTGTAACCAACACTAAAACTTAACAACTCAGGCATACAATATCATATCACATACTTATTCATATAACAGATATAAAATAATGATGCAAACCCGAACCCAAACCTAGATGCCATCCGCTACACTTCCCCGTACCAACCTGCACACCGTGGGGACTACTAAGTCAACCCTCCATCCGCTACACACCATCGAAGGCAGTCGCTGCAGTCGACGTGCTCATCGCCCTTATAGTTTCGTGGTCTTAGGTCACCACATTCAAGTCTCGTGGTCTTAGGTCACCACATTCAGATATCGTAGTCTTAGGTCACCACATTCAGGTATCGCGGTCTTAGGTCACCGCATTCAGATTTCGTGGTCTTAGGTCACCACATTCACTTCCCCTTTTCAATAACCCATATGCCCCATATCATATTATGCATTAACATGCCAAAGTTCACATTCTTACCATTATTCTCATGTTAAATATAACATATTTCATAATCCTAGTAGGAGTAGGAAACGTACCTGAGTACTTTGTACCATAACATGGTACCTTAGCCACATTCTTACACTTTCATATTCTTAATATCACATACATATATTTATTAAACATGCCATAAAACATATTAAGAATTAGTGTGGGGTACACACCTGATTCGCTTAAGGTTTCCAATCCAAATCCCAAAAAAACTTGATCTAATGCCTTAGATCTTAGATCTCTACATTTAATCAATCATTTAATACTTAGTAAAGAGCCATTCGGCCAGAAATCCAAATCCTAGTAGGATTAGTACACTAAAACTTACCTTGTTGCCGATTGACTTAAGAATCAAGTCCCGAAACTTTGTTGTACTCCTTCTTGTATTCGGCCAAACATTAAATCACATCCCAGGTTAGTTTTGGCTTTTTAAACAATTATGAAATAGATCTAGATATCTAAATAAGCCTTGGCCGAATGCTATAGACACTTACCTTGTGGATTTTAAATCCCGAAACTCACCGAATAACTAGGGAAGACGCGACCTATGGTGTACCTTCGGGAAAAGAACTTCTCCTTCCTTGTAGTCAACACTTAGTAAATCCCGAAAGATCTCTTCAAAGTTTCGGCAACAAGATATTAAGGGTATTAGAATCTTAATTTCGACAGCCTTAAAAGAAATAGAATGAGACTCTAACATAATCTTACCCTTACTGAAGAATTCGATGGAACTCTTGCTTGAACCCTTACCAGTATTTGGCTATGGCTTTGATGTGGATAACAATTTCGGCTCTTGAGGCTTAGTGAGAAATCGGCTAGGGCTATTGGCATCTTCGGCTTTTGATTGTGTTTGTAATAGAAGAAGAAAAGAAAAGAGAAAAAGAGAATAATGGCAGAGAGAATTTCGGCAGAGGTTTTCTTGAAGAGAAAAGAATGAATGAAGAATAGCCTTACTCTTCCTTTTATAGCCGAAATTACTAGGCTAGAGTCCCTTACTTGGCCACCACTCTTCTATTTTGATAGCTTTATCCCTTGAATTATCACTTTTAAAAGAATTAATCCAACAATTATCTCTTGAAAATAATGATAAATAAATCTATTATTTATCTCCTATTTAGCCAAAATTTAAAGAGAATAAAACTTATCTTTTAAAAGCCTTATTGCCGTCCATCTCTCTACTCCTTGTAGCAAAAATAAAAATTTTTATTTTGCTTCCTAAGTGACTCGAACTCAGGCCCACTTGCATAGCTTGTGGCGTCACTCACCTGGGCCTTGAGTGGTATCTCCAGGCCACTTTTCCAAGCCTGTTTGTGTGTCATATTTCACCCATAAATTTTCTTAAGGCCACCCTGCTTTACTTCCCTCTCTTAACCTCAGAACTTAACTTTTCCTAAAACGTTTCCTTACATTTCCTTACATTTCCTTACATTTCCAAGTTTCCAAAAATGTTCGTTTGCCTCCTTTAAACTTAACATTTCTAAAGCATTTCCTTACATTTCCAAGACATTTCCCTACATTTCCAAGACAAGACATTTCCTTACATTTCCAGGACATTTCCTTACATTTCCAAGGTTCTAAAAATGCACACAACACATCCATATCACCATAAACATGCTATTTCATAAAATTAAGCAAAAATGCATAGGCCCATTTTCAGGATGTTACAGTTCTACCCCCCTTAAAATAATTTCATCCTCGAAATTACTTACTAACGAACAGTCGTACTTCCTAGCTCACCACACTACGCTACTGCTGCGCACTCTGATCTTAAGAAACTATCATACTTTCTAGGCACATTCTCTTAGTTTACAATCAAGGTTCCATACACCTTACTAGCAACATAAGAACGAACTGACTTTACAACGAACAAGGCAATTAAGGTATTCTAGAACCACGTCCCCTAGAGCTCATTTCTACAATCGTGCTTTAATCTAATTAAGAAATTTTATGAATTAGCCTTTATTCCACTGATTACCCGCGAAGAAGTTTTATGAAAAGAATTTTAGAAGCGGTTCTTTCGTATTCATACATGCATACAGTCTTTACATTCATACATTCATCAATCAATTATGAACTTTCGTTCATTCAGAGAAACGTTGTAGTTTTCATTGTTGTTGTTTTTCCACTACCCAGGGGTATTTTCGTAATTTGCCCTACAGGGGTATTTTCGTAATTTGTCAAAATAAGGTTCCTTGGTGATTTTTTCAATAACGGTATTTTGGTAATTTTTTTTGAAATCCCGAGGGTATTTCGAAAATTTTTAAATTTCAGGGGTATTTCGGTAAATTTTGGAACTCGGGAATATTTTGGTAATAAACCAGGGTAAATTTGTAAAGTTTAATAATTCAGGGGTATTTCAAAATTTGCAAAACTTGAGGGTTCTTTTTGAGAATTTGCTTTCCAAATCGGTGATGTTGCAAAAATTTTGAGAGCCAGGGTCATTTTGGTAATTTTGTAAGTTAGGGGCAACTTCGTAATTTTCCAAAATCAAAGTATTTTGATATTTTGCAAATTAGGGTTTTTGGACTTGTTGTGAAATTTTTGATAAGAACTGTGGGTATTTTGGAAATTTCATAAACCAAGGGTATTTTTGTAATTTTACCACTAGGGGTATTTTAGTAATTTTGTAAATCAGAAATATTTCAGAAAAATTTTATGGGATAGCTTGTATAAATCAAAAGGGTAATTTAGTCATTTTAAAACTAGGGTTTCCATAAAAATGTGGCTAATCCCTTTCGGGTTTTAGTTAGGGGTTTAGCCCATGAATAAGTCCTCTTGGTTAGGGTGAACTAAAGCTACGCACCAGGTAGGATTCCTGCGAAGAGGAGGTGAGTTACTAGGACTGCTTAAATACCAGGCTCTTCTGGATCCAATCCTAGACATGCGCACAATGGTTACCACACCCTAACTCGGCGACTTAGACACAGGTTTGTTTTATTAAGCATTTAAGTCTTATGTAACTGTTGGGGTAAGCTAGCCTTATAGTTCAAGTACCTATCATACTAATCTACGTTCCATTCTATTTCTACCCTTCTACAGATCACAATATAAATCACCCAAAGGTTAGGGGTACATACATGGTGGACTGGGGGTCGGAGACTTAGGTGCCATGCCAGAAAACCTGCTTATTTCCAAAAATATTTTCATAAAACTCATTTGGGCTCGATTTATAAACATTTTGGGCCTTAGACCACAGGTCGAGAGTTTAAAACTGGGCTCTGATACCAAATTGAAACACCCCAAACCCGGCCCACGAGCCCTGACCGGATCTGGTATGTTCCTCGAAGAAAACCGGTTCAAAATTCTTTTGTTACTTAGGAAAAACTTGTGTGTTTTGAAAGAAAGTTTGTTTGGGTTGGGCTTGAGTTGAAAAAGAGTTTTTTTTATATTGAAAACCCATTTATTTTAGGTGACAAAGTATTTACAGTCTATTTTAAATTAAATTTACTTGATCTTATAACCATTAAAAATTTGCAACATAATAAATAAAAGAAAGAAAAATAAAGTAGTTCAACTATGGCCTTATTACATCAAATAATTCCCAAAAATAAATTAAAGTGCTTAAATAGAATAAAAGTCCAAATAATAAAATTTTCCTTGTTGTGCATGGCCACCTTTAAGCTCTTGCCGACCCCGTCCATTACTGATCATCACCTGGAAGAAAATATTCCCCAAACGGGGTGAGTCAAACAGACTCAATGTGTAACCAACACTAAAACTTAACAACTCAGGCATACAATATCATATCAAATACTTATTCATATAACAGATATAAAATAATGATGCAAACCCGAACCCAAACCTAGATGCCATCCGCTACACTTCCTCGTACCAACCTGTACACCCTGGGGACTACTAAGTCAACCCTCCATCCGCTACACACCATCGAAGGCAGTCGCTGCAGTCGACGTGGTCATCGCCCTTATAGTTTCGTGGTCTTAGGTCACCACATTCAAATCTCGTGGTCTTAGGTCACCACATTCAGATATCGTGGTCTTAGGTCACCACATTCAGATATCGCGGTCTTAGGTCACCACATTCAAATTTCGTGGTCTTAGGTCACCACATTCACTTCTCCTTTTCAATAACCCATATGCCCCATATCATACTATGCATTAACATGCCAAAGTTCACATGCTTATCATTATTCTCATGTTAAATATAACATATTTCATAATCCTAGTAGGAGTAGGAAACGTACCTGAGTACTTTGTACCATAACATGGTACCTTAGCCACATTCTTACACTTTCATATTCTTAATATCACATACATATATTTATTAAACATGCCATAAAACATATTAAGAATTAGTGTGGGGTACACACCTAATTCGCTTAAGGTTTCCAATCCAAATCCCGAAAAACTTGATCTAATGCATTAGATCTTAGATCTCTACATTTAATCAATCATTTAATACTTAGTAAAGAGCCATTCAGCCATAAATCTAAATCCTAGTAGGATTAGTACACTAAAACTTACCTTGTTGCCGATTGACTTAAGAATCAAGTCCCGAAGCTTTGTTGTATTCCTTCTTGTATTCGGCCAAACATTAAATCACATCCCAGGTTAGTTTCGGCTTTTTAAACAATTATGAAATAGATCTAGATATCAAAATATGCCTTGGCCGAATGCATAGACACTTACCTTGTGGATTTTAAATCCCAAAACTCACCGAATAACTAGGGAACACGCGGCCTATGGTGTACCTTCGGGAAAAGAACTTCTCCTTCCTTGTAGTCAACACTTAGTAAATCCCGAAAGATCTCTTCAAAGTTTCGGCAACAAGATATTAAGGGTATTAGAATCTTAATTTCGACAGCCTTAAAAGAAATAGAATGAGACTCTAACCTAATCTTACCCTTACTGAAGAATTCGATGGAACTCTTGCTTGAACCCTTACCAGTATTCGGCTATGGCTTTGATGTGGATAACAATTTCGGCTCTTGCGGCTTAGTAAGAAATCGGCTAGGGCTATTGGCATCTTCGGCTTTTGATTGTGTTTGTAATAGAAGAAGAAAAGAAAAGAGAAAAAGAGAATAATGGCAGAGAGAATTTCGGCAGAGGTTTTCTTGAAGAGAAAAGAATGAATGAAGAATAGCCTTACTCTTCCTTTTATAGCCGAAATTACTAGGCTAGAGTCCCTTACTTGGCCACCACTCTTCTATTTTGATAGCTTTATCCCTTGAATTATCACTTTTAAAAGAATTAATCCAACAATTATCTCTTGAAAATAATGATAAATAAATCTATTATTTATCTCCTATTTAGCCAAAATTTAAAGAGAATAAAACTTATCTTTTAAAAGCCTTATTGCCGTCCATCTCTCTACTCCTTGTAGCAAAAATAAAAATTTTTATTTTGCTTCCTAAGTGACTCGAACTCAGGCCCACTTGCATAGCTTGTGGCGTCACTCACCTGGGCCTTGAGTGGTATCTCCAGGCCACTTTTCCAAGCCTGTTTGTGTGTCATATTTCACCCATAAATTTTCTTAAGGCCACCCTGCTTTACTTCCCTCTCTTAACCTCAGAACTTAACTTTTCCTAAAACGTTTCCTTACATTTCCTTACATTTCCTTACATTTCCAAGTTTCCAAAAATGTTCGTTTGCCTCCTTTAAACTTAACATTTCTAAAGCATTTCCTTACATTTCCAAGACATTTCCCTACATTTCCAAGACAAGACATTTCCTTACATTTCCAGGACATTTCCTTACATTTCCAAGGTTCTAAAAATGCACACAACACATCCATATCACCATAAACATGCTATTTCATAAAATTAAGCAAAAATGCATAGGCCCATTTTCAGGATGTTACAGTCCTACCCCCCTTAAAATAATTTCGTCCTCGAAATTACTTACTAACGAACAGTCGTACTTCCTAGCTCACCACACTACGCTACTGCTGCGCACTCTGATCTTAAGAAACTATTATACTTTCTAGGCACATTCTCTTAGTTTACAATCAAGGTTCCATACACCTTACTAGCAACATAAGAACGAACTAACTTTACAACGAACAAGGCAATTAAGGTATTCCAGAACCACGTCCCCTAGAGCTCATTTCCACTATCGTACTTTAATCTAATTAAGAAATTTTATGAATTAGCCTTTATTCCACTGATTACCTGCGAAGAAGTTTTATGAAAAGAATTTTAGAAGTGGTTCTTTCGTATTCATACATGCATACAGTCTTTACATTCATACATTCGTCAATCAATTATGAACTTTCGTTCATTCAGAGAAACGTTGTAGTTTTCATTGTTGTTGTTTTTCCACTACCTAGGGGTATTTTCGTAATTTGCCCTACATGGGTATTTTCGTAATTTGTCAAAATAAGGTTCCTTGGTGATTTTGTCAATAAGGGTATTTTGGAAATTTTTTTTTTTTGAAATCCCGAGGGTATTTCGGAAATTTTTAAATAATAGGGGTATTTCGATAAATTTTAGAACTCGGGAATATTTTGGTAATAAACCAGGGTAAATTTGTAAAGTTTAATAATTCAGGGGTATTTCAAAATTTACAAAACTTGAGGGTTCTTTTTGAGAATTTGCTTTCCAAATCGGTGATGTTGCAAAAATTTTGAGAGCCAGGGTCATTTTGGTAATTTTGTAAGTTAGGGGCAACTTCGTAATTTTCCAAAATCAAAGTATTTTGATATTTTGCAAATTAGGGTTTTTGGACTTGTTGTGAAATTTTTGATAAGAACTGTGGGTATTTTGGAAATTTCATAAACCAAGGGCATTTTTGTAATATTACCACTAGGGGTATTTTAGTAATTTTGTAAATCAGAAATATTTCAGAAAACTTTTATGGGATAGCTTGTATAAATCAAAAGGGTAATTTAGTCATTTTAAAACTAGGGTTTCCATAAAAATGTGGCTAATCCCTTTCGGGTTTTAGTTAGGGGTTTAGCCCATGAATAAGTCATCTTGGTTAGGGTGAACTAAAGCTACGCACCAGGTAGGATTCCTGCGAAGAGGAGGTGAGTCACTAGGACTGCTTAAACACCAGGCTCTTCTGGATCCAATCCTAGACATGCGCACAATGGTTACCACACCCTAACTCGGCGACTTAGACACAGGTTTGTTTTATTAAGCATTTAAGTCTTATGTAACTGTTGGGGTAAGCTAGCCTTATAGTTCAAGTACCTATCATACTAATCTACGTTCCATTCTATTTCTACCCTTCTACAGATCACAATATAAATCACCCAAAGGTTAGGGGTACTTACATGGTGGACTGCGGCTCGGAGACTTAGGTGCCATGCCAGAAAACCTGCTTACTTCCAAAAATATTTTCATAAAACTCATTTGGGCTCGATTTATAAACATTTTGGGCCTTAGACCACAGGCCGAGAGTTTAAAACTGGGCTCTGATACCAAATTGAAACACCCCAAACCCGGCCCACGAGCCCAGAAAGAACTAGAGAACAGGCGGCCTATGGTGTACCTTCGGGAAAAGAACTTCTCCTTCCTTGTAGTCAACACTTAGTAAATCCCGAAAGATCTCTTCAAAGTTTCGGCAACAAGATATTAAGGGTATTAGAATCTTAATTTCGACAGCCTTAAAAGAAATAGAATGAGACTCTAACCTAATCTTACCCTTACTGAAGAATTCGATGGAACTCTTGCTTGAATCCTTACCAGTATTCGGCTATGGCTTTGATGTGGATAACAATTTCGGCTCTTGAGGCTTAGTGAGAAATCGGCTAGGGCTATTGGCATCTTCGGCTTTTGATTGTGTTTGTAATAGAAGAAGAAAAGAAAAGAGAAAAAGAGAATAATGGCAGAGAGAATTTCGGCAGAGGTTTTCTTGAAGAGAAAAGAATGAATGAAGAATAGCCTTACTCTTCCTTTTATAGCCGAAATTACTAGGCTAGAGTCCCTTACTTGGCCACCACTCTTCTATTTTGATAGCTTTATCCCTTGAATTATCACTTTTAAAAGAATTAATCCAACAATTATCTCTTGAAAATAATGATAAATAAATCTATTATTTATCTCCTATTTAGCCGAAATTTAAAGAGAATAAAACTCCTGTTTTAAAAGCCTTATTGCCGTCCATCTCTCTGCTCCATGTAGTAAAAATAAAAATTTTTATTTTGCTTCCTAAGTGACTCGAACTCAGGCCCACTTGCATAGCTTGTGGCGTCACTCACTTGGGCCTTGAGTGGTATCTCCAGGCCACTTTTCCAAGCCTGTTTGTGTGTCATATTTCACCCATAAATTTTCTTAAGGCCGCCCTGCTTTACTTCCCTCTCTTAACCTCAGAACTTAACTTTTCCTAAAACGTTTCCTTACATTTCCTTACATTTCCTTACATTTCCAAGTTTCCAAAAATGTTCGTTTGCCTCCTTTAAACTTAACATTTCTAAAGCATTTCCTTACATTTCCAAGACATTTCCCTACATTTCCAAGTCAAGACATTTCCTTACATTTCCAGGACATTTCCTTACATTTCCAAGGTTCTAAAAATGCACACAACACATCCATATCACCATAAACATGCTATTTCATAAAATTAAGCAAAAATGCATAGGCCCATTTTCAGGATGTTACAGTTCTACCCCCCTTAAAATAATTTCGTCCTCGAAATTACTTACTAACGAACAGTCGTACTTCCTAGCTCACCACACTACGCTACAGCTGCGCACTCTAATCTTAAGAAACTATCATACTTTCTAGGCACATTCTCTTAGTTTACAATCAAGGTTCCATACACCTTACTGGCAACATAAGAACGAACTGACTTTACAACGAACAAGGCAATTAAGGTATTCCAGAACCACGTCCCCTAGAGCTCATTTCTACAATCGTGCTTTAATCTAATTAAGAAATTTTATAAATTAGCCTTTATTCCACTGATTACCCGCGAAGAAGTTTTATGAAAAGAATTTTAGAAGTGGTTCTTTCGTATTCATACATGCATACAGTCTTTACATTCATACATTCATCAATCAATTATGAACTTTCGTTCATTCAGAGAAACGTTGTAGTTTTCATTGTTGTTGTTTTTCCACTACCCAGGGGTATTTTCGTAATTTGCCCTACAGGGGTATTTTCGTAATTTGTCAAAATAAGGTTCCTTGGTGATTTTGTCGATAAGGGTATTTTGGTAATTTTTTTTGAAATCCCGAGGCTATTTCGGAAATTTTTAAATTACAGGGGTATTTCGGTAAATTTTGGAACTCGGGAATATTTTGGTAATAAACCAGGGTAAATTTGTAAAGTTTAATAATTCAGGGGTATTTCAAAATTTGCAAAACTTGAGGATTCTTTTTGAGAATTTGCTTTCCAAATCGGTGATGTTGCAAAAATTTTGAGAGCCAGGATCATTTTGGTAATTTTGTAAGTTAGGGTCAACTTCGTAATTTTCCAAAATCAAAGTATTTTGATATTTTGCAAATTAGGGTTTTTGGACTTGTTATGAAATTTTTGATAAGAACTGTGGGTATTTTGGAAATTTCATAAACCAAGGGCATTTTTGTAATATTACCACTAGGGGTATTTTAGTAATTTTGTAAATCAGAAATATTTCAGAAAATTTTTATGGGATAGCTTGTATAAATCAAAAGGGTAATTTAGTCATTTTAAAACTAGGGTTTCCATAAAAATGTGGCTAATCCCTTTCGGGTTTTAGTCAGGGGTTTAGCCCATGAATAAGTCCTCTTGGTTAGGGTGAACTAAAGCTACGCACCAGGTAGGATTCCTGCGAAGAGGAGGTGAGTCACTAGGACTGCTTAAATACCAGGCTCTTCCGGATCCAATCCTAGACATGTGCACAATGGTTACCACACCCTAACTCGGCGACTTAGACACAGGTTTGTTTTATTAAGCATTTAAGTCTTATGTAACTGTTGGGGTGAGCTAGCCTTATAGTTCAAGTACCTATCATACTAATCTACGTTCTATTCTATTTCTACCCTTCTACAGATCACAATATAAATCACCCAAAGGTTAGGGTACTTACATGGTGGACTGCGGGTCGGAGACTTAGGTGCCATGCCAGAAAACCTGCTTACTTCCAAAAATATTTTCATAAAACTCATTTGGGCTCGATTTATAAATGTTTTGGACCTTAGACCACAGGCCGAGAGTTTAAAACTGGGCTCTGATACCAAATTGAAACACCCCAAACCCGGCCCACGAGCCCTGACCGGATCTGGTATGTTCCTCGAAGAAAACCAGTTCAAAATTCTTTTGTTACTTAGGAAAAACTTGTGTGTTTTGAAAGAAAGTTTGTTTGGGTTGGGCTTGAGTTGAAAAAGAGTTTATTTTATATTGAAAACCCATTTATTTCAGGTGACAAAATATTTACAGTCTATTTTAAATTAAATTTACTTGATCTTATAACCATTAAAAATTTGTAACATAATAAATAAAAGAAAGAAAAATAAAGTAGTTCAACTATGGCCTTATTACATCAAATAATTCCCAAAAATAAAATTAAAGTGCTTAAATAGAATAAAAGTCCAAATAATAAAATTTTCCTTGTTGTGCATGGCCACCTTTAAGCTCCTACCGACCCGGTCCATTACTGATCATCACCTGGAAGAAAATATTCCCCAAACGGGGTGAGTCAAACAGACTCAATGTGTAACCAACACTAAAACTTAACAACTCAGGCATACAATATCATATCACATACTTATTCATATAACAGATATAAAATAATGATGCAAACCCGAACCCAAACCTAGATGCCATCCGCTACACTTCCCCGTACCAACCTGCACACCGTGGGGACTACTAAGTCAACCCTCCATCCGCTACACACCATCGAAGGCAGTCGCTGCAGGCGACGTGCTCATCGCCCTTATAGTTTCGTGGTCTTAGGTCACCACATTCAAATCTCGTGGTCTTAGGTCACCACATTCAGATATCGTGGTCTTAGGTCACCACATTCAGATATCGCGGTCTTAGGTCACCGCATTCAGATTTCGTGGTCTTAGGTCACCACATTCCCTTCCCCTTTTCAATAACCCATATGCCCCATATCATATTATGCATTAACATGCCAAAGTTCATATTCTTATCATTATTCTCATGTTAAATATAACATATTTCATAATCCTAGTAGGAGTAGGAAACGTACCTGAGTACTTTGTACCATAACATGGTACCTTAGCCACATTCTTACACTTTCATATTCTTAATATCACATACATATATTTATTAAACATGCCATAAAACATATTAAGAATTAGTGTGGGGTACACACCTGATTCGCTTAAGGTTTCCAATCCAAATCCCGAAAAACTTGATCTAATGCCTTAGATCTTAGATCTCTACATTTAATCAATCATTTAATACTTAGTAAAGAGCCATTCGGCCATAAATCTAAATCCTAGTAGGATTAGTACACTAAAACTTACCTTGTTGCCGATTGACTTAAGAATCAAGTCCCGAAACTTTGTTGTATTCCTTCTTGTATTCGGCCAAACATTAAATCACATCCCAGGTTAGTTTCGGCTTTTTAAACAATTATGAAATAGATCTAGATATCAAAATAAGCCTTGGCCGAATGCTATAGACACTTACCTTGTGGATTTTAAATCCCGAAACTCACCGAATAACTAGGGAACACGTGGCCTATGGTGTACCTTCGGGAAAAGAACTTCTCCTTCCTTGTAGTCAACACTTAGTAAATCCCGAAAGATCTCTTCAAAGTTTCGGCAACAAGATATTAAGGGTATTAGAATCTTAATTTCGACAGCCTTAAAAGAAATAGAATGAGACTCTAACCTAATCTTACCCTTACTGAAGAATTTGATGGAACTCTTGCTTGAACCCTTACTAGTATTCGGCTATGGCTTTGATGTAGATAACAATTTCGGCACTTGAGGCTTAGTGAGAAATCGGCTAGGGCTATTGGCATCTTCGACTTTTGATTGTGTTTGTAATAGAAGAAGAAAAGAAAAGAGAAAAAGAGAATAATGGCAGAGAAAATTTCGGCAGAGGTTTTCTTGAAGAGAAAAGAATGAATGAAGAATAGCCTTACTCTTCCTTTTATAGCTGAAATTACTAGGCTAGAATCCCTTACTTGGCCACCACTCTTCTATTTTAATAGCTTTATCCCTTGAATTATCACTTTTAAAAGAATTAATCCAACAATTATCTCTTGAAAATAATGATAAATAAATCTATTATTTATCTCCTATTTAGCCGAAATTTAAAGAGAATAAAACTCCTCTTTTAAAAGCCTTATTGCTGTCCATCTCTCTGCTCCTTGTAGCAAAAATAAAAATTTTTATTTTGCTTCCTAAGTGACTCGAACTCAGGCCCACTTGCATAGCTTGTGGCGTCACTCACCTGGGCCTTAAGTGGTATCTCCAGGCCACTTTTCCAAGCCTGTTTGTGTGTCATATTTCTCCCATAAATTTTCTTAAGGCCACCCTGCTTTACTTCCCTCTCTTAACCTCAGAACTTAACTTTTCCTAAAACATTTCCTTACATTTCCCAACATTTCCTTACATTTCCTTACATTTCCAAGTTTCCAAAAATGTTCGTTTGCCTCCTTTAAACTTAACATTTCTAAAGCATTTCCTTACATTTCCAAGACATTTCCCTACATTTCCAAGACAAGACATTTCCTTACATTTCCAGGACATTTCCTTACATTTCCAAGGTTCTAAAAATGCACACAACACATCCATATCACCATAAACATGCTATTTCATAAAATTAAGCAAAAATGCATAGGCCCATTTTCAGGATGTTACATAACTCCACCTCTTCCTTCCTTTATCAGCACATTATCTACCTTATTATCACATTAAATAAATTCCTAAATTCAAGCATCATTGCTGAACTCCACTACTGCTCTTATAAATGTCGAAAATATTTAAAAGAAAAGGTACCAGGCGACTCGAACCTTGGACCTTCAATTGACGCCAACTCCCTTCCCTCTTAGTGGCGCCATTTTGCCACTGGGCCACAAGCCCATTTGTGTTTTAAAACACAACTAATATCTATTATGCCCTAACTTAGGAAGCTTTCCACTAAAGTGTTCAAACAAGAATTTTAACTACAGCCTCGGCCCAAACCTGAGCCCAATTTGGACCCCTAATCCTCAAATTAACTCATTACACATATTCACCCATTAAACGCATAAGCCCAAAAATTCAGGATGTTACAGTTCTACCCCCTTAAAGAAATTTCGTCCTCAAAATTTCCAACTAACTATTAATCGTACTACCCGAGTCTCACCACTATTCTTTCGCTGCGCACTCTAATTCTAAAGCCAAAAGAAACACTTAGTTTACAATGGTAGAGTACGCACCGGCATTTGTATCTAGAGCGTCCTCGTCCCCTTGGCGTCGTGCTGCATAGACCAAAGTTGGCAGCCTCGCCTCAGCATAACCTGCACCTCCACGACCATGTCCTGTGCCAATTCCACCATTAACTTGACCACGGCCCATTGGTGGTTGTTGATCTCTTCTTCCCGGTGGTGCATTCTCTTGATCTGTGGGCCCTTCACTGCCCCGTTGCTGTAGACAGTTTCGAACTTGGTGGTCCGTAAATCCACACCTAAAACACTTCCCAGTGCCTGCCCAACACTCACCGGTATGAAATTTGCCACATCGAGCACACTTCTGTGCTGACTAGCAGCAGCAGGTCTCTCATCCCGACTCGGCCCGTCTGACCTAGGCCTTTTCTGAGTACACCCAGCTACCCCTGACGATCCAAAATCCCTCTTACTTCCGTCCCTATCTCTATCCCGATTCAGTTTCTCCGTTCGCTTAACCTCCTTGGCTATCTTAGCCTTTTCCACAAGCACAGCGAATTCCCTCTCCCGCTGTGGGGCTATCAAAACACGCAAATCATCCCTCAAACCGTCTTCAAACCGAACGTAACGTTCATGTTCCGTGGCCACAATCCCTCAGGCATATCGTCTAAGGCGTAAGAATTCAACTTCATACGCAGCCACTGACCTACTCCCTTGAACCAGATTCAGAAGTGCTCTGCGCTGTGCATCCACATAACTCGATCCAATGTACTTATTCTGAAACGCCATTTTGAAGAGATCCCAGGTGATACGGTCAGCCACTGCACCATCCTTAACCGTAAGCCACCATTGGTATGCTTCGTCCCGCAGGAGAGATACAACCCCTTTCAACTTCTCCTCCTTCGTGAAATCCAAATCATCCATTATGCATTCCACCGCCTCCAACAAATACTCAGCGGAACTCGGGGCTACACCAGAAATTCCCCTAAACACTTCTGCCCCATTGGCTCTAAGTCGCTCCGGCACAGATTTCTGAGCTCCTATGCCCATGCCTACCCTAGCAACCCTTTCTAAAACCCTTAACATCGCCTGAGATACCGCGTCATCTTCGGCAGTCTGATCTTGAAATTCCTCCTCCTCAGCTGGTGGCATCTCGTTTCCAGATCCATGGCCAGATCCTACTGGTTTCGATACCGTCGTCCTACCCCTACCACGTCCACGCGGCAGACGTCCTCGACCCCTTACACTCATTCTATCGATTTCGCGTTTATCTGATTAGAGATTTTATGAATTATTAGTTTTCTTCCACTGATTAACCACGAACAGTCTTATAAATAGTAGTTTAAGAGTAGTTCTTTCGGATTTGCAATTATATCTACAATTTAGTCTCAAGTCTGCATCTCTTAGTTCTAGGAAGCACATACATTCAATCATCAAACATCAACATACAAGTAACATCCACGAACTTACATTCATCATGTTGGGGTATCTTCGTCATTTCACTACCCAGGGGTATTTTCGTAATTTATCCTACAGGGGTATTTTCTTAATTTTCCAAAATAGAGTTCCTTGGTGATTTTGTGAAGTAAGGGTATTTTGGTAATTTTGCAATTCAGGGGTATTTTCGTCATTTCACAAATCAAGGGTAATTTTGGTAATTTTACAAATCAGGGGTAATTTGGTAATTTTTACAAGTTAGGGATATTTTGATGTTGCTGTTGTTGTTTTTTTTTAAAAATTGGGGTACTTTGGAAAATCTAGTTTCGTAATCCGGGTTACTCTCGTAAATATAGGGTTTCGGGTAAATTTACAAAACATAGGAATTTTATAAAATCACGATTGTTTTGGAAATTTTCACAAATCAAGTGTATTTCTTTGGAAATTTTACAAAACTTGGGGGTCTTTTTTTTATTGTGAAATAGGGTGGCTGGTCCCTTTCAGATTTTAATTATAAAGTTTGGCCCATCAACAAGTCCTCGCACCGAACAGACACTACACACCAGGTAGGATTCTAGTGAAGAGGAGGTGTGTCACTAGGACTGCTTAAATACCAAGCTCTCCCTGAATCCAATCCTAGACATACGCATGCCTGTTGCCACACCCTAACCCAGCGACTCGTTCACGGGTTTGTTTAGTTGACTTAAGTCTTATGAGATTTAAGAAGTTGTTTAAGCTAAGCCTAGAGTCCATCAAGTTCTAATTTAAATCTCTACGTCCCATAAAGCCCCTCAAGCCCACAAACATATATAACACACAGTGAGTTCAGAATACTTACCTGGCAGACTTGGGCCGAAGACGCAGGTGCCATGCCAAGAAAACCATCCTGTGTCATTTATAAATATACATGTTTCAAAAAACCCATTTTTAGAAGATGTTTTGAGCCCAAAACCCCAAAGCCGAGTTTTGAACTGGGCTCTGATACCAATTTATAACACCCTAAACTGGTCCAAACACCATGACCGGATCTGGCATGCCACTAAGGAGATTTTAAAAGTTGTCGTAAATTCGGGAAATATTTTTTTCTTGAGTACAGCCTTTTAATCGGGAAAACTAAATGGTTGTAAAAGATATACATTTTATATTAATGCCTTACTGAATTAGAAACCGAAATTTGATAGATGCCTTAGCTTAATTAAAACGTAAAGTCCAAATGTTTGATAGTAATAAAGGCCAAAATAAACCATTTCTGAAGTATGGCCTCCCTTGAGTCATCCAAAGCCCAAGTCCATATCATCAAGCATTACCTACAAGGGTTAAGAGAAAGGGGGGTGAGTTACAAGAACTCAGTGTGAAATCCCCTTACCGTTATCCATTGGGCCGGAACCCATTTAGCAATATTTTGGGCCTAAGCCCATTTACAATAACAATAATGTATCAAATATAACATGTGTATGAAATGCAATTCCCAAACCAATCCTAATAATCCATCCGCTACACACCACCCGTACCAACCAACACACCTGTTGTAACACCCCAAACCCGGCCCAAACACCATGACCGGATCTGGCATGCCACTAAGGAGATTTTAAAAGTTGTCGCAAATTCGGGAAATATTTTTTTCTTGAGTATAGCCCTTTAATCGGGAAATCTAAATGGTTGAATAATCTGTAAAAGATATACATTTTATATTAATGCCTTAGCGAATTAGAAACCGAAATTTGATAGATGCCTTAGCTTAATTAAAACGTAACGTCCAAATGTTTGATAGTAATAAAGGCCAAAATAAAACCGGAAAATATAAAGCTAATGGCCCATGACCTTATTACAATGAAATAAAAACCCAACTATACCAAAATATTAAATATAAATAAATAAAATAATGTCTGTGGCAGTATCCAAAATAATCTCATGCATGGCCACCTTGCGTTCCTCTCCAGCCCGGCCCGATGCTTTAAGTGTCTCCTGTAAAATGTTAAATAATAGGGTGAGTAACGAGACTCAGTGTGCAACCCTCATGCACCATCAGATTGGGCCTTAGCCCCACAGAACAGATATCAAAACATGAAATAACAGAAATTATGCAAAGCCCAACCCAATCCTAGGTTTCCATCCGCTACACACCACCCTTACCTGCCATTCACACCATTAGGGATTTCTACAATCAACCCACACCGCTACACACCATCGATGGTAGTCATGCTGCAGTTAGCTGCTCATCGTCAAATCATGGCAATAGCCACTACAACAGATCATGGCAAAAAGCCACTACAACAAATCATGGCAAAAGCCACTACAACAGAACACTTCCCCTTTTATCCATCTCCCAACCCCGTGAAATCACAGAAACCGGCATACATACGAGCATATCATTAGTAGAAACATTCACTTATGAATGACAGAGATCATTAACCTGGTGATTCGCTTTTACCCTTCTTGGGTTTTCAACCATTATGCCGGGATTTCGACATTTAATAGAGTATAAGCAGATTTAATAACACATATTAGCAGACAATCTAAATGGTGTGAGAAGTTACACACCTGATTAATGCGTAGGACTACTCTCTATGTCGATATCCTCACTAATCAGATCTACTGCCCTTTGTCTACAACTTTGCTCAAAAGCCAGAAGATCGCGAAGATAGGGCCTCTCCTATATTCGGTCAAGGGTTAGTGTTTTACCCGAATTATACGTTTAAATTAATAGATCTCCTTACCTTGAAATCCCGAAAGTAATACGATCCGAGTGCTACTGAACTGTGGCTTAAAAATCTAAACGATTGAATCCTCTTCAAATCCCGGAATGCCGCAAATGAAAGAAAACACGAGATTAATCCACCATGTAGCCATTCAGCTATGGTTTCTAAAAGCCGGAATAGATTGAAAGAATAACATATTCGACACTTACCTCTTCAGAAGATTTCGGCTACCCCTTGCAGGAAAATTTGGCAAACACCAGAGAAGAGATCTAGGAATTTCAGCTTTTAAAAAAATCCCGAAAAAGTATGAACAAGAGAAGGCTGATGCGTTTTCGGCTTTTAGAAAAAACTGAGTGAAGAGTTTCAGTTTCTGACAGAAAAAGAGAAGAAGAAAAGAAAATAAGAAAGGGACTTGGAGATTTCGGCTAGTAAGAAAAAGAATGGAGAGGATTTCGACTTTTAAAGAAAACAAAAGAAAAGAAATTGCAGAGGAAGACTGAGAATTTCGGCACAAGGAATGAAGAAAAGAGTAGGGTTCAACTGCCGGAATTGATGAGATCTCACCCCTATTTATAGAGAATTTCGGCACTTACTTAAAAACCTGAAAGTGCCCTTTCTGATATCTAATAGTTAAGCCAATAGTAGGGGAAATTTCGGCACCCCTTTGCCATATCAGAAACCGATTTCTCCTCCCCTTCAGAGTCAAAATTTCGGCCACCACCTAGCCTTGCAGATAAATCCTATCTTTTCTCCTTATCCTCATCTGACTACTCATCCACAGTGTCATAGATAACTCCACCTCTTCCTTCCTTTATCAGCACATTATCCACCTTATTATCACATTAAATAAATTCCTAAATTTAAGCATCATTGTCGAACTCCATTACTGCTCTTATAAATGCCAAAAATATTTAAAATAAAAGGTACCAGGCGACTCGAACCTTGGACCTTCAATTGACGCCAACTCCCTTCCCTCTTAGTAGCGCCATTTTGCCACTGGGCCACAAGCCCATTTGTGTTTTAAAACACAACTAATATCTGTTATGCCCTAACTTAGCAAGCTTTCCACTAAAGTGTTCAAACAAGAATTTTAACTACAGCCTCAACCCAAACCTGAGCCCAATTTGGACCACTAATCCTCAAATTAACTCATTACACATATTCATCCATTAAACGCATAGGCCCAAAAATTCAGGATGTTACACCTGTGGGTGATCATCAGTCAACCCACCCCTCCAACACACCAAACGCAGGCATTAAGCCATTTAATTCAATAATTCGCAGGCCAGTGGCCATTTATAATATTTGTGGCAGAGCCACCAGAATAACAGAATATACGTGGCATAGCCACTATACAAATTTGTGGCAGAGCCACCAAAATCAGAATTTGTGTCAGAGCCACCAGAATAACTTCTCTTCAACATTTTTCCCATCCCATACAAAATTATGTATATGCAACATACATAGTAAATCACGATATTCACAAATATAAACCACAATCATTAATTAATTCAGACAAAAGTTCAGCCCATATAACAAATTATCAAATCGGCCCATATAGCAATCTTATCAAATTGACCCATTAAGCAATCTATCAAAACAGCCCATTAACACATTTCAATTCGGCCCTTTAAGGCAATTATAACTATTCGACCCATTAATCAATATAACAAAATCGGCCTATTAAGGCAATATAACAATTCGGCCCATTAGCACTTTGCAAATCGGTCCATTAGGGGCATTTCCATAATTCAGCCCATAAGGGCATTTTCGTAACTCGGCCCGTAAGGGCATTTTTGTAATTCGATAATGATACCCGTTAAGGGTAATTCAGTAACCTCGCAACCTAGGGGTATTTCGGTAATTTACCCTCTAAGGGTATTTTGGTAATTTCGCAACTTAGACTTAATTACTAATGTGGAGCCTAAAAATTGAAACTGTCCATCCACGTCATACTGACTCAATTGACTATAACTCGGGTTAGGAATCTCAAAATCCAAATCCGTGAATTTTCCTTGAAACTAGACTCATATATCTTCTTACTATAATTTTTCCAGAATTTTTGACTTAACCATTTAGTACAGTTTAATCCTTAAATTTTCCCTTGTTTCACTGTCTAATAGTTCTAACCTCTCTTACCTTAATTTCAAATATCTCACTATACGGTTTTCATATACTGCTCCCACTTATTTCTAATGAAATTAGGCTCACTAGTGAATCTATACATATAAATTATAACCTATAATTCAATTTTTACAATTTTATACGATTTTTCCAAGACAGATTAAGGAACCACGAAGTCAATCAGAACCAGTCCTACTAAAATTAAGATATCTCAGAATATAAAAATCCTTTTCCTTCTCCGTTTCTTCCATATTAAAATAGACACAGTAAGCTTTAATTTGATATCTTATTCACTTTCTAACTTCCTTTCTCCTATTTTTTCGTGGTTTTTGAAAAAAACGTCACTGCTTCTAACCGAAACTATTTTATTACAAAATACGATTACCACTACGATCATATGTATGCCCGAGTGATCACGGATGCCAGGTTTTGGTTTTCTTCAGTATTTCAACCGATTCACAGAATATTTCAAGCACATTTTTAGAGAAGTGTGAGATTACCCACCATTTCAATCATATATTCAGAAAGTACGAGATTACACACCTTATTTCGATTTCCTAACAAACCACTCGTCATTGACCTAGAACAATACCAACCAAAGTTAGCCTCGGATTTCCAAAAGATTTTGTATCACTTACACTTGATTCACTTACCACTATATTCGAAGGTAGAAATATATCGAGTGATTTGTCCCTAAAACATATAGTCGATTAGTTGAAACTTCAATCCGATTTGTAACATAGCCAAATAGAGATATAGCGAAAAATTCAAAATGAACCCCCTTACCTTATCGATATTGGATCCAATTTCCACCGTTTGACTTCGGCTAGAACAATACACGGTCTCCCACTTAAAGCACTACGAAAAGAGAGTGATTAAGACATGAAGAAGTGAAGGATAACACCATTTTCGGTTACGATCACGATTTACAACCGAATAGTGATAAATACTTATTCGGCTAAAGAGAAAAGAATATGATCATAGAAAAGAATTCACTTACCGATTTAATCGAAGAAAGAATGTCACCTCAAACGAGAAAGAAATTATGAAAGAGTGATTGTGGATTGTGAGTTTCGGCTATGGAAGAAAATGAACAAGACTAGTTTCGGGTATGAGGGTATGGATTAGAGGAAAAGATAGTAGAGTTGGAGAATTTCGTGAAAAGAAAAGAAAGGTTGAGAAGGGTGCTTATCAAATTTCGGTTTTCAAGAGAAGATGAATGAAAATAGTTTGGTCTCAATGGTTTGGTACCTACGGCAACAAGAAAGAATTGAAGAAAAGAAATGCTCACTAATGGCTTGAAGTTTCGGCAAAGATGAGAAGAAATTTGAGAGAAATGGCATAAAAATGCAAGAAGGAATTTTGACCAACCAAGCACCAAAGTTCCTACCAAAACACTAACAAAAATTCGGCTATCACCCCCTTTAACCCCAAAACCGTCCACATTCATGTCCCTAATAGTCAAAAAAATTTACCAACCACCCTTTCCATAACACATCCCTTGAAAAAGGCCACATGTTCCCCCTACTTTCCCCTTTCTCTTGATTTCTTTCCTCACATTCATCCTTTCCTATTTTCCTTAGCCATCTTGCCAAAAATAAAAAGTCCACCTTGCCTTATTTACATGCTTGGTCGACACTTAAGGAAAGAGTGCAAAAATAATAGTCAAAATTTGTACACAATGGGATTTGAACCTCTTCCCTCAAAGTACTTCACTTGTAACATCCTGATTTAATGGGCCTATGCATTTTGTGTGTTGATGGTTTAAAATATTAAATTGAGGGCTAGGGGTCCAGATTGGGCTCAGGAATGGGCTGAGACCTTGGTTAAAATATTCTGTTTAGTCACCATAGGGTTTGAATGTAGGTCTGTGTTTAAAAATATCAAGTTGGGCTTGTGACCCAAAGTAAGGTGGCGCCATAAAGGAGCAAAGGGTGGCGTCACTAGTGGATGGAGAGGGCCCAAGTTTTGGTTGCTTGGAGCCCAAGTTATTGGGCCAAATTCGGCACTTAAAAGGGAGCAATAGGGGACGACAACAAGGCTACAATTTAGGGATTTTTAATGTTTAAAATATGTGGATAATGAGCTAAAAAAAAAAAAAAAGAAGAAGAAGTGGTGCTAGCTAGGTCTCCTGGAGGGGGGTGGATAAGATTGAGATAGAGAAGAAAGATAGGGGCTATCTTTAGAAGATTAGTGTTAGTCGAAATTTTGAAGAGTTGGAAAGGAAAGGGGCATTCGGTTTTGGCTTTAGGTGGGTGTGCCAAAATTTGAAGGCATCATACCCATTTGTTCTTTTTCTTTCTTCTCCTATCTTCTCTCTTTCAAAAGAAATCGCCACTTTCCTCTTCACTTTCTTTTTTTTTCTTTCTTCTTCTAGCCGAAACTCCTCATTTAATTCTTCTAAAAGCCGAAAAAAACACATCAGCCTTCTCTGGTTAATCTTTCTGGGATTCTCCTAAAAGCCGAAATTCCTAGATCTCTAACCTTCTACGCTTTGATTTTCTTCTCTTGTGGTTGTCGAATCTTCCTGCAAGAGGTAGCCGAAACCTTTTGAAAAGGTAAGTGTCGATTATGTTATTCTTTCAATCTTTTCCGGCTTTTGGAGACCATAGCCTAATGGCTACATGGTGGACTGATCTTGTGTTTTTCTTTCTTTTGCAGCATTCTGGGATTTGAAGGATATCCAATCGCCTAAGGTTCTAAATTGGTAGCACTCAAATCATCCTACTTCCGGGATCTAATCGATTTAGGTAAGGAGATTTGTTTATTTAAACATATAAATTCGGGTAAATAATAATCCTTGGCCGAATGTAGGGGAAGCTTTATCTTCGCGTTCTTCCGGCTTTTGAGCAAAGTTGTAGACAAATGGCAGTAGATCCGATTAGCGGGGGTATCGACGTAGAGGGTAGTCCTACGATTTTATCAGGTGTGTAACTTCTCACACCATTTAGATTGTCTGTTAGTATGTGTATATAAATCTGTTTATATCTGTTAAATGCTGAAATCCCGGCATAACGATTGAAAACCCGATGAGGGTAAAGGCGATTCACCAGGTTAGTGATTTCTGTCATTCATAAGTGAATGTTTCTGTTGAGATGATATGTTTTATATGTATGCCGATTTCTATGTATGCACGGGGTTGGGTGATTAATGAAAGGGGAAGTTTTCTATTGTAGTGGCTCTGCCACGATCTGTTGTAGTGGCTCTGCCACGATCTGTTCTGGTGACTATGTCACAACTCTGACGATGAACAGCTAACTGCAGCATGACTGCCATCGATGGTGTGTAGCGGTGTGGGTTGATTGTAGAAATCCCCAACGGTGTGATTGGCAGGTAAGGGTGGTGTGTAGCGGATGGAAACCTAGGATTGGGTTGGGCTTTGCATAAATTTCTGTCATATGGTATTCTATTATTCTGATCTGTGGGGTTAAGGCCCAATCTGATGGTGCACGAGGGTTGCACACTGAGTCTCGTGACTCACCCCGTTGTTTAACATTTTTCAGGTAGCACTTAGTGCATCAGACCGGGCTAGAAGGGAGCGCAAGGTGGCCATGCAGGAGTTTATTTGATTTAGAAGAAGGGCTTTGCTAAAATCATTTATTCTTAATATTTTTAGTTAACTTGGTTTATTATTTCATTGTAATAAGGCCATGGGCCATTAGCTTTATATTTTGGGGTTTTGGGCTTTACTTTCAGACACTTGAATTATCCGATAAAATTGGAACTAAGGCATGTACTAAATTTTGGTTTTAAATTCATAAAGGCATCTTATAGAATTTATATCTTATATAAATTATCAAATTATTAAGTTTTTCTGGTATAAATGTTTAAACTCAACAATTTTTTTTCCAAAAATGCGACATGTTTTACTAAATCTTCTTAGTGACATGCCAGATCCGGTCTTGGTGTTTGGGCCGAGTTTGGGGTGTTACAAATTGGTATCAGAGCCCAGTTCAAAACTCAGCTTTGGGTTTGTGGGCTCAAAACGTTTTCTAAAGATGGGTTTTGGAAACATGCATGTCTATAAATAACACATGATGGTTTTTTCGGCATGGCACCTGCGTTTCCGGCCCAAGTCTGCTAGGTAAGTATTCTGAACTCACTGTGTGTTATATATGTAGTGGGCTTGATGGGCTTTATGGGACGTAGACTATTTAAATTAGAACTTGATGGACTCTAGGCTTAGCTTAAACAACTTCTTAAATCTCATAAGACTTAAGTCAACTAAACAAACCCGTGAACAAGTCGCAGGGTTGGGGTGTGGCAACGGCATGCGCATGTCTAGGATTGGATCCGGAAGAGCCTGGTACTTAAGCAGTCCTAGTGACTCACCTCCTCTTCACTGGAATCCTACCTGGTGCGTAGTGATTGTTCACCCTAGCCACGAGGATTTGTTGACGGGCCAAAATCTATAATTAAAACCCGAAAGGGACCAGCCACCTTATTTTTCCCAAAATTGCTAAAATGCCCCTGGTTTGAAAAATTACCAGAACACCCTTGATTTGGAAGATTATCAAAATTTGCAAAATTACCAAAATACCCCTACTTCACGAAATAATCAAAATACCCTTATTTTGAAAAATTACCAAGATACCCATGATTTGTAAATATACCCCCAGATTTACGGAAATACCCCAATTTACAAAGTCAACGGAATTTTTTTTAAAAAAAACACACATAACACACAACAACAACCAAAAACCACAAACACCTGAACGCCATTATTATTCTTTTCAAATCGAATTCTCTAGAATACCCCTGTTTTGAAAAAATATATATATATATCGAAAATCCCCAAGATACTTTATTTTGCTAGATTACAAAGACACCCTGTAGGATAAAATTACGGAAAAACCCCTGGGTAGAAAAATGACGAAAATACCCTTATGTGGTGGATGTGACTTCATGGATGTGATATGTATGTTGAGGTGTGAATGTATGTGGTTTCTAGAATTAGGAGGTAAACTTGAGACCGAAACTGTAGATAGGTTCGAATTCGAAAGAATCACTCTTAAAACTACTTTTCATAAGATTGTTCATGGATAATCTGTGGGAAGAGCTAACAATTCATAAAATTTCTAATCAGATAAACGCCAATCGGAAGAATGAGTAGAAGGGGTCGAGGACGTCCGCCGCGTGGTCGTGGTAGGGGTAGGATGACCGTGCCAGAGCCGGTAGGGTTTGGCCATGGGTCAGGAAACGAGATGCCGGATCTGCCAGCTGTGGAGGGAGAATTTCGGGACCAGGCGCCCGGAGATGATGCAGTATCTCAGGCGATGTTTTCGGTCCTTGAAAAAGTTGCTGGGGCAGGCACAGGTTCAGGAGCTCGAAAATCTGTGTCGGAACGACTCCGAGCCAATGGAGCGGAGATGTTTAGGGGTGTTTCTAGCGTAGCCCCTAATACAGCCGAGTATTGGTTAGAGGCAAGTAAGCGTATAATGGATGACCTTGACTTCATTGTAGAGGTGAAGTTGAAGGGGTCGTGTCTCTTCTTCGAGACGAGGCTTATCAGTGGTGGCTCACGGTTAATGAGGGTACTACCGCAGACCGGATTAACTGGGATTTCTTTAAGGAGTCATTTCAAGGAAAGTACGTTGGGGCCAGCTATGTGGATGTACAGAGGAAGGAATTTCTGAACTTGGTACAGGGAAGTAAGTCTGTATCTGAATACGAGGCGGAGTTTCTGCGGTTGAACCGTTACGCTCGAGGGATTATGGCGACTGACTATGAGCGTTGCGTACGGTTCGAGGATGGACTAAGGGATGAGCTGAGGGTATTAGTAGCACCACAGCGGGAAAGGGACTTTACGATTTTGGTTGAGAAAGCTAAAATATATGAGTAGGTTAAGCGGACTAAGAAACAGAATAAGGATAAGGATAGGAATAGGAATAAGAGGAATTTTGGGTCGTCGGGATCATCTAGAAATTTTCAGAAAAGGCCTAGGTCTGATGGGCCAGCTCGTGCTCCGACGGGTCAGAATCGATCATGTCCTTCGTGTGGGAAGGTACATTATGGGGAGTGCAGAAGGAGAACCAGTGGATGTTTCAGGTGTGGATCCACGGAGCATATGATTAAGGACTGTCCACAGGTGAATCAGGCATAGCCTGCGGGACGAGGTTTTGATCAGGTTAGGAGAGGTGATCAGCCAATATCGAGGGGTCGTGGCACAGCCAGAGAAGGAAATGGATTTGGTCGCAGTCATGGAGCACCTGGTAGGGGGCAGGTAATGTAAACGCGAGGCAGCCGAGTCTAGTTTATGTAACTCGCCGACGGGAGGATGGTGACGCACCGGACGTCATAACTGGTACGTTTCTTATTGCTGATAACCCTTTTCTTGCCTTGATTGATATTGGGTCAACCTACTCCTATGTTGCATGTTCG
Source organism: Gossypium australe (assembly GCA_005393395.2). NCBI lineage: Eukaryota > Viridiplantae > Streptophyta > Magnoliopsida > Malvales > Malvaceae > Gossypium > Gossypium australe. Next base: position 85,471,368 of record CM016619.1, on the reverse strand, counting down.
GTATCTAAGACCCTAAGTATAGACTCTGAAACAACTACTAGGAAGATAACTGTGGTTAGTCCTCTAGGACAATCTAGGGTAGTAGACAAACTGTTTAGGAACGTACCTTTAGAGACTCAATGGGTAGTGTTCCTGGCAGACTTAATGGAATTACCGTTTGGAGAGTTTGATCTTATCTTAGGAATGGATTGGTTGACTAAACATCATGCTAAGTTGGATTGTGGGACTAAGCGCATGGTGTTGAGTACCCCGGAAGGCGGGGAGGTGGTTGTGTTAGGAGAAGGAATGAATTATTTGTCCAACGTGGTATCTGCATTGAAGGCTGTTAAGATGATTCGGAAAGGATGCAATGCATTTCTAGCTTTTATCAGTACTTTGGACGCTAAGGAGGTGACTGTCGATGGGGTAAGAACAGTAAAGGATTTTGCGGATGTTTTCCCTGAGGAGCTGCCGAGATTACCTCCGGATCGCGAAGTGGAGTTTAGAATAGAGCTACTTCCAGGTACAGCTCCGGTGTCCATTGCTCCTTACAGAATGGCGCCGAAGGAGTTGGTGGAACTCAAAGCTCAGATCCAAGAACTGTTGGATCGAGGTTTTATCCGACCGAGTGTGTCTCCGTGGGGAGCGCCGGTCCTATTTGTGAAGAAGAAGGATGGATCCATGCGTATGTGTGTGGACTACCGTCAACTGAATAAGTTAACGATTAAGAACAAGTACCCACTGCCAAGAATCGACGACCTGTTCGATTAGCTCAAAGGAGCTTCAGTCTTTTCTAAGATAGATTTAAGGTCTGGATATCATCAGCTAAGGGTAAAGGAAGGAGGCATCCATAAGACGGCGTTTCGAACTCGCTACGGTCATTATGAGTTTTTGGTGATGCCGTTTGGGTTAACGAATGCGCCAGCGGCATTCATGGATATGATGAATCGGGTGTTCCAACCATATTTTGATCAGTTTGTAGTAGTGTTTATTGACGACATTCTGGTTTATTCCAAGTCTAAGGAGGAGCATGATGCACATCTTCGTGTGGTGTTGCAAGTGCTGAGGGAGAACCAGCTATTCGCTAAGTTCAGTAAGTGTGAGTTTTGGCTAAGGGAAGTAACTTTCTTAGGACATGTGGTTTCTGCAGAGGGAATTAGGGTTGACCCTCGGAAGATAGAAGCTATATTGGATTGGAAACCGCCGAAGTCTGTGGCAGAAATTTGAACTTTCTTGGGATTGGCAGGGTACTACAGGAGGTTTGTTGAGGGGTTCTCGTTAATTGCGGCACCTCTACCTAAGTTGTTGAGGAAGGGAGTACCGCTTGTTTGGACTGACAAACAGCAGGAGAGCTTTAAGAAGTTGAAGAAAATTTTGACAGAAGCACCGGTATTAATTCAGCCAGAGGCGGGAAAAGAATTTACCGTCTACTGTGATGCGTCACACACAGGTTTAGGGTGTGTGTTGATGCAATATGGAAAAATGGTTGCGTATACGTCCCGACAGTTAGGACCGCATGAGTTGAACTACCCTACGCATGATCTAGAATTAGCGGCAGTAGTGTTCGCTCTGAAGATCTGGAGACACTACCTATATGGGGAGAAGTCGGTTATTTACACTGACCATAAGAGCCTGAAGTATCTCCTTACCTAGAAGGAGTTGAACCTAGGACAACATAGGTGGATCGAACTCTTGAAGGACTATGACTGTTCGATCGAATATTATCCGGGTAAGGCTAAAGTGGTGGCAGATGCGCTGAGTAGGAAGGCAATAGCGGATTTGAGGACGATGTTCGCTCATCTCAGTCTAAATGAGGATGGCAATTAGGTGGCTGAACTCCTAGTGAGACCAATGTGGACAAGTCAGATCAAAGAGAAGCAGATTCTAGACGATGTTTTGAGTGCTCGACTCCGGCAAGTGCAAAGTGGTGAAAGAGAGGACTATAGTTTGAACGGTGATGGGGTTCTGTGTTTCCGTAAGAGAATTTGTATGCCAAAGGATGTTGAGTTAAGGCAGATGATTTTTCGGGAGGCGCATAGTAGCCCATACGCTATGCATCCTGGAGGAGTTAAGATGTATCGGGATTTGCGAGAGCAATTCTGGTGGCCAGGTCTGAAGCGAGAAGTAACGAAATTCGTGGGTAAATGTTTGACGTGACAGCGAGTGAAGGCGGAACACCAGCTGCCTTCGGGGCTGTTGCAGCCGGTGTAGAATTCGCAGTGGAAATAGGAAATAATCATGATGGATTTTGTTAGTAGGTTACCTCTTACGCCCACTAAGAAGGATTCGATTTGGGTGATGGTGGATCAGTTGACAAAGTCTGCTCACTTCATACTGGTTCGTGTTGATTATTCTCTGCAAAGGTTGGCCAAGCTGTACGTGGCTGAGGTTGTGAGACTGCATGGTGTACCTGTGTCGATCATATCAGATAGAGACCCTAGATTCACGTCACGATTCTGGAAAGCTCTGTATCAGGCAATGGGAACAAGGTTAGACTTTAGTACCGCTTTTCATCCGCAGACTGATGGTCAGTCTGAGAGGGTAATCCAGATCCTGGAGGATATGTTAAGAGGTTGCATCATTGATTTCAGGGGTAGTTGGGAGGAGTATTTACCTCTGGCAGAATTCGCGTACAATAACAACTATCAATCTAGTATTCAGATGGCGCCTTATGAGGCGTTATATGGACGGAGATGTCGTACTCCTACTTGCTGGACAGAATTGGGTGAGCATCAGGTGCTGGGTCCAGAACTGGTTTCGGAAACGGAAGAGAAAGTTAAGTTGATTCGGGCTCGGTTGAAGGAAGCGTTTGATCGACAGAAATCTTATGCGGATCTTCAGTGGAGGGAGTTGGAATTTGCAGTGGGAGATCAAGTCTTTTTGAAAGTGTCATCGTGGAAGAAGGTAATGAGGTTTGGTCGGAAGGGTAAACTAAGTCCTCGATTTATTGGACCTTATCGGTACTAGAATGTATGGGCCCAGTGGCGTATCGACTGGAGTTGTCTCTAGAGTTGGAACAGATACATGACGTGTTTCATGTCTTGATGCTAAGACGTTGTCGTTCTGATCCATCGCACATTCTGCCAGTGGAAGAGATTGAAGTAAGGCCAGACTTGTCCTTTAAGGAGGAGCCAGTGCAAATCTTGGATCGAGACGTAAAGATGTTGAGAAGGAAGTCCGTCCTTTTGGTCAAGGTTTTGTGGCTGAACCACAGCGCGGAGGAAGCGACATGGGAGCTAGAGGATCTTATGCGGCAGTAGTATCCCCATCTCTTCTGATCAGGTAAATTTCGAGGCCAAAATTTATTTTAAGAAGGGTAGAACTGTAACATCTTGATTTAATGGGCCTGTGCATTTTGCGTGTTGATGGTTTAAAATATTAAATTGAGGGTTAGGGGTCCATTGGGCTCAGAAATGGGCTGAGACCTTGGTTAAAATATTCTCTTTAGTCACCATAGGGTTTGAAGGTAGGTCTGTGTTTAAAAATATCAAGTTGGGCTTGTGGCCCAAAGTAAGGTGGCGCCATAAAGGAGCAAAGGGTGGCGTCACTAGTGGATGGAGAGGGCCCAAGTTTTGGTTGCTTGGACCCCAAGTTATGGGGCCAAATTAGGCACTTAAAAGGGAGCAATAGTGGACGGCAACAAGGCTACAATTTAGGGATTTTTAATGTTTAAAATATGTGGATAATGAGCTGAAAAAAAAAAGAAGAAGTGGTGCTAGCTAGGTCTCTTGGAGGGGGGTGGATAAGATTGAGATAGAGAAGAAAGATAGGGGCTATCTTTAGAAGATTAGTGTTAGCCGAAATTTTGAAGAGTTGGAAAGGAAAGGGGCATTCGGTTTTGGCTTTAGGTGGGTGTGCTGAAATTTGAAGGCATCATACCCATTTGTTCTTTTTCTTTCTTCTCCTATCTTCTCTCTTTAAAAAGAAATCGCCACTTTCCTCTTCACTTTCTTTTCTTTTCTTTCTTCTTCTAGCCGAAACTCCTCATTCAATTCTTCTAAAAGCCGAAAAAAACACATCAGCCTTCTCTGGTTCATCTTTCTGGGATTCTCCTAAAAGCCGAAATTCCTAGATCTCTAACCTTCTACGCTTTGATTTTCTTCTCTTGTGGTTGCCGAATTTTCCAGCAAGGGGTAGCCGAAACCTTTTGAAGAGGTAAGTGTCTATTATGTTATTCTTTCAATCTTTTCCGGCTTTTGGAGAGCATAGCCGAATGGCTACACGGTGGACTGATCTTGTGTTTTTCTTTCTTTTGCGGCATTCCGGGATTTGAAGGAGATCCAATCGCCTAAGGTTCTAAATCGGTAGCACTCAAATCATCCTACTTTTGGGATCTAATCGATTTAGGTAAGGAGATTTGTTTATTTAAACATATAAATTCGGGTAAATAATAATCCTTGGCCGAATGTAGGGGAAGCTTTATCTTCGCGTTCTTCCGGCTTTTGAGCAAAGTTGTAGACAAAGGGCAGTAGATCCGATTAGCCCGGGTATCGACGTAGAGGGTAGTCCTACGTATTTATCAAGTGTGTAACTTCTCCCACCATTTAGATTGTCTGTTAGTATGTGTATATAAATCTGTTTATATTCTGTTAAATGCCGAAATCCCGGCATAACGGTTGAAAACCCGAGGAGGGTAAAGGCGATTCACTAGGTTAGTGATTTCTGTCATTCATAAGTGAATGTTTCTGTTGAGATGATATGTTTTATATGTATGCCGATTTCTATGTATGCACGGGGTTGGGTGATTAATGAAAGGGGAAGTGTTCTGTTGTAGTGGCTCTGCCATGATCTGTTGCAATGGCTCTGCCACGATCTGTTCTGGTGACTATGTCACAACTCTGACGATGAGCAGCTAACTGCAGCATGACTACCATCGATGGTGTGTAGCGGTGTGGGTTGATTGTAGAAACCCCCAACGGTGTGATTGGCAGGTAAGGGTGGTGTGTAGTGGATGGAAACCTAGGATTGGATTGGGCTTTGCATAAATTTCTGTCATATGGTATTCTGTTATTCTGTTCTATGGGGCTAAGGCCCAATCTGGTGGTGCACGAGGGTTGCACACTGAGTCTCGTAACTCACCCTATTGTTTAACATTTTTCAGGTAGCACTTAGTGCATCGGACCGGGCTGGAAGGGAGCGCAAGGTGGCCATGCAGGAGTTTATTTGATTTAGAAGAAGGGCTTTGCTAAAATCATTTATTCTTAATATTTTTAGTTAACTTGGTTTATTATTTCATTGTAAGAAGGCCATGGGCCATTAGCTTTATATTTTGGGGTTTTGGGCTTTACTTTCAGACACTTGAATTATCCGATAAAATTGGAACTAAGGCATTTACTAAATTTCGGTTTTAAATTCATAAAGGCATCATATAGAATTTATATCTTATATAAATTATCAAATTATTAAGTTTTCCGGTATAAATGTTTAAACTCGACAAATGTTTTTCCAAAAATGGGACATGTTTTACTAAATCTTCTTAGTGACATGCCAGATCCGGTCGTGGTGTTTGGGCCGGGTTTGGGGTGTTACATCACTTGATGCCATAACCTCTTTACCAATAGCTCATTTATGCAAGCACATTACTCATTTATTTCTATAAGTCTTGAAGCTACTTACCATCTCTACTTAAAGTGCTAAAATACCAAATTTTTCCTAAGGCCCAATTAAACCCGAGACTTCATAGAAACCTCGTAACCTTCCAAATTCACTTAACTAATAAGTCCAATTTGCAATAATTCCATTCTCTTGTTCTCAAAATTTTAAACACTCCTACGCCCGAGGCCCATTGGGCCCAATCCTTCTAGGCCCAATTTTGGGATGTTACAATTAATGTCACTAGTCATAATTCTGATGAAGAAAATACTTCAACAGAAGAGGATGAAAATATAGAAATCCCAGAACCTATGGATACTGAACAAACAGATCCATATGATTATGAAATACCGAAACCTAGGGAAATTGATAAACAAGATCCTTATGGTAAAAGGAAGATAGATTCAGATCTTCAAATAGATGATTATCTGAGATCTATTAATAAAAATTATGAAAATGTTGAAAACACAACAAGGATATTAGGTAATCAAATAGAAACTATAGCTACTAATGATATAAAACTGGAAACCCCAGGAGAATCTAGTCAGCCTATATCTATACCTTATAAGGTAGATGATTTAAATAAAAGAAATGTTGCTCAAGGAGGAATATATTTAGATTTAACTAATGTTCCTTTATCAAACTATGAAAAAACAATAGATGATTGTGAAACACCCCAAACCCGGCCCACGAGCCTCGACCAGATCTGGTATGTTCCTCGAGTAAAGCGGTTCAAAACTTGGATATTTTTGAATAAAATTTGTTTTGTGTTGGGTTCGAATTGAAAAGTCTAAGTTTTATTAAAGCTTTAATTTCGTATTTGAAAATCATAAATTAGAAGTATTGCCGAATTTGTGATAAGTTATCAAAACATTTAGAATTTATTTTTTTTTAACCATTACTTAAATTTTGAATTGATAAAAATTTTATCCTACTGAAATAAATAACATGCATGCATAAAATAGTTCAGTACTACTGGCCTTATTACATCAAAAACAAATCCCGAATAAATCCAAAAAAAATACTTAGGGATAAAATAGTCCAAAATAACTTCTGAGCTGAGCATGGCCACCACTAAGTTCCTGCCGACCCGGTCCATCACTGTGCGTCACCTGAAAAATATTCCCACAACGGGGTGAGTCAAACAGACTCAGTGTATAACCACCAACACTAAGTCCCAACAGTTATGGCATATCAAATCATACATATTCATATAGCAAATATAGATAATGATGCATTCTCGAACCCAAACCTAGATACCATCCGCTACACATCACCCGTACCAACCATCACACCGTGGGGACTACTAAGTCAACCCTCCATCCGCTACACACCATCGAAGGCAGTCGCTGCAGACGACGTGCTCATCGCCCTTATAAATATTGTGGCAGAGCCACCAGATGATATTACATGACATAAGTCACCACATTCAGATATTTGTGACATAAGTCACCACATTCAGATATCGTGGTAAAGACCACCAGATCACTTCCCCTTAACATATCACCCATATGCCCCATGTCATACAATCATGCAATAACATGCCTTATTCTATATTCACATTCTTATAGTTTCACATATGTGCCGTAACAGATCATATTATACTCACAGTAGGGGTAGGTAAACGTACCTGAGTACTTTGTACCATTGCATGGTACCCTTAGCCACATATTACATAATTCTTATTCACACATTTATTAAGACATACCCATAAATCTATTAAGGCTGAGTGTGGGGTACACACCTGATTTACTTAGCGAGTTTACTGAAATCCCGAAAACCCGATCTAATGCTTTAGATCCTTTAGTTCCTACATTCGGCCAACCTTAAATACTTTAGTAAATGTCATTCGGTTATAAAACCAAATCCCGAAGGATTAACGCAACCAACTTCTTACCTTGCTGCCGATTTGGTTACTAACCAAATCCCGAAATTTCGTGATATTTCCCCCTAGCAATCGGCCAAACACTAGATCACCTAAATGATTAGTTTCGGTTTTTAAACAAATAAGAAATAGATCTGAAACATCAACTATGGCCTTGGCCGAATGTCACATACACTTACCTTGTGGATCTAAAACCCGAAATTGCTAATTACTTTTGGTATCTGTCAAAATCCCTACAGGCACTATGTTAGATTAAATTCTAACATTTAATCTCAATAGATGGCCCTTGGCCGAATATACACATGACTTACCTTGAATCTTTAAAATCCCGAAGACCTCACCTAGAAGTCGGCTATACTAGAAATCCCGAAATTCATCTTCCAAGTTTCGGCCAACAAGAATAGGAGAGATTAGATTTCAATTTCAACATTTAGAAGAAGGAATAAAGAGAGTAAATCGACATAAGTGATATTCCTTACCAATTTAATCAAATGTCCTTCCTTAAAGTAGAGAAATTCAGCTCCTAAAGGATAGGGAAGCATTCAGCTATGGCCACAACATATGAGATTCGGCTTTAACAAGGAAAAGAAAAGAGAGGGTATTGAGGCTTAGAGAGAATCGGCAATGATGGATTTTGAGAAGAGAATATTCGGCTTTTGGTCACTTGAAGAGAAAAGGAAGAAGAAAGCAGAGAAAGCAGGTAGAACTCCTAAGAATTTTCGGCACAAGTGAAACAAAGATGAGAAGAGGGCCAAGTTTCGGCACACCTATACTATCATTAGCCGAAAATGTCATCCTCCTATTCCCCACATTCGGCCAACTCCTCTTCTCTTATCTAATCCCTCATTTTTCTCCTTTTTCCTCTCCTTTATCACATCTTCTTTTCCTTTCATCCTTACCTTAATTAATCATCCCCATTTATCTCTTAAAACAAAAGGATTTAAACTCCTAAAATATAGCCTAAATGCCATCCAACTCCTTTGCTCCTTGCAGCAAAATAAAATTCTTTTATTTGCTTCCCTTGTGACTCGAACTTAGGCCCCTTTCCCCTTGCTTGTGGCGTTACTTACTAGGTCTTAAGTGGCGCCTCCAAGCCACTTAGACAAGCCCATCTTTGTGTCTAATTTCCCCTATTTATTTTCTTAAGGCCCTATCAAGCTTAGCTTCCTCTTAACACTTAAAACTTAATATTTCCTATGGCATTCTTCTATATTCCAAGGTTCTCAAAATTCACATAACATACATAGGCATGCTTCCACACAAAATTCAACAATAATTCATAAGCCCTACCCCCTTAAAATAATTTCGACCTCGAAATTACCTGGCTAAAATAAGTGAGGGTATTGCTGTCGCATTGCTTCTTCCGGCTCCCACGAAGCTTCCTCCGATCCATGATTACGCCATAATACTTTGACTAGCGGTACTGACTTCCTCCGTAGCACCTTCACATCTCGTTCCAAAATCTGAATCGGCTCTTCCTCATAGGACAAATCTGGCCTTAACTCCACCTCTTCAACTGGCACTATATGAGATGGATCCGATCGATAACGACGTAGCATAGAAACATGGAATACGTTGTGCATCTGCTTTAACTCCGGTGGCAACTCTAACTGGTACGCCACTGGTCCAACTCGTTTCAATACCCGATAAGGTCCTATGAACCTTGGACTTAACTTCCCTTTGCGACCAAATCTCATTACCTTCTTCCAAGGCGAAACTTTAAGAAACACTTGATCTCCCACATCAAATTCTATTTCCTTCCGTTTGAGATCCGCATACGACTTTTGTCTATCAGATGCTTCCTTCAACCGTGCTCGAATCACACTAACCTTCTCTTCAGATTCCGCCACTAACTCTGGACCCAAAACTTGACGTTCCCCTAATTCTGTCCAACACGTAGGAGTGCGACAATTCCGTCCATACAACACTTCATACGGTGCCATCCGAATACTAGCTTGATAGCTGTTATTGTAAGCAAATTCCGCTAAAGGCAAATATTCTTCCTAACTTCTTCTGAAGTCCATCACACAGCCCCTTAACATATCCTCTAACACTTGGATTACTCGTTCAGATTACCTGTCTGACTGTGGATGAAAAGCCATAGTGAAATCCAATCTGGTGCCTAAAGCTTGATGTAGCGCTTTCCAAAACCGAGAAGTAAACCTTGGGTCCCTATCCGAAATGATTGATACCGGAACTCCATGCAACCTTACTATTTCTGCCACATACAGCCTCGCTAACTTCTGCAAGGAATAATCAACCCGCACTGGAATGAAATGCGCGGACTTTGTCAACTGATCCACTATTACCCATACCGAGTCCTTCTTAGTAGGCGTAAGGGGAAGCCCACTAACGAAGTCCATGGTGATTCTCTCCCACTTCCACTGCGGAATCTTTATTGGTTGAAGTAATCCTGACGGAACTTGGTGTTCAGCCTTAACTTGCTGACACGTTAAGCACTTCCCCACGAATTCGGTAACTTCCTTCTTAAGACCAGGCCACCAAAACTGTTCCCTTAAATCTCTGTACAACTTACTTCCTCCAGGATGCATAGCATAAGGGCTACTATGCGATTCCTGAAGAATTTTCTGCCTTAACTCCTCATTCTTCGGCATACAGACCTTACCCTTGAAACACAATACTCCCTCGTTATTAATACCATAATCTTCCAACTCCTCATTCTGCACTTGCCGTAGCTTAGCATTTAGATCATCATCAACCAACTGTCCCTCTTTCACTTCATTCAACCACGTCGCCTTAACCTGCAGCTCTGCCAGCAGACTTCCATCATCATACAAGCTCAGATGTGCAAACATCGCCCTCAGATCCGACACTACCTTCCAACTTAGGGCATCCGCCACTACATTTGCCTTGCCCGGATGATACTCTATTGAACAATCATAATCCTTCAATAATTCAACCCACCTTTGCTGCCTCAGGTTCAACTCCTTCTGAGTCAACAGATACTTAGGACTCTTGTGGTCTGTGTAGATCACTAACTTTTCTCCATAGAGATAGTGCCTCCACACCTTAAGAGCAAAGACCACTGCCGCCAATTCCAAATCATGACTCGGGTAGTTAACCTCGTGTGGCCTTAATTGCCGAGAAGCATAAGCAACTACCTTCCCGTCCTGCATCAACACGCATCCCAATCCTGTATGAGAAGCGTCACAATACACCACGAAATCCTTTCCTGCCTCAGGCTGAATCAAAACCGGAGCTTCAGTCAAAACCCTCTTAAGCTTCTCAAAGCTCTCCTGTTGCTTTTCCGTCCATACGAAAGGTACTTCCTTCCTCAACAACTTCGTCAAAGGTGCGGTTATCGATGAGAATCCTTCCACAAACCTTCTTTAGTAGCCTACCAATCCCAAGAAACTGCGAACCTCAGCCACAGACCTAGATGGTTTCCAATCCAACACTACCTCAATCTTCCTAGGATCCACTCTTATTCCTTCTGCAGACACTACATGTCCTAAGAACGCAACTTCCTTAAGCCAAAATTCACACTTGCTGAATTTGGCATAGAGCTTCTTTTCCCTTAACACTTGCAACACTATCCGGAGATGCTCATCATGTTCCTCCTCAGACTTGGAATACACCAGAATGTTGTCGATGAACACAACGATGAATCGATCCAAGTAAGGTTGGAAAACCCGGTTCATCATATCCATGAACGCGGCTGGGGCGTTCGTCAATCCGAATGGCATTACTACGAACTCAAAATGCCCATATCTTGTCCGGAAAGCTGTCTTATGGATATCCACTTCCTTCACTTTGAGCTGATGATATCCAGACCGTAGATCTATCTTCGAGAAAACCGCTGCCCCCTTAAGCTGATCGAACAAGTCGTCAATCCTCGGTAAAGGGTACTTGTTGTTGATAGTCAATTTATTCAACTGACGATAATCTATGCACATACGCATAGTTCCGTCCTTCTTCTTCACAAACAAGACCGGTGCTCCCCATGGAGACACACTGGGTCGAATAAACCCACGATCAAGCAACTCTTGGATTTGAGCCTTGAGCTCAACCAACTCCTTTGGTGCCATTCTGTACGGAGCAATTGACACAGGAGCTGTACCGGGTAGCAAGTCAATTCCAAACTCCACCTCCCTATCCGGGGGTATTCCAGGTAATTCCTCCGGAAAGACATCCACAAAAACCCTTACAGTTTGAACTCCACTCACACCTTCTTTCTTTGCATCCAACGCACTAACGAAAGCCAAGAATGCCTTGCATCCTTTCCGAACCATCTTAACAGCCTTTAGTGCTGAAACTACGTTAGACAAGGAGTTTCTTCTTTCTCCTATCATGACTACTTCCTCATCCTCTAGGGTCCTTAAATCCATTCGCTTAGCTGCATAATCCAATATAGCTCGATGTTCCACTAGCCAGTCCATGCCAAGTATGAGATCGAATTCTCCGAAAGGTAGTTCCATTAAGTCGACAAGGAATACTGCTCCTTGAATCTCTAAAGGTATTTTCCAAAACATCTTATTCACCACTACAGTTTGACCTAGTGGGCTTACTACAGCCATCTCCCTATCAGACAGTTCAGAGGCTATGCCTAGAGTTTCAACTACTCTACATGCAACATAAGAATGGGTCGAGCCCACATCAATCAAAGCAAAGTAAGGCTTGCCAAATATAAGGAACGTACCGGTTATGACGTCTGGCGCGTCTCAATCCTCTCTCAGGTGAACTGCATATACCAAGCCCAGCTGTCTTGCCTCTGTATTACCAACACCTCTGCCAGGTGTTCCACGTCCTCTTCCAGCACCATTACCTCTGCCATTCGGTCCACGACCTCGCTGAGGCTGCTGTCCACCTCTACCAGCCTGATTATAACCCTGACCCGCTGGTCGATTCCCATCCGGTCTCATAGGACAGTCCTTAATCATATGATCCTTAGATCCACACTTAAAACATCCTCCCATTTTCTTCCAACACTCCCTTAAGTGCTTCTTTCCACACTGGTCACAGGTACGATACTGCCCTCCTGTAACAGTCTGCTGACCTCGCGGCCCATCAACTCTAGGCCTCTTCTGCACATTCCCAGACGACCCTGACGGCCTAAAACCTCTCTTCTGCCTATTCCGATCAGTGTTCTGCCTCACAGAGTCCTTAATTCATTCGGCTACCTTAGCCTTCTCAACCAACACAGTAAATCCCCGCTCTTGTTGCGGAGCTATCAATAACCTCAGGTCATCTCTCAGTCCGTCCTCAAATCAGACACATCGCTCATGCTCCGTAGCCACTATTCCTCGAGCATACCGGCTCAATCTTAGGAATTCAGCCTCGTATTCCGCCACGGACTTGTTCCCTTGAACCAGCCCCAGAAATGCCTTCCTTTGCGCATCAATGTAATGAGTACCAACATACTTCTTCTGGTATGCCGTCTTAACATACTCCCAAGTGAGTTCCTCAGTCGTAGCACCATCCCGAACTGTGAGCCACCATTGATATGACTCATCACGAAGTAGCGATACCATTCCTTTCACTTTCTCCTCAAGTCAGATCCAGCTCATCCATAATTCGTTCGGTTGCCTCCAACCAATACTCAGCAGTACTGGGTGCCACACCAGATACGCCACGGAATACCTCAGCTCCATTGGCTTGGAGTTGCTCAGGTACAGATTTCCGAGCTCCCATATTTCCACCTGCTCCAGCCACCATCTCCAGAACTCGCAGCACCGCCTGTGATACGGCATCATCCCCCGTCTGATCTTGCTGCTCAACACCAACAGCTGGTGGTGGGCGTGGTGGTGGTACCTCATTCTCAGACCCTTGACCCGATCTAACGGGTTCTGATACGGTCATTTTGCCTCTACCACGTCCTCGCACGTTACGACCGCGTCCCCTAGAGCTCATTTCTACGATCGCGCTTTAATCTGATTTAAGAAAGTTTTATGTATTAGCCTTTATTCTACTGATTATCCGCGTAGAAGTTTTATGAAAAGAAGTTTAGTAGTAGTTCTTTCGGTCATTCAGAGTTTCAAGTCTTCTATCCTAATTCAAAGAAAACACATCCATTCCGTAGTATCTACCATACACATTCATTCTTCGAACATTTTTTTTCCGTCTGTTCCTATCCCAGGGGTATTTTCGTCATTTGTCCTACAGGGGTATTTTGGTAATAAATCGGGGTAATTTCCAAGAATTTTTAAAAACTCATGGGTATTTTTTTTGAAAATTTTCTCAAATCAAAGGTATGGCGGAAATTTTGGAAATTGGGGTCATTTTGGTAATTTTGGTAAACCAGGGGTAATATAGAAATTTTCCCAATCAGGGTATTTTGAATTTTCGCAAAATAGGGTTTTTGGATACTTTTGCAAAGTAAGAAAATTTTATTAAAATCAAGGGTAGTATGGTAATTTTTAGAAACTTAGGGCATTTTAGTAATTTTACCACTAGGGGTATTTAGGTAATTTTGTAAATCGGGAATATTTCAGAAAAATTTTATAGAATAGTTTTTACAAATCAAAAGAGTAATTTGAGGATTTTAAAACTAGGGTTTTTATATTAAAAAAAAATGGCTAGTTCCATTCGGGTTTTAGTTATTGGGTTTAGCCCGTGAATAAATCTTCTTGGTTAGGGTGAACCGTCACTACGCACCAGGTAGGATTCGAGTGGAGAGGAGGTGAGTCACTAGGACTGCTTAAATACCAAGCTCCCACCGAAACCAATCCTAGACATGCGCACAATGGTTGCCACACCCTAACTCGGCGACTTAGTCACAGGTTTGTTTAATTAGGCATTAAAGTTTTATGTAATTCTTATGTTGGAGTAAACTAATCCTAGGGTTCAAGTACTTATCATACTAATCTACGTTCCATTTATACCTTTCTACAAATCATACTATAAGTCACACAATAGATAGGGGTACTTACCTGGTGGACTTTGGGTCGGAGACTTAGGTGCCATGCCAGAAAACCTGCTTATTTCACAAAAATTTTTGCAAAATTCATTTGGGCTCAATTTAAAAACATTGTGGGCTTTAAACCCAAGGCCGAGAGTTTAAAACTGGGCTCTGATACCAAACTGAAACACCCCAAACCTGGCCCACGAGCCTCGACCAGATCTGGTATGTTCCTCGAGTAAAGCGGTTCAAAACTTGGATATTTTTGAATAAAATTTGTTTTGTGTTGGGTTCGAATTGAAAAGTCTAAGTCTTATTAAAGCTTTAATTTCGTATTTGAAAATCATAAATTAGAAGTATTGCCAAATTTATGATAAGTTATCAAAACATTTAGAATTTATTTATTTATTTTTAACCATTACTTCAATTTTGAATTGATAAAAATTTTATCCTACCGAAATAAATAACATGCATGCATAAAATAGTTCAGTACTACTGGCCTTATTACATCAAAAACAATCCCGAATAAATCCAAAAAAAATACTTAGGAATAAAATAGTCCAAAATAACTTCTGAGCTGAGCATGGCCACCACTAAGTTCCTGCCGACCCGGTCCATCACTGTGCGTCACCTGAAAAATATTCCCACAACGGGGTGAGTCAAACAGACTCAGTGTATAACCACCAACACTAAGTCCCAACAGTTATGGCATATCAAATCATACATATTCATATAGCACATAAAGATAATGATGCATTCCCGAACCCAAACCTAGATACCATCCGCTACACATCACCCGTACCAACCATCACACCATGGGGACTACTAAGTCAACCCTCCATCCGCTACACACCATCGAAGGCAGCCGCTGTAGACGACGTGCTCATCGCCCTTATAAATATTGTGGCAGAGCCACCAGATGATATTACGTGACATAAGTCACCACATTCAGATATTTGTGACATAAGTCACCACATTCAGATATCGTGGTAAAGACCACCAGATCACTTCCCCTTAACATATCACCCATATGCCCCATGTCATACAATCATGCAATAACATGCCTTATTCTATATTCACATTCTTGTAGTTTCACATATGTGCCGTAACAGATCATATTATACTCAATCATATTATACTCACAGTAGGGGTAGGTAAACGTACCTGAGTACTGTACCATTGCATGGTACCCTTAGCCACATATTACGTAATTCTTATTCACACATTTATTAAGACATAACCATAAATCTATTAAGGCTGAGTGTGGGGTACACACCTGATTTACTTAGCGAGTTTACTGAAATCCCGAAAACCCGATCTAATGCTTTAGATCCTTTAGTTCCTACATTCAGCCAACCTTAAATGCTTTGGTAAATGTCATTCGGTTATAAAACCAAATCCCGAAGGATTAACGCAACCAACTTCTTACCTTGCTGCCGATTTGGTTACTAACCAAATCCTGAAATTTCGTGATATTTCCCCCAGCAATCGGCCAAACACTAGATCACCTAAATAATTAGTTTCGGCTTTTTAAACAAATAATAAATAGATCTGAAACATCAGCTATGGCCTTGGCCGAATGTCACATACACTTACCTTGTGGATCTAAATCCCGAAATTGCTAATTACTCTTGGTATCTGTCGAAATCCCTACAGGCACTATGTTAGATTAAATTCTAACATTTAATCTCAATAGATGGCCCTTGGCCGAATATACACATGACTTACCTTGAATCTTTAAAATCTCGAAGACCTCACCTAGAAGTCGACTATACTAGAAATCCCGAAATTCATCTTCCAAGTTTCGGCCAACAAGAATAGGAGAGATTAGATTTCAATTTCAACATTCAGAAGAAGGAATAAAGAGAGTAAATCGACATAAGTGATATTCCTTACCAATTTAATCAAATGTCCTTCCTTGAAGTAGAGAAATTCGGCTCCTAATGGATAGGGAAGCATTCGGCTATGGCCACAACATATGAGATTCGGCTTTAACAAGGAAAAGAAAAGAGAGAGTATTGAGGCTTAGAGAGAATCGGCAATGATGGATTTTGAGAAGAGAATATTCGGCTTTTGGTCACTTGAAGAGAAAAGGAAGAAGAAAGCAGAGAAAGCAGGTAGAACTCCTAAGAATTTTCGGCACAAGTGAAACAAAGATGAGAAGAGGGCCAAGTTTCGGCACACCTATACTATCATTAGCCGAAAATGTCATCCTCCTATTCCCCACATTCGGCCAACTCCTCTTCTCTTATCTAATCCCTCATTTTTCTCCTTTTTCCTCTCCTTTATCACATCTTCTTTTCCTTTCATCCTTACCTTAATTAATCATCCCCATTTATCTCTTAAAACAAAAGGATTTAAACTCCTAAAATATAGCCTAAATGCCGTCCAACTCCTTTGCTCCTTGCAGCAAAATAAAATTCTTTTATTTGCTTCCCTTGTGACTCGAACTTAGGCCCCTTTCCCCTTGCTTGTGGCGTCACTTGCTAGGCCTTAAGTGGCGCCTCCAAGCCACTTAGACAAGCCCATCTTTGTGTCTAATTTCCCCTATTTATTTTCTTAAGGCCCTATCAAGCTTAGCTACCTCTTAACACTTAAAACTTAATATTTCCTATGGCATTCTTCTATATTCCAAGGTTCTCAAAATTCACATAACATACATAGGCATGCTTCCACACAAAATTCAACAATAATTCATAAGGCCAAAATCTCGGATGTTACAGATTGGGCACAATCTATGACTATTGTTGTAAACAACAACAGTACAGTTTGGTCAAAAGAAAAGTTTTTAAATTACTTTGTAGGAACTTTTCAAGGAGATGTTCTACAATTTCTCAGAAGATGGGAAGAATTTGAGAAAGGAAAAGAACAAAAGGGTCAACTTATTAATCAAATAAGTACACCTAAAGATTTACTAAAAGGATTAACTTTAATTCTAAAAACAGAATTGTGTGGTTATACTAATAAAAAAGATCAGGACAGCCAATCCAGTTATATATTGTCAAAATTAAAATTATGTGATATTAGATATTTAGAATAATTTTCTAAAAAATTTCTTCATGAATATCAGAACTTAAAAAATGATAGTATAGACTTTTGGAAAAACCAATATTTTCATAAATTACCACCACCTTGGGACGGGATTTGCATAAATAAATATGCTTCTTTTATAATAAAACATAGTAATGATAATAGTATAGATATAGCAAATATAGATACTATAGGAAATAGAATTAATTTTGCTAAAGAAAGAATTATTTTACATTGTTTACAGAGTAAGGTGGCTAAACAAGTCAAAAATAAATAAAGTCATAGATATTGTACAAAGATGTTAGAAAATGAATGGGAGTTTGGATGTAACTCTATACGTCCTAGAACCTATAAAAAATACAAAAAATATAAATTAGCTAGATGGAAACCAGGTAATAAAAATTATACTCGTAATAATAAGAATAATAAAAAGAAAAAAATTGTTTGGAGAAAAACTTCTAATAACACTAAAAAACAAATATGTAAATGTTTTATTTGTGACGAAGAAGGTCATATAGCAACAAATTGTCCTAACAAAGGAAAAAATGCTAAGAAAATGATTAAAAATCTTGAAGAACAAGTTTTAGAAATATGTTTTAGTGAGGAAATAAATCCTTCTGAAATATTATATGAATTAATATCAGAAACAGAGCCTGATACAAATTTTGATGAATATATTTTTATGTTAGGATGTAATTCTAAAAATAAATTAGAAGAAATTCCTAATTCTGAACGACAGGATATTAAATTAGGAAATTTAATTGGAGAAGAAACAGACTTTTCTGATGAAATAATAGAAAAAAATAATAAAAATCATATTTCTAAAGAAGAAGTTTATAAAATATCTAAGTTTAAAATATGGTCACAAAGACATATAGAAAAAATTAGTGGTAACACAGTCACTAAAGACACTAAAGGAGGATTAACAGAAATCCCATTATTTACTAAAGATAAAATAAAGAGGATTAAGAAAAAATATCCTCAGGTTAGATATATACATTTAGGAATAATTATGATAACAATTAGAGCTTTTTTTAGAGAAGGTCATGATGTTCCTATTTTAGCAGTATTATTAGATAAAAGGTTTGAAAATCCAATAAAAGCACTTATTGGAGGAATTCAATCTAATTTACATACAGGAGTTATAGGATTTAAAGTTTAACCAAATTACTTTATATCCATAACAGACCTTCTAATAGAAGAGTGTCTATGTCTTAGAATTCAGACAAAAAATTCTAATATTAGTGATTTAGCAGAAGATTTAGCAATAAGTTGGACTTCTATTAATGAATATACTAATACGACAGAGGTAGAAATAAAAGAAATAAATAATAAAATAATTGAGCTTTTTGAGCCTAATAAGTTTACTACAGAAATTCAACCAAAATTGTTACATTTAAAAGATCTATCAATTCCAAAAGACTGGATGATAGAAAAAACCAATAATGCTAGTACTTCTAAACCAGTTAGTACTATAGAATATATGTCATTTGGAGATAAGTTATATTTTAAAAACAATCTGATAACTAATGCAGATGATAATTTAGTATTACCTTCTAGTTCTCAACCAGAGGAAGATGAAGAAAATATAAGTACTTCTACTCCAATAGGTATGAAAACAGTTCATATTCCTATCTTTCCTACTACACCCAGTAGAAATTCTAGAAACACTAGAATGGAAGATATACATTCTTCAATAGAAAATATTATTAATCTTAATATATATATATATTGAAATTACATTACATAGTAAAGATTATAGATCATATTCTTTACATACTTTATTAGATATAGGAGCTACAACCAGTAGTTGTAAAAAGAATGCTATTCCTGAAGATTACTGGAAACTTGTAAAAAAGACAATAAAAATTAATGGAATAAATGGTAATAAAACTAATATTTATTATAAAGCAAAAAATATTCCAATCTACATTAATAATGTTAAATTTATAATTCCAAAGTTATTATGTTTACCTGATATGAATGGAGATATTTTATTAGGAAATAATTTTATAAATAAATATTTACCATTTACTATTAATAAAAAATCAGTCATCTTATCTATAGAAAAAACTTCTATAGAAATACCATTAGTAGAAAATACTAAATTTATTTGTAATAATGATTGCTGATTTTCTTAGCAGGCCTTATGGATAGAGGTAAAAAACCTCTAGAAAAAGTTGGAGAATGGACAACTGTCCATAAAAACCCCAATAAAGGGAAAATAATAAGTCCTAATCCAGGATTTATTACTGTACCTGCTCAAGTACCATTTTATCCTAATCAGGGATATTATGTACCATATCCAATGGTAAGCCAACCATTTGGAACACAATCACCAAATTCGGTGAATGATTTTACTTGGTCACAAGATCCTTATTCAGTATATCAAAAATGTTATGCTGAAATTATAAAAGAAACAGAAAATTTGTTGAAAAAACAACAAATTCCTAAAATTTCAAAAGATTTTTATAATCCAGGAATACCCCTGGAATATTATAATTTTATAAACAAAATATGGAAAACCCATATTGCTGATCAAAGAGCAAACTTTAGAAGAGCTCTTTCACAGTTTTCAAATTTCTTAGTTGAACAAACAACTAAAGAAAATGAATCTCATGATTTATTACTAAAATCCGTTTTATACATAGATTGGGATGAGATCCTAATCGAATATATGGATATTAAGGAGATAAACAATCTTCTTGATATATTCCAATATTTTATTAATAAAGGAACAAACAGTCCTATTATTAATAAAATGTTTAGAATATATCTATATAATAAATGTAGACAAATTCTACCACCCGATATTGTTTCAAAAATAAATAGAGCTATTTGCAACCAGCAAGCTCAATTTACAGAAACTTTTTCAAAATACTTTTTACAAGCTTATGTTTTTACAAATGAAATAGGAGAAGCTTTTCCTACTATCAAGTTTAGACTTGATCATGAACCATTTGATATAACTAGTATTAAATGGGGATTTGTTAAAAAAATAACAGTCCAAAATCTTTCTTTTCATTTATTAAAAGATTTTCCTGCTACAGTAAAATCTAAATTAATACATTTTACTAAAATAAACGATTTTGTCTATTATTTTCATATAGAAATAAGTAGTTTTATTGGTATTGCTGAAAAAGAAAAATTTTATCAGCCATATCAAATTTGGAATATTCGTACTATGCTTTGGGGAAAAGCCCTCTCAGCAGTTGATGAAGATCAACAACACTTGTCAAAAGCCATTGACAATTGTTATAATAATTTTTCTTATTATCAAATCCAAGCCAGAATTGATTTAATGACCAAGGCCCAGTATCTACTTCAACAAAACACTTATGTGTTCTGGACCAATGGAAAAAGAATTTTATCCTATGACACTGGAAAAATCCAGGAGGAAAGAGATGAAGAATCTATTCAGTTATTAAAAAAGATAGCTGATATGGAGATCGATGATTATCCGCTAACAACGGAGATCAAAGACAAGTGGGAAAGCTGGAATACACCAGTTCCTTCACCAGAGTCATTACACCTTGATGAAATCGAGGAAATGAATCTCAGAAATATCCAAGAAGGATAAAGACAAAACACAACACGTGGAAGAATGACATCCAAAAAAGGAGAAGCATTCAATTTTGGAGGTGACGAAAAGAAAAGGCAATCCATCACCATCCATAAATGAATAAGGCAAAGATGATGCAAGCATGATGGAAGCAACCATTAATGCATGGCAAACATGGAAACAACCACAACAATTTTGATAAAGATAAAAGACGGTGGAAACAACCATCAAATCAAGAAGGCTACGTGGAAGAAATCATGAAGCCAATATTTAAGTCATCCTTATCAGGATACTATTCGGATTTCAATTGTAAATGAATTAGAGTTTAGAATTTTTACTATAAATAGGCATTGTTGTAGCCTAAACAGGGCATCGAGTTTTAGAATCACTTTTAGAAAACTTTGCAATATACAAACTCTCTTGTATACTTGTAAATTTTCATAACTAAAACCCGAGAGGGACCAAAATACCCCTGATTTGAAAAATTACCAAATACCCTTAGTTTGAAAATTATCAAAATATCTTTAGATTTGCAGAATTACTAAAATACCTCTAAATTGTAAAATTACTAGAATACCCTTGATTTGAAGAATTACCAAAACATCCCTAATTTACAAAATTTCCAAAATACCCCTGTTTTGCAAAATTACCTAAATACCCCTATAGAGTAGATTTACGGAAATACCCTTAGGTAGTGAAATGACTAAAATACCCATAAGTGCCGAATGTGTGAAAATGTGTATGTTGCATTCATGAAATATATGTTGCACTTGGGTGGGTTTTGATGATATGGGGGAAGATATGTGAGGATTGCATAGTCACTTGACGACAGTGGATCCACCGGTGGCTTTAAGCCCATTAAATGTTTAGCAGCTTTGCTGCAACGTTTGAGTAGTGCCGCTGTTGGTGCTACCTTTGGAGTGTAAGCATGGGTGGGTTGATATTTATATCCCCACAGGAGTGTAGGGTTGGAAGGGAAATGGAACGCAGTGTTGGATTTAGGATGGGTGCATTGCATTCATGTGATATTGATGTGATAATATATGAATATGCATTGTAACACCCCATACCCGGTCTGAGGCTAAGACCGGATATGAGACATTACTATGCTTGAACTTTCTTAACATGCACTTATGGGCTGTAAAATTTTGTTCCGAATTTAAAACTCCTCTTTTTTAGTCAAATCATACATTTCTTGGGCCTACGAGGCCTTACACAAATATCTGAAAAATTTTGGAACTTAATTGAAAACTTTTCTTTAAAGCAGGGTTCACACGCCCATGTGACTTGGAACATGCCCGTGTACCTTTAGACACGCCCATGTCTTCCAACTGTGGGCAACACTGACTATATTCACACGGCCTTGACAAGCCCGTGGGCTTTGACCGTGTGCTAATCCTTGATATACTGACTTAACCACACGGTCTGGGGCACACGCCCATGTTCTAACCGTGTGTCATACACGGCTCAAACAAACGGCCGTGGGATTTGCCCCTGGCCTATCTGACTTAAAAATAATAAGGTGCAGGGTACGCACGGCCTAGACACACGGGCGTGTGTCTAACTGTGTGGGCATTTAGAGGCTATTTACCAAGCCAATTTCCACCCTGAAAATTCAAGACCAATTCAAGTTCAATTCAATACATTTCATGAACAATACTACATGCTTCATTGATCTAAATAAACATACATACTTAGTCAAATTTTTGGCCAATCACATAGCCATATACAAAAGAATAATAGCTTTATAGCCTATACAATAGCCCTTCTTAAAACATATTCTCAAAATGAATGCTTCCTATACATGCCATACTTAGAAAAATAACTTGGCTATACCAAAATAGAGATTGATAGTGTGCTATGGGCTTAGTAAGTTTGCATGTAAAGCACATATAAATATACTTGCTGAATATAAAACATTTGACATAACAATGGTATCATAAATTCCAGCTATAGAGCTTACTTACTTATACTGATTCTTACATGTCTCATGATACTTATTATTCTCATACTTGTAAGGTAAATAAGGTACCTGTATCACTTGATCACATTGATCAGCATACTTTAATATATTAAGTATGATCTCTAATTCATCATTCATATCATAAATAATACTCAATTTCAACTTGATAATAGCTTTGCTTACTTAGCTTCTTGTTATCTCGTTTGCCCGATGAATTTCTGCAAATAACCGAGGATACTAAATCTCGTCCCACATAACTTGATGCCAAAGCCATATCCTAGATACGGTCTTACATGGAATATATCATCTTGGTTTCGAGGCCATGTCTTGACATGGACTTATACGAAGTCTTTCTCGTGGGTTCCCTTGGGAACTTACCATTGCCATGTCTTGACATGGTCTTACTTTGTATCTTTACTTATGAACTGGTCAATGCCGAGCCTTGGCTGGGGCTTACATGAAATCTTTCTTGTTCTCACCAATGCCATGCCTTGGCTTGGACTTACATGGGATCTCTTTCTCTTGATAGCTTTTCAACGCCAAGACTTGTCTTGGACTTACATGATAACTTTTCAATGCCAAGCTTGCCTTGGACTTACATGATAACTGTTCAGTGCCAAGCTTGCCTTGGACTTACATGATAACTGTTCAATGCCAAGCTTGCCTTGGACTTACATGACAACTGTTCAATGCCAAGCTTGCTTAGACTTACATGACAACTGTTCAATGCTAAGCTTGCCTTGGACTTACATGACAACTGTTCAATGCCAAGCTTGCCTTTGACTTACATGACAACTGTTCAATGCCAAGCTTGCCTTGGACTTACATGACAACTGTTAAATGCCAAGCTTGTGTTGGACTTACATGAAATCTCTGCTTTATTGCCGATGCCATGCCTTGGCTTGGCCTTATACGGACTTTCTTATCTCATGTGGTGGATCACGTATCCTGGGAAATTCATTTTCAATCGGGACTTGCTCATACTTAATCTCATTGATTTCTTTGTTTAACATAACATTAAGCATTCTATGGTAATAATGTACTTTATACTAAGCAATTCGATGATAGAAATTATAAAGCTTAGAAATCATACAAACTTACCTCAATATACAAAATGTATGTAGATATGCAATTTAGTCCTCGACTTTGTTCTTGCCCCGGTTTCGATCCGGGCTTCATTTTTCATGATCTATAATAATAAATAGATCATTTAATACTCTCATTAACTAAATTGGCTCTTAACTCATACTTTGGCAAAATTACTATTTTGCCCCTATACTTTTTCATATTTATATTTTTGCCCCTAGGCTCGTAAAATGATTTTCATTCAACTTTCTCAAACTTCATGCTTGGCTGATTCATTTTCTGTACTATAACAATCATCAATTCTCACTATTTCTAATATGTACGACCAATTTTCATAACTATTACAAATTGGTCCATACTATCATTTTTTTCATGAAATTCACTAAGGAAAAGATGTTTATCTAACATCAAACTCTCATAAACTTCCATAAAACATCATTTAACAAGCATATCATTCATGGATAGATTTTTGAACATGCATCTTAGCTCATTTTACGAAAAATATTAAAAACGGGGCTAAGATGAACTTACTAGCAAGCTTGAAAAAAATGAAGAACCCTAGCTATGGAGTCTCCAAATTTTCGGCAATGGGAGGAAGAAGATGAATAGATTTTTATCATCTTTTTCCTATTTTAATCATTTATTAGACAAATGACTAAAATGCCCTTCTTTTTAAAAATTTCCATTTTACTAACCCATGACCAATTTTGTCCAAAATTATAATTTGGGCAATTTGCTATTTAAGGACTTCTAATTATTATTCTAAATCTATTTCATACAAAATGTAACACCCCAAACCCGGTCCAAACACCACGACCAAATTTGGCATGTCACTTGGAAGGAATTTAAAATTTCATAAATTTTTTTTTCCAAAATATGTCACTTTTAATTAAAACCCAATTTGTGAATTTCAATTTAGTAGTACCTTTGAATACTCGTTGATCATATACGGAAGAAGAAAACTTCTTAGCTCATTTCTTGTGTTTAGGTGACTTTTGAAAATACTTTATCGTTCATTAAGTTGACTTAAGAGTTTGTTGTAAAATTCTTTTTCCCTTATAAGAAAAATCATTAGCTGAGTTTTAAAGAAAACTTTCATTTTTCATTCTTATAAACGTGTTTTATAACTAATGCGTATTTAATGCGTTCAGAGTTTAAAACTGAAATTTAACCAAATTAAAAGTGGCCTTATTACATAACCAAATCCCGAAAATTTAAAAAGAGAATAAAGTTCTAATAAATAAAACCAAGCATGGCCACCTCGTAGTCCCTTCCGGCCCGGTCCACTGCACTATGTATCACTTGCAAAGATGTTAAGCAAACAGAGTGAGTCAAGAGATTCAGTGCGCAATTCCAAGCACCTTTATTGGGCTCAAGCCCACCACTTACCATTTGGGCCTTAGCCCCCTTTTAATAATCACATTGGGCAAAGCCCATTAGAAATCCGTTTGGGCCTTATGTAACACCCTGAATATTTGGGTCTGTGCATTTTATGTGTTTGACTGATTAAAGTATTAAATTGAGAATTTAGGGTACTAATTGGGCTCAGGAGTGGGCTAAAATCTCAGTAAAATATTTATGTTTGGGTCAATAGGAAGGGAGCTAGAAATAATAATGTCAAATGTGGGCTTGGGGCCCAAAGTTTAGGGGTGCCACAAGGTAGGAGAGGGTGGCGTCAATTGTGTTTAATGAAGGCCCAAATTTTGGTTGATTTAGGCCTAAGTTTTTGGTCAAAAATTTGGTAGCCTAGGGGAGTTAGGTGGGACGGCACACTTGCTATAATTTAGGGGTTTTAATTCTTTTATTTTGTTTGATAAATAGGAAGATAATGAAGAGAAAGATGAGGGCTATTTTTGAGGAGCTAAGGGATTAAGATAATAGGTGGGATAAAAGCTATCAGATGATATCAGAGTTGGCCGAAAATCCTACTCTGGGAGGGGGATTGATTTGCCGAAATTAATAGCCAAGTGATCATCTTTTCTTTTATTTTTCTCTTCTTCCTCACCTAGCCAAAATTCTCTTCTCCCATTTGCTTTAGTTTCTTCTCAAAACCGAAATTCCCTAGTTGTTTTCTTCTCTCCTAAATATTTCCTCTCTAAAAGCCGAATTCTCCTTGCTATCTTTTCTCTTCTCTTTTCTTCAAGTTGGCCGAATCTCCATTGGTCATCCCTTCAATTTTTAGTTCTTTCAAAAAGCTGAAAGCGCGACAGATTCTCTTCCCGGGATTTTTCCTAGAAGCCGAAACTCATAGATTTCAAATAGGGTAAGTGGCAATTTGGATTTCTTGTAACACCCCAAACCCGGCCCATTTGTGTGACCGAATTTGAAATGCCACTGCAGAAAAATATTTGAAAAACTTTTGACTTAGAGTTTAAAACATAAAAGATTTGTTGTCTTTACTAAAACATTGTGTAATTAAAGTTCCAAATAAAATTAAGTTGTTTAAAATAAAACACTTTCAAATAATAATATAATCGACAATTTAACTTAAAACATAATAAAAATCCTTAAATACTTAAAGTGGCCCTTATTACAATAAATAACCTTTCATAAATGAAATGTGTAAAACAAATAAAATATCTTCTGCATGGGCCACCTCGTATCCACTCCAACCCGGTTCGAACATCACCTGTAAGGTTTGAGAAAAAAATGGGTGAGTCACACAGACTCAGTGTGCAATTAATCCACTGAATTCCACCCACATGTTAACCACATATAACCCATATAACAGTTAACAAGATATCATATTCACATATTACCACATTCTGGGCTTGGCCCACATTCATATCACATTATCAGGTAACAGGGTAATTAACCGCATAATTCCACATATCGGGCTTAACCCATTTCCACATTGACACATTCATATACTGGGCTTAGCCCATTTCTTAACCCAATCCACATTCACATATTGGGCTTGGCCCATTTTCACATCAATTACTCATATCAAATAAAATTATACAAAGTGCACCCAACCCCAACCTAGGGTCCATCCTCTACACACCCCCGTATCCAGCCTACCACACACCAGGGGATTAACAAATCACCCTCTCTTTTCTCTCTTTTTCTTTCTTTCAATATTGTTCAAATCACATTTCTTTTCACTTCTCTTGGCCGAATCTTCCTTCTTCCCTTTTCATTTTCTTTTCTTTTCCATACTAATTCTTCATCTCTTTCGAGCCGTATAACAATTGTTTTCTTCATTCAAAAACCATAGCCGAAACTTCTTATATCCTTTTGGTTTGCTTTGGCCGAATATTCAAGGGTAGGACTTCTTTTGATTTATTCAATCGGTTTTGAAAGATAGGCTCTTTGGGACTTTGGAAGCAATCGTTCTAAGCCTCATTTCTCTGACAATCGTTTTGGGTAAACCTATAGGTAAGATTTGATATTTCATTCGATAACACTTTGGGATTTGTTGGTATAGCCGAATGGTTTTGCTTATAGTGTATAATAATTTGAGCATAAAGTTTTCTAAATTACAAAATGCGATGGTTTTTAAAAAGTTACCATCGGGTAACTTAAATCATTTGATAATTTTAACATCTTAAGTATTTTCGATAACTCAACTATTTCCAAATTTCTTTTAGATACAGTTTTCAATCTAATCACTTTGTTTTCTTTAAAATATTAAAAAGTTTTCTAATCTATGGAATTGAAATTATGTTTTAAAGACTTATTTTTTTTTAGATTTCAAAAGCAAATTATCAGCTTTCAATTTATTATACACTTGTTTTCTACAAACAAAGTTCAACAAAGAGTTTTTCACAAAATTTTAATCGTTAACTCGTTTTTCTTCAAAACGTTTTCCTTCGTGGCATGCCAGATTCGGTCATGGCATATTGACCGGGTTTGGGGTGTTACCTTTCTTTTAATTTTTCGGCTTTTGGAGGCCATAGTCGATTGGCTATATGGAACTAACTTTGTGTTTTCTTTTCGGCATTCCGGGATTTGAAGAGGGAGTCAATTGCATAGATCTTTAAGTTGTAGAATCGTGATACTTTCGGGATTTCAAGGTAAGAAATTTTATTGATTTTAGTATATAAAACCAGGTAGAATACTAACTATGGCCGAATATAGGAGAGGCCTATTTCCACATCTTTTCCGGCTTTTAGAAGCAAAGTGTAGATCAGTTTAGCAAGGGGTATCTGCATTAATCAGGTGTGTAATACTTCCCCACCATCTAGAACTGATTATTAATATATGTTCATAAGTTTTATATGTTATGATAAATGCCGAAGTCTCGGTTTAATGACGAAAGCCAAAGAAGGTAAAAACAAACCACCAGGTTAGTGAGTAATCTAATTAAATGTTAAAAGTAAATTGCTTGTATGTGATTGCATGGGTTGGGTTGATGGCAAGAGGAAGTTATACGTTATATGTGTAGAGGTTTCTACCGTGATCTGTTGTAGCGGCTAATGCCGTGATCTGTTATAAGGGCTTCGGCCATGATATGTTGATGAGCAGCATGACTGCCATCTTGGCGTGTAGCGGTGTGGGTTGATTGTAGAAATCCCCAATGGTGTGAACGGTTGGTACAGGGGCGTGTAGCGGATGGAAACCTAGGCAAACGGGTTTGGCCTTGCATATTATTTGTTATTTATATGAATGAAATTATTAATCTTTTTTATGGGCCTAAGGCCCAAGATCTAGTGGTGCATGAGGGTTGCACACTGAGTCTCGCGACTCAC
This sequence comes from Gossypium australe, assembly GCA_005393395.2. NCBI lineage: Eukaryota > Viridiplantae > Streptophyta > Magnoliopsida > Malvales > Malvaceae > Gossypium > Gossypium australe. Next base: position 85,442,721 of record CM016619.1, on the reverse strand, counting down.
CCTTTTAGTTAACATTTCAGGTGATACCTAGTGCTTCGGACCGGGCTGGAGAGGACGCAAGGTGGCCATGCAGAAGAATATGAAGATTTGGCAAAAAGACTCCAGTTAATTATTTTATATTGTATTTTAATTAATGGATTTTAAACTTCGATGCAATAAGGCCATGGGCCACTAGTTTATATTTTGTTTTATTATGGGCTTTTATTACTTTTAGTTATTTAAATTTTTATTTTAATTAAACTAAGGCATGTAATTAAGTTTGGGTTTTATTTTACAAAGGCATATTCTATATAAAATATATTTGGGCTTTTCTGAAAATACGACATGTTCGACAAAATTTTTCTTAGTGACATACCAGATCCGGTTGTAGTGTTTGGGCCGGGTTTGGGGTGTTACAAAAATTAGTATCGGAGCCCGGTTTAAAACTTGGCTCTAGGGGTTTTTGGGCTCAAAACGTTTTCTAAAGATGGGCTTTTGAAATATACACGTTTTTAAATAATAACAGGTTTTTTAGCTCGGCATGGCACCTGCGTCTTCGGCCCAAGTCCGCCAGGTAAGTATTCTGAACTAATGTGTGATATATTTATGTGGGCTTAATGGGCTTTATGGGACGTAGATTAAGTTAGAATTAGAACTTGATGGACTCTAGCCTTAGTACAAACTACTTCTTAAAATTTCATAAAACTTAATTTCACTGAACAAACCCGTTAACGAGCCACAAGGCTAGGGTGTGGTAACCGTCATACGCATGTCTAGGAAGGATCCGGAAGAGCCTGGTATTTAAGCAGTCCTAGTGACTCACCTCCTCTTCGCTGGAATCCTACCTGGTGCGTAGTGACTGTTCACCTTAGCCAAGTTAGGGTGTGGCAATGGGCATACGCATGTCTAGGAGTGGATTCAAGGAGAGCTTGGTACTTAAGCAGTCCTAGCGACTCACCTCCTCTTCACTAGAATCCTACCTGGTGCGTAGTGACTATTCACCCTAGTTACAAGGACTTGTTGATGGGCTAAACCCTATGACTAAAACCCGAAAGGGACCAACCACCCTATTTTTTTGAAAAAAAATCCCAAGGTTTTGTAAAATTTTCAAAACATTTTTGATTTGTGAAAATTTCCAATCAACCATGAACTTATAAAATACCTATGTTTAGAAAGTTTACCCGAAAATCTCACGTTTACAAGAATAACCCGGACCATGAAACTAGATTTTACCAAAAGTACCCCGGTTAAAAAAAACAAACAACATCAAAGTTTGAAAAATTACCAAACTACCCTTGTTTTGCAAAATGACCAAAATACCCCAAGTGGGTAAAATTACCGAAATACCCCTGGATTTTAAAATTACCGAAATACCCCCGGGTTTCCAAATTATCGAAATACCCCTAAATTTCGAAATTACCGAAATACCTCTAGAGTGCAAAATTACTGAAATACCCCCGGGATTGCAAAATTACCAAAATACCCCTATTTCACAAAATCACCAAGGACCCTATTTTGAAAAATTACGAAAATACCCCTATAGGATAAAATTACGAAAATACCCTTGGGTAGTGGAAAACAACAACAACAACTCTTTTCTGTAATGAACGTGAGTTCATGGATGTTGATGATTGAATGTATGAACTTGAGACTGTATTGTGAGTATGAATTTGAAAGAACTACTTTTTAAAACTATTATCCATAAAACTGTTCACGATAAATCAGTGGAAAGAGTTAATGATTCATAAAATTCTTAATTAGATAAACGCAAATTGGAAGAATGAGTACAAGAGGTCGAGGACGTCCGCCACGTGGACGCGGTAGGGGTAGGATGACCTTGTCTAAGCCAGTAGGGTCTGGCCACGGGTCAGAAAACGAGCTGCCGGATCCTCCAGCTGTGGAGGGAGAGTTACGAGATCAGGCGACCGGAGATGATGCTGTATCTCAGGCAATGTTGCGAGTCCTTGAGAGAGTTGCTGGAGTAGGCATGGGCACAGGAGCCCGGAAATCTGTGCCGGAGCGGCTTAAGGCCAATGGGGCAGAAGTGTTTAGGGGAGTTTCTGGTGTTGCCCCTAACACAGCTGAGCACTGGATGGAAGCGACTGAGCGCATAATGGATGACTTAGACTTTACGGTAGAGGAAAAGTTGAAAGGGGTCGTGTCTCTCCTCTGAGACAAGTCTTACCAGTGGTGGCTCACGGTGAAAGAAGGTACTGCCGCAGACCGGATTGACTGGGACTTCTTTAGGGAGTCATTTCAGGGGAAGTATGTCGGGGCCAGCTATATAGATGCCCAAAAGAAGGCATTCCTGAACTTGGTACAGGGAAGTAAGTCTGTGGCTGAATATGAGGCCGAGTTTCTGCGCTTGAGCCGTTACGCTCGAGGAATGGTAGCAACGGAGTATGAACGTTGTGTTCGGTTCGAGGATGGGCTGCGAAATGAGTTAAGGGTTCTGATAGCACCGCAATGAGAGAGAGTTTTTGCTGTTTTGGTAGATAAGATTAAAATAGCTGAGAAAGTGAAACGGGTTGAGAGACAAGAAAGGGATAAGGATCGGGGTAAGAATAAGAGAAGTTTTGGGCCATCAAGAGCATCTGGGAATTTTTAGAAGAGGCCTAGGGTTGATGGGCCAGTTCGTGCTCCGACAAGTCAAAACCAAGCATGTTCTACATGTGGGAGGACGCATTATGGGGAGTGCAGAATAAAAATAGGTGGATGCTTTAGGTGTGGATCCACAGAACATCTGATTAAGGACTGTCCCCAGATGGATCGGGTGCAGCCAGCGGGCCGAGGTGCTGATCAAGTGAGGAGAGGTGATCAGCCTGGACCAAGGGGTCGGGGTGCAGGTAGAGGAAGAAATGGGGCTGGTCGTGGAGCACCTGGTAGAGGTGCCGGTAATGTAGATGCAAGGTAGCCGGGTCTAGTTTATGCAGTTCGTCGACAGGAGGATGGTGACGCACCGGATGTCATAACCGGTACGTTTCTTATTACTGATAGTCCTTTGCTTGCTTTGATTGATATTGGGTCAACCCACTCCTATGTTGCATGTTCGATATCTGAGACCTTAGGTATAGATGCTGAAACAACTACTAGGAAGATGACTGTGGTTAGTCCCCTAGGACAATCTAGGTTAGTGGACAAGCTATTTAAGGATGTACCTTTAGAGACTCAAGGGGTAGTGTTTCCGGCAGACTTAATGGAATTGCCATTTGGAGAGTTCGATCTTATCCTAGGAATGGATTGGTTGTCAAAGCATCGAGCTAAGTTGGATTGTGGGTCTAAGCGCATGGTGTTAAGTACCCCGTAAGGCGGGGAGGTGGTTGTGTTAGGAGAAAGAAGGAACTATTTATCTAACGTAGTGTCGGCCTTGAAAGCTGTTAAGATGATTCGAAAAGGATGTAACACCTTTTTAGCTTTTATTAGTGCTTTGGATGTTAAGGAGGTGACTGTCGATGGGGTTCGAACAGTCAAGGATTACCCCCGGATCGCGAAGTAGAGTTTGGAATAGAACTACTCCCGGGTATAGCTCCGGTATCTATTGCCCCTTATCGAATGGCGCCGAAGGAGCTGGTGGAGCTCAAAGCTCAGATTCAGGAGCTATTGGATCGAGGATTCATCCGATCGAGTGTGTCTCCATGGGGAGCGCCGGTTCTCTTCGTAAAAAAGAAGGACGGATCCATGCGCATGTGCGTGGACTATCGTCAACTGAATAAGTTGATGATAAAGAACAAGTATCCATTATCGAGAATCGACGATTTGTTCGATTAGCTCAAAGGAGCTTCTGTCTTTTCTAAGATTGATCTAAGGTCGGGATATCACCAGTTAAAGGTGAAGGAAGGAGACATTCATAAGACGACATTTTGAACACGCTACGGTCATTATGAGTTTTTAGTGATGCCGTTCGGGTTGACAAACGCACCAGCCACTTTTATGGATATGATGAACAGGGTATTTTAGCCATACCTTGATCGGTTCGTCGTAGTATTCATCGACGATATCCTGGTATATTCCAAGTCTAAAGAGGAGCATGATGCACATCTTTGTGTGGTGTTGCAAATTCTGAGGGAGAAGCAGCTGTACGCAAAGTTCAGTAAGTGTGAGTTCTGGCTGAAGGAAGTGACTTTCTTAGGGCATGTAGTTTCTACAGAGGGAATTAGGGTGGACCCGCGGAAGATAGAAGCTGTTTTAGATTGGAAGACGCCGAAGTCTATGGTAGAAATACGAAGTTTCTTAGGATTAGCAGGGTATTATCGAAGGTTCATTGAGGGGTTCTCTTCAATAGCGGCACCTTTAACTAAGTTGTTAAGGAAGGGAGTATCGTTTGTGTGGACTGACAAACAACAGGAGAGCTTTAAGAAGCTGAAGAGGATTTTGACAGAAGCACCGGTGTTAATCAGCCAGAGGGAGGAAAAGAATTTACCGTTTACTGTGATGCGTCGCACACAGGTTTAGGGTGTGTGTTGATGCAAGATGGAAAAGTGGTGGCATATGCGTCTCGACAATTAAGACCACATGAGCTAAACTATCCTACGCATGATCTGGAGTTGGCGGCAGTAGTGTTCACCCTGAAGATTTGGAGACACTACTTGTATGGGGAAAAGTCAGTTATTTATACCGATCATAAAAGTCTGAAGTATCTCCTTACTCAGAAGGAGTTGAACCTAAGGCAGAGAAGGTGGATCGAGCTGTTAGAGGACTATGACTGCTCGACTGAGTACCACCCAGACAAGGCTAATATGGTGGCGGATGCGTTGAGTAGGAAGGCGGTAACAGATTTAAGAGCAATGTTCGCACATCTTAGCCTGTATGAGAATGGTAGGTTGGTAGCTGAATTACAAGTAAGACCTATGTGGACAAGTCAAATCAAGGAGAAGCAACTTGTGGATGATGTCTTAGGTACTCGAATCCAACAAGTGCAGAAAGGTAAAGTAGAGGATTACAGTCTGAACAATGATGGAGTTCTATGTTTCCGTGGAAAGGTTTGTATGCCAAAAGATGAGGGGTTAAGACAGATAATTCTTCAGGAATCGTATAATAGCCCTTATGCTATGCATCCTAGAGGAGTTAAGATGTATCGGGATTTGCGAGAGCAGTTCTAGTGGCCAGGGTTGAAGCGAGAAGTTACGGAATATGTGGAGAAGTGTTTGACGTGTCAGCAAGTCAAAGCTAAACACCAGTTGCCTTCAGGGTTGTTGCAACCGGTGAAGATTCCACAATGGAAATGGGAAAGAATTACGATGGATTTCGTTAGTGGGTTACCCCTCACGCCCACTAAGAAAGATTCAATTTGGGTAATTGTGGATCGACTGACGAAGTCTGCTCACTTCATACCGATTCGAGTGGATTTCTCTCTACAAAAGTTGGCTAAGTTGTACGTGGCTGAGGTTGTAAGATTACACGATGTACCAGTATCGATCATATCGGATATGGACCCAAGGTTCACGTCACGATTTTGGAAGGCTCTTCATCAAGCAATGGGAACAAGGTTAGACTTTAGTACCGCTTTTCACCCACAGACTGATGGTCAGTCTGAGAGGGTAATTCAAATTTGGAAGGATATGCTAAGGGGTTGCATCATCGACTTTAGGGGCAGTTGGGAAGTGTATTTGCCCTTGGCAGAATTCGCATATAACAATAGTTATCAAGCTAGCATTCAGATGGCACCGTATGAAGCGTTATATGGGAGGAGATGTCGTACTCCAACTTGTTGGACAGAGTTGGGAGAACGTAAGGTGTTAGGTCCAGGATTAGTTTCAGAAACAGAGGAGAAAGTTAAGCTAATACGGAATAGGTTGAAAGAAACGTCTGATCAGCAGAAGTCATATGCAGATCTAAAGTGAAAGGAAGTAGAATTTGAGGTAGGAGATCAAGTCTTTTTGAAGGTATCTCCGTGGAAAAAGGTGATGAGGTTTGGATGGAAGGGTAAGCTAAGTCCACGGTTTATTGGGCCTTATCGGGTACGAGAACGTGTGGGCCCAGTGGCTTATCGGTTGGAGTTGCCTTCGGAGTTGAAACAGATACATGATGTGTTCCATGTCTCGATGCTGAGACGTTATCGTTCTGATCCATCGCATGTGGTGCCGGTGGAAGAGATTGAAGTAAGGCCAGATTTATCCTTTGAGGAAGAACCAGTGCAAATCTTGGATCTAGACGTAAAAATGTTGAGAAGGAAGTACGTTCCTTTGGTCAAAGTTCTATGGTGAAGTCGTGGCACAGAAGAGGCAACATGGGAGCCAGAAGATGTTATGGGACAACAGTATCCCCTTCTCTTTTGATCAGGTAAATTTCGAGGACGAAATTTATTTTAAGGGGGGATGAACTGTAACACCCTGAATATTTGGGTCTGTGCATTTTATGTGTTTGACCGATTAAAGTATTAAATTGAGGATTTAGGGTACTAATTGGGCTCAAGAGTGGGCTAAAATCTCAGTAAAATATTTATGTTTGGGTCAATAGGAAATGAGCTAGAAATAATAATGTCAAATGTGGGCTTGGGGCCCAAAGTTTAGGGGCGCCACAAGGTACGAGAGGGTGGCGTCAATTGTGTTTAATGAAGGCCCAAATTTTGGTTGATTTAGGCCCAAGTTTTGGGTCAAAAATTCGGTAGCCTAGGGGAGTTAGGTGGGACGGCGCACTTACTATAATTTAGGGGTTTTAATTCTTTTATTTTGTTTGATAAATAGTAAGATAATGAAGAGAAAGATGAGGGCTATTTTTGAGGAGCTAAGGGATTAAGATAATAGGTGGGATGAAAGCTATCAGATGACAGCAGAGTTGGCCGAAAATCCAACTCTGGGAGGGGGATTGATTTGCCGAAATTAATAGCCAAGTGATCATCTTTTCTTTTATTTTTCTCTTCTTCCTCACCTAGCTGAAATTCTCTTCTCCCATTTGCTTTAGTTTCTTCTCAAAACCGAAATTCCCTAGTTGTTTTCTCCTCTCCTAAATATTTCCTCTCTAAAAGCCGAATTCTCCTTGCTATCTTTTCTCTTCTCTTTTCTTCAAGTTGGCCGAATCTCCCTTGGTCATCCCTTCAATTTTTAGTTCTTTCAAAAAGCCGAAAGCGCGACAGATTCTCTTCCAGGGATTTTTCTTAGAAGCCGAAACTCATAGATTTCAAATAGGGTAAGTGGCGATTTGGATTTCTTTTAATTTGTCGGCTTTTGGAGGCCATAGTCGATTGGCTATATGAAACTAACTTTGTGTTTTCTTTTCAGTATTCCGGGATTTGAAGAGGGAGTCAATTGCATAGATCTTTAAGTTGTAGAATTGTGATACTTTCGAGATTTCAAGGTAAGAAATTTTATTGATTTTAGTATATAAAACCAGGTAGAATACTAACTATGGCCGAATATAGGAGAGGCCTATTTCCACATCTTTTTCGGCTTTTAGAAGCAAAGTGTAGATCGGTTTAGCAAGGGGTATCTGCATTAATCAGGTGTGTAATACTTCCCCACCATCTAGAACTGATTATTAATATATGTTCATAAGTTTTATATGTTATGATAAATGCCGAAGTCTCGGTTTAATGACGAAAGCCAAAGAAGGTAAAAGCAAACCACCAAGTTAGTGAGTAATCTGATTAAATGTTAAAAGTAAATTGCTTGTATGTGATTGCATGGGTTGGGTTGATGGCAGAAGGAAGTTATACGTTATATGTGTAGCGGTTTCTACCATGATCTGTTGTAGCGGCTAATGCCGTGATCTGTTATAATTGCTTCGGCCATGATATGTTGATGAGCAGCATGATTGCCATCTTGGTGTGTAGCGGTGTGGGTTGATTGTAGAAATCCCCAATGGTGTGAACGGTTGGTACGGGGGCGTGTAGCGGATGGAAACCTAGGCAAACGGGTTGGGCCTTGCATATTATTTGTTATTTATATGAATGAAATTATTAATCTGTTTTATGGGCCTAAGGCCCAAGATCTAGTGGTGCATGAGGGTTGCACACTGAGTCTCGCGACTCACCCTTTTAATTAACATTTCAGGTGATACCTAGTGCTTCGGACCGGGCTGGAGAGGAACACAAGGTGGCCATGCAGAAGAATATGAAGATTTGGCAAAAAGACTCCAGTTAATTATTTTATATTGTATTTTAATTAATGGATTTTAAACTTCGATGCAATAAGGCCATGGGCCACTAGTTTATATTTTGTTTTATTATGGGCTTTTATTACTTTTAGTTATTTAAATTTTTATTTTAATTAAACTAAGTCATGTAATTAAGTTTGGGTTTTATTTTACAAAGGCATATTCTATATAAAATATATTTGGGCTTTTCTGAAAATACGGCATGTTTGACAAAATTTTTCTTAGTGACATACCAGATCCGGTTGTAGTGTTTGGGCCGGGTTTGGGGTGTTACACCTTAGCCCCACAGTACGAAGTAACAGAATAACATATGCAAGATGATGCAAAGCCCAAACCTAGCCTAAATATCCATCCGCTACACACCACCCATACCAACCAATCACACCAATGGGGATTTCTACAATCAACCCTCACCGCTACACACCATCGATGGCAATCAAGCTGCTCATCGCCAAAGTTGTGACAGAGTCACCAGGCTGAAATGGCAAAAGCCACCAGAACAGAGTGTGGTAGAGCCACCAGATCATCAGAGTTGTGACAGAGTCAGCAGGCTGAAATGGCAAAAGCCACTAGATACACTTCCCTTTACATTCATGGCGTACCCCCTTATGCAACATGAAATCATGATGTATGCATGCAACAGATATCAACATGTATCAGATGCTCAGAGTATTCACATGATCATGTTAGTATATTTACATATTTAGCACAGATAGAGATTACTAACCTGATATCCTGCTTTTACCCTCTATGGGTAAATAATAGCTTATGCCAAAGTTTCGGCATTTAACAAAGCATAACATACTTAAAAGTAACAGCGAAAAGGTGTGAATATTACACAGCTGTATACGAAGAGAACTAAGCTCTCAACACTATCGACACTCTCGGAAGAGGGTACGACCGCAATCAGCCTAATCTGCTCTGAAGCCGATCCACAACCTGGTGGCCAGTCTCGCACTGCTGATACAGCTCGCTTTTTGAACTTAGGGGCTGGGACTACGGGTCCAACCCCCTCCCTTACTTGACTGGCATTTGAATCCATGACAAGGTCTTGATCAGGAAACAGGGTTAAGGCTTTGGAAGATAACAGAAAGAATGAGAATTCAAATGGATGGAATTCCTTACCTTAAACAACAAAAGCTAAAAGCTAATAGATCTGGCTTAAGGAACCGATTGAGTCCCTACATAGACCTAAATCAGAATCGGTTCTCAAAAAAAACTAAAAGAAGTGACCTTTCGGCCAAACACCAATTACCAAGGCCCTCTTTACAACTTGCCACACGAAAAGAGATATTGAAACTACTGCCCTCTACAATCGGTTATAGCCCCAAAGTGAAAGTCAAAACTCTGATTTAATCAGACTAGAAGAATTCGGATGATAAAATGAAAAAAGAAGGGAGGAAACTCCTTACCTTACCAACAGGTTGACGAGTGGAGAGGCTATAGTCAGCTACTTAGCATCACGACAGGAAGAATATATCCTCTTGAAGAAAAAGGGACTTTCGGCTTCTACTAAGATATGAATTGAAAAAGAGGAAAGAACTAAATAAAATCAGAATGTGTTTCGGCTATGATGAACAAGAAGAAATGGGCTAAGGAGATTCGACTATGGTCAACAGAACAAGAAGAAAAATGAAAGAAAAACTCAATAAGAATAAATGGAAAATAGATGCGGATTTGACAAAGATGAAAGTGACAAGAGGGTTCGGCAAAAGGGAAGTGAAGGGTAAAGTAAATATGGAGTAAAAGAAAAGGAAGAGGGTTGTAGAAGCAAGAACTGAAATGGTGTGAAGAGGCTCGACTATACACCAAAGAGAGTGATTTGATTCGAGAGCAAAAGAAAGAATAAACGATGCTTGCTAAGAAGAGGTCACTTGCCGAAAATGAAAAATGGTTGAAAACATTCGGCTCCCTCAAAGTTTAAGCTACCCAAAGTGCACCCAAAACAGCATCTCTACACTCTCAAAACCGAAAATGACCAAAGCCACTAGGCAAGGTTTCGGCACACCTCTAGCTACTACTAACCCCAAACCAACACCCCCTAATAAGCTTCCCCCAACCGGCCAACATCCTCACCCACTTCAAATCCCACATTTTCCTCCTACATTCACTCTCTTCCCCACATTCAAATTGGTTCCTTTCACTCTTGGCCTCCAATTCGAAATATTTGACTGAGTCCACTCCCATTCTTCAAGGTCCCTAGCTGAATCCATCACCTCCCTTCTAGACGCCAAAAAGAATTCCCAAAAAGCAATTTGTGCGACTCGAACCTGCTCCCACACTGCTCCCCAGTGGCGTCACTTACCTGCATCCCCATGTGCCGTCTCCTTGCCACTTTACCACTCCTTTTCTTGTGTTAACAAACACAAGCAATAATACTTAACACCTGCCTCAGCTAGCTCTCCCCTACAGTGCCCAAAATTGAAATTTTCACCAAGGCTTCAGCTTAACCTCGAGCCTTCCCGGGGTCTCCAAACATACCCAAACAGCAAGCAAAGCATAACAAACACACAAAACATAACAAGTGCAAAGCCCCAAATTTCCGGATGTTACATAAAAAGCTTCTAGAAACTCATATTTTGCAACTTTTGCAATTTAGTCCTTTTGGGCCAATCAACCTCAATTTAATAAAATTACTTCATGAAACTTTTACAGTAGCATGCAAACATGGCATAAACCTTAAAAACTCATATATTCACCTCGAATTCATGGCATCGCACCACTATTCCGACTAGGCCCTAAATCGGGCTATTACAATTCTCTCTCCTTAGGGATTTTCGTCCTCGAAAATCTTACCAACAAAAAGGTTTGGATACTGGTTTCTCATACTCTCCCCTGGTTCCCATGTAGTTTCTTCTACTCCATGTCTTTGCCACAATACTTTCACTAGGGCAATACTTTTATTTCTCAGCTGCTTGACTTCCCGAGCTAAAATCTTGACTGGTTCTTCACCATAAGTCATGTCGAGATGAATCCTTATCTCTGACAGGTTAATTACATATGAAGGATCTGATCGGTAGCGTCTCAACATTGACACGTGAAACACATCATGTATCTTTTCTAGCTCTGTCGGCAAATCCAAACGGTAAGCTACCGGCCCAATTTTCTCGGTAATCTCATAAGGTCCAATGAAACGTGGACTCAACTTGCCTTTTCGACCAAATCTGAGAACTTTTCTCCATGGTGACACTTTCAAGAAAACTTTATCCCCGACTTGATACTCTATCTCTTTTCTTTTTAAATCCGAGTAAGATTTCTGTCTGTCTGATGTAGCTTTTAAACATTCCCGTATCACTTTCACTTTCTCGTCAGCTTCTCTAACCAAATCAACCCCATGAATTTGGTTTTCCTTGAGTTCAGTCCAAACAAAGGCATTCAGCACTTACGCCCATATAGTGCCTCAAAAGGCGCCATCTTTAAGCTCGACTGGAAACTATTATTATAAGAAAATTCTACTAGTGGGAGAAACTTTTCCCAACTGCCTTGAAATTCTAAAATACAACATCTGAGCATATCCTCGAGTACTTGAATTAACCTCTCTGACTGACCGTCAGTTTGAGGATGAAAAGCTATACTAAAACTCAATTTTGTACCTAAGGCTTCTTGTAGCTTCTTCTAAAATCTGGAGGTGAATCTCAGATCTCTATCTGATATGATCGATAAGGGAACTCCATGAAGCCTTACTATTTCTGAAACATACAAGTTTGCCAACTTGTCGAGTGAGTAATCTACTCGTACAGGTATAAAATGGGTTGACTTCGTGAGTCTATCAACTACAACCCATATAGCATCCTTCTTGTTTGGTGACAAAGGTAAATCCGTTACAAAATCCATGGTGATACGGTCCCATTTCCATTCGGGTACCATAATTGGTTGGAGCAAACCCGAAGGTACTTGGTATTCTGATAGCTAAAATCAGAGTTTTAAATTTATAATGAATGAGATCGAACCTGGAAACTAACTCTGACAACGATTAAAGGCAAGTGTACCTATCGAACAGTAGTATAGCTTAGGCAAGACCGGATTATCGAACCCAAAGGAACTAAAAGTACTAATACTAACTTTCTTTTTATTATTTAGCCTAAAATAAAGTGAAGTTTCTTTAATCTAAATTAACGACTACTAAGCTAAAGACGCAAAGACAAAAAGAACGAATTGAGAAATAACTTGAAGGAAAACTCAGTTGATCACGATGATACCCTCAGGAAGAATCCACCTAGACTTCACTTGTAATCTAACACTGAACCATACGATTTTCACTTAGTTTGATCCGTAGGACTCCCTAACGTATATTAAACCCTCTCTCGAGGCGAATAACATCTAACCCTAGGTTAATTAACGGAAATCTCTTTCTCGAATAATAACCCCCTAGAATAATAGTAAATCGATCTATGGATTCCCATATTAGGTTTCACCCTAATCCGGCAAAATCTCGTCACCTTATCTCTAGGCGTGCGATCAACTCCGTTTAATTACGCTAGATCTACTCTTAGGCAGGGTCTATTCCTCCTCCACCTAAGCACATCAAATTTGGATTAAGCACACATAATTAAGAACAAACTAAGTATTTATCATATAATTCAGAAATCAATAACAAGATTCATCTAGGTTTCATCCCCTTCAGGTATCTGAAGGGTTTAGTTCATAACAAATAAAGAAAACATCTCAAGAGAAAAGATAAAACAAAACATAAGAAATCCCTAAAACTCCCTGAAGGAATTGAAGGAGAAATCCGCCGTTTTGAGTAGAATTCCGGCTTCTTGGGATGGATCAACTGGCTAACTTCGGGTGATTCCCACAACTCTGACCTTTTCAGCTTGGCTCCTTGGCCTAGCTTCACCGCTGGTTTCGGCTTCTGCCGAACTCCCCCTTTCAAGTTGCCCCCTTGGGTGTTTATATAGACTTTGAGATGCCTTACTGGCCCCTAAGTATCCTAATTTAAGTAGAATTCCTACTAGGGTGTTTGAATAGGCTTTGGAATGTGTTTCTTTGCCTTCAAGTATCCTTTCCCAAATGAAATTGCTCTTTCCAGCGACAGGGACACGGCCATGGCACACGCCCGTGTGAATCGTGACCAGGCTGTGTTAGGACTTTTAGTGAGGCACGGTCGTGTGGTCTCTGGGCCAGGCGTGTCAATTTCTCTCTTGGCCCAATTTGGTCCTTTTTAAGCCCTCTTCTCGTTCTTTTCATCCTTGGGTGCTTTCCTGAGTATAAAATATGAAAAGAAAGGATTAAGAGCACCATTTTACATAAATCAAAGGATAAATCATCCAAAAGTATGCTAAATGTGGGATTAGAATATGTTACTTTTACGGTTTATCAAATACCCCCACACTTAAGCTTTTGCTTGTCCTCAAGCAAAATTCTCAACTTACAATTAAAATGAACTTCCTTGATTCATAACATTCATCAATAGTGTTTCATCATAATTCAAAGATAATTCATACATGGATAATTCAACTCAAAGAGTCTTAAAGATTCAAACAATCTAAGTCATAGTTTTTATAGTATGAAGACATAGGTGTTTCCCCTTACCTGAATATTTACCTCTGATTCAAAATTGACAAGAGTTGACATTCTCACTAAAGACTCACTCAAATCACTCGAAGTGTTTAAGGTTCAAAATTAAGCACTCAATAAGTCAAACATGAAAAGTTAATCCCATAGGCTTGCATGAAAATCAAATCTCCACCACTGTAAAATGAGATGATACATAAATCAAAAGGTCTTTAACAGGGTTGTAACAGGGCTTAGGTTAAGGGTATGGATAAAGGCTGGATTAGAAGGTTAGAATCGAGATTGACCTGACAAATTACCTAACTAGAAATACGAACTAATGATAAGTAATTGCATCAAATGAAAATTTGTAATACTAATACTCTAATACGAGCTTTTTCTTCAAAACTTGAAATTTACATGCATAAGCTCACCTAACTAATAATGAATATACTTCGTTTTTTTTAAGAACAAATAATTATAATAATAAGAAGAACTTTTACAACTGAAATATAGAACATAGTTAGGAAACTATTTAAAATCAGATCTCGACAAAAAGGGTAGTTAAAAAGGAATGGTGATAACAAATACAAAAGGGTTTTGAGTTAATATTAGTTGGTGAGTCAATAAAAAGGGTTGTTAGGATCAACGGGGTTCACTAGGGGTTAATTGTGAAGGTAGGCTTTTTAGTGGAGTAAGTGGGTTAAAACCTAGGTGCCTTTATCATCTCAGTGTATCAAATCATAGGTGTGGTCTCGACATGTATAATCAATGCAAGTTCTAGAATAACAGTTCAATGTTGACACACTCTTAATCAAAAAATAAGGACGAAAAAGAATATATGCTCTAAAAGGCTCAAAAGCTCACAAAAATTATGGGTTTTTGATGTCAACCTCGTAAATTTCGAACTTCAATATATCATTTAGATTCAGGTAGGAAACATAAAAAAAATTAATTCTGAAAAATACACTTATCATGCTTGATTCCCTAGTATCCTTCAAATTTAATCATCAATGCGTAATTATCAATGACTTAATCCAAAACATATCAATAAAAATCATGAATCAAAGGAATTTTCATTCTAATCATAATATGAGAAACTTACTTTAAGATCAAGGCATAATTCAGGGATTTTCATATAATACTATAATTAACCCCCCACACTTAAGATGTACATTGTCCTCAATGTACAAAGATAAATAAGGGCAATATAATCATAAAATCATAAGATGGGGAGAGAAGTAAAACTTCCTGAATTTTGGATGAAGTCTTTGAAAAGAAACTGGATAGGATTGGAGGTGAACGTGGGGAAGCGTCTCGAATTGTTTGAAATTGAATCCTCGAAGTAGCCGGTCAAAATTTATTGTGTCCTAAGCTAAATCTAAATGGTACGAAGAATAAGAAGAAAATAATAAAGAAAATAAAAAATAAAAATAAAAATAAACGTAAATAATAGAAAATGAAAGAAGAAAAACAACTGGAATAGAGGGAGGAAGAAGGGGGTTAAATAGAAATTATGGATCTGGTGGTTGCCCCCGCTCTTGTACCTTCCTGTGGTGGCCACACGGCCACGACCACGGCCGTGTGCAAGGCTGTGTGGTATGGAAATCTGTACTTTGGTTAGTTTATGGTAAGGTGCTAAAAGGAAAAATAAAAGTAAAAAATAAAAAATAAAAAAATATAAAAATGGGGTTAGTGCTCGGGTTGCCTCCCGAGAAGCGCTCGTTTATAGTCTTAAGCTAGACTTCACCTCTCATTCGTATGGTCATGGTGGTTTGAGGAGGTGAAAGTCCTTTCTCATGCGATCAATTTGGTTATGGATATATAGTTCAAGTCGAGTAGTGTTTACCTCAAAAGTGTTGAATTTAGGATTGATTATCTTGACTGTGCCGTATAGGAAGACATTAAGTACCTCAAAAGTGATTTCTTCGTTTGCCTTGAGGTCTGAATTGGTGATTCGAGGGTCTTCCTTATTCAACAATACCTGCTCCCCCATTTTGAAGTGATTTGTTGTTCCTATCAACTTGTCTGGGGTTTTCTTCGGTTTCACTTCTTGTATTCCTAGTTTCTCTTTGAAGTGTGACTTCCACTCGTCTGGTTCATTGATCCGAAGCCTTCGTTCTTCATGAATTTCTTTATGGGTATGAGGTCTAAGATCTAGCTCAGCTAGGTGATTTCGTGAAGCTTTCTATAAAAAAGGTTGAACCAAATGGTTATCAATAGAATTAACGTTCGTACCTTTATTACTCGATGTCCTAGCTAAGTCAAGAGCTTGAAGAGTGATTGTTTCATCGTCTACACGAAGTGTGAGTTCACCGAATTCTTCCTCTGTGTGATCTTTCTTTATTGCATCGAGATATGGCACATGAGCTTGGTACTCTGTATGTACCGGGTTTGGTAAATCATGGCGTACCTCAACCTTACCTTTACGTACCACAGGTTCTTGCCTTGGGTCAGTTTCAGTGTTGCTTGGCAAGTTTTCCTGTAGTTGTTCGGAAACCTCTGATCGAATTTCAGAAACTATCTTAGTCAGCTATCTAACTGACTTAGTAAGTTCCTCCATTTGGCTCTCGATCCCTTTGATTGATGCTTGTTGATTATCGAGCGTTGTCTCGGTTTTTTAAAGATGGGTTTCTGTGGCTGCCATGACTTTTGTCAGCATCTCTTCAAGGTTCGACTCCTGTTCTTGTTGGTGAGGTGGTTGTTGAAAATTTGGAGGAAGTTTCGGTCTTTGGCTATTTTGATCATCCCACGAGAAATTGGGATGGTACCTCCAACCTACATTATAAGTGTCACTATAAAAATTATTTTGAGGTCTAGAATAGTTACCCGTATAGTGAGCTTGCTCGTTTTCCATGCCATATCCGTAAGATGGGTACTCAGGATTCGCCATGCCTTTTGGATTAGAATCATACTGCATTACTGGGTGTACCTGCGAGAGACTATACAAACCATCCATCTTTTTATTCATCATCTCTAGCTGGTTAGATAACCTGGTGACCACGTTGAGGTTGAAGACACTGGCGGCTTTTGTTGGCATTATCCTCGTAACTTGCCACTGATAGTTATTTAGTGCCATCTCCTCTATAAACTAAAATTACCGGTCAAAGCAAATAAAAGAAAAATTAACAAAGTAAAAAAAAAAATGAAACTAATAATAATAAAAAAATAAATTGCAAAAAAAAAATGGCTAAAGTAATAAAAATTAAGCTTTCTTAATATTTTAGTTCCCCGGCAACGGCGCCAAAAACTCGATCGCTGAAATTAGAGTTTTAAATTTATAATGAATGAGATCAAACCTGGAAACTAACTCTGACAACGATTAAAGGCAAGTGTACCTATCGAACAGTAGTATAGCTTATGCAAGACCGGATTATCGAACCCAAAGGAACTAAAAGTACTAATACTAACTTTCTTTTTATTATTTAGCCTAAAATAAAGTGAAGTTTCTTTAATCTAAATTAACGACTACTAAGCTAAAGACGCGAAAACAAAAAGAATGAATTGAGAAATAACTTGAAGGAAAACTCAGTTGATCACAATGATACCCTCAGGAAGAATCCACCTAGACTTCACTTGTTATCTAACACTGAACCATACGATTTATTCACTTCGTTTGATCTGTAGGACTCCCTAACGTATATTAAACCCTCTCTCGAGGCGAATAACGTCTAACCCTAGGTTAATTAACGGAAATCTCTTTCTCGAATAATAACCCCCTAGAATAGCAGTAAATCGATCTATGGATTCCCATATTAGGTTTCACCCTAATCCGGCAAAATCTCATCACCTTATCTCTAGGCGTACGATCAACTCCGCTTAATTACGCTAAATCTACTCTTAGGGAGGGTCTACTCCTCCTCCACCTAAGCACATCAAATTTGGATTAAGCACACATAATTAAGAACAAACTATGTATTTATCATATAATTCAGAAATCAATAACAAGATTCATCTAGGTTTCATTCCCTTCAGGTATCTGAAGGGTTTAGTTCATAACAAATAAAGAAAACATCTCAAGAGAAAAGATAAAACAAAATATAAGAAATCCCTAAAACTCCCTGAAGGAATTGAAGGAGAAATCCGCCGTCTTGAGTAGAATTCTGGCTTCTTGGGATGGATCAACTGGCTAACTTCGAGTGATTCCCACAACTCTGACCTTTTTGGCTTAGCTCCTTGGCCTAGCTTCACCGCCGGTTTCGGCTTCTACCGAACTCCCCATTTCAAGTTGCCCCTTGGATGTTTATATAGACTTTGAGATGCCTTACTTGGCCCCTAAGTATCCTAATTTAAGTAGAATTCCTACTAGGGTGTTTGAATAGGCTTTGGAATGTGTTTCTTTGCCTCCAAGTATCCTTTCCCGAATGAAATTGCTCTTTCCAATGACAGGGACACGGCCATGGCACACGCCCTTGTGAATCGTGAGGCACAGCCGTGTGGTCTTTGGGCTAGGCCGTGTCGATTTATCTGTTGGCCCAATTTGGTCCGTTTTAAGCCCGTTTCTCGTTCTTTTCATCCTTGGGTGCTTTCCTGAGTATAAAATATGAAAAGAAAGGATTAAGAACACCTTTTTACATAAATCAAAGGATAAATCATCCAAAAATATGCTAAATGTGGGATTAAAATATGTTACTTTTACGGTTTATCATGTTCAACCTTTACTTGCTGACAAATAAAGCATCTTGAAATGAACTCTGAAATATCTTTCTTCATTTTCGGCCACCAATACTGTTGCTTCAAGTCATTATACATCTTAGTACTACCCGGATGTACAGATAAACATCCGTTATGTGCCTCATGCAAAATTCTCTGAATAAGCTCCTCTTTTCTCGGTACATAAATTCTATCTCTAAACATCAAGTATCCATCAGAATTAATCCGAAAGTCAGATTCAACATTTGACTCGCACTGAGCTCTCTTGACTTCCAATTCACTATCTTCTTTCTGAGCCTCAAAGATCTCTTGAAGAAACATTGGTCTAGCTCTCAACTCGGATAAAATAGAACCATCGTCGGATAAAGATATCCTTGAATTCAATGCTCTTAAAGTAATTAGGGACTTTCTGCTTAAAGCATCAGCGACCACATTCGCCTTTCCTAGATGGTAGTCAATGACCAACTCATAGTCTTTTATCAACTCTAACCATCTCCGTTGCCTTAAGTTCAACTCTTTCTGCGTCATCAAGTATTTCAGACTTTTGTGATCCCTAAAAATCCAACATCTTTCACCAAATAAATGGTGTGTCCAAATCTTCAAAGCGAAGACTATGGCAGCCAACTCTAAATCATGAGTCGGATAATTCTTCTCATGAGGCTTCAACTGTCTAGAGGCATAAGCAATGACTTTGCCTTCCTGCATGAGTACACAGCCTAATCCATTTATGGATGCGTCACTATAAATCACAAATTCTTTCCCTGTCTCGGGTTGTACTAAAATTGGAGCTTCTGTCAACATTGCTTTCAACTTCTCAAAACTTTGTTGGCATCGTTCTAACCATTCAAACTTCACATTTTCTGTAACAATTTAGTCATTGGGGTTGCAATCATGGAAAACCCCTTGACGAATCGTCTGTAATAGTCGGCTAGGCCTAGAAAACTTCTAATCTCAGAGATGTTCTTCGGTAGCTTCCAGTCCATTATAGCTGAAATCTTACTTGGATCTACTCGGACTCCATCTCTCGAGACAATGTGTCCCAGAAATCCTACTTCCTTGAGCCAAAATTCTCTTTTACTGAACTTGGCATACAACTGATTCTCTCGTAGAATCTGTAAGACTGTCCGTAGATGCTCAGCATGCTCATTCTCATCTCAGGAATAAAACAGTATGTCGTCAATAAATATGGCTACAAACTTGTCAAGATATGGTCTAAAGATGCGATTCATTAAATTCATGAATACCGCAGGAGCATTGGTCAACACAAATGGCATGACTAAAAATTCATAATGCCCATACATTGTTCGAAAAGCGGTCTTGGATACATCTGAATCCTTTATTCTCAACTGGTAGTACCCTGACCTCAAGTCTATTTTCGAGAACACGGTAGCTCATTTCAATTGATCGAACAAATCATCGATTCTAGGCAATGGGTACTTGTTCCTTACTCTCACTTTATTAAGCTGACGGTAATCTATGCACAATCTCATGGTGCCATCTTTCTTTTTCACAAATAAAATCGGAGCACCCCATGGTGAACAACTTGATCTTGCAAAGCCTTTATCTGTCAACTCTTGCAACTGTAACTTCAACTCTTTCAACTCTGTTGGAGCCATTTTGTAAGGAGTAATAGATATCGGTACAGTACCGGGAGCTAACTCAATACTGAACTCAACCACTCTAACTGGTGGTAGTCCTAGCAATTCCTCAGGAAAAACATCCAGGTACTCACATACTATCGGCACTGACTCAATATTTAACTCTGTTTCTCTATCATTCATCACAAAGGCCAGATATGCCTCATACCTTTTTCTTATGTATCTATGTGCTGTCATATGAGAAATCATTACCGGCGATTCAACTCGTTCATCTGATTCTATATGGAGAGTGTCCCCATTCTCACATCTCATCTCAATGTATTTCTTCCCACAATTAATTATTACATCATGGGCAGTCAACCAGTCCATACCAATAATGAGGTCAAACTCATCAAATGGTAACAACATAAGATTTGCTTTAAAGCAATGACCTCTAATCATTAATGGACAATCTTTACATACTTTATCAACTAACACACTCTTGCCTAAAGGATTAGACACCTTAATCATAAATTTTGTAGAATCTATAGGCATACTCATACCAGGTACTAATTTCATACAAATGTAAGAGTGTGTGGATCCGGGATCTATTAAAGCAATAACTTTGATATCATGAAGAGAAAAGGTACCTGTAATAACATCAGGAGAAGATGCCTCTTCACGAGCGTGAATGGCATAAGTCCTTGCAGGCGCTCTACTCTCGGGTCTCACGGCCTGCTCTCGAGGGTTACCTCTTTTACTTGTCCCACTTCTCGGGTTTCTTTGTGGTCTTCCTCGGGCCATACTCCCGGATCTCGGGTTCTGAGTTCTCTCTTCTTTCATCATCTCGGGACAATCTTTTATGTAGTGGTCTTGGGAACCACATCTAATCATGCGCTCAGCATTCTCCAAGATGACGTCTACCACACTATGGGCATTCAGGTCTATCAGATCGAATATTCCCTACACTTGCAACTGAAGTAGTCTGTGCTTTATTTCCCGAATACTGCTTACTCTTATCCTTTCTTGAAAATCCAGTGGAAGTAGCCGATCGAGTAGGGAAATCTCTTGACTTCTTGGATGAAGATTGGAATGACTTATTCCACTGCCTCTTTTTAGAGTCACGAGACTCCATTTCAGACTTTCTCTTCTCTTTTACTAGTTATTTGGCTTTACAAGCCCTCTCTACTAGCACAACAAATTCCTTTAGTTCTAGAACAGCAACAAACAATTTGATGTCCTCATTTAACCCGTCTTCAAATCTTTTACTCATGATGGCCTTAGTGGACACGCATTCGCGAGCGTACTGACTGAGTCGTACAAACTCACGTTCATAATCAGTCACTGACATCTTGCCTTGTTTCAGTTCTAGGAATTCCTTCCTTTTCTGGTCCACAAATTTTTGACTGATATACTTTTTCTTGAACTCTTCTTTGAAAAATTCCCATGTGACCTTTTCCCTCGATACTACCGACGCAAGGGTGTTCCACCATTGATAAGTAGAATCTCTTAAAATAGAGACTACACACTTCATGCATTCATCAAACGTGCATGACATCTCATTAAATACCCTGATGGTATTTTCTAACCAGAATTCTACCTTCTCTGGATCATCATCTTTTCTAGCCCGAAATTCTTCTGCCCCATGTTTCCTGATCCTATCAATTGGGGGTTTATCTCCTCGTACCACCTCTACTACTTGAGGGGCTACTAGAGCAGGTTATGGAACAGGTGGGGGTGGAGGGGGTTGTGCATTCGGGTTCGTACGAACAAACTCTGTATACCACGTATTCATCATATGGAGAAAGGCTTCTCTAGCCTCTTCTCCTCCTCCTTGACTCACCGTAGTGGGTCTATTCTCATTCTCATTTGGCACCGTCCCTTCTGCGGGAGCTGGCGCGTTACTTTCTACATCATCCGCCACAGCTCTTTCAGGATCCATTTACTATATGTATAAACATAATTTAAGTCGTCAGGAGTCATCACGCTATCATTATAAAAACATTCTTACGTATGGCATGTATAGCTAGACTCGTGTTCATGCTACGTTAGTCCTAGAACCGACTAAACCTAGCTTTGATACCACTAAATGTAACACCCCATACCCGGGTCTAAGGCTAAGACCGGATATGAGACAGTACTATGCTTGAACTTTCTTAACATGCACTTATGGGCTATAAAATTTCGTTCCGAATTTAAAACTCCTCTTTCTTAGTCAAATCATACATTTCTTAGGCCTACGAGGCCTTACACAAATATCTGAAAACTTTCGGAACTTAATCGAAAACTTTTCTTTAAAGCAGGGTTCACACGCCCATGTGACTTGGAACACGCCCATGTACCTTTAAACACGCCCATGTCTTCCAACCGTGGGCAACACTGACTATATTCACACGGCCTTGACACGCCCGTGGGCTTAGACCGTGTGCTAATCCTTGATATACTGACTTAACCACACGGTCTGGGGCACACGCCCATGATCTAACCGTGTGTCATACACGACTCAAACAAACGGCCGTGGGATTTGCCCGTGGCCTATCCTGACTTAAAAATAATAAGGTACATGGTACGCACGGCCTAGACACACGGGCGTGTGTCTAACCGTGTAGGCATTTAGAGGCTATTTACCAAGCCAATTTCCACCCTGAAAATTCAAGACCAATTCAAGTTCAATTCAATACATTTCATGAACAATACTA
This sequence comes from Gossypium australe, assembly GCA_005393395.2. Classification (NCBI taxonomy): domain Eukaryota; kingdom Viridiplantae; phylum Streptophyta; class Magnoliopsida; order Malvales; family Malvaceae; genus Gossypium; species Gossypium australe. The sequence goes on along the minus strand of CM016619.1, from coordinate 85,420,226 downwards.
CATGCTTCATTGATCTAAATAAACATACATACTTAGTCAAATTTTTGGCCAATCACCTAGCCATATACAAAAGAATAATAACTTTATAGCCTATACAATGGCCTTTCTTAAAACATATTCTCAAAATGAATGCTTCCTATACATGCCATACTTAGTAAAATAACTTGGCTATACCAAAATAGAGATTGATAGTGTGCTACGAGCTCCGACTGATTCTTACATAGCTTGGCGGGACTGCATAGAAAGAAAGAATTAAAGACGTAAGCATTTAGCTTAGTAAGTTTGCATGTAAAGCACATATCAATATACTTGCTTAATATAAACCATTTGACATAACAATGGTATCATAAATTCCAGTTATAGAGCTTACTTACTCATACTGATTCTTACATGTCTCACGATACTTATTATTCTCATACTTGTAAGGTAAATAAGGTACCTGTATCACTTGATCACATTGATCAGCATACTTTAATATAACAAGTATGATCTCTAATTCATCATTCATAACATAAATAATACTCAATTTCAACTTGATAATAGCTTGGCTTACTTAGCTTCTTGTTATCTCATTTGCCCGATGAATTTCTGCGAATAACCGAGGATACTAAATCACGTCCCACATAACTTGATGCCAAAGCCATATCCTAGATACGGTCTTACATGGAATATCTCATCTTGGTTTCGAGGCCATGTCTTGACATGGACTTATACGAAGTCTTTCTCGTGGGTTCCCTTGGGAACTTACCATTGCCATGTCTTGATATGGACTTACTTGGTATCTTTACTTATGAACTGGTCAAAGCCGAGCCTTGGCTGGGGCTTACATGAAACCTTTCTTGTTCTCACCAATGCCATGCCTTGGCTTGGACTTACATGGGATCTCTTTCTCTTGATAGCTTTTCAATGACAAGACTTGCCTTGGACTTACATGATAACTTTTCAATGCTAAGCTTGCCTTTGACTTACATGATAGCTGTTCAATGCCAAGCTTGCCTTGGACTTACATGACAACTGTTCAATGCCAAACTTGCCTTGGACTTGCATGACAACTGTTCAATGCCAAGCTTGCCTCGGACTTACATGACAACTGTTCAATGCCAAGCTTGCCTTGGACTTACATGACAACTGTTCAATGCCAAGCTTGTCTTGGACTTACATGAAATCTCTGCTTGATTGCTGATGCCATGCCTTGGCTTGGTCTTATACGAACTTTTTTATCTCATGTGGTGGATCGAGTATCCTGGGAAATTTATCTTCAATCGGGACTTGCTCATACTTAATCTCATTGATTTCTTTGTTTAACATAACATTAAGCATTCTATGGTAATAATGTACTTTAGACTAAGCAATTCAATGATAGAAATCATAAAGCTTAGAAATCATACAAACTTACCTCAATATATAAAATGTATGTAGATATGCAATTTAGTCCTCGACTTTGTTCTTGCCCCGGTTTCAATCCGGGCTTCGTTTTTCTTGATCTATAATAATAAATAGATCATTTAATACTCTCATTAACTAAATTGACTCTTAACTGTTACTTTGGAAAAATTACTATTTTGCCCTTATACTTTCTCATATTTACACTTTTGCCCCTAGGCTCGTAAAATGATTTTCATTCAACTTTCTTAAACTTTATGCTAGGCTGATTCATTTTCTCTACTATAACCATCATCAATTCTCACTATTTCTAATATGTATGCCCAATTTTTATAACTATTACAAATTGGTCCATACTATCATTTTTTTCATGAAATTCACTAAGGAAAAGATGTTTATCTAACATCAAACTCTCATAAACTTCCATAAAACATCATTTAACAAGCATATCATTCATGGATAGATTTTTGAACATGCATCTTAGCTCATTTTATAGCTAACAATAGCTAATTCATAATACGAAAACTTCAAAAATATGAAAAATATTAAAAACGGGGCTAAGATGAACTTACTAGCAAGCTTGAAAAAAATGAAGAACCCTAGCTATAGAGTCTCCAAATTTTCGACAATGGGAGGAAGAAGATGAATCGATTTTTATCATCTTTCTCCTATTTTAATCATATATTAGACAAATGACTAAAATGCCCTTCTCTTTAAAAATTTCCATTTTACTAACTCATGACCAATTTTGTCCAAAATTATAATTTGGGAAATTTTCTATTTAAGGACTTCTAATTATTATTCTAAAGCTATTTCATGCTAAAAGATTCTAGAAACTCATATTTTGTAACTTTTGCAATTTAGTCCTTTTGGGCCAATCAACCTCAATTTAATAAAATTGCTTCATGAAACTTTTACACTAGCATGCAAACATGGCATAAACCTTAAAAACTCATATATTCACCTCAGATTTGTGGCCTCGCACCACTATTCTGACTAGGCCCTAAATCGGGCTGTTACATGCATAATATATATGGCTTGTGACTTGTTGAGAATTGGTACTTTGTTTAAATAGCTTATATGACTATTGATGCTAATTATAAAGTGGCATTTTCGTACCAAATGGTTGTGTTTTCGTAAGTAAGTTATATGGTATGTATTGATACAAATATGCATGCAAGTTAGTTGATTATTTGGTCAAATTGAATACATGTTTAGACATGTTTATATATTATCATTTGAGGTGCCTAAGGGTATATTGGTTGTATAATGATATACCATTTGTTTATGGCTAGTTTATGCTTGATTTGGATTCCTTGTTGATAAACCGTAAAAGTAACATATTTTAAGCCCACATTTAGCATGCTTTTGGGTGATTTATCCTTTGATTTATGTAAAAAGGTGCTCTTAATCCTTTCTTTTCATGTTTTATACTCAGGAAAGCACTCGAGGATGAAAAAAAGGAAAACGAGCCCAAAACGAATTAAATGGACCATATCACGAAATCCACACGGCCTGGGCCCTAGCCACACGGCCGTGCCTCATTCAACAGGCTCGAACATGGCCTGGCCACGACTTACACGGGCGTGTGCCATGGGTGTGTCCCTGCCGTAGGAAAGAAGAGTTTCACTCGGATTTGGATACTTAGGGGCAAAGAAACACAGTCCAATCCTACTCAAACACCCTAGTAGGAATTCTACTTGATTTAGGATGCTTAGGTGCCAAGTAAGGCATCTCAAAGTCTATATAAACACTGAAGAAGAGTTCGGCAGAAGCCGGAGCCCAAGGCTTTAGTCAGGAGGCAGTTAGCTAGGCTAAGGAGCCGAGCCAGAGAGGTCAGATTTGTGGAGATTTACTCGAAGAGAGCCAGTTGATCCATCTCAAGTAGCCGGAATTATACTCAAGACGGAGGATCTCTCCTTCAATTCCTTTTGGGGGTTTTAGGGATTTCTTATGTTTTGTTTTATCTTTTCTTTGGAGATGTCTTCTTTTATTGTTATGAACTAAACCCTCAGATACCTGAGGGGGATGAAACCTAAAATGAATCTTGTTATCATTTGTTGAACTATATGATAAATATTTGACTTGTTCTTAATTATGTGTTCTTAATTCTTGTGTTGATATTTCCGGGATATTAATTCAAGTATGATGTGCTTAGGTGGAGGAGCAAAAGTCCCTGCCTAAGAGTAGATCTAGCATAATTAAGCAGAGTTGATCGCGTACCTAGAGATAGGAAGACGAGATTTTGTCGGATTAGGGTGAAACCTAATATGGGAGTCCATAGATCGAGTTAATGCAATTCTAGGGGTTTTAATTAGAAAGAGATTTCAATTAATCAACCTAGGGTTAGACGTTAGTCACATCGAGAGAGGGATTAATATAACTTAGGGAATCTTACGGATCAAGTCAAGTGAATAAATCGTCTGGTTCAGAGTTAGATAACAAGTGAAGTCTAGGTGGATTCTTCCTTGGGTGTCATTTTAATCAATTGGTTTCTCTCAAGTTATTTTCCCAAATTCTTTTTCTTTGTCTTTGCATCTTTAGTTTAGTAGTTAACTAGTATCGACTAGATAAACAATCCCTTAATTCTTAGGCTAAATAATAGAAAGAGAGTTAGTATTAGTACTTTTGGTTCCTTTGGGTTCGACATTCCGGTCTTGCCTAAACTATACTACTGTTCGATAGGTGCGCTTGCCTCAAAAATCGTTGTCAGAGTTAGTTTCTAGGTTCGATCATTCTTTTTATAAATTTTAAGACTCGACAGACACGATCACTTGTTATGGCTTGTATATATATGCAATGTTAATTGTAGGTACATGCTTAATTGATTGAGAAAAATGGCATGTAAAATGGCCTATTTTCGTCCACACGGGTGTGTGTCTCAATCGTGTGTGACACATGGCCAGGTGACATGGTCGTGTGTCCCCTATAAGTTTTCAAAAGATTGCAAGTCAGGTTGTTACATGGCCCAGCACCCGACTTGGCACACGGGCGTGTGTGGTTATTTCGAAGGGTACATGGCCTGGCACACGGACGTGTGGCTTGGCCCTGTGACCCAAGTCAATGAGTTACATTGGTTTGGACACGGGCTGGGACACGGTCGTGTGTCCCTATTTGAAATGTCCACACAGTTTGAGGCACGGGCGTGTCTATTGACCGTGTAAGTCACACGACCTGGCCACACGATCGTGTGACCCCTGCAGTGTTGAAAATTTTCATTGTTTTCTGAAAAATTCTCTGAGTTTCCTATTTAGTCCTTATTGTTTCTAACACATATTTAGGGCCTCGAGGGTTCGTATAAAGGACAATATGTATGTTTTGACTTGGTTTTAATATGTTTATTGCTATGATATGAAATGTTTGAAATTTCTGTCCTTTTGAATTGCAAACTCCAGTAATGCTCCGTAACCCTATTCCAGATACGGATAAGGGTTAGGGGTGTTACACTTATTGGTATCAAAGCTATGATTTAGTCGATTCTTGGACTGAACATAGTGTATACGAGTCTAGGTATATATGCCATTATATAACCTGTGATAGTGTGATATCTCCTGACTGTTTTAGAGTATGTTTTCATATAGCAATGACATCCAACCAAGCTGACTCCGATGAAGTAGAGAGTAACGCTCAAGCCTCCGTTCATGGAGTAGCATCGAGTGGTACAAGGACCATACCTGAGGGTCGGGGAGGAGAGGCTAAGGAAGCCTTCTTTCAGATGATGAATGAATGGTTTAACGAGTTCATACGGACGAACCTGATTGCTCAACAACCTCCACCCTCTCCTGCTCCCCAACCGGTTCCTGTTATTCCTCAAGGTATGGAACCTATACGAGTCAGTAAGCCACTTATTGATAAGATCTGTAAATACGGGGCTAAAAAATTCTGAGCTACTGCTGAAGATGATCCTGAAAGAGCTGAATTCTGGTTAGAGAATACAATCAGAGTTTTTGACGAATTATCTTGTTCACCGACCAAGTGTGTCAAGTGTGCGGTATCATTATTGAAAGATTCGGCTTACGAATGGTGGAACACGTTGATTTCAGGCAAACCTTCTTCATGTAAAACCTGCTTGATTTAGATCGGAAGAATCGTACGGTTTTATGAAACCATGTGTATATGGCTCGAATCCGTAGTCAATCCTATTTCCGATAGGAGCAGTTGACAATTGAATCCAACTTTTTCCATTATTTTCGTATCCGTAATAGTGCAAAAGGAAAGCCTGGCTCCAAGTTGTTAGTACTGAAAGAGCCATCAGTTGGGAATTCTTTCAAACTGAGTTCCGAAAGACATATATTAGTCAAAGGTTTCTAGATTAGAAACATAAGGAATTTCTCAAGCTCAAACAGGGTCATATGTCTATAATAGAGTACGAGCGGGAATTTGCCAGATTGAGTAAATATGCCCGAGAATGTATTCCAACTGAAACTGATATGTGTAAAAGATTTGAAGAAGGGTTAAATGAAGATATAAAGCTACTAGTTGGAATTCTTGAGTTGAAAGAATTCGTTGTATTAGTTGACCACGCACATAAAGCCGAAGAGCTGAGTAAAGAGAAAAGACATGCTAATTTTGAAGCTACAGACTCAAGAAAGAGATAAACTAGGAAGCCATATCAGTCGAAACATCACAATCGTTCTATAGCTTCAGTGGGGTACTCCAGTAGAGACAGAGGCAATCGATGTTCGAGTCCTAAACCTTAGGCTACATCTGTAACAAGTGTGGGTAGTGTCAAAGATGTTTGGCCCGAGTGCAAGCACTGTAAAAGACCACATTATGGTGAGTGCAGATTAAAGAACGGAGCATGTTTCAGGTGTGGTCCCTTAGACCACTATCTTAAAGATTGCCTAGAGAAATCCGAGAAAGAAAAAGTTTAGACTACGAGGCCGAGCAATACTGCTACTAGAGGTAGACCACCTTGTAATCCAAGACATGTGAGTGGTAGCCACGGTGTAACAAAAGATTCTGCTGTGAGATTCGAGGCACGAGCACCAACTAGGGCTTATGCTATTCACGCACAAGAGGATGCTTCTACGACAAATGTTATTACCGGTACTTTTTTTATTTTTGATACTAATGGTACTGGTTTGATTGATCCAGGATCAACTCATTCTTATGTGTGAATGAGTTTAGTAACTAATAAGAATTTACTTGTTGAGTCCACTAAATTCGTGGTTAAAGTGTCGAACCTCCTAGGTCAGTATGTGTGTAACAACTTATTTTTAGACGAATCAAAACAATGGTTTTGGGACCACAATTCGATGTCAAAACATTTATTTTATTATTATTTCAAGTTTTACAACATGATTGAATGATTGTGTGAAAGTTTCGTTCAGAAATTTTATCGTTTGAATGGTCAATTTGATAAAAAGGACTAAATCGCGTAAAGTGTAAAAATGGAGATCCATTAGCTAAAGGTATCTAATAGCTGATAAACCATAATTTATACATATTTTAACCCCATGATTGGCTTATTTTTGGATGAATTTTCATTAGATTTGATGAATTCGATGCTCCTAATCCGTTAATTTCATGTTTTACACTCAGGAGAGCTTAGGGAGTCGAAAAGAACAAGAAATGGGCCAAAAAGGGACAAAATGGGCTTACCTCAGAAATTAACACGGCCTAGACTATCAGACCACACAGCCGTGTGTTACGAGCAGAATAGAACATGGCCTAAGTTATCAAACACAACCGTGTGGGACAAACAGAATCAAGCACGGGCTAAGACTATCGAACACGGGTGTGTCACACGGGCGTGTCCTTACCAAACCCAAGTTTAATTCTATTCGGAAAAGGCTACTTGTGGGCCAAGAAAGGCGTCCCAAAGCCTACATAAACACCCTGGGGGAGGACCTAAAGAGGGGCGCAGAGTAGGAAGCAAAAAATACTCGAAGACAGCCATAAGAAGCAGCTTGGAAGAAGGATCTCCATCAAGACTGAAGATCTCCTATCAACTTCTCTTGAAGTTTTTGGGTTTTCTTATGTTTTGTAGTTTTCCTTATTTTAAGATGTTTTCCTCTATTAGTATGAACTAAATCCCTTAAATACGTAAGGGGATGAAACCTAAGTCGGATCTTATTATTATTTGATTTATAAGATAAATACTTGTTCTTATTCTTAATTGTGAGTTCTTATTCTTGTTTTGATAATTCAGGTTATTGATTCAAGTCGAATGTGCTTATTCAGAGGAGCAAAAGTCTCTGTTTAAGAGTAGATCAACACAATTAAGCGAAGTTGATTGCAACCCTAGAAATAGGGCGACATAAATATGCCAGATTAGAGTCAAATCTAATAAAGGAATCCATAGATCGAGTTAATGCGACGATAGGGGTTTTAATTAGAAAGAGATTTCAATTAATCAACCTAGAGTCAGTTGTTTTTAGTCTTGAAAGAGATATTAACATAAATAAGGGATTTCTACAAATTAAGTCAAGTGAATAAATCATATGAATCAGAAGTAATAAGTGAAGTCTAGGTGGATTCTTCCTTGTGTATTGCCTCTCTCATAAAGTTGTCTAAAAAGTATTTTCCCAATTCATTCTCTGTCGTGTTTTTAATTAGTTTTAGTTTAAAAGAAATCACTCCAATTCTTAGGCTAGATAATAAGAAGATAGTAATTACAAGTACTCTTGGTCCTTGTGGATACGATATTACTGGTCTTACCATAACTATACTATTAAACGATAGGTGCGCTTGCCTTTATTGCGATTATAGTTAGTTAGAGACACATCTAGTTTTTGGCGCCGTTGCCGGGACTGAGATATTAAGAACACTAAATTTTTATTACTTTAGCCATTTTTATTTTATTGCAATTTATTTTTATTTTTATTTTTATTTTGACTTTTCTAATTTTACACTTTCTTTGCTTTTGGCAGGTATTTTTAATTTATGACTAGAAGGAACCCGTCAGGACCATTACTTTTTGACATTGAGATAGAAAGTACAGCTCCCAAAAATCGAAGAGAGGAACAAAGCTAAACTGTGGTTGAACTCGTTACCACGAGGATCAATCACTACATGGGAGCAAATGAACGAAAAATTTTTGTTAAAAAATTTCCGCCGGCTAAAACGGCTAAATTGAGGAATGATATCTCTTCTTTTGTGCAGATGGATTTAGAAACACTTTACGATGCATGGGAGAGATACAATGATCTACTGAGAAGGTGCCTACACCATGGATTACCATTTTGGCTATAGGTTCAAACCTTTCACAATGGTGTGAACCCTTCAACTAGGCAGTTGATTGATGCAGCCGCCGACGATACAATAAACAATAAAACACCTGAGGCTACCTACGAATTCATTGAAGAGATATCATTGAATAACTATCAGTGGCAAGTTATGAGGACGAAGCCAACAAAGGCAGCCGGTGTTTTCAACCTCGACGCAGGTTTGTGTGGTTAAATAAAAAGATTGATGATTTGTGTGGTTCTTCGCAGGTACATCCAGTGATGCAGTGCAATACAAATGGAGGAGAGACGAGCAATACAGAATATCCATCCTACAACCCTGGCATAGAAAGTGAACAGATGAACTATATGGGTAATAATTCTAGACCTCAGAATAATCCCTACAGTAACACTTACAATCCAGGTTGGAGGAACCACCCAAACTTCTCATGGGGTGGTCAACGAAATCAGAGACAGTAGTCCCCTCCAGGCTTTCAACAGCAACCCTACCCATAAGAGAAGAAGCCAAACCTTGAAGAGATACTAATAAAATTCATCGTGGTGTCAGAAACCTATTTCCAAAACACTGAAACAACACTCAAAAATTAGCAAGCGTCGATTCAAGGGCTCGAGAACCAAATAGGACAGCTTGCTAAACTAATATCTAAACGGCCACAAGGTAACCTACCAAGCAAAACTAAAACTAACCCAAAGGAGAAACTTTATGCCATTACTACTCACGATAGTGAAGGGTTAGACGAACCAAAACTGAGGCAAGAAAATGTGATAGATAACGATAAGGTTGAGGTAAGCCATAATAAACCAACACTGGTAAATACAGAGTACAAACCTCGTGTGCCATATCCCAATGCGACGAAGAAAGCCCGCACAGATGAACAATTCGGTAAATTTCTAAAACTTTTAAAAAATTACATATTAACGTACCGTTTATTAAAGCTCTTTCGTAGATGCCCAATTTAGTAAAATTTTTAAAAGAGCTTCTAACAAACAAACGGAAGTTAGACGATGCATCACATGTGGAACTAAATGCAGTTTGCTCAACAATTTTGTAGAATAAACTACGCAGCAAGTTAAAAGATCCAGGGAGTTCTACGATTCCTTACTTAATTGGTGATTTATCTATTAATAATGCTTTAGCTGATTTAGGGGAAAGTATCAATGTTATACCTTATAAAATGTTTAAACATGTAATATCCTGAATTAGGGGTTATTTGTGATTGTATTGTTTTGCATGAGTTCAGATTGTCATGTTGTTAAGTGAGATGTTCTAGGGCTTAGGAATAAGCCAAGGGTAGGCTCGAGCTATAGGAAAATTTTTATTTTAAGCTTTAGTTAAAGGGAGTTGAAGGAGCTAGGGGTTAAGAGTAATTCGTGGGGAATTTTAGCACAAGAATTGGCTTGGTAAAGTGGCAAGGAGGCACCACTTAGAGCCTTGAAGGTGACGCCACAAGTAGTGTGAGGGGGCTTAGGTTCGAGTCCCATGGATGGCAGTAAGGTGACTTTTATTTTTGCTTTTGTATGGCATGTGTTGGTCAAATTTTATTTATGGTAAGGATGGACTTTTTCACTTATAGATAGTAGACTAAGGAAAAAGGCAAGTGTTTATTTAAGTAATGAAATCCTAAGCTTTTGGTATGATAAGGGAACATAAGGCATGGATTAAGGGATGAGGTTTGGAAACTTTTTAATGGTATTTTGTCCATGAACATGGACGGTTTTGTGGACTAAGGGAGGAGCCGATTTTGTGGTGGGTTTTGGGAAAAGTTGGTAGCTTGGGAGAAATTTCATTTTTTGGTCTTTTTGCTCACCCAAAAGCAATAGTGTTTCTCTCATCTCTTCCTCTTGGCCGAATATGCATAGTGAGGGTTGGGAATTCTTTTTGTGCTATTTTGTTGTCTAGAAAGCTTGAGTGTTTTTCTTTTGGAAACTGAAATAGGAGATCACTTGTGCACTATTTTCTTTCTTGACCTTAAGCCGAAACCATTTGTGCATCTTCTTCTCTTTTACCTTGCTAAGGCCGAACCTACTACTCTCCCATCTCTCTCCTTGTCTTTTCCATTTTTTTTTGCTCAAAGCCGAAAGTACCATCTCTTCCCTTTCATCTTTTTCTTTCTCTCAAACTCTTGTGCCGAAATCCTCTCCACCTTCCTTTGTCGAATTCCCTCTCTTCCATTTTACTTTCTTTTTCTTCCTCTTTTCCGCTCTAGCCGAATTTTATTTGTTGTCTTTAATCAACCATAGCCGAAACTCCCTTCATCACTCAACCATTTTGCCGAAATCTCCCTCTTTCTTCTAGTTTTGTTTTGGCCAAATATCAACCAAGAGTGGATCTTCTTTGGGTTCTCCTCTATTCAGTTTTGGAGAAGGGTAAGTGTTCTTGGTCAAAACTTCATTCTTACTCTCTCTCTTTTTCTTTGTCGGCATGTTTAAACAAAAGCCTAAATCCGGCATTTGTTGATGCGTGGCTAATCATCTTTAGGAACCGATTTCTTCTAGGTTCTTCGGGATTGTCGAAGCAGTCGATTTAAGCCCTATTCTTTAGCGATCGAAGTTGGTAAGTCAAGTGGTAAGGATATCTATATTGGTTCATCATTCTTTAAGTTGTTGAAAAGCCGAAGGCTATTGGGACTAAGATTTATTGGTATGGTCGAATGGCCTTGTTAATGGTTTTGTGGTTTGGCCGAATGTAGGACAGGGAGATCTAGTGCGGTAGATCGGGACTTTAGGATTTAGTGATTTCGCTAGTAACAGGTGTGTAACTTACACACTTTATAACTAAGTAAATATGTTAATAATCTGAATGTGTTAAAAGCCGGAAACTATGTAGATCTTGATATGTTACCTATTGGGTATGAGCAAGGATTCGGGTAAGTTCGTTTCGATATGATTTTGCTATATGTTGTTTAATACCATGATCTATGATATACTTACTGTATGTTCATATTTGAGCATGATGGCATGATTTGCATAATATTTGCACCGTTATGGGTGATATGAGAGGAGGGGGAAGATTTGATATCCGTGTGTTTGGGACACCAGAGGTTTGGCACCTCCAGTGGTTTGGTACCACAGATTATTTCGTGTCTTTGGGACACCAGAGGTTTGGCACCTCATAGCGACTCGTCCCAGTGGCTTAGTACCACAGTGGGTTGGCCCCACAGTTGACATATCGGGATCGTCGCCAGTGATTTGGTATCACACGTGGGTTGACCCCACACTTGGATTATTGTTATTTCGTGACTTTGGGTCACCAGAGGTTTGGCACCTCATAGCGACTCGTCCCAGTGGCTTAGTACCACAGTGGGTTGGCCCCACATTTGTTATGACGGGATTGTCGCCAGTGATTTGGTATCACAACGTGGGTTGGCCCCACAGATGGATTATTCGTGACTTTGGGTCACCAGTGGTTTGGCACCACACTATTATTGGATATCGTGACTTTGGGTCACCAGTGGTTTGGCACCACCAGTGGTTTGGTACCACACGGGGTAGAAACGGAGTTACGGATGGCTAGGTTTGGGTGCATTACATATATTGCTTGGTTATAATTTGTGTAAGTATGTGGCATTAACCGGGAGGGGGATTATGCACTGAGTCTTGGTGACTCACCTTCTCCCTTATCTTTTCAGGTGATTCATAGATCACGGATGAGGAGCCGGATGGACTCGAGGTGGCCATGCAATAGAAATTCGGTTTTACACGAACTTTGGTTTGGGTACTTTATTTTATTTAAATACGGTTTTTTTATATTTATTAGGATTTGTAATAAGGCCTTTTAAATTATGTTTTGAATTAGTCATATGCTTTGGATTAGACTTCGAACATGGTTAAGTAAATTACTTGATTAATTTTATAATATGTACGCAACATTTTCTAAACTACAAAACGCAAAGGTTTTCAAAACTTTACCATCGGGTAATACAAATCACTTGATAATAAATGACAACTCAAATGTTTTCGACAACTTAAATGGTTTCCAAATTTAAACTTTCCACACTTAAATAGAAATGGTTTTCAAATTAATCATTTGGGTTTCTTTTAAAATTACATAAAGGTTTTTCTAACCTATGGATCGACAACTAAGTTTTAAAGTTTTATTTCCGGGATTTCAAAGTAAACTATCGGTTTTTAACTAGTCATGCACCTGATTTCTACAAACATAGAACATCAAAGAGTTTTCACTAAAATTTAATCGGTAACTCGATTTTCTTCAAAACGTTTTCCTCTGTGACATGCCAGATTCGGTCGTGGTGTGTTGACCGGGTTTGGGGTGTTAGAAAATAGTTAGGTCTTGGGAAACCCAAACAAACTAGGATGAGCGTTCAATTGGCTGATAAAACCATTAGATTTCCTAGGGGTATAATCGAAGATGTGCTAGTCAAAATTGATAAATTCATATTCCCAGTAGACTTTGTTAACGTGGATAAGGATAGTGACGTTCCTTTAATTTTAGGAGAACCCTTTTTAGCAACTGCTAGGACCATTATTGATGTTGGTACAGGGGAATTAATACTTCGTGTAGGTGATGACATGACTAAACTCCAAGCACGTGATTCTGTTAGAATATCTAGTGATCAAGATGATACAAGTCCTGTTAATATAAGTGAACTAAATGTTAAAACTTCTTTGCAGAAAATTTCTCAGAAAAAGATGACAGAGCCATGGTCTAGCTCTCATATTGAGAACAGAACTGTTCATGAGGAAAGAACATTACAAATCGATGAACTAGATGAATGGCGGACACACATCAAGGAGAAACTAAAAAAACACGATGAACCAAAGCGACTCCATGACAAACTTAAGGATGGGACAAACCAATTTAAGATTGGGGATCATGTATTGTTGGATAGAACATACCCTCGAATCACCACTTCAGCCCTTAATACAAATAGAGCAATCCCTTTCGCGGTACTCAATGTTTTCCCATACAGAACAGTCGAGGTAACTAATCCTAAGTTCGGCACTTTTCAGGTAAACACTACTCAACTAAAACTATATATTGATAAAAGAACTGATAGCAAGAGAGAGGAGTGTCAACTCCTCAAACCATCATAACCACGCAAATGAGAGGTAAGTCTAGCTTAAGACTTTAAACAAGCATTTCTCGGGAGGCAACCCGAGCACTAATCTCACTAATGTCCATATTTTTTATTTTTAGCATCTAACTAAATACTAACCAAATTAGTAGGCACAGGTTTCCCTACCCACACGGCTTTGCACACGGGCGTGGTCGTGGCCGTGTGGACACCACAAGTAAGTACACCAGCGTGTGACACGCCCGTGCCTATAAGTCATGGTCGATACTGATCAATCAATATGGGCGTGGAAACCTCTACACAGGCGTGGGAGAAACGAACGAAGCATCACACGGCCGTGCGATTCGGCCGTGTGACCTAACACACCCAAGGCACACGGGTAGGTCACACGGGCGTGGGTCGCGACCATGTGTCCCAATCTCTATTTAAACCCCCTTCTCCTATTCACTTTCTTCCCCAAATCTTCTCCCCCCAAACCCTAGCCACCACACCCCTTTTCCGACCACCGCCTCCTCACTTCATTTTCTACCTTCCTCCCTTCTTCCCCAGCCATAAAACCCCCTTTTTCCCTTTTCTTTTCCCGTTGTCTTTCTTCCTTCTTTTCCCTTCCCCCTTTTCCTTATTCCTTCTTTACACCACCACCACACCAACCACCATCCTTGCCACCGTTGGTCACTCTTTTCCCCCTTTATTTTTGAATTCATATCTATTTTCCATTATTTATTATGTATTTTTATTTTTATTTTCTTTATTATTTTGTTGTTATTCTTCATGCCATTTAGATTTAGCTTAGGGTACCATAAGTTCATGCCGACTGCTTCATTTATTCGATTTCAAAAGGTTCGAGGTGCTCCCGGAGTATCCTCCCCCACGTTCACCTCTGCCCAAATTTATCAGGCTTCTTTTCACGGATTCCATCCAAAATTTAGGAAGTTTCACTTTTCTCCCTATCTTATGATTTTCTATATTTTACATTGAGGACAATGTACATCTTAGTGTGGGGAGGTTAATTATAGTATTATTAGAAAATCCTGAATTATGTCTTGTTCTTAAGTAAATTTTCTCATATTACTAATTAGAATAAAACTTCTATTGACTTATGATTGTCATTGATATGTTTTGGATTAAGTCATAGATAATTGTGCATTGATGGTTTAAACTTTAAGACATTAGAGGATCAAGCATGATAAGTCGATTTTCAAAATTAAATATTTTGTTAGGTTGTTTCCCTAAATTTAAATATTACTTTGAAGTTTGAAATTTGCAAGGTTGAAATCAAAAACCATAATTTTTGTGAGATTTTGAGCCTTTTAGAGCATATATTTTTCTTGCTCAGTTTATTGTTGGTTATGAGTGTGTCAATATTGATTTGTTATTCTAGAACTTGCTTCGATTATGCATGTCGAGACCACACTTTTGATTTGATATACTGAGATGATAAAGGCATCTAAGTTTTAACCCACTTATTCCATTAAAAGCCTACCTTCATAATAAGCCCTAATGAACCCTTTTGAGCCTAATAAACCGTTTTCTTGACTCACTCATTAATATTAACCCAAAACCCAATTTTTGCTTCTTCTACTTTATCGACACCCCTTTTGTCGAGATTTGATTTGATCAATTGCCTAACTACATTCTTTATTGTTCCTATTCTTAAAAAAAAAAGAGGAAGTTGGAAATTTATTCATTATTAATTTTAAGAGCTTAAACTATTAATTTCACATCTTTAGAAGAAGCTCGTGTTATTAGTGAAAATTTTTCAATCGATATAATTATTTAGTATTAGTTCATTTTTTCTAGTTAGGTAAATTGTCAATTCAATCTTGATTCTAACCCTTTAATTTAGCCTTTATCCACACCTCTAAAAAAAGCCCCATTACATCCCTTTTTAAGAACTTTTGATTTGTATATTGTATCATTTCACAGTGGTGGAGATTTGACTTTCATGCAAGCTTATGGTAGTAACCTCTCATGTTTGACTTGTGAGTGCTTAATTTGAACCTTAAACACTTTGAATGATTTGAGTGAATCTTTAGTGAGGATGTCAATTCTTGTCGGTTTTAGATCAAAGGTAATTATTTAGATAAGGGGAAACACCTAATGTTTTCGTGCTACAAAAATTTGTGAATTCAATTGTTTGAATCTTTAAGGACTCTTTTAGCTAAATTATCAATGTATAAATTATCTGTGAATTGTGATGAGACATTATTGATTAGAATTATAAATTGAGAAAGTTGATTTTAATGGTATGTTGAGGATTTTGCTTGAGGATAAGCAAATGCTTAAGTGTGGGGATATTTGATAAACCATAATTTATACATATTTTAACCCCATGCTTGGCTTATTTTTGGATGAACTTTCATTCGATTTAATGAATTTGATGCTCTTAATCCGTTAATTTCATGTTTTACACTCATGAGAGCTTAAGGAGTCGAAAAGAACGAGAAACGGGCCTAAAAGGGACAAAATGGGCCTACCTCAGAAATCAACACGGCCTGGACTATCAGACCACACGGCCTAAGTTATCAAACACGGCCGTGTGGGACAAACAGAATCAAGCACGGCCTAAGACTATCGAACACGGGCGTGTCCCTACCAACCCAAGTCTAATTCTATTCAGAAAAGGCTACTTGTGGGCCAAGAAAGGTGTCCCAAAGCCTATATAAACACCCTAGGGGAGGACCTAAAGAGGGGCGCATAGTAGGAAGCAAAAAATACTCGAAGACAGCCATCGGAAGTAGCTTAGAAGAAGGATCTCCATCAAGACTGAAGATCTCCTATCAACTTCTTTTGAAATGTTTGGGTTTTCTTATGTTTTGTAGTTTTCCTTATTTTAAGATGTTTTCCTCTATCAGTATGAACTAAATCCCTTAAATACCTAAGGGGATGAAACCTAAGTCGGATCTTATTATTATTTGATTTATAAGATAAATACTTGTTCTTATTCTTAATTGTGAGTTCTTATTCTTGTTTTGATAATTCAGGTTATTGAGTCAAGTCAAATGTGCTTATTCAGAGGAGCAAAAGTCCCTATTTAAGAGTAGATCAACATAATGAAGCGGAGTTGATTGCAACCCTAGAAATAGGGCGACATAAATCTGTCGGATTAGAGTCAAGTCTAATAAGGGAATCCATAGATCAAGTTAATGCGAAGGTAGGGGTTTTAATTAGAAAGAGATTTCAATTAATCAACCTATAGTTAGTTGTTTTTTGTCTTGAAAAATATATTAACATAAATCAGGGATTTCTACGGATTAAGTCAAGTGAATAAATCATATGAATCAGAAGTAATAAGTGAAGTCTAGATGGATTCTTCCTTGGGTATTGCCTCTTTCATAAAGTTGTCTAAAAAGTATTTTCCCAATTCATTCTCTGTCGTGTTTTTAATTAGTTTTAGTTTAAAAGAAATAACTCCAATTCTTAGGCTAGATAATAAGAAGATAGTAATTACTAGTACTCTTGGTCCTTGTGGATACGATATTACCGGTCTTACCATAACTATACTATTAAACGATAGGTGTGCTTGCCTTTATTATGATCATAGTTAGTTAGAGACACATCAATAGCTTTGGAATCTTAATTTAGAGGTCCTGATGTTTTAATTAGACCATTACAATGGTAATTGGACATTTATGGACATGTTATTAAATGTTTTAAAGGTTAATTAGTAAGGTTAATTTGGTAATATGTTTAATAAAGGTTAATTAATTAAAACAAAACACAAAATTATTCTTATTATCATCATCTTTGGCCGAATGAAGCATGAAGAAAAGATAAATTAGGGTTTGAAAATTTTGGCTACTTCAGAGTTTAATTGTAAGTCCGTTTTTGTCTCGTTTTTAATGATTTCTATGTTTTTGTGATCGTTGCAACTAGTACTAGCTAGTCAAGGACTATTTTGCAAAAATTTTAAAGATTTTGAATGATTCCATTGATGAATACATGTGTATTTTGAAGTTTCTTGATAGATTATGAATGCTTGTTAATAGATAAACAAGTTTTGTTAAGTGATTTTTAGTGAAAATGTAAAATAGGGATTAAATTGATAAATGTGTAAAGTTAGAGGTTAAAATGTGAAATAAATGAAAAATATGGGCTACTAGGGGCATAATAGTAATTCGGCTAGCATGGGTATAATTGGAATTTCATTAATTCGTGATTTTGTGTAGTAAGGACTAAATTGTGAAAAATGTGAAAGTTTAGAGGCAAACGTGTAAAATAGCCCTTATGTATATTTTGGATTGAAATGAATAAATAGATGATTAAAAAAAGTTAATTTTGAATATATTTAGATCAAGAAAGGAGAAATATGGAATTAGATTCGGGAAAGAACAAAGTTACGGAATAGTTGACTCGATTCACTATTTTAGCAACCGAGGTAAGTTCGTATGTTATAATTTCATTTCAAATGTATTCTATATGCTTTGATATAGCATAAATTGTGATTATGTGACTACGAACAAGTTTGGAAGTGATTCGACGATAATTTGACTATTTGAAAATCCCGATTGAGCCTTAGGAATAGTTTAGGATACTAGTGACATGTCATTAGGGAATACAGTGAGTTGGCTTCGGGCCATGATATAGCACTTTGTGTGCGAGATAAACTAATTTGGCTTCAGGCCATGATATAGTACTTTGTGTGTGAGATAAATCGATTTGGCTTCAGGCCATGCATATCGGCTGATTTGGCTTCGGGCTATGACATCAGTATTTTGAGTAATTTACCTTGATTTGGCTTAGGGCCATGGTATAGGTACTTATCGTGTGAGACTCTTGAGTATCTGGCTTCTATTTTGAACGGTTCAATGGATAAATGTGAGGCGAGAATGTGTATGAGATTTGTACGAGTTTGTACAGGTATGTGCATAAACTATTTTAGCATTGAATTATATTTATACAGGAAAAGTATATAGTTTTGTGGATGAGTGTTAGAAAGGTTTGTTAGTTAATATAAGATACATGCTAATGTAATGAAATTATTGAATTATATTTATGTGGATACATCAAGTTATTTCATACGAGCTTACTAAGCTTTATAGCTTACTTTGTGTATTTTCCCATGTTTTATAGTGGTATTGAAGATAGCTCGAATTCGGGGATCGTCGGAGATCGTTTCACACTACCAACTATCACTTGGTACCTTTAAACTTTTGTATTTTAAGTATATGGCATGTATAGGCATTTTGAGTCATCTTGATCACGGGTTGATAATGATTTTGGTTATTTGTAATGACTTGTAATTGCATAAGTTTTGGTTTGTAAATATGGTCTTGAGATTTTCCTTAATTTGGTGGATTTGGTTATGAGCATATATGTGCTTATATAGTTGATATTTTGATTCATTGATGGATATGTGAATGGCTTCTGTTATGAGGCTAGTGGATATTGACAAAGTAAAGGTTAATTGGTTGATACTGGATTTGAATTGTATTTGTGAATTGGTGCAAAATGATGTATGTTTGGTAAAGGTTTAGCTAGTTGATTGGTATATGTGTTTTGGTATGTTTTGATTGAGAAAAACATAAGTTATAAGCATGTTGGTAGTTAGTATTGGAAATGGTATGAATTAGCCTTGATTGTGGCTAAATTAGATGTTCAATTGTACTATGGATTGGTTCCATTTTGGTTTTTTAGGTGAGCATAAGAGAGGGTGGCAAATTGGTTTGATAGATAGCCTATTTTTCTCCACACGGGTAGAGACACGGGCGTGTGTCTCAGCCGTGTGTGACACACGGTCATTTTACACGGCCGTGTGTCCCCTGGTGTTGAAATTGAATTGAAGTCAATATGGTCCACACGGTCTCACACAGGGGCGTATGATTGGCCCTGTGGCACAAGTCAGTATACCCTACAGGAATGGCACGGCCTAGCACACGGCCTAGTATAGGGGCGTGTATGGCCATTTCTAGGGCACATGGGCTAGTCACACGGGCGTGTGAGTTGGCCGTGTGACCCAAGTCAGAGAGTTACATGGGGTAGGACACAGGTTGAGACACGGCCATGTGTTCCCATTTTGAATTTTCACATGGCCTGTGACATGGGCGTGTCTGGTGGCCGTGTGAGACACACGGCCTGGTCACACGGGCGTGTGTCCCCTATTTTTAAGAAAAAATTTCATTGTGTTCTAAAAGTTTACAATGTTATCGGTTTAGTCTCGAACCACTCCCAATGCATGTTTAGGGCCTCGTAGGCTCGTATTAAGGACCATGTGATTAAATTGATGGATGACTACTTGAAATGTGAAAATCTATGCAGAGTTGAATGTTTAATTGTTTTTAAGTTCGGTAATACTCCGTAACCCTATTCTGGCGTTGAATACGGGTAAGGGGTGTTACAATGTGCTAGTTGATAAAGTTTGCAAGAATTGTCCTTTGATGACTCGAGGTTATAGTTTTCCGGCTGATTTGATGCTATTACTGTTTGGTGAATTTGATGTGATTTTGGGCATGGATTGAGTAACTCTACATGATGCTGTTGTAAACTGTAGATGAATGCTTATTGGATTGAAATGTTAGAATGGTGAGTGGGCTGCCTATTGTTATTTCAGCTATGTCAGTGCAGAAATATGGGAGAAAAGGTTGTAGTGCTTACCTTTCTTATGTAGTAGACTATAATGTGTCTGAATCGAAGCTTGAGTCAGTGCTAGTGGTTTGCAAGTATCCTGATGTGTTTCCAGAGGAGTTATCTAGATTACCGCTGATCAGAATAGTTGAGTTTGCTATTGAACTGGTACTAGGGACATCACTGATATCGATAGCACCTTATAGATTGACTCTTACTGAGTTAAAAGAGTTGAAAGCACAACTAGAAGAGTTGACAGATAGGGGTTTTGCTACACCTAGTTTCTCACCTTGGGGTGTACCGGTTCTATTCATTAAGAAAAAGGATAGATCGATGAGATTATGTATTGATTACCGTCAGCTTAAAAAAGTTACAATATTGAAAAAATATCCACTACCTCGAATTGACGATCTGTTTGATCAGTTGAAAGGTGCCACAGTATTCTCGAAGATTGATCTTTGTTCTGGTTATTATTCAAACGAACCCAGCTGCTCAACAACCTCCACCCCTCCTAATCCCCAACCGGTTCTCATAGCTCCTCAAGAAGTTGAGCTTTTAAGATTGAATAAGCCTCTAGTTGATAAGATTCGTAAACACGAGGCTGAAGAGTTTAGAGATAATGTTGATGATGATCCTGAGAGAGCCGAGTTTTGGCTTGAAAATATGATTCGAGTGTTTGATGAGCTCTCTTGCACACCAGCTGAATGTTTAAAATGTGCTATATCACTTCTGAGAGACACCGCATATCAGTGGTGGAATACATTAGTATCAGTGGTGCCGAGAGAGAGAGAGTCACCTGGAGTTCTTTCAGACTGAGTTCCGGAAGAAATACATCAGTCAACGGTATCTGGATCAAAAGCATAAGGAGTTTTTAGAACTGAAACAAGGCCGCATGACTGTAACCAAATATGAAAGAGAATTTGTATGGTTAAGCAAGTACGCTCGGAAGTATGTTTCTATTGAAGAGATTATGTGCAAGCGGTTTGTTGACAGGTTGAACGAAGATATTAAACTTCTGGTCAGGATATTAGATTTAAAAGAATTCATTGTGTTAGTTGAACGGGCTTATAAAGCCGAAGACTTTAACCGATAAAAGAAGAAAGCTGATTCAGAGGCTAGAGATTCGAGAAAAAGATTGATGAATAAACCTTATTATTCTTCATCAAAGAAATCCTAAGATTCGTATAGTCGATCGAATGCGTCAATGGGATATCAGAATAGAGTTCGTGGAAATCAACATGTGAATTCCAAAGCTCAAACTACTTTCGTCTTGAGCGTTGGCAGTGTGAGAAAAAAAAAACCCGAGTGCCAACAGTGCGGGAGACGTCATTTTGGAGAGTGCTAGAATAAGAGTGTTAAGCTTGTTTCAAATGTGGCTCACCAGATCACTTTATTCGAGATTGCCCAGAGTTTTCAGATAAAGATAAATTTCAGAATGCAAGACTGAGTAATACAATTGCAAGAGGGAGACCACCGAGAAATACGGGAAATGTATCCAGTGGTAAATGTGTGACTAGGGATTCAGCTGTGAGATCCGAAGCTAGAGCACCTGCTAGAGCCTACGCTATTCGCGCTCACGAAGAGGCATCGTCCCCAGATGTTTTCTCTTCACGACACTAATATGATTGCTTTAATTGATCCTGGATCGACACATTCATATGTGTCTAGTAAGAAATTGACTATTGAGTCTATAGAATTTGTAATTAAAGTATCGAACCCTTTAGGCAAGTTATGTTCTAGTTGATAAAAAATGTAAAAACTGCCCTTTAATGACTCGAGGTTACTATTTTCTGGCAGACTTGATGCTTTTACCATTTGATGAGTTTGATGTGATTCTGGGTATGGATTGGTTGACTTTGCATGATGCCATTATAAATTATAAAAGAAAGACTATCGAATTAAGATGTCAGAATAATGAAGTTCTTCATATTGAATCTAATGAACCGGGTGGCTTATCAGTTGTGATATCGACTATGTCAACTCAGAGATATTTGAGAAAAGGTTGCGAAGCTTATCTCACTTACGTTTTAGATACCAAAGTGTCTGAATAGAAGATTGAATCGGTTCCTGTAGTCTGTGAATATTTGGATGTATTTCCAGAAGAATTGCCTGGGTTGCCACCGAACAGAGAGGTTGAGTTTGCTATTGAATTGGTACCGGGAACATCTCTGATATCTATAGATCCATATAGAATGGCTCCGACAGAGTTGAAAGAGTTAAAAGTTCAGTTGCAAGAGTTAACAGATAGAGGTTTTGCATGACCGAGTTTTTCACCCTGGGGTGCGCCAATATTTTTCGTAAAGAAGAAAGATGGGTCAATGAGAATATGTATTGACTATCGTCAGCTCAATAAGGTTACCATAAAGAATAAGTATCCGTTGCCAATAATAGATGATTTGTTTGATCAATTAAAGGGTGCAATAGTGTTTTAAAGATTGATTTGCGATTGGGTTATTATTAGTTGCGAGTTAAAGACTCAGATGTGTCGAAAACTGCATTCAGAAATAGGTAAGGACATTATGAATTCCTTGTTATGCCGTTTGGACTAACTAATGCTCCTTCCATATTTATGGATTTGATGAATCGAATCTTTAGACCATATTTAGACAGATTTGTTGTTGTGTTCATTGACGACATTTTGATCTATTCACAAGATGAATCTGAACATGCTGAACATTTGAGGATTGTGTTGCAAACCTTGAGAGTTAAGCAATTGTATGATAAATTTAGCAAATGTAAGTTTTGGCTCTAGGAAGTTGGTTTTTGGGGGCATATTGTCTCCGCGGATGGCATTCGTGTTGATCTGAGCAAGATTTCTGCAGTCATTGACTAGAAACCACCTAGAAATGTATCCGAGGTCAGAAGCTTTCTGGGATTAGCTGGTTATTATTGACGTTTCATTAAATGGTTCTCGATGATTGTTACACTGATGACCAGATTGCTATAGAAAGATGTAAAATTTGAGTGGTCTGAAAAATGCCAACTGAGTTTCGATCAATTGAAAGCATTGTTAACTGAGGCACCAGTGTTGGTTCAACCTAAGTCGGGTAAAGAATTTGTGATTTACAGCGATGCGTCATTGAACCGTTTGGGTTGCGTATTGATGCAAGAGGGAAAAGTGATAGCTTATGCTTCCAGACAGTTGAAGCCACATGAAAAGAACTATCTGACGCATGATTTAGAGTTGGCCGCTATAGTTTTCACATTGAAAATTTGGCGACATCATTTGTACGGTGAAAAATGCCACAGCTTTACCAATCATAAAAGCTTAAAGTATATTATGACTTAGAAAGATTTGAATTTACGACAACGGAGATGGCTCGAGCTACTAAAAGATTATGAGCTAGTAATCGATTATCACCAGGGAAAGCAAACGTAGTTGCGGATGCTTTAAGTAGAAAATGGATGTTTGCCTTGAAAGCAATGAATACACAGTTGACATTATCTGATGATGGTTCGATTCTAGTTGAGCTAAAAGCTAAACCAATATTTCTTTAGCAATTTTACGAAGGGTGATAGTGAATTGCAAGCTAAAAGAGTGCAATGCAAGTCAATTAGTGATTCAGAGTATCAAATCGGATCCGATGATTGTTTGATGTTCCGAAATAGAATCTGTGCACCTAAAAATCCGAAGTTGATTTAGAAAATTTTATATGCACATAGCGGTTGTTTATCCATTCATCTTGGAAGTACTAAAATGTACAATGATTTGAAACAACTGTATTGGTGGTCGAGTATGAAACGAGACATTTCTAAATTTGTAGCGAAATGTTTAGTATGTTAGCAAGTTAAAGCTGAACATCAAGTGCCTTCAGGTTTACTTCAGCATGTGATGATATGTAACAGCTCGATTTTGGGGCTAGTCAGAACAGTGGTTTCGGAACCACTAATTCGAGATCAGAGAAAATTATTTTAATATTATTTTATGATTATAGCATGATTATTCGAGTACATAAAAAATTTGGTGCATTAATTTTAGTGATTGCATGCTTAATTTTGAAAAAAAAAAGACTAAATCGCATAAAGTGCGAAAGTTTTAATCTTCTAGCTAAAGATGTCAAATAGCTATAGAATATTAAATTGGAGGTCCTTAATGTGCAATTAGGCCTTATTTAGGGGGATGGCCAGCTATAGGGACAAAGAGAAGACATGGTCAATGGTTAGGTAGTATTTGGTGACTTAATTGAGTAATAAAATAAAAGAAAGAAAAGCTATCATCTTTCCATCTTCTCCTGCTTCCACCGAAAATATCAACAAGAAAAGGGGTTTGGAAGCTTGAAAATTTTCAGCAACTTCAACCTTTGCTAGTAAGTGATTTTGGTGGTCTTTCTTAATAATTTTTGTACTTTTGGGACCCTTGTAGCATAATCTAGCTAATGAGGGGATTATTTTTGCAAAATGGTAGAATCTAGGGTTTTGCCATGTGAATATTCATGTTGATTTCTAAAATTTTATGGAAGAAAATGAATCTTGGTTGTTAAATAAACAACTTTTGTGAAAGGGGTTGCTATAAAAACACCTAAAAGGACATTTTTATAAAGGTTGTAAAATAGGTGGTGAATGTGTGAAATAATTGAAATCTTGAGTTGCTATAAGAGGGAATATGAACCGGCTAGGCTTGGATGTGTGAAAAATGAACACATTTAATTTTACGAACCTAAGGGCAAAATAATAATTTTATGAAAGTCTAAGGGCAGAACGATAATTTTGCCAAAATAGGAATTTTGGAGTAATTTGATTAATGTGATTATTTAATGAGCTAAATATGTCATTATAGATCAAGAAGAACGTGGAATCAACCTTGACCGAGGAAAAGGCAAGGTTTCGGACTAAATTGCAAATTGACATATTTTGTATTGAGGTAAGTTTATATTTAAATGATACATCCTTTTTACTTATGTTTTTACATGTTAAGGCATTGTGTGAAATGTGAATGAATATTATTGATATCCATGAATAAGTGATTACTGGTGGGTTGTGTGCGATACCATCGTATTTATCATTTTTGGTGGGTTGTGTGCGATACCACCGTAATTATTATTGTTGGTGGGCTGTGTGCGTTACCACCGTATTATATGATTATTGGTGGGCTGTGTGCGACACCACCGTGTTATTTATTAATGGTGGGCTGTGTGCGAAACCACCGAGTATCTAGTATTATCCCGAAGTGTTCATAGAGAAACTTTGTCTAAGTGAAATTACATGTGGTTTTATGGTGATAAGTGCAGGGTATAAGTACATATAAATGTGAGAAATGTTTTATGATATGTGTTTGAGATGTGGTAAGATTTGAAATGAGTAAGTATAATTATGAGGATACGTAATGTTCTTGATTGATAAGTATGTGGTATGATGTTCATTGTTTACATATAGACTTACTAAGTTTAAAGCTTACTCCTTTCCCTTTTCCCTTGTTTTATAGTGTCGAAGAGCCAGCTCAGGATACGGAGACTGTCGGAGGATCACCTACACAATCCACACATTGGTATAGTTAGATCATTCTTTTTGAGTATGGCATGTATAGGGACTTAGTCTTTGTCAAGTGTCATATTGTTCTGGCCAAATGTGTTGGCTTGTCTTGAAGATGAATTCATTCTGTATAAGGTCATGGGTGATGGCTAATACTTGTTATTAATCTATGAAGTGGTGATGTTATTCATGAATGTGCAAGCCGCATGGTTGATTAATTGGTATA
The DNA here is from genome assembly GCA_005393395.2 of Gossypium australe. Taxonomy (NCBI): domain Eukaryota; kingdom Viridiplantae; phylum Streptophyta; class Magnoliopsida; order Malvales; family Malvaceae; genus Gossypium; species Gossypium australe. The sequence goes on along the minus strand of CM016619.1, from coordinate 85,394,358 downwards.
TTTATGCATGAATGAGTTGGTTGCTTGATGTGGCTTAAATTGGTACAAGTAAGGGTGGCAGAAAGGGCTTGGTAAATAGCCTTGTCCTTGTTCACACGGGTAGACACACGGGCGTGTGTCTAGGCCCTGTGTGACACACGATCTGCCCCATTAGCGTGTGGTTTGGCCGTGTGTCCCATTGCATTCTAAGTTGGCAAAACAGAATGTCCAGTAGTAACCACACGAGTTGAGGCACGGCCGTGAGTCTCAACCCTGTGGAAGACACGACCATAGGGCATGAGCGTGTGCCTAGGCCGTGTGAAGTCTGTACCTAAATTTAGGAATTTGATTCGCCACACGGTCTATGGACACGGGCGTGTGCCGTGGCCGTGTGACCTTATTGGGATGATGTCGTCAGAAATAGAATGTCAAGGTTTTTGCACACGAGATAAGACACGGGCGTGCCATGACCGTGTGAGGGACACGGGCCATGGACACGGACGTGTGTTAGGCCGTGTGAAAACCCTTGTAGGTTCAAATTGAGTAAATAAATCTACATGGGTGTGGAACACGGGCATGTGATATGCCACACGGGCATATCCCTTCTTCCACACGGACATGTGGACTGTTTGATGAGAATTTTCTAAGGTTTTCCAGAGATCTTCTAAAGAATTCGATTTGATCCTGAACCGTTCCTAAAGTGTGTTTTGGGCCTCGTAGGCTTGTTTAAAGGATGAGATGAAGGATTATGAAAAGTTTTAAATTTGAGATGAAAAGTCACATCTTGGTTTTGTATGAATGTTTACGTATGAGTCCGGTAACACCTCATACCATGTCCCGGCGTCGAATATAGGTAAGGGGTGTTACATGCTACCAGAGTGGAAATGGGACAGAATTACAATGGATTTTGTATTGGGATTGCCTTTGACTCTGAAAAAGAAAGATACTATTTGGGTTGCCGTTGATTGATTAACGAAATCAGCACGTTTCATCCCGGTATGTACTGACTATTCACTTGATAGATTAGCAGAATTGTACATTGCTGAGATCGTTAGATTGCACGGGATGTCAGTTTTGATTATTTCAGATAGTGATCCGAGGTTTACGTCATATTTTTGGAAGAATTTGCAAGAAGCTCTGGGTACTAAGTTGAATTTCAGTACAGCTTTTCATCCACAAATCGATGTCAGTCTGAGAGAGTAATTCAGATTCTCGAAGATATGCTTCGATGTTGTATTTTAGAGTTTGAAGCCAACTGGGAGAAATATTTTCCACTGGTTGAATTTCCGTATAATAACAGCTACCAATCGAGTAAAGATGGCACCGTACGAAGCTTTGTATGGTCGTAAATGCCGAACTCCATTGTACTGGATCGTGCACAGTGAAAAACAGATTCACGAGGTTGATTTGGTTAGAGAAACCGAAGAGAAAGTGAAAGTGATTCGCGACTATTTGAAAGCAGCTTCAGATCATCAAAAGTCATACACGGATTTAAAATGAAAAGATATTTAATTTCAAATCGGTGACAAAGTGTTTTTGAAAGTATCTTCGTGGAAGAAAATACTTCGTTTCAGTCATAAAGGCAAATTGAGTCCGTGATTCATTGGGTCGTATGAGATTATTCAACGAATAAGGTCAGTGGCATATCGACTAGTGTTACCTATTGCGTTAGAAAAGATTAACAACTTGTTTCATGTATCAATTTTGCACCGATATAGATATGATCCATCTCATGTAATTTCTCCTTCAAAGATCAAAATTCAACCTAATATGGCATACAACGAAGAACCGATTAGAATTTTAGCACGTGAGGTTAAACAGTTGAGGAAAAAAGCATAGCTCTTGTGAAAGTACTTTTTCAATGACACGGTGTTGAAGAGGCTACGTGGGAGCATGAGGAAGCTATGAGAAAACAGTACCCTAACCTATTCACTGGTAAGATTTTCGAGGACGAAAATCCCTAAGGGAGAGTTGTAACAGCCCGTTTTTAGTCGAACCAGAACAGTGGTTTTGGGACCACAAGTCTGATGTCAAAATATTTATTTTATTATTATTCTAAGGTTTACAACATGATTGAGTGATTGTGTGAAAGTTTCGTTCAGAATTTTTTTTCGTTTGAATGGTCAATTTGATAAAAAGGACTAAATCGCGTAAACTGTAAAAGTGGAGTTCCATTAGCTAAAGGTATCTAATAGCTATGGAATCTTAATTTAGAGGTCCTTATGTTATAATTAGACCATTACAATGGTAGGTGGACATTTATGGACATGTTATTAAACGTTTTAAAGGTTAACTAGTAAGGTTAATTTGGTAATATGTTTAATAAAGGTTAATTAATTAAAACAAACCACAAAATTATTCTTATAATTATCATCCTTGGCCGAACGTGTAACAGCTCGATTTTGGGGCTAGTCGAAATAGTGGTTTCGAGACCACTAATTCGAGGTTGAATAAAATTATTTTAATATTATTTTATGTGTTATAGCAAGATTACAAGGATGCATGAAAATTTTGGTGGCTTACTTTTAGCGATTATATGCTTAATTGAGAAAAGGACTAAATCGCATAAAGTGCGAAAGTTCCATTTTACAAGCTAGAGGTGTCTAATAGCTATGGAATATTAAATTGGAGGTCTTTAATGTGCAATTAGGCCAATAATAGGGTGTTGGCCGGCCATAGGGACAAGGGAGACAAAAGCATTTAATTTGGTAAAAAATTTGGTGAAATTAGGTGACTAAAAATGAATAAAATAAGATAAAGGAAGAAGATATCATCTTTCACCATTCACATTTCTTCTTCCACCGAAAATTGAAGAGAAATTAGAGGTTTTGGGGGTTTAAACTTTCAGCCAAGCTATTCCTTTGCATGTAACACCCCAAACCCGGCCCATTCGCTATGACCGAATTTGAAATGCCACTGCGGAAAACGTTTGAAAAAAAACTTTTGACTTAGAGTTAAAACATAAAAATTTGTTGTCTTTACTAAAACATTGTGTAATTAAAGTTCCAAATAAAATTAAGTTGTTTAAAATAAAACATTTTCAAATAATAATATAATCGACAATCCAACTTAAAACCTAATAAAAGTCCTTAAATACTTAAAGTGGCCCTTATTACAATAAATAACTTTTTCATAAATAAAATGTGTAAAACAAATAAAATATCTTTTGCATGGGCCACCTCGTATGCACTCCAACCCGATCCAAGCTTTATGCATCACCTGAAAGGTTTGAGAAAAAAATTGGGTGACTCAAACAGACTCAGTGCATAGTTATTTCACATGTCTCCACGTATGGGCTTGGCCCATATCCACACATCAATCACATATCAGATGATAAGGCATTATATCCACATAATTCCACATGTTGGGCTTGGCCCATATCCACATTGATCCACATAATTAGTCATGCAAAATGCATAAATATGCAACATGAAGCCCAACCCAACCTAGAGTCCATCCGTTACTCCTACCTTAGCAGACTCCCTGCCCAAGGCCGTGGCTAATCCACCGATCACATAGTGATCCACATATCTTACCTTGGCAGACTTGCTGCCCAAGGCCGTGGCTAAGCCACCGATCACATAGTGATCCACATATCTTACCTTGGCAGACTTGCTGCCCAAGGCCGTGGCTAAGCCACCGATCACATAGTGATCCACATATCTGTATCCACGAGGTGACTCGAGGTCATCCTCAATCCACGGTGATGCACACAGCTATCATCCGCCGAGATGTGGCACCTAGCCAACACCTCCCTTGATGAAGCACATAGCTAACATCAACACCAATGTAGCACAAGGCTAACATTAGACCACATACATAAAGTACACCCTTTTCTTCGATAGTCACATCCCAAGTCCCATGCATATATGTGTATCATGGCAACATATCACTTGAACAATAATGCATCACATGCCATCACATTTCACATATTCATCAATGATCATTTAATATCGTAAATCACTGACCTGAGTATTCGATCACCCACCACGAGTATTCACAATCTTAGCCCTTAATTCGGCTACCATTAACATCATATCACATATACATAAATATAACACATACACACAATCAAGAGACAGTGCGATAACTACGCACCTATTTGGTACAGTCGATTAAATCCCGAAAACGCCACTTGATTATGATCTCTGTTGAAATTCCCTAAACAACCCACATTAGAATCGGCTTTAAGCAATAATCCAAAAGAATGGCCCTTGGCCGAATGCTACACTTACTTACCTTGAAGAATCGAATCCCGAAAGCTTCTCCTTTAATGCTCCTTAATGGTAGCTACCATCACAAGAAACACATATCATAGCACAAGCATAATCGGCCATCCCTAAACCAAGGCTTAATCCTTGATTCGGCACACTTAAAAGAAAGAGAACCTACACCGATTGCTAGGATAGAAATTACTTACCACCTCGTTGCTTGAAAAGACCAAATAGGAGAAAAAGGTTTCGCCTAAGGTTTTGAAAGATGAAAAACAATTGATATTCGGCTAAAAAGAAATGAAAAACTAATATGGCAAAGAAAGAAATGAAAGGGGAGAAGGAAGATTCGGCTTAAGCAATCAATGGAAGAAAAATCAAGAAGAATGGGGAAGAAAGAGATTCGGCCAAGAAGAAAATAAAATAAATGTTGTAAGTTTTTAGCAAAATAGGAGAAGAAGAATGATGAGAACCAAAATAGGTTCTTTTCGGCTACAAAGAATTGAAAGAAGAGAGGGTGGTTCCAAATGAGTTTCGGCCAAATGCCTAAGAGGAAAAATCAACAATATCAAAGGACATTCGGCTATGATTCACTTTGGTGCATTTTAGAAAAATTGGTAAGGTTCAAAGAGTCTTTGGTTTTGACACAAAGCAAAGGTTGAAGGCCTACCAAGCTAACCGAAAATGACTACCATCCAAAGGAAAAATCGGCACGAACAAGCTACCATTTAAACCAAAAATTCGGTCACTCCCCCCTAGACCTCAAAACTGTCCAAATACATGGACTTCAAAGTCAAATCTTTCCATACAATTCTTTCCATAACAAGACACCCTACATCATGCCTTATGTTCTCCCATTAGCCTTAAAACCATTGATTTCCTTCCCAAACATCAAACTTACCTTAAACTAATATTCAACTTGCCATAAAGAAAAATTGAAAGTCCAACATACCATATGTAAAGCTTGACCGTCCATTAATACTAGGATACATAAAAATAAAGTCTTCAAAATGCTAATCATGCTACTCGAACCTCTACCCTCAAGCAACCCTTCTTGCATCATAACCACCTTGCCACTAACTCCACATGTGCTAGAATTTAACACTTAAATTAACTTAAGTGTCAAGTTCACTTAATCCACTTCACTAAATTTTTAATACTAAGAATTATTCTAGCTACATTAATAAAATCAAGCCTTCACAAGACTATGCTAAACACACATAATTCATACCCAAGCTAACACAAATAATAAAATAATACTCAAAATTTTCTAAAGCCCAAGGCCCAATCGGCCCAATCCTACTAGGCCCAATTTCGGGATATTACAATTCTATCCTCCTTAAAGAAATTTCGTCCTCGAAATTTCCAACTAACTAACAATCGTACATCCTATCTCGCCACACTATGCTCTTGCTGCGCACTCTGATCTTAATAAAACCAATATACTTTCTAGGTACAGTCTCCAAGTTCACACTCAAGGTTCTAGATGCTTCACTAGCGATGGTTCTGACACAGCCATTTAGCCTCTACCGCGTCCACGACGACCACGTTCCCTTGAACTCATATCTAACGTCGCGATTTAATCTGACTTAAGAAATTTTATGCATTAGTACTTTTGTTCCACTTGTTTATGCGCGAACAATTTTATGAAAAGAATTTTCAGGAGTAGTTCTTTCGATCAATCCAAGTTTCTAGTTCAAGTTCACTATTCTAGCTCAGAGAATCACACATTCACATTCATTCACATCGATAGAAACACATTCACTCATCCATAACATTTACCATGCTACTATGGACATCCTTGTCCATTCCCAACCCAGGGGTAATTTCGTTATTTTTCCTACAAGGGTATTTTCGTAATAAATCGAAGTCAATTTGAAAATCTTTACAAATCAAAGGCATTCCAAAATATACAAATCTCGAGATTATTTTGAAAATTCTACCAAATCAATGATATTGCAGAAATTTTAGAAATCGGGGTTATTTTGGTAATTTTGGAAGTCAGGGCATTTTAATAAATTTTCCCAAATCAGGGTATCTTACTATTTTGTAAAATAGGAGTTTTTGGTACTTTTGTAAAGTAAGAATGTTTTTCATAAAAGTTAAGGGTAACATGGTAATTTTATAAACCAGGGGCATTTTCATAATTTTACCGCTCAGGGTATTTTAGTAATTTTGCAAATCGGGTGTATTTCGGAAAATTCTCAAGTCTAAAGGAATTTTATAAATCAGAGGGGTAATTTGGTAAATTTAAAACTAAGATCTTTATAAAACAGTATGGCTAGTCCCTTTCGGGTTTTAGTTATCGGGTTTAGCCCGTGAATAAGTCCTCTTGGTTAGGGTGAACCGTAGCTACGCACCAGGTAGGATTCGAGTAAAGAGGAGGTGAGTCGCTAGGACTGCTTAAATACCAAGCTCTTACCGAATCTACTCCTAGACATGTGCACAATGGTTGCCACACCATAACTCGGCGACTTACTTCACAGGTTTGTTTGATTGCACTTAAGTCTTATGCATGTGTTTGAGTGCACTAGCCCTAGGGTTCAATAGCTCCTAGTTCACTAATCGACGAGCCCCAAATAAGCCCATAATATATAAATCACTTCAATAGTCAGAGGTACTTACCTGGGGGACTTCGGGTCGGAGATACAGGTGCCATGCCAGAATAACCTGAAAATTTTATGAAAGCCCAAATCTTTGAAAAGCCCATCTAAAAAAAATGTTTTTGGGCCCAAAACCCTCAAAGTCGAGTTTTGAACCGGGCTCTGATACCAATTTGTAACACCCCAAACCCGGCCCATTCGCTATGACCGAATTTGAAATGCCACTGCGAAAAACGTTTAAAAAAAACTTTTGACTTAGAGTTAAAACATAAAAATTTGTTGTCTTTAATAAAACATTGTGTAATTAAAGTTCCAAATAAAATTAAGTTGTTTAAAATAAAACATTTTCAAATAATAATATAATCGACAATCCAACTTAAAACCTAATAAAAGTCCTTAAATACTTAAAGTGGCCCTTATTACAATAAATAACTTTTCATAAATAAAATGTGTAAAACAAATAAAATATCTTTTGCATGGGCCACCTCGTATCCACTCCAACCCGGTCCAAGCTTTATGCATCACCTGAAAGGTTTGAGAAAAAAATTGGGTGAGTCAAACAGACTCAGTGCATAGTTATTTCACATGTCTCCACGTATGGGCTTGGCCCATATCCACACATCAATCACATATCAGATGATAAGGCATTATATCCACATAATTCCACATGTTGGGCTTGGCCCATATCCACATTGATCCACATAATTAGTCATGCAAAATGCATAAATATGCAACATGAAGCCCAACCCAACCTAGAGTCCATCCGTTACTCCTACCTTAGCAGACTCCCTGCCCAAGGCCGTGGCTAATCCACCGATCACATAGTGATCCACATATCTTACCTTGGCAGACTTGCTGCCCAAGGCCGTGGCTAAGCCACCGATCACATAGTGATCCACATATCTGTATCCACGAGGTGACTCGAGGTCATCCTCAATCCACGGTGATGCACACAGCTATCATCCGCCGAGATGTGGCACCTAGCCAACACCTCCCTTGATGAAGCACATAGCTAACATCAAGCGCCAATGTAGCACAAGGCTAACATTAGACCACATACATAAAGTACACCCTTTCCTTCGATAGTCACATCCCAAGTCCCATGCATATATGTGTATCATGGCAACATATCACTTGAACAATAATGCATCACATGCCATCACATTTCACATATTCATCAATGATCATTTAATATCGTAAATCACTGACCTGAGTATTCGATCACCCACCATGGGTATTCACAATCTTAGCCCTTAATTCGGCTACCATTAACATCATATCACATATACATAAATATAACACATACACACAATCAAGAGACAGTGCGATAATTACGCACCTATTTGGTACAGTCGATTAAATCCCGAAAATGCCACATGATTATGAATTCTGTCGAAATTCCCTAAACAACCCACATTAGAATCGGCTTTAAGCAATAATCCAAAAGAATGGCCCTTGGCCGAATGCTACACTTACTTACCTTGAAGAATCGAATCCCGAAAGCTTCTCCTTTAATGCTCCTTAATGCTAGCTACCATCACAAGAAACACATATCATGGCACAAGCATAATCGGCCATCCCTAAACCAAGGCTTAATCCTTGATTCGGCACACTTAAAAGAAAGAGAACCTACACTGATTGCTAGGATAGAAATTACTTACCACCTCGTTGCTTGAAAAGACCAAATAAGAGAATAGGTTTCGCCTAAGTTTTTGAAAGATGAAAAACAATTGATATTCGGCTAAAAAGAAATGAAAAACTAATATGGCAAAGAAAGAAATGAAAGGGGAGAAGGAAGATTCGGCTTAAGCAATCAATGGAAGAAAAATCAAGAAGAATGGGGAAGAAAGAGATTCGGCCAAGAAGAAAATAAAATAAATGTTGTAAGTTTTTAGCAAAATAGGAGAAGAAGAATGATGAGAACCAAAATAGGTTCTTTTCGGCTACAAAGAATTGAAAGAAGAGAGGGTGGTTCCAAATGAGTTTCGGCCAAATGCCTAAGAGGAAAAATCAACAATATCAAAGGACATTCGGCTATGATTCACTTTGGTGCATTTGAGAAAAATTGGTAAGGTTCAAAGAGTCTTTGGTTTTGACACAAAGCAAAGGTTGAAGGCCTACCAAGCTAACCGAAAATGACTACCATCCAAAGGAAAACTCGGCACTAACAAGCTACCATCTAAACCAAAAATTCGGTCACTCCCCCCTAGACCTCAAAACCGTCCAAATACATGGACTTCAAAGTCAAATCTTTCCATACAATTCTTTCCATAACAAGACACCCTACATCATGCCTTATGTTTTCCCATTAGCCTTAAAACCATTGATTTCTTTCCCAAACATCAAACTTACCTTAAACTAATATTCAACTTGCCATAAGGAAAAATTGAAAGTCCAACCTACCATATGTAAAGCTTGACCGTCCATTAATACTAGGATACATAAAAATAAAGTCTTCAAAATGCTAATCATGCTACTCGAACCTCTACCCTCAAGCAACCCTTCTTGCATCATAACCACCTTGCCACTAACTCCACATGTGCTAGAATTTAACACTTAAATTAACTTAAGTGTCAAGTTCACTTAATCCACTTCACTAAATTTTTAATACTAAGAATTATTCTAGCTACATTAATAAAATCAAGCCTTCACAAGACTATGCTAAACACACATAATTCATACCCAAGCTAACACAAATAATAAAATAATACTCAAAATTTCCTAAAGCCCAAGGCCCAATCGGCCCAATCCTACTATGCCCAATTTCGGGATATTACATTGCAAGTAAGTGATTTTAGAAGTCTTTCTTGATAATTTTTGTACTTTTGGAACCCCTAAAGCTTAAGCTAGCTAATGTGGGAGACTATTTTGCAAAATGGTTGAAAGTTTAAGGACTTGCCATGAGAGTGTTTATGTTGTTTGCAGAGTTTTTATGGAAGATAATAAATGTTAGTGAGTTATAACTTTTGTGGAAGGTGTTATAGAATGAAGCATGAAGAAAAGTTAATTTAGGGTTTGAAAATTTCGGCTACTTCAAGGTTCAATTGTAAGTCCGTTTTTGTCCTGTTTTTAATGATTTCTATGTTTTTGTGATCGTTGCAACTAGTAGTAGCTAGCCCAAACACTATTTTTCAAAACTGTTAAAGATTTTGAATGATGCCATTGATGAATACATGTGTACTTTGAAGTTTCTTGATAGATTATGAATGCTTGTTAATAGATAAACAAGTTTTATTAAGTGATTTTTACTGAAAATGCAAAATAGGGATTAAATTGAGAAATGTGTAAAGTTGGTGGTTAAAATGTGAAATAAATGAGAAATATGGGTTGCTAGGGGCGTAATAGTAATTTAGCTAGCATGGGTATAATTGGAATTTCATTAATTCGTGATTTTGTGTAATAAGGACTAAATTATGAAAAATGTCAAAGTTTAGGGGCAAACGTGTAAAATAGCCCTAATGTATATTTTGGATTGAATTGAATAAATAGATTATTAAAAAAGTTATTTTTGAATATATTTAGATCAAGAAAGGAGAAATATGGAATTATATTAGGGAAAGAACAATATTACAGAATAGTTGACTCAATTCGCCGTTTTAGCAACAGATGTAAGTTCATATGCTATAATTTCATTTCAAATGTATTCTATATGCTTTGATATAGCATAAATTGCGATTATGTGACTACGGACAAGTTTGGAAGTGATTCGACAATAATTTAACAGTTTAAAAATCCCGGTTGAACCTTAGGAATAGTTTAGGATACTAGTGACATGTCATTAGGGGATACAATTAATTGGCTTAGGGCCACGATATAGCACTTTGTGTGCGAGATAAACCGATTTGGCTTCGAACCATGATATCAGTATTTTAGATAAGTTACCTTGATTTGGCTTAGGGCCATCGTATAGGTACTTATCGTGTGAGACATTTGAGTATCCAACTTCTATTGTAACACCCCAAACCCGGCCTAGACGTTACAACCGGATCTGACGTGTCACATCGAAGTGCTGATTTGAAAACCGGTCTCGTCAATGCAAATTCGTGACTAAAGTTTTAAATCCTTTTTGAAACTAATTACTATTGAAAACGTTGGGGTTGTAAAACCAAAACATGTTAATCGCTTATTGGTCATATCATTTGTTACAAGTTTATTAATCAGGATTAAATATCGCGGAAGCTTTTCCAATTGTAAACTTTAAAATTTAAAAATGCGTGATTTTATTGGGAAACAGTTATTATTTTGAAAACTCGTGTTTCCTAATCTAACAGGTTAACGTAAAAAGTTAAAACCAAATAAAAGTTAAAAACCTCAAATGGCCTTATTACATAAATATTTCCCCAAAATAAATAACTTAAAGAAAACTAGGTATAAATCAAAATACTTGGGAACATGTGGCCACCTCCGAGTCCCTCGCAGCTCCAAATCCTCTAAGGCTGGGGATTACCTGTACAGTTAAAAGAAAAGGGTGAGTTACAAGAACTCAGTGGGGAATCCTCTATCTTGCAGTAATAATTTAGGCCTGAGCCCTATCCAGTAACAGTACAGTGTGGGCCTTGGCCCAATACAGTAATAGTGTGGGTAAAAGCCCAAATAATAACAAAACGGAACAGTGATGCAACCCAACCCAAACCAGCCAACACACCACCCGTACCAACCAACACACCATGTAGGGACTAAGTCGACCCACCCAGCCAACACACCAATATCGCAGCATAGCTACTAATAGTAATGCAGCAAAGCTGCTAATATCAGTAAACATGGCCAAGCCACTAAAATTAGAATACGTGGCGAAGCCACTAGAACAGTAAAAATGTGGCAGCGCCACTAGTACAGTACTTCCTCCAAATTAGAATCCCAACCCCAATGCAGAATGTTGTGTCATAAATATTACGTGTATGTAATATGTCATATTCATACCAGTCATATAGATATCATACACACATCAACATAACCTACCACTACGGGTATAATGGTCATCTCGTCGGTTAGGGGTAAAACGGTAATTTCACCCCTTAGGGATATTTTGATAATTTTACCCTTCGAGGGTATTTCGGTAATCCTACCCTTCGAGGGTATTTCAGTAATTCTACCCTTCAAGGGTATTTCGATAATTCTACCCTTCGAGGGTAATTCGGTAATTTTACTCATTAGTGGTATTTTGGTACAGTTTACGACCATTCCAAAGGCCTACCGTCATCTCGAATGACTCAGATAACTTATATGGCTAAAACAATGTAATTGAGACCAAGGCTCGTTACTTGGCCCAAGTAGGCCCACACACTTGTGTGGCCCGTTCAGCCCACATTCCGTCACAGCTACGTGAACCTCGTAGCCCAATCCCTTATTAGTCACTTACCGTGGGTTTCGTCCTTGTAGGGCCTATGAGCCTATTGGGCCCACATGGCCCATTTCGTCCCTACAAGGCCCATTACGACCTAAGCCCACGAGAATGTTCGTGGCGGCCTCTACGGTCCATCCCCAATGGTTGTGGCTCGATTTATCCTTACGAGCGTTCGCATGCTCATGAGCCCTTAGATGCCGAAGTTTCGGCTTTTCGGCTTTTGCCGATTCACAATTAAATAGGGGTGTGAATACACACCTTCATCTGTCATTTTGATAGAAACAACATTGGGTGTACGATTACACACCTGTTATGGGTTGTAGTTTGAAGCGCTTCCAAAATTAAACACCTATGATAACAACAATATAGCACCCCAAACCCGGCTTAGAAGTTAGGCTCGAATCTGGCGTGTCACATTGAGGTGTTTTTCGAAAACCGTGGTTCCGTTGAAACTTTTCTTGATATTTAAAAAAAACTGAAGTCCCAGTTTGCGTTTATTATTATTAGTCGGCATTTATTAAAAAAATTATTAATTTTCAAAAAATTTCCACTGTTCAAAACGTCAGATTTCGTGTGCTTGTTCTCAAGATATGGTTTATTAGAAATCATTCTTGGAAAAACATTATCATTTTTTAAACCTTGTTTATTTGCGGAAGCTTAATTTAAAACAAGTGACTTATGAAAACATGATATTTACAACTTAGCTACGAAAGCGTAGTGTTTTGAAAACAGATATTGTTTTGGAAAACCGCGATTCAATGTTGAGCAGATTTAAAACATAATAAACTAAATCCAAAACTAAAAAACCAGAATTTAAGAAAGGCCTTATTACAATAATATTAACCCAAATTAGAGAAAAGTAAAATACTAAAATCCAAAACCACTCTTAGTGTGGCCACCTCCGAGTCCTCTAGTACATCGAACCGCCAACTAAGGGTTACCTGAAACATTTAAAAAGAGGGGGTGAGTTTACGAAAACTCAGTGTGTACACCCTCATCAGTAAGAACATGCATCAAAACAATCCGGGCCCAAGCCCATTAAAGTAACGGTGGCAATTGGGCCTTAACCCATATCAAATGTCACATATCATATATATAAATCTGGGCCTAAGCCCATCTCAGTAATATAATCCATATATGTAATGCATTAATGCCAATACCAGCCGGACACTCCGTCTCCTATGCAACCGTGCACTCCTGTGGGGATTTAATCGACCCACCCATCCGAACACTCCTTATGTAACACCGGTTGCGGCATTACCTTAACAGTGCAGCATAGCTGCTCGGTGGCTAAAAAGCCTTCGGTGGATCCACAGTCGTCAAGCGACCATGCGATCCTATTTGCACTTCCCCTTTCAAATAATCCCGTCCCCATGCAACATAATATCACATGAATGCAACGCTTCAAAATTAAACATATGATAACAATTATAAATTGCATACAAAAATAACCATATAACATATAGGGGCATTTTTGTCAATTTTGCCCTTTAGGGGCATATCTCATTTTACCCATCGAGGGTATTTCAATAATTTCGCAACCCGAGGGTACTTCAGTAATTTACCCTCTAAGGGTATTTTGGTAATTTCGTAACCCAGGGGTATTTCGGTAATTTCGCAAACCAGGGGTATTTCGGTAATTTTGCAAACCAGGGTATTTCGGTAATTTTGCAAACTAGGAGTATTTCGGTAATTTTGCAAACCAAGGGAATTTCAGTAATTTTACAAACCAGGGGTATTTCAGTAATTTTACAAACCAGGGGTATTTCAGTAATTTTACAATCCGACGGTATTTCGGTAATTTCAAAAATCAAGGGTATTTCAGTAATTTTACAATCCGAGGGTCTTTCAGTAATTTTGTAAACCAAGGTTTGCTAAATAGAGATAACGATGCGAATGGGCCTAAGGCCCATTCTCGGCCCAAATGAGCCCACACGCTCGTGGGGCCCATTTAGCCCAAATTTAGCCACAGATATGAGATTCGCCTAGTCCAGTCTAATATATACTACACAATCATACAGTCTACTCATATGGGCCCACGGGCCCATTGGGCCCAAGCAGCCTCAACCCACAAGAATACTACTGATGGCCTCAACTATATCGTGTCGAAGCCCCACACGTGCGCTCGCACGCTCGTGTGGCTACCATCGCTGGGTGACCAGCATTTTGGCATTTGCCGCTCTACATCTAGAGTAGAGAGAATACACACCTGATAGGAATCGGAAGCTGCTAATCCACGCTCCGAGCACTCCTATGCCCAACGCCAACCAAGGTATGTTTTCTCTCCAATCATAGATAGCTCTATATATAGCCAGCTTCTCACCTTCCCTCTTTGTATCTTTCCGATGTGGGATCCCTCCGCTAGCAGAGTTTAAATCCAACTCAAACTCTGGCCGTCCAATTCGTAAAATAAATACTCCCTTGCTTGTCATGAGATTCGAACCCTTGCTCCCTTCAATAGCTCAACACGCCACTTGCCACCAAGCCACAAGCTCCCTTTGTGACTAAAATCATGCGTAAATAAATATAACCCTATGGCCAAAGTCTAAATTCACTAGAAAAAATAAAACAAAAAGAAATGCAAGTGCCAAGACTTGAACCTTGGACCTCCTTCCTTCCTTGTGGCGTCGCCCCCTTGTCTCTTATGTGGCGTCACTTTGCCACTACATCACACACTCCACTTGTGTCATTTTTCTCCACAGTTTATTCTTAAAGCCTACCTACTAACTCCCATGGTTTATCCACCTAAAACCAAAATTTTCCTAGAGCCCAAGTTTGACCCCGGGACTTCATAGAAGCCCTCTAACCTTCCAAAATCACTCACCTAATAGGTCCAACTTGCCTTAGTGCCATTCTCTTATTCTCAAAAAAAATTTAAACGCTCCCAAGCCCAAGGCCCAATGGGCCCAATTCTATTAGGCCCAAATTCGGGGCGTTACAAATCTTCCTCCCTTAAAGAAATTTCGTCCTCGAAATTTCCAACTATCTAATAGCCGCACACTATCGGTTATACCCTACGCTTCTGCTGCGCACATTATCACTTCGCATATTATTTGAATAAGAAATTTTATGAATAAGCCCATAGTTCCAGTAATTAAACAAATGTTTTATGGAAGTAGTAGTTAAGAGTTGTTTTCGAAATTGCAAGCTCACTACAGTTTTAGTTTCCTACGGGCCTCAGTATAGTCTATTATCTGAAGTAAGCCTAGTAACTATCTACAACAAAACAGTTTTAAACAGATAGGAGAACTTACTTGGTCCGATGCTGAAGACTCGGTGTGCCACACAAAAACCTTCCAAAACCACTTCAAAATCACTTGTAAACATCTTTAAAATAGAAACTAAAGCCCATTTCACAGCCCGAGTTTTGTAATTATGCTCTGATACCACTATATGTAACACTCCAAACCCAACCTAGAAGTTAGGCTCGAATCTGGCGTGTCACATTGAGGTGTTTTTTGAAAATCGTGGTTTCGTTGAAACATTTCTTGATATTTAAAAAAAAACTAAAGTCCCAGTTTGCGTTTGTTATTATTAGTCGCGTTTATTAAAAAAATTATTAATTTTCAAAAACGTTCCACTGTTCAAAACCTCAGATTTCGTGTGCTTGTTCTCAAGATGTGGTTTATTAGAAATCATTCTTGGAAAAACATTATCAATTTTAAAACCTTGTTTATTTGCGGAAGCTTAATTTAAAACAAGTGACTTATGAAAACATGATATTTACAACTTAGCTACGAAAGCGTAGTGTTTTGAAAATAGATATTGTTTTGGAAAACCGTGATTCAATGTTGAGCAGATTTAAAACATAATAAAATAAATATCCAAAACTAAAATTCGAAATTTAAGAGAGGCCTTATTACAATAATATTAACCCAAATTAGAGAAAAGTAAAATACTAAAATCCAAAACTACTCTTAGTGTGGCCACCTCCGAGTCCTCTAGTACATCGAACCGCTAACTAAGGGTTACCTGAAACATTTAAAAAGAGGGGTGGGTTTACGAAAACTCAGTGTGTACACCCTCATCAGTAAGAACATGCATCAAAACAATTCGGGCCCAAGCCCAACGGTGGCAATTGGGCCTTAGCCCAAAATAGCCTCGGTTGGGCCTTAACCCATATCAAATGTCACATATCATATATATATATCTGGGCCTAAGCCCATCTCGGTAATATAATCCATATATGCAATGCATTAATGCCCATACCAGCCGAACACTCCGTCTCCTGTCCAACCATGCACTCCTGTGGGGATTTAATCGACCCACCCATCCGAACACTCCTTATGTAACACCGGTTGCGGCATTACCTTAATGGTGCAGCATAGCTGATCGGTGGCTAAAAAGCCTTCGGTGGATCCACAGTCATCAAGCGACCATGCGATCCTATTTGCACTCCCCTTTTCAAATAATCCCATCCCCATGCAACATAATATCACATGAATGAAACGCTTCAAAATTAAACATATGATAACAATTATAAATCGTATACAAAAATAACCATATAACATATAGGGGCATTTTCGTCAGTTTTTCCCTTTAGGGGCATATTTGTCATTTTACCCATCGAGGGTATTTTAGTAATTTTGCAACCCGGGGTACTCTAAGGGTATTTTGGTAATTTCGCAACCTAGGGGCATTTCGGTAATTTCGCAAACTAGGGGTATTTCGATAATTTCACAAACCAGGGGTATTTCGGTAATTTTACAAACCAGGGGTATTTCGATAATTTTACAAACCAGGGGTATTTCGATAATTTTGCAAACCAAGGGTATTTCAGTAATTTTGCAAACCAGGGTATTTTGGTAATTTTACAAACTAGGGGTATCTCGATAATTTCGCAAACTAGGGGTATTTCAGTAATTTTGCAAACTAGGGGTATTTCGGTAATTTTACAAACTAGGGATATTTCAGTATTTTTACAATCCGAGGGTATTTCGGTAATTTCACAAATGAAGGGTATTTCGGTAATTTTACAATCCGAGGGTCTTTCAGTAATTTTGTAAACCAAGGTTTGCTAAACATAGATAACGATGCGAATGGGCCTAAGTCCCATTCTCAGCCCAAATGAGCCCGCACGCTTGTGTGGCCCATTTAGCCCAAATCTAGCCACAGATATGAGATTCACCTAGTCCAGTCTAATATATACTACACAATCATACAGTCTACTCATATGGGCCCACGGGCCCATTGAGCCCACTTCGGCCCATCGTGGCCTAAGCAGCCTCAACCCACAAGAATACTACTGATGGCCTCAACTATCACGTCGAAGCCCCCACACGTGCGCTCGCACGCTCGTGTGGCTACCATCGCCGGGTGACTGGCATTTTGGCATTTGCCGCTCTACATCTAGAGTAGAGAGAATACACACATGATAGAAATCGGAAGCTGCTAATCCACGCTCCGAGGACTCCTATGCCCAACGCCCACCAAGGTATGTTTTCTCTCCAATCATAGATAGCTCTATATATAGCCAGCTTCTCACCTTCCCTCTTTGTATCTTTCCGATGTGGGATCCCTCCGCTAGCAGAGTTTAAATCCAACTCAAACTCTGGCTGTCCAATCCACAAAATAAATACTCCCTTGCTTGTCATGAGATTCGAACCCTTGCTCCCTTCAATATCTCAACACGCCACTTGCCACCAAGCCACAAGATCCCTTTGTGACTAAAATCATGCGCAACTAAATATAACCCTATGGCCAAAGTCTAAATTCACTAGAAAAAATAAAACAAAAAGAAATGCAAGTGCCAAGACTTGAACCTTGGACCTCCTTCATTCCTTGTGGCGTCACCCCCTTGTCTCTTATGTGGCGTCACTTTGCCACTACACCACACACTCCACTTGTGTCATTTTTCTCCACATTTTATTCTTAAAGCCTACCTACTAACCCTCAGGGTTTTATCCACCTAAAACAAAAATTTTCCTAAAGCCCAAGTTTGATCCCGGGACTTCATAGGTCTCACTTGCCTTAGTGCCATTCTCATGTTCTCAAAAAAAATTTTTAAACGCTCCCAACCCCAAGGCCCAATGGTCCCAATTATATTAGGCCCAAATTCGGGGCGTTACAAACAACCCAATCAATTAGTCTCAAACCCTTGTTAATCCATCACCATAAAATTGGAAACACTTTAATCAAACTAACGCTCCTTACCAATCAACAACCGCGATCTCCTCTAGTTCCAAACCACGTATTCTTTTCAATGCTATTACCTTCACAAGAATCGTTAACCGATTCATAAGAATCTACAATCACATAAGAATATATTTATACTATGCTTAAAGCACTTACCACGAATCAAAAGATCTCTTGTAGAGGAAAGTAATCAGCCTACCCCTTGGTTAAGGAAAATGATTCCCTAGCAACATTCGAACAAAAAAGAAGGTGTTAGATAAACTTATCTCCACCGCAAACAAGGGGGAACAACCTTTCGGCCCGAGAGATACAAAATCGAGCATAGAGAAAGAAGCCAACCAAGATTCGGCTAGAGTCACCACTTACCAATAACTCGAAGAGATTAAGAAACAGTTAAGAACGAAGAGAAGAAGGTGTTTAGGCCTTCACAGATTCGGTCAACACAAGAAGAACAAACGTTTTGAGAGAGAAATATTCGGCTATCTTGAAAAGAAAGAATGAGAGGGAAAAGAAGAAGTTGAGTTCGGCCAAAGGAGAAAACCAAGAGGAGAAGAAGATGATTTGGCAAAGAGTGGGCAGCAACTAAGGAATAACAATGGAAGGGAAAAGACCCGAATGGTCAAAATGTTTCACGAGATGCCACAAAAGAAGTAAATCCCGTAATGCACAAAAAAAACCCCGAAATGGCAAAGAGGATTTTCGGTTTCTACCCTGTCACAAAGTTGCCAAAAATGCACAAAAGAGATTCCCCTTAGCCGAAATCCCTTACTCAAGCTCCCCCATTCGGCCATGACTCCCTTCTCACTCAAATTCCCTAAAAATCTCCACTGATTGCTCCTTCATTCACTCCACACCCCTCATTCAAACTTATTCAAACTTGATGACCATGTCTCCAACCATCTATACAGAGTTTGAATCAAACTCTACCTCTTACACCAAAGACACATAAAATAAAACCTCCTTATTACATGCCATGGGATTTGAACCTCAGACCACTAGAACACTCCACGCTCCACTTGCCACCTCTTCAAGTAGACTCCTTGTGTCACATGTCAAGCACACTTAATATATATGTCCTTTAAGCTAACATCCAGGTTCTAAAAGAGCAAAAATCAAAATTTTGTCAAAAGCCATACTTGAACCCAGGCTTCCTAAAATCCCCAAAACATACCCAAAACACTTAGCCGTTGAAGCAAACAAGCAATTTGGTTAGAACATGAAAAATTAACGACCCTATATTTTGGGGTGTTATAATTCTACCCCCTAAAAAGAAATTTTGGCCTCGAAATTTATCTGGTTAGAAAAGGTGAGGATATTATTGTCGCATCGCTTCCTCGGGCTCCCATGTGGCTTCCTCAGTACCATGATTACGACAAAGCACCTTGACCAAAGGAACAGATTTCCTCCGTAATACCCTAACATCATGATCCAATATATGCACCGATTCTTCCTCAAAAGTCATATCAGGTCTAACCTCAATCTCCTCCACCAGCACTATATGTGAGGGATCAGAGCGGTATCGCCTCGGCATAGAGACGTGGAACAAATCATGTTTCCAGTTTAACTCAGGAGGTAGTTCAAGCTGATAGGTGATCGATCCCGCTCGCTATAATATTCGGTAAGATCTGATGAATCTAGGGCTCAGTTTGCCTTTCTGTCCAAATCTTAGAATCTTCTTCCATGGCGAGACCTTAAAAAAGATGTGATCCCCCACAGAGTACTCTATCTTTTTACGCTTTAAATCTGCATACGACTTCTGCCTATCAGATGCTTCCTTTAACTGATCTTGGATCAACTTTACTTTTTCTTCGGTTTTCAAAACTAACTCTGGCCCCAAAACTCACCGCTCACCAAGTTCTATCCAATAGGTAGGGGTGCGACACCTACAACCATATAACGCCTCGTACGGTGCCATCTGAAGACTGGCTTAGTAGCTGTTGTTATATACGAACTCTACTAACGGCAAGTAGTCTTCCCAACTGCCTTTGAAATCAATTACACAGCTTCTTAGCATGTCCTCTAATATCTGGATCACCCTCTCCGACTGACCTTTAGTCTGAGGATGAAATGCCGTACTGAAATCCAACCTTGTACCCAGAGCCTCGTATAACTTTTTCCAGAATCGAGATGTGAATCTAGGGTCTCTATTCGAAATGATAGACACTGGCACCCCATGCAGTCTGACAATCTCAGCCATGTATAACTTAGCCAAATTCTACAGTGAATAATCAGTGCGGACTGGTATGAAGTGGGCAGATTTAATCAGTCGGTCAACAATAACCCATACCGAGTCCTTCTTAGTCGGCTTTAAGGGTATCCCACTTACAAAGTCCATGGTTACCCTCTCCCACTTCTAGAGTGGAATCTTTACTGGCTGCAGTAACCCAGAAGGTAGTTGGTGCTCAGCTTTAATGGCATGTCAGACACACACTTGCCCACAAAATCGGTAACCTCGCACTTAAGCCCTGGCCACCAATGCAGTTCACGCAGATCTCGATACAACTTGTTTCCACCAAGATGTATAGCATAAGGACTGCTATGTGCCTCCCGTAGGATAGACTGCCTCAGATCAGAATCTCTCGGTATACAAACTCTCCTACGGAAACATAGTACTCCCTCACTATTCAGCCCAAAATCTGTAGTCTCCCCCTTCTCAACCAGTCAGAAACGAGGAACCAACAATTCATCCAACAACTGTTTCTTCTTAATTTGATCAGTCCAAGTCGGTCTCACTTGGAGTTCAACCAGCAAACTAACATCCTCAAATAGGCTGAGACGAGCAAACATTGCTCTCAGATCTGTTACAACCCTACGACTCAGTGCATCGGCTACTATGTTAGCTTTACCATGATGGTACTCAATCGAGCAATCATAATCCTTAAGCAACTCTATCCATCTTCGTTGCCTAAGATTTAACTCCTTCTGAGTAAGGAGGTACTTGAGGCTTTTATGGTCTGTGTAAATAATAGACCTCTTACCGTATAAGTAATGCCTCCAAATCTTCAGTGCAAATACCATTGCATCTAACTCCAAGTCATGAGTGGGGTAATTCACCTGGTGATGCTTACGCTGGCGAGACGCGTATGCAACCACCTTACGCTCTTGCATCATCATACAACCTAATCCAGTGTGCGACACATCACTGTAGACAGTGAATTCCTTCCCAGACTCTGGCTGTATTAACACCGGGGTTTCAGTCAGAACTTTCTTCAGTTTCTCGAAACTCTCTTCCTGCTTGTCGGTCCAATTAAATGGTACCCCTTTACGCAGTAACTTAGTCAGAGGTGCAGCAATCAGTGAAAACCCTTCAACAAAACATCTGTAGTATCCAGCCAGACCTAGAAAGCTTTGAATCTCAGATACAGTCTTTGGTGGTTTCCAATCCAATACGACTTTAATTTTTTGAGGATCAACCCTAATCCCCTTGGTAGACACCACGTGACCCTGAAATGTCACTTCTCACAACCAGAACTCACACTTGCTGAACTTTGCGTATAGCTGCTTTTCCCTCAGAATTTGCAAAACAATTATAAGATGTGCATCATGATCCTCCCCGGTTCTGGAATACACCAGGATGTGGTCTATAAACACCACTACAAACCAATCCAAATAGGGTCGGAATACTCGGTTCATCATATCCATGAAAGCAGCTGGTGCATTCGTCAACCCAAACGGCATTACCAAAAACTCGTAATGACCATAACTAGTCCTGAATGCAGTCTTATACAAATATGCTTCCTTAACCTTTAGCTGATGGTACCCAGATCGAAGATCTATCTTGAAGAAAACCAAAGCTCCTCACAGCTAGTTACAGATCATCTATCCTCGATAAAAGGTACTTATTCTTAACAGTCAGTTTGTTCAATTGACGATAATCGATGCACATGTGCATGGATCCATCTTTATTCTTCACGAATAACACTGGTGCTCCCCATGGAGACACACTCGGTCGGATGAGCCCTCGGTCCAGTAGCTCTTGAATTTGAGCCTTTAACTCCACCAACTCCTTTGGTGCCATCCTATAAGGGGTGATGGACACCGGAGTTATTCCCGGTAAGAGCTCGATACTGAATTCCACCTCACAGTCTGGGGGCAACTCAAGAAGCTCTTCAGGAAATACATCCAGAAACTCCTGAACAGTTCTGACATCTCCAATAGAATGACCTTTAGAATCAGAAATACTGACATAAGCTAAAAACGTCTCGCAACCCTTGCGAATCAGTTTCTCGGCCTTTAATGCTGAGATTACATTAGACAAATAATCTCTTCGCTCCCCTAACACAACCACCTCCTCATCCTCAGAAGACTTCAACACCATACGCTTAGCAACGTAGTCCAAATTCACACGGTGTTTCACTAGCCAATCCATGCCCAATATCAGATCGAATTCACCAAACGGCAGTTCCATCAAATCTGGCAGAAAGACAACCCCTTGGACCTCTAGGGGCACATCTCTAAACAGCTTATTCACTCGAACCGACTGTCCCAGTGGACTTAACACAGTCATCTCCCTATTAGTAATTCCAAAATGAAAACCCAGCATCCCAGGCACAGTGCATGCAACAAACGAGTGTGTTGAAACAATGTCAATTAAAGCAGTGTATGGTACATTACAAATTAGGAACATACCAGTTATGACGTCCGAGGTGTCGCCATTCTCTCGGCGATGAGCAGCATAGACCAAACCTGGCTGTCTTACCTCCGTGTTACCAGCACCTCTGCTTGGTGCTCCACGACCTCTTCTTAAACCATTTCCTCCTCCGGCCTGACCACGACCTCTCGGTGGTTGCTGACCACCTCTTCCTGGCTGGACATGGCCCTAACCTGCGGCTTGCATCTGAATAGGCCTCTGTGTACAGTTCTTGACTTGGGGATCCATGGACCCACATCTAAAACATGCCCCAGTTCATTTCCAGCACTTACCCTAGTGAGCTCTCCCGCAATCTGCGTAAGGCTGCGGTCTAACCATAGTAACAGGAACTGCTCGGACTGACCCATCAAACCTGACCTTCTTTATAGGCCTTCCAGAAGAACCCTAAGGCCCTGAATCCTTTTTAAATCTACCCTTATCTTTCTCGCGATTCTAGCGCTCAGATCGCTTCACATCCTCTGTAATATTTTCTTTCTCAACAAGGGCAGCAAAATCTCGCTCCCTCTGCGGGGCTATCAACACACATAATTCATCCTGGAGGCCATCTTCAAACCGCAAACAACGTTCATACTTAGTTGCGACTATTTCGCGAGCATTACGACTTAACAGTAAGAATTTCGCCTCATATACTGCCTCTATCTTATTCCCCTGGGTCAAATTCAGAAATTCCTTTCTTTGGGCGTCCACATAACTTGTGCCCACATACTTCCCTTGAAAGGCCGTCTTGAAGAAATCCCACGTCACACGGTTGACCTGTGTACCCTCTCTTACAGTGAGCCACCACTGGTATGCCTCGTCTCGCAGTAAGGACACTGCTCCCTTTAATTTTTGTTCCACAGTACAGTTGAGGTCATCCATTATCCACTCGGTAACCTCTAACCAATACTCTACTACATTCGGCGCTACACCAGAAACACCCCTGAGGATTTTCGCTCCATTAGACCGGAGTCGCTCAGAAATTGACCCTCAGCCTACTGACCTAGTACTTGTTCCAGCAACCCTTTCGAAAACCCGTAGCATTGCTTGGGATAGAGCATCCTCCCTAACTGCTCAGTCATGAGACCCTGTCTCCGTTACTGGTGAGGCTGGTGTCCTCCCTAGCAGGCATGTTACCCGATGTTGAAGACCCAGCCCTAGCGCTTCGTCCTCTACCGCGGCCTCGACTACCCCTTCTAGTACTCATTTCCTCTTTGCGTATTATTTGTTTTAAAAGTCTTATGAACCAATTCATAATTCCAGTAATTATTAACAGATGTTTTATGACAATCAGTAATTAAAGTTTTTGTTTTCACAGATCGAGATATCTCACTACAGTTTTCAGTCTTCTACAGTGTCAGTTTAACCTAACAAGAGAGTTTTAGCAAAGTACTACTACCTATAGTAATTTCTCAATATAACATTTCAATCTATAGCAGTAAATAGTGTCAGAAAACTTATAGATTTGACGTCGGGAACTCGGTGTGCCACACTTTTAGTAACAACCTTCCAATTTTCTTTCCAAAATCAAATTTCAACAATTTTAGAAAAATTTTTGAGAACCCATTCCACAGCTGAATTTTGCAACTTGACTCTGATACCACTAAATGTAACATTCCAAACTCGACGTTACGATAGGATCTGACATATCACATCGAAGTGCTGATTTGAAAATCGATCTTGTGGATGCAAATTTGTGACTAAGTCGACCCACCCAGCCAACACACCAATATCACAGCATAGCTGCTAATTGTAACGCAGCAAAGCTGCTAATATCCGTAAACGTGACCAAGCCACTAAAATCAGAATACGTGGTGAAGCCATTAGAACAGTAAAAACATGGCAGCGCCACTAGTACAATACTTCCTCCAAATTAGAATCCCAACCCCAATGCAAAATGTCGTGTCATAAATATTACGTGTATGCAATATGTCATATTCATACCAGTCATATAGATATCATACACACATCAACATAACCTACCACTAGGGGTATAATGGTCATCTTGTCGGTTAAGGGTAAAACGATAATTTCACCCCTCAGGGGTATTTCGATAATCTTACCTTTTGAGGGTATTTCGATAATTCTACCCTTCGAGGGTATTTTAGTAATTCTACCCTTCGAGGGTATTTCGGTAATTCTACTCATCTGCGGTATTTTGGTATAGTTTACGACCTTTCCAAAGGCCTATCGTCATCTCGAATGACTTGGATAACTTATATGGCCAAAACAGTGTAATTGGGCCTAAGGCCCGTTACTTGGCCAAAGTGGGCCCACACGCTCGTGTGGCCCGCTCAGCCCATATTCTGTCACGACTATGCGAACCTCGCAGCCCAATCCCTTATTAGTCATGTAACAGTCCGATTTATACCCTAATCGGAACAGTACTTTCAGGACCACAAATTCGAGTCTGTATAATATTTAATATTACATTATGTGTCTCTGATAAGTAATTATGCATGTGCTAAAGTATCGTAAATTAATTCATCTATCTGTGTGTTTAATTTGAGCAAAGGATTAAATTGCATTGACATGTAAATTAGCATGCTACATGAAAAGGTGCCATTTGCCATGTCTTTAAAAGTATGGAGGATTTATATGGCAAATTTACCTATTACCTAAGATGGTGGACGACACAAGTACTAAAATGGCCTTAATTCATGTGTTATATATGTTTTATTATAAGGATAATTTTGTAATTAGATTAATAATATCTTTTGTAATAAAATAAACAAATGAAAGTGGATGCTCATCTTCATGTCTCGCCACCGAAAATCAAACAAAGAAAAAAAAAAGAAAACCTTAAGTTAGGTTCGGTCATTCCAAGCTTGAATTAAGGTGTGATTTTGAATTGGATTTTAATGATTTTTATGTTTTTGAGATTGTTGCTTAGTCTACTATCAAGCCTTGCTTAGTCTACTATCAAGCCCATGTCTCAATTTTGTGCATTGATGATGTTTGTGAGATATGCCATTGATGATATGTTGAGCTTTGTGATGAGTTTAGTTGTTAAATGAAAGTTTTGAACTAGATGAACATACTTTGTTCTTGAATATTTGATGAATTTAGCTAATTAGGGCTAAATTGAGAAAATAGCAATTTGTGGGTCTAAATTGCAAATTTGGTGGAAAATATGGGCTTGTATGTGATGTTTGAACATTCGGCTAAGCATGAGTATGTAATGATTTTGTGAATTTGATGTTTTGAGAAAAATGGACTAAATTGATAAATTGTGCAAATATGAGGGTTAATTTGCAAATAGCCCTAAATGTGTGTCCTTGGATTGAATAGAATAAGTTAGTGAATAAAAGAGTTAATTTTGAATATGTATAGATTAAGAACCGAGGAAAACAAACTTAGATCGCGGGAAAGCGAAAGTAACCGAGTAGCCATTTCTGTTTCTATTAAATCGAATCCGAGGTAAGTCATTATGCAAATAAACGTATTCGTATTGAATTCTGTATGTTCTTATGATTAGTTATCAATGAATACTCATGATATGATCTGTTCATGAATTCCGAGATAAGGATTACTTAGTAACAATATCCGAAAAAGTCCCGTATGAATCTAGGAATAGATAGGATTAGCTATGTCATGACATAGGTATCTATTCTGTTTTATCATGTAAGACCTCGTCTGGGACGTTGGCATTGATTTGAGATTTCGTGTAACACCACGTCTGGGACGTTGGCATCGATATTATTTTTTTACGTGTAAGGCCACGTCTGGGACGTTGGCATCGATATTATGTTTACGTGTAAGACATGTCTGGGACATCGACATCGTATTGATTCGTGTAAGACCCTGTCTGGGACTGTGGCATCGATATTTCAGTTCATATAAGAACTCGTCTAGGATGTTGGCATTGTACGACTATTCTGCACTTTCTGAGTATCCTACTAGATTCCTTACGGTTCAACAGGCAAGTCTGAGATACGAATGGCTATGAAAATTTTAAATCTGTTATAGGTACGTGTATTATGTACACTGTGTGTGTATAAAAAGGTAAGTACCTATGTGATTTTGATTTGAATAATGTAAGAGTGGATATGAGAATGTGATTGAGTTACAAGAATGGTTATGAATAAGCTATGTATATATATATATGATTCTTGGATTGATAAATGTGGCAATTATGGCCTAGAATATGGACCAAAGCATATATGTGAGAAATTTGCTATGAGTATGAATATTGCCAATGTTTCTATAAGCTTATATGCTTTACATGCTAAATTTGTTTGTATTATGAGTTACTAAGCTTTTGGGAAGCTTACTCTGTGTGCATGTTTTCTCTTTTTTATAGGTTGTCAAAGCTACTGAAGGCTCAGGACCGTCAAGGATCGTCATCACACTACTAAACTCATTCTGGTACATTTTGGAAATGTATATAGCTAGATATGGCATGTACAGGCTAGTACTTGATGCAAGCTTGTTATATGAACTTTGCCATGTGATTTGGCTAGTTATGAATTGAGAACTTGCTTGAAAGAATGTGATATGTGTGAAGTATGTTTTTGGCATGGTTAGTTGATTCATGAAACGGTCAAATTTTGATTAAGCAAATGAATGAATTATGCTTGTGATGAGATGAGTTTTAGTCTTGTAATTTGGATGGTTACTTTGGTATGTTCTTGGTTGGCAAATAGGCATGAGATGTTTTAATGATTTTCGCTTGTAGGTAAGACCAATGTGGGTGGCATTTTGGCCTTGCAAATGGCCTATTTTGCCACACGGTTGTGGCACACGGGCGTGCCTAGTGACCGTGGGGCTAAGTCAGTAGCTACCACAAGAGTACACGGCCTTGGCACACGGACATGCCTAGTAGCCATGTGATTTTTGACAGGATCGACCACGGCCAGAGTACACGGGCGTGCTTAGTGGCCGTGGAAGTAAAGCCAGTTTCGACCACGGGGAGGGCACACGGGTGTGTCTAGCGGCCGTGGGAGGCACACAGCCTGCCCACACAGGCGTGTAACCCCTGAAACTTAGAAAAGTTTTAAATTTCCAAGAATTTTCGTATGTGTTCGGTTTAGTCCTGGCCCTACTTTAGAGCATGATTTAGGTCTTATTGACCAATATAAGGGACTCTTTGATTGTGAATGATGAATGTATGTATGAAATATCAGTAAAAGTTTCTGATCTGTCCAGTAACGCCTTTAACCCTAATCCAGCGACGGATATGGGTTAGGGGTGTTACAAGTCACTTACCGTGGGTTTCGTCCCTGTAGGGCCCATGAGCCCATTGGGCCCACATGGCCCATTTCGGCCCTACGAGGCCCATTATGACCTAAGCCCATGAGAACGTTTGTAGCGGCCTCTACGGTCCATCGCCAATGATTGTGGCTCGATTTATCCCTATGAGCGTTCGCATGCCCATGAGCCCTCTAATGCCAAAGTTTCGGCTTTTGCCGATTCACAATTAAATAGGGGTGTGAAACCTTCATCCATCGTTTTGACAGAAACAACATTGGTTGTACAATTACACACTTGTTTTGGGTTGTAGTTTGAAGCGCTTCCAAGATTAAACACCTATGATAACAACAACCCCATCAATTAGTCTCAAACCTTTGTTAATCCATCACCATAATATTGAAAACGCTTTAATCAAACTAACGCTCCTTACCAATCAACAACCGCAATCTCCTCTAGTTCCAAACCACATATTCTTTTCAATGCTATTACCTTCACAAGAACTGTTAACCGATTCATAAGAATCTACAATCACATAAGAATATATTTATACTATGCTTAAAGCACTTACCACGAATCAAAAGATCTCTTGCAGGGGAAAGTAATCTGCCTACCCCTTGGTTAAGGAAAACAAGTCCCTAGCAACATTCGAATGAAAAAGAAGGTGTTAGATAAACTTATCTCCACAGCAAACAAGGGGGAAACAGCCTTTCGGCTGGAGAGATAGAAAATTGAGCATGGAGAAAGAAGCCAACCAAGATTTTGCTAGAGTCACCACTTACCAATAACTCGAAGAGATTAAGGAACTGTTAGGAATGAAGAGAAGAAAGTGTTTAGGCCTTAACAGATTCGGTCAACACAAGAAGAACAAAGGTTTTGAGAGAGAGATATTCGACTATCTTGAAAAGAAAAGAAAGAATGAGAGGGAAAAGAAGAAGTTGAGTTAGGCCAAAGAAGAAAACCAAGAGGAGAAGAAGATGATTCAGCAAAGAGTGTGCAGCAATTGAGAAATAACGATGAAAGGGAAAAGACCCGAATGGTCAAAAATATTGTACGAGATGCCAGAAAAGAAGTAAATCCCGAAATGCACAAAAAGAAAACCCGAAATGGCAAAGAGGATTTTCGGTTTCTACCCTCTCACAAAGCTGTCGAAAATGCACAAATGAGATTCCCCTTAGCCGAAATCCCTTACTCAAGCTCCCCCATTCGGCCATGACTCCCTTCTCATTCAAATTCCCTAAAATTCTCCACTGATTGCTCTTTGATTTACTCCACACCCCTCATTCAAACTTATTGAAACTGGATGACCAAGTCTCCAACCACCTCTGCAGAGTTTGAATCAAACTCTACCTCTCACACAATAGAGACATAAAATAAAACCTCCTTATTGCATGCCAAGAGATTCGAACCTCAAACCACTAGAACACTCCACACTCCACACGCCACTTGCCACCTCTATCAGTAGACTCATTGTGTCACATGTCAAGCACACTTAATATATATGTCCTTTAAGCTAACATCCAGGTTCAAAAGGAGCAAAAATCAAATTTTTTCCAAAGGCCATACTTGAACCCAGGCTTCCTAAAATCTCCAAAACATACCCAAAACACTTAGCCATTGAAGTAAACAAGCAATTTGGTCTGAACATGAAAAATTAAAGACCCTGTATTTGGGGGCGTTACATCCATTCCGAAGGGTTCAACAAGTAAATGTGAGACGAGAATGTGTATGAGATTTGTATGAGTTGGTACAGGTATGTGCATAAACTATTTTAGCATTGAATCGAAGAAATGATGAGGAAAAGTATATAGTTTTGTGAATGAATGTTAGAAAGGTTTGTTAGTTATTGTAAGATACATGTTAATGTATTCAAATTATTGAATTATATTTATGTGGATGCATCAAGTTATTTCATTCGAGCTTACTAAGCTTTATAGATTACTTTTTGTATTTTCTCGTGTTTTATAGTGGCATCAAGCTAGCTCGAATTCAGGGACTGTCGGAGATCGTTTCACACTACCACCTATCACTTGGTACCTTTGAACTTTGGTATTTTAAGTATATGGCATGTATAGGCATTTTGAATCATTTTGATCATGGGTTGATAGTGATTTTGGTTATTTGTAATGACTTGTAATTGCATAAGTTTTGGTTTGTAAATATGGTCATGAGATTTTGCTTAATTTGGTGGATTTGGTTATGAGCATATATGTGCTTATTGATATTTTGGTTCATGGATGGATATGTGAATGGCTTCTGTTATGAGGCTAGTGGATATTGACATAGTAAAGGTTAATTGGATGATATTGGATTTGAATTGTATTTGTGAATTGGTGCAAAATGATGTATGTTTGGTAAAGATTTAGCTAATTGATTGGTATATGTGTTTTGGTATGTTTTGATTGAGAAAAA
Source organism: Gossypium australe (assembly GCA_005393395.2). Taxonomy (NCBI): domain Eukaryota; kingdom Viridiplantae; phylum Streptophyta; class Magnoliopsida; order Malvales; family Malvaceae; genus Gossypium; species Gossypium australe. The sequence goes on along the minus strand of CM016619.1, from coordinate 85,363,857 downwards.
CATAAGTTATAAGCATGTTGGTAGTTAGTATTGGAAATGGTATGAATTAGCCTTGATTGTGGCTAAATTAGATGTTCAATTGTACTATGGATTGGTACCATTTTGGTTGTTTAGGTGAGCATAAGTGAGGGTGGCAAATTGGCTTGGTAAATAGCCTATTTTTGTCCACACGGGTAGAGACACGGGCGTGTGTCTCAGCTGTGTGTGACACACGGTCATGTTACACGGCCATGTGTCCCCTAGTGTTGAAATTGAATTGAAGTTAGTATCATCCACACGGTCTCACACATGGGCGTGTGATCAGCCTTGTGGCACAAGTCAGTATACCCTACAAAAATGGCACGGCCTAGCACACAGCCTGGTACACGGGCGTGTATGACCATTTTAGGGCACACGGCCGTGTGAGTTGGCCGTGTGACCCAAGTCAGAGAGTTACATGGGCTGCGACACGGCCATGTGTTCCCATTTTGAATGTTCACACAGCCTGTGACACGGGCGTGTCTGGTGGCCGTGTGCACACCTGTTTTTAAGAAAAAAATTCATTGTGTTCTAAAAGTTTACAATGTTATCGGTTTAGTTCTGAACCACTCCCAATGCATGTTTAGGGCCTCGTAGGCTCGTATTGGGGACCATGTGATTGAAATTGATGGATGACTGCTTGAAATGTGAAAATCTATACAAAGTTGAATGTTTAATTATTTTTAAGTTCGGTAATACTCCGTAACCCAATTCTGACGTTGAATACAGGTGAGGGGTGTTACAATGTGCTAGTTAATAAAGTTTGTAGGAATTGTCCTTTGATGATTCGGGGTTATAGTTTTCCGGCTGATTTGATGCTATTACTATTTGATGAATTTGATGTGATTTTAGGCCTAGAAGGACTAACTCTACATGACGCTGTTGTAAATAGTAGATGAATGCTTATTATATTGAAATGTTTGAACGGTGAGACGATTCGTATTGAATCAGATAGTGTGAGTGAGCTACCTATTATTATTTCAGCAATGTCAGTACAGATGTAACAACCCGATTTAGGGCCTAGTCAGAATAGTGGTTGTGAGACCACAAATCCGAAGTAGAAATATGTGTTTTATGATTTCTATGAGGCTTATGGTGTGATTGCATGATTGTGTGAAATTTTCATGAGAAAATTCTATTAATTAGTGATCAAATTGTCCATTAGGACTAAATTGTAATGATTAGGAAATATAAGATTCTAGAAGATTTAAGTATGAAATAGCATTATAAAAATTATTGGAAGTCCTTATTTAGCAATTAGACCATTATATGTCAAGATGGACAAAAATGGGCATGGGAAGGAAAAGTCTCAATAAAAGGCCTTAGGGGCATTTTTGTCATTTGGTAAATAAAAATTAAAAAGGGAAAAAGAAGTCAAAATTGTGTTCATCTTCTTCTCCCATGGCTGAAAATCACTAAGGAGCCATAGCTAGGGTTTCTTCAACATTCAAGCTTGATTGTAAGTACCTTCTAGCCCCGTTTTTAATGTTCTTCGTATTTTTTAGATCCTCGTAGCTTGATTTAGCTATCTCTAGCTATATTTTGAGCTAGGGTTTATGTTCAAAAATCTACCCATGTATGACATGCATGTATTTTGATGTTTTATGGAAGAATATGAAATTTTGATGTATGATAAGCATCGTTTTCTAAGTGATTTTCATGAAAAATGTATAAAAGGACCAAATTGTAAAAGTTATAAAAATGGTCATACATGAGTGAATTAGTGGAAATTTGGGACTGTTGTAGTTAAGAAAATGATCCGGCTAGGCTTAAAATACAAGGAAGTTGAATAAAAATCATTTTACGAGCCTAAGGGTAAAAGTGTAATTATGTGAAAGTTTAAGGGCAAAATCGTAATTTTTCAAAAGTATGATTCAAGGGTTAATTTAGTCAATGTAAGTATTAAACAAGTGAAATTTTTATTATAGATCAAGAAACGAGAAGCTCGAACCGAAACCGAGGCAAGAACAAGGTTGTGGACTAAATCGAAAAACTACACACATTTTGAGTACCGAGGTAAGTTTTGCATGAAATTAAAAGTTTCATATGTTTATTATATTTTAAATTGCTTGATATTGACAAAGAATATTGTATCTATAAAAATCAACTAATGATGCCTCGATGAGAAAATGATGAGAATATGTCAAGTTGAAGTCCCGGTTGTAGATTCGGAATAATGAGGATACCTATGTCACAACATGAGATAAGGTAGGTCCCGTATAAGACCATATCTCGGACATGGCATCGGCACCGAATGTAGGTCCCGTATAAGACCATGTCTGGGACATGGCATCGGCACCGAATGAGGTCCCGTATAAGACCATGTCAGGGACATGGCATCAGCACCGAATAAGGAAGGTCCCGTATAAGACAATGTCTGGGACATGGCTTCAGCAGCGAAGGAAGATCTCGTATAAGACCATGTCAGGGACATGGCATCGACATCTAGTTAAGAGATCCCGTGTAAGACCATATCTGGGATATGGCATCGGCATCAAGAGGTGATCCCATGTAAGACCATATTTGGGATATGGCATTGGCATCGTGGTGCATGTATGATGAGATTGAGTATCCTCCGATATTCCGAGTAGTTCAACGGGCAAAAGAGCTAAGTTATGTAAAGATGGCAAACAGCTAAGTTGTGCAAAGATGATAAAGAGTTACATTTAAGTTAAGGATGATAATGATTTAAGTTTATGTTCAAGATAGCAAAGGTGTTAAATTATGTGATGAAGTGATACAGGTACCATAATTAAAATACGAGTTATGAAACCGTAATGTGATATGTGATGGGTAAGAGTAAGTATGAGTAAGTATGTCAAAGTACTTGAGAACTTGTGTTGTTATTGTTCTATGAAATGAATGGGATTTTACCATGAGTACTTATATTGCTATTTTAATTCATGCAAACTTACTAAGCTATATGCTCACCCCTCTCTTTTCCCTTTTCCTTGTAGTATCGCCAAGCTAGCACGGGGATCGTAAAACGTCGGAGCTCTGATCACACTATCGATCAATCTTTTGGTATAGTAAAGTTGTTTTATTTTTGCTATGGCATGTATAGGAACTTGGTCATCTTGTGTTATGTCATATTTGAAAGCCAAAGTGTTGGCTATTAATGTTACTCACTCATTTTGTAAATGGCCATTGGGGATTGGTCAATAATTGTCAAGCTTTATATACTTAATGATGATAAGTTTTATGAAGTAAAAGTTCATACAATTGATGGGGTAAAATGTGAAGTATATGAATGATGAGTTAGTGATTCTTCATAGTGTATTATTGACATATTATGTATTTCTCGTGGTGGTATAGGTGTATTTATGTTTCAGGGTGGCAAATAGCTTGGTAAATAGCCTCTAATTGTCCATACGGGTAGACACACGGGAGTGTGTCTAGGCCGTGTGTGACACAGAGTCAATCCCATGGGTGTGTCGATAAGCCGTGTGTCCCCTGCATCAAATTTGTGAGACTTCGATTCGTCACACGGGCATGTGCCTAGGTCGTGCCCTTAAGAAGTTGCTGACATCATAAACAAAATGCCCATGTTTTTCCCACACAGGTGAGGACACGGGCGTGTCTAGGCCGTGTGAGGGACACGGGCCACTAACACGGGAGTCTGTCTGGCCGTGTGAAAACCCCTGTAGGTTTGAAATGAAAAATAAATTCCACACGGGCTAGGAACATGGGCGTGTGTGACCACACGGCCTGCCCACACGGGCATGTTCCATTCCACACGGGCATGTGGCCCTATTTAGGCAAAAATTTCCTAAGTGAGCAAAAGTTTTCGGTTTAATTCTGAAACCTTTCGTATGTATGTTTAGGGCCTCGTAGGCCCATAATAAGGATGTTATGAATATGAATGACAAGTTTTAAGTTGAAATGAAATTTTATAGCCCGATGTTGTATGTTTAAGTAAGTTAAGTTCGGTAATGCCTCGTATCCGGTTCCAACGTTGAACACGAGTAAGGGGTGTTACAACAGGAATATGGGAGAAATGGTTGTAATGCTTACATTTCTTATGTACTAGACTCTAAAGTGTCTGAATCGAAGCTTGAGTCAGTGCTAGTGGTTTGCAAGTATCCTGATTTGTTTCCAGAGGAGTTATCTAGATTTCCGCCAATCAGAAAAGTTGAGTTTGCTATTGAACTAGTATCGGAAACATCACCGATATCGATAGCATTTTATATAATGGCTCTTACTGAGTGAAAAGAGTTGAAAGCACAACTAGAATAGTTGACAGATAGGGGTTTTGCTAGACCTAGTTTCTCATCTTGAGGTGTACCGATTCTATTCATTAAGAAAAAGGATGGATCGATGAGATTATGTATTGATCACCGTCAGCTTAAAAATGTTACAATATTTAACTAATATCCACTGCCTCGAATTGACGATCTATTTGATCAGTTGAAAGGTGCCACATTATTCTCGAAGATTGATCTTTGTTCTGGTTATTATCAGCTACACCTGAAAGATTCAGATGTGCCGAAAACTGCATTTAGATCCAGGTACTGACACTATGGATTTCTTGTGATGCCGTTTGGTTTAACTAATGCACCTACAGCATTTATGGATTTGATGAACAAAATATTCAGACAGTATTTAGACAGATTTGTTGTGGTATTTATTGACACATTCTGATATATTCACGAGACGAGTTCGAGCATGCTGAACATTTGCAAATTGTGTTGCAAACCCCGCGTGATAAACAACTTTTTTCTAAATTTAGAAAATGTGAATTTTGGCTCCAAGAAGTTGGTTTTCTGGGACATATAGTATCAACTAAAGGCATCAGAGTTGATCTAAGTAAAATTTCAGCCATTGTTGACTGGAAACCACCGAGAAATGTATCTAAAGTTAGAAGTTTTTTGGGATTAGCTGGTTATTATCAAAGATTCGTAAAAGGATTCTCCATGATGCTACACCAATGACGCGACTATTATAGAAAGATGTGAAATTTAAATGGTCCAAGAAATGCCAGCAAAGTTTCAATCAATTGAAAGCACTGTTGACCGAGGAACCAGTTTTAGTTCAGCCTGAATTGGATAAAGAATTTGCAATTTATAGTGATGCATCTTTAAATGGTTTAGGTTGTGTTTTGATGTAGGAAGGCAAAGTGATAGCTTATGCTTCTAGATAGTTAAAGCAGCACAAAAAGAACTATCCGACACATGACCTAAATTTGGCAATTATTGTGTTTGCATTGAAAATTTGGCGGCACCATTTGTTCGACAAATAAATGTCATATATTTACCGACCATAAGAGTTTGAAGTATCTAATGCCGTAGAAAGATTTGAATCTGAGACAGGGTAGATGGCTCAAATTGTTAAAAAATTATGAGTTGATCATTGATTATCATCCAGGAAAAGCACATGTAGTTACTGATGCTTTGAGTAGAAACACCTTGTTTGCTTTGCGAGCAATGAATACACGACTGATATTATCTAATGATAGCTCCATCTTGGAAGAGTTGAAAGCTAGACTGATATTTTTACAGCAGATCTACGAAGCTAAATGGGCACAGTGTGAGTCAACTTCTGATTTAGAATATCAGATAGGATCCGATGGTTGTTTATTATTCAGAGGTAAAATTTGTGTACCAAAGAACACTAAGCTCATTCATAGATTATTACACGAAGATCATAGTGGTAGCTTGTCTATTCATTTGGAAAGTAATAAGATGTACAGTGATTTGAAACAGATGTACTAGTAGCTAGGAATGAAATGTGAGATTTCTGACTTTGTATCTAAATGTTTAGTATGTCAACAAGTTAACGCTGAACATCAGGTACCTTCTGGATTATTACAAGCAGTGATGATACCAGAGTGGAAATGGGATCGAGTTACTATGGATTTCGTATTGGGTTTACCCCTATCTCCGAGAAAGAGAGATGTCATTTAGGTTGTTGTTGATCGGTTGACGAAGTCAACACATTTTATTTCAGTATGTACAGATTATTCCCTTAACATATTATCTGAGTTATATATTTCTGAGATTGTCAGATTACATGGGGTGCCAGTTTCTATTATTTCAGATAGAGATCCACAGTTTACATAGCAATTCTGGAGGAAGTTATAGGAAACTCTTGGTACGCGGTTGTATTTTAGCACTGTATTTCACCTTCAGACCGATTGATGCGATCCTAGCTTAGAAAGCTAGGACTGATCCCATTGAGTTGCCACAAGGTCCCATTACTCGGTCTCGTGCTAAGAAGTTTCAAGACGCCATTGCAAGTCACATTGATCGAGCGTGGGGAGGGGAGGTGGCTGGACTCATCAAGCAAGCAAGGAGCTCAACACCATACGTTCCATACAGCTTATTGCAAGCTGAATTTTAGTTAAATAGTTGATAGATTAAACTTTAAATGTGTTTAGTTATTTTAGTTTAAGTAATTAAGTTGTTTTAATTTTATTTAGTTGTTTAAATAAATTCGGCAATTAATATATTCTAAGTTAATTAATTGCTACATCCATTTAATTTGTTTTAGCTTATTAAATGAGTTTTAGTTACTACAGCTCATTAAAGTTTAATTGTGTTTATAGGTGAACTAACCAATTGAACCAACTAGTGCATTGATTGGCATTAAAGAGAGGAATGAATTTAAGACCAACAGTTGTTATGAGCTTCTCCAAGTGACTGTTTGAAGAGTTCAATGGACAAGGAGTTGTTCACACAAGCCCATTCAGCTCCCAAACGTTTTCACATGATGGTGGCTATTCCAATTCGTCCATTCAGACATTTTGACCGTTTATATTCAAGCATTCACACAAAGGGGGTTGTTCATGTGCCCGAATGACATTAATTTTTGGCTGCTGCTCATTTGGCTATCCAAGGAGAAACTAAAAGGCTGTTATGACTCTGATAGCTAAAATCAAAGCTTTAAAATTTATAAAACGAATGATCAAACCTGGAAACTAACTTTGACAACGATTAAAGGTAAGTGTACCTATCGAACAGTAGTATAGCTTAGGCAAGACTGGATTGTCAAACCCAAAGGAACTAAAAGTACTAATACTAACTTTCTTTTTATTATTTAACCTAAAATAAAGTGAAGTTACTTTAATCTAAATTAATGACTACTAAGCTAAAGACACAAAGACAAAAAGAACGAATTAGGAAATAACTAGAAGAAAAACTCAGTTGATCACGACGATACCCTCAGGAAGAATCCACCTAGACTTCACTTGTTATCTAACAATGAACCATACGATTTATTCACTTAGTTTGATTCGTAGGACTCCCTAACATATATTAAACCCTCTCTTGAGGCGAATAACATCTAACCCTAGGTTAATTAGTGGAACTCTCGTTCTCTTATAATAACCCCCTAGAATAGCAGTAAATCGATCTATGGATTCCCATATTAGGTTTCACCCTAATCTGGCAAAATCTCGTCACCCTATCTCTAGGCGTGCGATCAACTCCGCTTAATTATGCTAGATCTGCTCTTAAGTAGGGTCTATTCCTCCTCCACCTAAGCACATCAAACTTGAATCAATATCCGCGAAATATTAACTCAAGAATTAAGCACACATAATTAAGAACAAACTAAGTATTTATCATATAATTCAGAAAACGATAACAAGATTTATCTAGGTTTCATCCCCTTCAGGTATCTGAGGGGTTTAGTTCATAACAAATAAAGAAAACATCTCAAGAGAAAAGATAAAACAAAACATAAGAAATCCCTAAAACTCCCTGAAGGAATTGAAGGAGAAATCCACCGTCTTGAGTAGAATTCCGGCTTCTTGGGATGGATCAACTGGCTAACTTCGAGTGATTCCCTCAACTCTAACCTTTCCGGCTTGGCTCCTTAGCCTAGCTAACCGCCCGTTACGACTTTTGTCGAACTCCCCCTTCAAGTTGCCCCCTTGGGTGTTTATATAGACTTTGAGATGCCTTACTTGGCCCCTAAGTATCCTAATTTAAGTAGAATTCCTACTAGGGTGTTTGAATAGGCTTTGGAATGTGTTTCTTTGCCTCCAAGTGTCCTTTCTCGAATGAAATTGCTCTTTCTAGTGACAGGGACACGGCTATTGCACACGCCCGTGTGAATCGTGGCTAGGCCGTGTTCGGACTTCTTTAATGAGGCACGACCGTGTGACTCAGGGTTAAGGCCTGTGGGCTTAAGTCCAGGCCGTGTCAATTTCATGATATGGCCCATTTACTCCGTTTTGGGCCCGTTTTATGCTCTTTTCATCCTCAGGTGCTTTCCTAGGTATAAGATATGAAAAGAAAGGATTAAGAGCACCTTTTTACATAAATCAAGGGATTAAATCAACCAAAAGCATACTAAATGTAAGATTAAAATATGTTGCTTTTACTGTTTATTAGACTCTTTAGCTGATCAAGCATTGAATCAAGTTTATTCAGCTCATTAGAGTTAATTATTAGCTAAATAGGAAGACCAAACATGTTGTCCATAGCCGTTTCTTAAGTTAGAGTTCATCAAAGGTCTTGTAGTTTTTAATTAGCTCAATTAAGTTCATTAATAGCTCAATTAAGCTAAGTGTGTTTGTCTATTCAGCTGGGGTTTGTCTCATGCCTATAAATACTTTGTTTTCAACTAGTTGTAGGGACTTTTTGGGCCAAATATATGAACTTTTATTTTTCTGTGAGAATTCAACTCTCATTGTTCTCTCTTGGATTGAAACAACTTATCAAGCTCAGCTTGTGGCGTCATTCTTCCTTGTTATCCGGACTTATCACTTCCCAAAGTGTGGCGTTCGACCATACCATTGGTTCCAATCTTGCTAGATAGTGGGTCGAGGTTAGCCAAATTATCTCTTATCCATTTCCATCTAAGTGCCGTCTAAGAATCGGGTCAACATTTTCCTTCATTGTTGGTTCACTCTTGGCCTTAGCCGAATTACTCCATTAGCCAATTAAATATCTTTCAGACCTTGTTTGAACCTATCTTTTCATCTTTTCCAGCATACTTTGTTAACACTCAATCTTATTTAATTTCACGATCGGGTAATCTAAACGACTCAAATCAACACCAAATCGAGCTCGTATTATTTGGTATCAGAGCTAGTGAAATTGAAGTGAGTATCAACGTTCGTAGCAACTACGGGATTATAATTTGATAAAAAATATAAAAAAATCGTTAAAAAAATCAGTATCTAGTGAAATTCAAAGTGTGAATATCAGTATTTGTAAGTAAGAAATTTGTTGGTGTTAAAAAAAAGTCGAAAAAAACAAAGAAGAAGGAAAGCTAGCTCGAGAGTTATTTGCTGCCCAAATTTATTATTCTTCTTCCATACCAATCGGCCCTACTTTCATCCCTCTTCCTTTTGTTTGCTAGCCTACCTTGTCTTAACATCAAGACCTACCTGAATTGATCATTACTTTTGCAAGCCGACTCCACAACTAGCGTTGTTAAGTCCAAGTAGTCCATTGAAAACTTAGAAAAGCGAATTGAGTGGAAAAAGGCAAGAGTGTAGTGAGCCTATTCAAGTGAACAAAAGCCAAGTGAGTGAATTTTCTTTGGATAGAAATAGTGAGGGTTTAGTTTGTGAGAACTTAAGATGTCAAGAAGTCCGGAAAGGAATCCAAACGAAGAAGGTGGTTTTCGTCCTATAAGGAATGTTGGTGGAAGTGTGCCAGATCTTACACTTAAAGCGGTCATGTGAGAAATGAAGCGACTATTTGATCGTAAACTCGAACCCATCGAAGATCGATTATATCATGTCGAGGTGTGAGAACAACACGAGGGCACCCCTGTAAATACAAGACAAAGGCGTGGGCGTCCTATCCAAAACCAATAAGATCCTTATGAGCCAAGTGACCAAGAAAGTGGCTGTTCATCTGTGCGGAGTATAAGACATCAAGGCCAAAAAAACCGGGGCCATAGAAAAAGAGGCCGTATATATGATAGTCTCAAAAACATTAAGATAACCAAACTCCCGTTCCAAGGGAAGAACGACCCCGAGGCATACTTGGAGTGGGAGAAAAAGATTGAGTTAGTCTTCAAATGCCATAACTATTCGGAGAGCAAAAAGGTGAAGTTGACGGCCATCGAATTCTCAAATTACGCCATAGTGTGGTGGGATCAACTTGTGACAAACCGAAGAAGAAACGGTGAAAGACCCATCTCAACGTGGGCTGATATGAAGGCGGTCATGAGAAAACGTTTCATACCTTCTTACTATCATCGAGATCTCCACTAACGACTGCAAAGCCTTACCCAAGGAAATCAAAGTGTCGAAGACTACTACAAGGAAATGGAGATAGCAATGATCCGAGACGATATCGACGAGGATCAGGAGGCAACAATGGCCAAGTTTCTTGCGGGATTAAACCGTGACATCGCCAACATAGTCGAATTGCAACACTAGGTTGAAGTGATGGACATGGTTCACATGGCTATCAAATTTGAAAACCAACTTAAACGGAAGGGAGTTGGTCGATCCTACTCTAATCCATCAACTACTAAATGGAGCCAAGAAGCAAATAAACCCCCAGTTCAAACCAATGATCCTGTTGTAGCAGCCAAGTCCAATCCCATTGTTGGCGAGCCAAGTAAAAATAAAATCGAACCTATGCCAAATCGCACAAGAGACATAAAGTGTTTCAAATGCCAAGGACGGGGACACATAACCATCCAATGTCTCAATCGACAAATCATGGTGGTACGGGTCGACGGAGAGATCAAATCCAAGGAAGAGAACGAACATGAGCCCGAAGTGCCAACCAATGAAGAAGAAGAAGATTTGGAGCTTCCGATTGAAGGCAAGATCCTTGTGGTAAAAAGGACCCTCAACATTCAAAGTGTCGAAACCGAGCAACAGCAGGAAAATATTTTCCACACCCGGTGCCACATCCAAGGCAAGGTGTGTAGCATGATTATTGACGGAGGAAGCTGCACCAATGTCGCAAGTAATATGCTGGTTGAAAAACTTGGTTTAACCATGACCAAGCATCCAAACCCATACAAGTTACAATGGTTGAACAACGGAGGAGAGCTTAAAGTGACAAAATACGCTGTTGTAGCATTTTCCATCGGAAAATACCAAGACGAGGTGGTTTGCGACGTGGTTCCCATGCACGTTGGACACCTTCTTTTAGGGCATCCATGGCAGTTTGATCAACGTGTAATCCATGACAGATACACCAACCAATGTATCTTTAAGCATCTAAGCAAAAATGTAACCCTAGCCCCTCTTACCCCAAAACAAGTGTATCAAGATCAAATCGAGTTAAAAGAGTCTATAGAAAAAGTAAAAGAAAAAGAACGAGAAAAAAATAAAGAAAAAGATAAAGAAAAGAAAATCGAGAAAAAGAAAGGAAAATGTGAGAAAATTGATGTAAAAACACGAGTTGAAAAAGAAAATCAAAAAGAAGATGTGAGTGACAAAATGAGTGTGTTTGCGAGAAAAAGAGAAGTAACAAAGTCCTTATTGATGCACCAGCCCATTCTTGTACTTATGTAAAAAGAATGCCTTTTTGACACTAATAAACTTAAAAATACTTTGCCTTCTTCTGTTGTGACTTTACTTTAGGAATTCGAGGACATATTTCCAGAGGAAGTGCCGAGTGGATTGCCTCCTCTTCGTGGTATCAAACATCAAATCAATTTTGTGCTCAGAGGTACGATCTCAAACCATCCAGCCTACTGAAGCAACCCCGATGAGACTAAGGAGTTGCAACAACAAGTGGCTGACTTGATGAAGAAGGGCTACATACGGGAAAGTTTAAGCCCTTGTGCGGTGCTCGTTCTATTGGTGCCCAAAAAGGATGGCTCGTGAAGGATGTGCATGGACTGTCGAGCCATTAACAAAATCACTGTCAAGTACCGTCACCCTATTCCTAGACTCGATGACATGCTCGATGCTCCTAATGGTGCCAAACTCTTCTCCAAGATCGATTTGAAGAGTGGATATCACCAAATACGCATGAGAGAGGGAGACGAGTGGAAGATGGCCTTTAAAACAAAATACGGTTTGTATGAGTGGCCAGTGATGTCATTCAGCCTCACAAATGCCCCAAGCATGTTTATGCGATTGATGAATCACATTTTGCGATCTTTTATTGGCCATTTTTGCGTAGTATACTTTGATGACATTTTAATCTATAGTAAATCATTGGCTGATCATATTGAACATTTGCGTGCTATTTTGGAGGTTTTACGAAAGAAGTGTTATATGTGAATCTTAAGAAATGTAGTTTTTGTACTAACAAAGTTGTTTTCTTAGGTTTCGTTGTAAGTACGGGTGGCCTAGATGTGGATCAAGAGAAGATCAAGGCAATCCAAGAATGGCCTCGTCCGGCGACCATTAGCCAAGTTAAAAGCTTTCACAGACTTGTGAGCTTCTATAGGAGATTCATGCCGAAGTTTAGCACCATAGCTGCTCCTTTAACGGGTATTATCAAGAAAAACTTTTCTTTTACTTGGACTGATGAGCAAGAAGTTGCTTTTAATAAAATTAAAGATTGCTTGACTAACGCTCCACTGTTGTGTCTACCTGATTTTAACAAAACTTTCGAAGTGGAGTGTGATGCTTCAGGGATAGGTATAGGTGCAGTATTGTCACATGATGGTCGACCAATTGCCTACTTTAGTGAGAAATTCAATGAGGCTACACTCAATTATCCAACCTAAGGTAAAGAGATGTACGCCTTGATATGTGCGTTGGAGACATGGCAGCATTACCTTTGGTCGAAAGAATTCGTTATACATACGGATCATGAAGCCTTAAAGCATTTAAAGGGTCAAACTAAGTTAAACAAATGCCATGCTAAGTGGGTGGAATTCCTCAAATCCTTTCCATACGTGATTGAGTATAAACAAGGTAAAGAAAATGTTGTTGCGGATGTGTTATCACGTAGGTATGCTTTAATTAATCATTTGGTTGCTAAGTTTCTTGGATTTGCGTATTTGAAGGATTTATATGATAATGATTCTGATTTTGGTGGGTTGTTCAAGTTGTGTGTTCAAGGTCCCATGCCAGGTATTTCCGGCAAGATGGATTTCTCTTTCGAGAAAATAAGCTATGTATACCCCAAGGATCAATTAGAGATGTGTTGGTTCAAGAAGCACATAGTGGGGGATTAATGGGCCACTTCAGCATAGCCAAAACTTTGGCTATTTTACAAGAGCACTTTTATTGGTCGAAGATGTGGCAAGATGTGGTTAGAGTGTGTGAGCAATGCTTAGCTTATAAGAAAGCTAAGTCAAAATTTCAGCCACATGGTCTATACACTCCTTTGTCAATTCCGGAAGCACCATGGGTGGATATCTCTATGGATTTCGTTCTAGGCCTTCCTAGAACAAAGAATGGAAAAGATTCTGTATTTGTGGTAGTAGATAGATTTTCAAAGATGGCTCACTTTATTGCATGTAATAAAACTGATGACGAGTTAAATGTTGCTAATCTATTTTTAGGGAAATCATGCGTTTACATGGTATTCCAAGGACCATTATTTCGGACCGTGACGCTAAGTTCCTCAGCCATTTTTGGAGAGCTTTGTAGGGTAAGCTTGGCACCAATTTTTTGTTCTTAACAACTTGCCATCCCCAAACCGATGGCCAGACAGAGGTTGTTAATCGAGTTTTATCAACCTTGTTGTGTGCCATAATTCAAAAGAACTTAAAAACTTGGGATGAGTGCCTACCACACATTGAGTTCGCTTACAACCGATTGGTGCACTCGGCTACCAAGCATTCGCCATTTTAAGTGGTATATGGTTTCAATCCCTTAACTCCTATGGATTTATTGCCTTTACCTTCTAATCAATTAGTGCATGTAGATGGCAAGAATAAGGCAGAATTCGTTAAACAATTGCATCAACGAGCTAGGGACAACATTGAAAGAAGAACCAAGCAATATGCTCAAAGGGTGAAAAAGGGAAGCAAGTGAGTACTATTCGAACCTGATGACTGGTTTTGGATCCATATGTGTAACGAAAGATTTCCAACCCAAAGGAGGTCCAAACTCTTGCCAAGGGGTAATGGTCCTTTTCAAGTTTTGGAAAGGATTAATGAGAATGCCTACAAGTTAGATCTACCAAGTGACTACGGGATTAGTGCTACTTTCACGTTGCTGACTTATCCCCTTTTGTTGTAGGTGAGGATTTGGGGACAAATCGCCTTAAAGAGGGGGGATGATGTGATCCTAGGTCGGGAAGCTACAGCCGATCCCATTGAGTTGCCACAAGTCCCATTACTCGATCTCGTGCCAAGAAGTTTCAAGTCACCAGTGCAAGTCACATTGATTGAGCTTGGGGAGGGGAGGTGGCTGGACTCATCAAGCAAGCATGGAGCTCAACACCATGTGATCCATACAGCTTATTGCAAGCTGAATTTTAGTTAAATAGTTGCTGGATTAAACTTTAAATGTGTTTAGTTATTTTGGTTTAAGTAATTAAGTTATTTTAATTTTATTTAGTTGTTTAAATAAATTTGGCAATTAATATGTTCTAAGTTAATTAATTACTACAGCCATTTAATTTGTATTAGCTTATTAAATGAGTTTTAGTTACTACAGCTCATTAAAGTTTAATTGTGTTTATAGGTGAACTAACCAACTGAACCAGCTGGTGCATTGATTGGCATAAAAGATAGGAATGAATTTAAGACCAACAACTGTTATGAGCTTCTCCAAGTGACTGTTTGAAGAGTTCAATGGACAAGGAGCTATTTAAAAAAGCCCATTCAGCTCCCAAACATTTTCACATGATAGTGGTTGTTCCAATTCATCCATTCACACCTTTTGACCGTTTATATTCAAGCATTCACACAAAGGGGGTTGTTCGTGTGCCCAAATGACATTCATTTTTGGCTCATGCTCATTTGGCTGTCCAAAGAGAAATTAAAAGGCTGCTATGCCTCTTTAGCTGATCAAGCATTGAATCAAGTTTATCCAGCTCATTAGAGTTAATTATTAGCTGAATAGGAAGACCAAACATGCTGTCCATTGTCATTCCTTAAGTTAGAGTTCATCAAAGGTCTTGTAGTTTTTAATTAGCTCAATTAAGCTAAGTGTGTGTGTCTATTCGGCTGGGATATGTCTCATACCTATAAATACTATGTTTTTAACTAGTTGTAGGGACTTTTTGGGCCAAATATATGAACTTTTGTTTTTCTGTGAGAATTCAACTTTAATTGTTCTCTCTTAGATTGAAACAACTTATCAAGCTCAGCTTGTGGCATCATTCTTCCTTGTTATAAGAACTTATCATTTCCCAAATTATGGCGTTCGACCATACCATCGGTTCCTATCTAAGTGCCATCTAAGAATCAGGTCAACAATTCCCTTCATTGTTGGTTCACTCTTGGCCTTAACCGAATTACTCCATTAGCCAATTTAATTATATTTCAATCCTTGTTTGAACCTATCTTTTCATCTTTTTTAGCCTACTTTGTTAAAACTCAACACTTAATCTCATGATCGAGCAATCTCAACGACTCGAATCAACACCGAATCGAGCTCGTATCACCGATGTTAAGTCAGAAGAGTAATTCAGATTCTAGAAGATATGCTTCGTCGCTGTGTATTAGAGTTTGAAGGCAACTGGAAGAAATATTTACCATTGTTTGAATTTGTGTATAACAACAATTTTCAGTCGAGCATAAAAATGGCACCGTATGAGGCTTTTTATGGTCGTAAATGTCGAACTCCATTATACTAGACTGAACTCAATGAGAAAAAGATACACGGGGTTGATTTGATTCGTGAGACTGAAGAAAAAGTAAAAGTGATCCGAGACAGTTTGAAAGCAACTCCAGATCATCAGAAATCATATGCAGATCTTAAGCGTAAAGACATAGAATTTGAAGTTGGTGACAGAGTATTTTTGAAAGTATCACCTTGGAAGAAGTTCTTCGGTTTGGTTGCAAACGGAAGCTAAGTCCGTAATTTATCGGGCCATATGAGATTACTGAAAGAATTAGACCTGTTGCGTATCGATTAGCTTTACTGTCAGAACTAGAAAAGATTCATAACGTCTTTCACATGTCTATGTTACGACGATACCGATCTGACCCTTTACATATTATCTCCCCGACAAATGTTGATATTCAACTTGATATGTCGTACAGTGAGGAACCGATCAGAATTCTGGCATGTGAGGTAAAAGAATTGAGAAACAAGAACATAACTTAACTAAAAGTTTTTCGGAAGCAACACGGAATAGAAGAAGCCACCTAGGAACCCGAGGAAGCTATGAGAAAGCAACATCTGAACCTCTTTTCTGGTAAGATTTTCGAGGATGAAAATCCCTTTAGGGGGAAAGTTGTAACAACCCATTTTCAGTAAAATTGGAACAGTGGTTTTGGGACCACAAATATAAAGTCAAAAAATTTATTTTATTATTATTTTATTACCTACAACATGATAGTAGTACCATATAAAAATTTCGTTAAGAAATTTTACCGTTTACATGCTCAATTTGATAAAAAGGACTAAATCACGTAAAGTGCAAAAGTTGAGTTCTAGTAGCTAAAGGTATTAAATAGCTATATAAATTTACAGTAAATAACTATATAACCTTAAAGTAAGAGCCGTTATATGGTAATTAGACCACTAATGAAGATAGTGGAATGTGATGGCTTGGCATTTGTGTAAAATTTAAAGTTTTTAAAGGTTATAATTGTAATTTGGTAATTAAATGATAATTAAAATAAGAAAAAGGCATTCATCTTCTTCATTCATCAAGCCACCATAGAAATTTCTTATTCTTCTAAGCTAGGGATTTGTCCATATTCATTGTTGCTAAATTCGTATGAAGTTTTGTCTCGTTTTTAATTATTTTTATGTTTTCGAGATCGTTGTAGCTTAATCTAGCTAGCCCGAAGACTAAGTTGTGAAACTGTTAAACTATTAAGGTTTTTCCATTGTTGAACATGCATGTGTTTTGAGAGTTATGGAAGAAAATGGATAGTTGTTGTTAGAGAAACAACTTTTGTTAAGTGATTTTTGATGAAAATAGAAAATTTTACATGGTGAAATTTTGAAACAAATGAAATATAGGGCTTGCTAAGGACCTAATTGATAATTGTCTATAGTGGGTTGTGGTGAAATTGCATAAATTTCCATTTTTATGAGCTAGGGACTAAATTGTAAAGAATTAAAGTATAGGGGCAAAATAGTAATTTTCCCAAAAATGATTTTGGGCTAAATTGAATGAGTTATATATTAAATTGAGTTAAATTTATCCATATATATCAAGTTAGACCTCGTACGAGTTAGATCGAGGCGAATAGAAAGTCTCGGATTAATCGCCTTAGTATCTACATATACTCGTCGAGGTAAGTTCGTGTGTTTAAATTGTGATTATATATTTTATTTTGAAATATGCATGAATTGTAAATTTTCTATTTGTATACGTGGTTGCATATCCAACAATGTACTTCTACAGAACCCCGTTTGAACCATAGGAATCTGTAGGATACAAACGACATGTCATTAGGGTTTACATGATTTGGGTACTAGTCCTGAACATCCTACTGATGGCTGAGGTCCTACATGTATTGCGGATACTCCATAGCTCATGTAGGCAGCATCGTGTAGATGGGTTCTGACCCACAACTTGTGTGAGCATACTGATTTATAGCTCGTGAAAGCATATCGATCTACAGCTCAAGTGAGCATACCGATTCACAGCTCATATGAGCAATCATGTACATGAATTGACAAATTACAATTATATTTGCTAGCACACTATGTGTGAGCTATCCCAAGTATCCAACAGTATTATAAATGGTTCAATAGGAAATGTTCTGATACGAAATGATAAGAGTTTGATACGAACTATTATAGGTATATACATGAATTATATGGAAATGTTGTTACATGGTATATGGAAACTTAAATTGGTTGATACATGCATTTGGAACTTGATCAATTGTTGTATTCATCCATGTTTATTGGCTTATATGTGTTTACATGGCTAACATGGTTGGTGAATATGTGCTTAGGCATTTGGCCAAATTGTGTTGGGATATGTTTGGTTTACTTAGCTATTATATAACTAAATAGTAAGTTTTATTCTATGTTATATGAACTTACTAAGCTTAAATGCATACTCTGTGTTATTTTATGTGTTTTTAGTGAATCGAAAGCTCGTTTGGGTTGGGAGCTTGTCGAAGCTATATCACACTATCCATCGACTTTTTTGGTACTTTTGGATGTTTAATTTCGGTTATAATGGCATGTAGAGGTATTTTGGCTAATGTTGGCCATGTGTTTTGATTGTTGAAATGGCTATTTTGCTTGGCTTGTGTTTTGGCCATTTTTTTTGGTGAAATGGTATATTTTGGTATGTATATAAGTAGCCTTAAAATGGTTGATGAATGGCTTAATATGGTTGAATGATGGAAGATGAAATGATATATGAATATGAATAATATATATGGCTTGTGACTTGTTGAGAATTGGTACTTTGTTTGAATAGCTTATATGACTATTGATGCTAATTTTAGAATGGCCTTTTGGTACCAAATGGTTGTGTTTTGGTAAGTAAATTATATGGTATGTATTGATGCAAATATGCATGCAAGTTAGTTGATTATTTGGTGATTGACTGTTTAACATCACAGCAATAATGTACAAGCGTACACTATCGATGTAAGTATAGTAGACAGATACGAGTCTGTTAGATATCGATCCCACGAGGATGGTTGTCTTTTGTCAATCAATGTCAGTGCAATAAATGGTTAGAAATGAGATAAATTGTGAGAGTAGTTGTCGAATCAATAACTTGAAAACAACAGGATAAAATATGATAATGATAAACTGGGATCCCCAACGTGAATATTCAACAAAATGCTAAGTGCTCACAAGGTATAAAAAGATAGGTGATTGTCAATGCATTAAATTGCAATGAATATCTTACCAAGCTTAACTTCTATATTTAATCAAAGACTTTAGCATGCACATTAGCCACACCTTCCAATGATGGCAGTGGAACACTATTAAGAACAAGTGGATTAAAGTCCTATAATTCTCAAGCAACTTCTGTTGTCATGCTTGTTAACTTGAACTGTCGCTGCACCTTCCAGTGTCAGTGATTGCAATAACACTTTTGTGCTAAAAACTTTCAAACCGAAAGATTAAACAGTAGAAGCAAGATTGAATAAAATAACATTTACCCCAGAAATCATGTGTACATCCATACTAACATAAAATAGAAAGTAATCACTAGTTTTTAGAAAAGAATAATAAAAAAAAACAAGTGGAGAATACTATTCCTAGACAACTCGACTTGAATCTCTCTATTCCTTCTTGTGTCACACTTAGGGCTCCTCGTCAAGAATTGGTCAGATCCCTTTAATGTCAATTCACCCATAGGAGACTTAATTCGCCATAGCCAAAAGCTTCAAAGAATAGGTTGAAGAAGATGATCCAAAAAGCTCTCTCCTTTTTTCTCTTTTTATGTGAATATTTATATTTTCCCCAAATAGCCCAAGTGTCCTTTCATCAGAATCATGTTGCCTTTATATGTACAAGTTAGTTGTACCAGACTGGACAGCTCACGCATTTTTGTTCCTATCCGACAGCTATTAGGTGTGGCAAAAATTTTGGGCGCAATCTGAAATTACTCATGCAACGACATCAGTACTGAAATATGACAAAATTAAAGGTAAATAAGCTAAGATCCATTGAGTCATAAAATGTAAATTACTAAATTGAAAATACTAAAATATGTGCTAAAGATAACTAAATGGGAACAAATTAACCAATAAGTAGGGAGAAAAGATATGTTCTTTCTAGTACTATCGCACCCCCAAACTTGAGTTTTTACTTGTCCTCAAGTAAACTAGAAACTGGCAAGGTTACACAAGAATTCACTAAGGCAAATGATTATTCTAGCAACTTGAATCACCTAAAGTCCCAATGAATGAGTCAGATTCAAATGACAGAATATCGCATAAAAAATATATAAGTATGAATGAATAAGATTGCAACTTCATCAAAACCAACATCATGCTTTAAATCCTAAATTCTATCTACCAATACAGCATTTATTGTACAATATATGTCTCTTTTTTTTTTGTCAATAAGGGATATCATTGCATTATTGTACCCTTGTTCCAGAGAAGTAACAATGGACTGCAACAAACCCCCAGGGAGTACGTAATTGTGCCAACACTCACTCATGCAGTGACAGCCTTTGGCCAGATTCATTTTTCTAACGCTTGCATTGGAGTGTTCCCTCTTTAACATTTCACAATACACCCACTTTGTAGTGTCTCTTATTCATAACTGTATATATATATAAGTAGTTGTAAAAGGCAGATTCATTCAAGATTCAATGAATGCTACTAGTCGTCCATTACTAATGCAACCTAAATCAGTAATCAAAGAATTGAAGATACAACATTCAGTCAAATTTATCCAACTCATTCATCAATAATTCGCATTATTAAAGAATTAAGCATCGAATGGAACAAAAATTTTCAAACACATTTGTGTTAACCACAAATAAACCTTGCATGCTTCATTAAACTTAAAATAAACCCCATATGCATTCCCCTAAACTTAAAGTTTACATTGTCCCCAATGCACTAACATTAAAATGCGATAACAATACAAATGCAATGAAAATGTGCACTAACAAAATGAAAATTACAACTACATGCAATGCATGAATACTACAGCTAAAACTTAAAATAAACTAACTCAGTTTTCCTCTACCATCAATGTGGTTGCATGGTGTTTCTTCTTCCTCCTCTTTTTCTCCTCCTACTTGTGATTTTTATCTTTGGAGCACTTTCTCTTCTTTTCTTTGGGCTTCGTACGGTCCTCGGATCGCTCCTCAGTTTCTGGTGCTGCCCCGGCACTATCTGCTGCATCCTATGCAGGAGGGGTCACCTTGAGTGGTCCAGTATAGACCACTATCGCCAATGAGTTGTGGTGCTTCTCACTGGTTACCTCTATAGCTTTCACCGGTCTAGCTCCATCTCGCTTCTGATTATCAGTAGTTGCACCCACAATCTCTAATGCACTGACAATGTTCTCAATAGATTCTTTATCAGTATTTTCTTCCTCGACCTTCTCGTTCACAACTGTGACACGGGCTTCCTCCTCAACAGTAGGCACCTCTTGACCAGCAATGAAGTCACCCTCGACCAAGCTATCAATCCTTTACAAACATTCCTCAATGTCTATTGAGTCCTCTTCTTTCTCATTATCAGAGACGTGGATAATAGGAAGGGATTCCACCAATCTGTATTGGGCCCCTTAAGTTCCTCGATGAGGGTTCATAATCTCGGATGATCGGTAGGAACACTAGAAATTCTAGGAATGGGGTCAGGCTTAACTGACTTAATACAGTTACAATAGAGTTGTTATAGGCCTTGGTATAAGTGTAGAACAAATTTTGTGATCTCTTCATATCCTCTATTGTAGCGACAAGAACAAATTTTGTGATCTCTTCATATCCTCTATTGTAGCGACAAGCCTGATCTGCTTATTGTTAATGGAATTGGCCAACTTCTCTATATCTTGCATTTGGCGCAACAATGATGTCTCTACAGTTAGGTTTGTTCCCTTGGTTTCTGCTTTGGTTTTGCCTTTCCTTGTCTTGTTAGTCTCTACCCCCTTCATTGTCAGTGTATCTTTGCCACGAGTCATTTTTCAATAGAGGCTTCATTTATCAGGCCCTTATTCTCCAGGATCTCTTCATCATCATGGGGCACGATCCCTTTCTGCTAGCACAGTAGCATCACCAACGAAGGGAAAACCAAAATTCCAGTTTGCCTTGCGGTGCAGTCAACAATTTCCTGGTAGAGTATTGCGCTGGCATCAATCTTTCTGCTCTTGAAAATTGAATGTATCAGGAACATTCTATCGAGGTTAACTATGGTACTGTGAGTAGAGGGCAGTAGCCTGCAATTGACAAAATAAAACCAGATTTTGCTTTGCAGTGTCAGGAAGCGGCTGTGCATCGTATAATTCTTTTGATGTGAACCCATCCACAACATTCCTTTAACATATAAATCCTTCACAAACAGGTCCCTTTTATCGTTGGTGATATCCTCAATAAACTCGGAATGTTCATCTACATCCACTTTAGTGTTGTACAGCTCATTGATTTTTTAGCATCCCATGGGATTAAGCCTTCTTGAACAAAGATAAACTCTAACTCATGGTCATAAAGGTTATCGTAAAACTCATGTACCAATGAAGGAGAATAGCTTCTAGGATAAGTACAGAATGTCTCCCACTTCAGCTTAGAAATGGTTTTGTAGACTTGCTTGCCCAAGTCTTGTTGTTGCAAAGGAGCATGCCCTGTTCTGGGTGGAAATGTCGCTTCAAAATGTTGTCTTGAAACTGGTCCTTGGCCGCTTTCATTAAAAATATCATTGGCTCCTTTTTCTCAATTGGCATGGAGGATTTCGATTCACGAACTGCAGTTGTAAAGGATGAGTGTTCTTCAAGAAGCTTAGTGTGTAACAGCTCGATTTTAGCTAAATCAGATTAGTGGTTTTGGAACCACAAATCCGAGGTTAGAAAATTATTTTAATATTATTTTTAGTTTTTATAGCAGGTGATTATATATGTGTGAAAGTTTCATGATTTATTTTATCGATTGGATGTCTAATTTGATAAAAGGACTAAATCGCGTAAAATGCAAAAGTTGCATTATAATTTTGTAAGTGCTTATTTGCTACGAATAATTAAATGTGAAGTCCTTATGTTGTGAATAGACCATGGATAGTGAAAATTGACATGAATAGCCATCCATTATGTGTTTTTAAAGGATATTAAATAAGGTCATTTTGGTATTTAGCTAAATAAATCATAATTTAACAAAACCAAAGCTAAAATTATGTTCATCTTTTCCATTTTCAACAGAAAATAAAGAAGAAAAAGAGAGCTTTAAAGCATTCTAGGGTTTGACACCTTTAATTATTGATTAAGGTATGATTTTTGATCCGTTTTTTATGATTTCTACGTTTTTGTGATTGTTGCTTTGAGTACTAGCTAGCTGTGCCCTAATTTTTGAGTTTTTTGGTGATTTTGTAAAATGCCATTAATGAATCCATGAGTTTTGTGATAGTTGATGATGAAAAATGATAGATAAATGATAGATTTTCATGTTTTATCAAGTGATTTTTGAAGAAAATATAAGTTAGGGTTTAAATTGTGAATTTTGTAAATTGGGTGGTTGAAATGTGAAATAAATGATAAGTATGGGTTGCTAAGGACCCATGTGAAATCCAGCTAGTTTACATTGGGGTGAAATTATGTGAAGTTTGAGTATTTGTGAAATGGGGACTAAATTGTAAAAATGTGGAACTTTAGGGGATAAAATGTAAAAATGTCAAAATATGTGTTTGTAGACTGAATTGAATGATTTGATGAATAAATGAGTTAATTTTGAATGTATATAGATCAAGAACGAAAGAAATCGAATCTAGATCGGGGAAAATCAAAGGTTATTGAATAGTCGATCTAGTCCATTTATCCCAAAAACAAGGTAAGTTCATATACAAATAAATGTCTTTAAATTGAATTATATATGTTTAATTTTCATTAAACTGCTATGAATGTTGAATGATCAAATACGAGCAAGATTCGACAAGGTTACAATATCCGAAAGTCCCGTACGAACCTTAGGAATAGTATAGGATAGGAATGTCATGACATTAGGATTATTGTAACGCCCCAAAAGTCTTGAAACTTTAATTTCTGTGCATTGAAGTTAGTATGTATGTGTAACGTTTAGAATAATAATATTAAGGGATTATCGGGAATATTTGAAGCCTTAGAGATAGGGGAGACCATAGGGAAAAATTTATTTTTCTTGCTTAGTGGACCCTAGTCTCAGGCATGAAGCCTCTTATGTAGATTAAGAGAAAATAGGACACAAATGGTGTAACATCCGGGAATTAGGGGCATTGCATTGTTATGTTTTGTGTGTTTGATATGCTTGCCAGTTGTTTGAGTGTGTTCGGGGCCCCGGAAAGGCTCGGGGTTAAGCCGAAGCCTTGGCCAAAATTTTAATTTTGGACACTTTAGGGGAGACCTAGGTGAGGCAGGTTTTAAGCATTATAGTTTGGGGTTGATGTCACCAGAAGTGTTATAGTAAAGTGGCAAGAAGGCGCCATTTGAGAGGCAGGTGAGTGACGCCACAGGGAGCAGTGAAGGAACAGGTTCGAGTCGCACAGTTTACATATTGGGAATTCTTTTTAACGTCACGATGGGTGGTGATGGATTCGGCTAGGGACCTTGAAGAGTGGGTGTTGAATTGGTCAAATGTTTTGAATAAATGGACAAGACTGAAAAGTGGGATTTGAAGCTTTCAAACTAATTCGAAAGAGGGGTTGGGAGTGAATGTAGGAAATGAACATGGAGTGGGTAGCTAGTTGTGTTGTTGGCCGAAAGTGGGGTGCTTGAAGGGGGAGGATTTTGGTTTTGTGCTTAGTGAGGGGTATGCCGAAAATCATTAGGAGTTTTAGGTGCTTCTTTTGGTTCTTTGGTGCATAATCGGTCCTTAAGGAGAGTGGGGAGTGCCGAATTTTGGTAAGCTTTTAGAGCTCTTTCGATTCTCTTCTTGTGACCCTATTTCCTTAAGCTGAAATCGTTAATGAACCTTCATTCTTTTCTTCTCTGACTTGTAGCCGAACCTTAGTTGCATTCTACCCATTTTTCTCCCACTTTTCTTCTTCTTTCTCTTTAAGCCGAGAACCTCTTAACCCTTGCCGAATTCTCTCACGCTCATTTTCCCTTCTTTTTGTTTTATTTCTTTTCTTTTCTACTCTAAGCCGTAGCACCCCTTTGCTTCTCTTCTCTCTTTTTCTTGCTCCATTCTTCATAGCCGAAACCCACCTCTCATTCCTTCTCTTTGAAATTGCTTTTGCTAATCATTGAAGGCGAACCCTATCGCTCATTTCTTTTCTTGACTGAATCATCATCTACTACCATTCATCACTTTGATTTCTTTTTACTTTAGCTAAGTCTCCTAGCCCACTTCTTCTTGTTTCTTCACAATCAAAACACTTTCTATTTATTTCTCTTTTTCTCATTCTTTTCCTTTGGTGTTGACCGATTGTCAGAGTGGTGATCCATATCTTCTGCATTTCTTTTTCCATCTGCAATTTCGTTTCTGCCTAATCTAGCCAAAGCCGAATCTACACCGTTCTGTCGACTTTGTGGATAACCGAACATAGAACTTCTAACTGGTACACTCTTATTTTGGTAAAGGGGATCTCTTTCGTTTTCCTTATTGTTTTCTCTTCTCTTTCTTTTTGTTATGGCTAATCGAGGGTTTTGATTCGTATCTGTGGGCATTGGTCAGTGGTAGAGGGACGTGTCTTCATCATCTCTTCTTCGTGTGGCCGCTTTCTGGGGGGCGTTGGTAAGTGCTATTGGTTGAATAGGCCATAAAGGGTTTCCTATTCGTTTGATCGTCCAGAAGGCCACTTCTTTGGATCCATCCTTTATTGGAAACCGATTCTAATTGGTGTTTGTGTAGGGACTTTAGGGATTCTTTAATCCAAGTCTGTTAGTTCTGATTTCTGTCAATTTAGGTAAGAACTTCTTCGCTCGAGTATCTTTTTTTCGCTTTCATCTTATTCAATGCCTTAACCCGATCTTCTGACCAAGATCTCTTTCATGGAATCGAATACCAGCCAAGCTAAGGGGGGTTGTACTCGTAGTCCCTACCCCTAAGTTCAAAAAATGTGCGATGTCCGCCATTCGTGATTTTCCACCGGGTTGTGGGCCAGCTTCGGAGAGGGATAAACAGATCGCTGTGATCCCTGCAAGTGAAGGTGTTAGCGAGATCGATAGTATAGTTCTTCGTGTTTACAGGTGTGTAATTACCACACTTTACCTTAATTGTATAAAATAATGTTTATGTGTTATGTTTGGAAGCCGAAAATCTCAGTAATGGATATCGAGTTACCCATGAAGGGTAAAATCAAAACACCAGGTTAGTTACTTTCTTTGATTAGGCCTTATGATTATTGACGATAGCATGACTATGCATGTGCTCTAAAATGATTGTATGTTACTATATGTTATGCTCATTATATTATGCTGCATGTGCATAGGATTTGGGAAATGATAAATGATATAAATGGGAAGTGTTTATCAGTGACACTGTCACATTTAATTGATGGCTCAGTGCCTCATTGTATACTGGTGACTTGGTCACATAATTATCGATGGCTAGACCACATTATATCGGCTTTGAGCAGCATGACTGTCAGCATAGCTGCCAAAGAGGAGTGTAGAGGATGGAAGGTTGATTGTAGAAATCCCCACAGGAGTGTTGAGGATGGACATATGGAGCGGAGTGTAGGGGATGGAATATTAGGACGGGTTGGGTTATCATATTGATTATTTTGATACGCTAATATGTTTGGGCTTTGACCGGTTGTGATATGGGGGCTTAGGCCCATTTGTGGTATATATGGACTAATTGCACACTGAGTCTTATGACTCACTCTATTGCTTAAACAAATTGCAGGTGATTTTTAGTCAGTGGATTGGGCTGGATCGGACTCGAGGTGGCCATGCACGGGTTTATTCAATTAAAACTATATTTTATTTATCGTTGCTGTTTTGGGGATTTTTTATTGTAATAAGGCCACTATTACTTTGGTTTAAATAATGGTTTAACTATTAAGTCGTTTATATTACAACTTTGATCGACAAAACGTTTTCTTTAGAAAAGAGTTAAAAAGGGTTTTTCTCAAAATTAAAACACCGATTTTTAAACAAAAATCTAAACGCAAACCTTATGTTTCCTAGAAGATCGCGACTAGTGCTTTCAAATGTCACATTAATACAAGAATTCGATTAATCAAAGTTTTCATAAAATAATTTTCAAGCTTTCCAAGAGAATCGCTAAACCTAGAGTTTCAAAAATAACTCAAAAGTTTTCCGAAGTTCGCGAAGTTTTGTTCAATCTTTCCAAGTGACAATCCAGATCCAGTCTTGGTGTTTAGGCCGGGTTTGGGGTGTTACAAATGGGCTTGTGGTCCAGTGGAAAGTGGCGTCACTTAGGAGCTATGAGGTGGCGTGTGTGAAAGCTGAAGTGGTCCAAGGTTTGAGCAGGGGGAGTGCATTTTGGAGTGTTTTATTTTGCATAGGTCGACGGCAAGAGTTGTGTTGGTTTTGTACTCTTGCCTTGGAGAGTTTGAAGTAAGCAGGACTAATGGATGTGGAGGAGTTTTCGGATAAGATTAAGGTATTATCGGAGAGAAAAGTTAGGAGATGGGGAGTAAGGATGTGATGGTGCCGAATGGGACTCTAAGGGAGGGGAGTGTTCGGCCTGTGGCTTTAAAAGGAGAGGGGGCCAAATGCTTGAAAGGTTCTCTGAGCATTCTCTAGTTTTTATTCTCCTCCTCAAATGGTTTCTCCCTTTTTTTCGAATTTTTGCTAAGCCAAATTCCCTTCATTGCCGAAATTACTATCATCCTTCTTTCGCCAAATCTCTACTCTTATCGAACCTTTGTTGTTGTTCCTCCACCTCAATCGGTTGTTATTTACTCTTAGTCACGTTGGAAGCCAAATCTTGTTCAGTAGATATCTAAGCCGCAGGATCAAAGGAGAATTTCGGTAAGTGCTTAGTTGAACTTTTTAGTGTGTTTTGTTAAAAGCCGAAGGGCTATCTAACCCCTCATTGTCGTTAACTTGTATTAACAAGGGTAAGGCTCAACAATCGCAAGCGTGGTAGGTAAGGATTGCTAACAAGGTGGTAAGTGTTCTCGACTCAGTCATGGTTTAGTAAATGGCTGAATCTAATGTGGCTCATAGGGGATGAGTTATGTGCTGTATGGGTCACTTGGTTTTGACGATATAGGTGTTTGGGTGCAGATCTAGAGGATAGTCGCAAATAGTAGCAAAGGAAGGGCTACTAGAACGTGGGGCACACGGTAAGGGTACGGTGAGGTTTCGATTTTTGATAAGTATTTGTTAAAGCTTTGGTTAATCGCTAGTAATGTCAGTTGTAGGTTCATGACTAAAGGGTTTGCAGCATGCGAGGTTACCAGGTGTGTACAAACACTACACACACGATATCGGCAACGCCGAAAAGCTGAAAAGCCGAAAGTGGCTAAATGGGCCTGCCGAACTTTGGGGGCCCAAAACGGCAATGGTTGATATGCGAGCATGAATAATGAATTGGCATGAATGATTGTATGATTGGACCGTCATTGAGCCCAATGGGCTATATGACATGAAATGGGCTTTATGAGGACGTAGGCAAGTACGCTAGGGTTAATGGACTTTAGGCCTAGTTTGAACAACTCTGAAATTTCATAAGACTTAATCTAATTAAACATGTCCATGAACAAGTCACTGGGTTAGAGTGTGGCAACAGACATACGCATGTCTAGGATTGGATCTAGGGAGAGCTTGGTACTTAAGCGGTCCTAGTGGCCCACCTCATCTTCTCTAGAATCCTACCTAGTGCGTAGTGTCTGTTCACTTTAGCCGCGAGGACTTGTTGATGGGCCAAAGTTCATAACTAAAACCTGAGAGGGACCAAAAACCCCTAGATTTGTAAAATTACTAAAATACCCTTAGATTTGTCAAATTACTAAAATACCCCTAGATTCGTAAAATTACTAAAATACCCTTAGATCTGTAAAATTACTAAAATACCCTTAGATTTGTAAAATTACTAAAATACCCTTAGATTTGTAAAATTACCAAAATACCCCTATTTTGCAAAAGTACCAGAATACCCCTGTTTTGCAAATAACCAAAACACCCCTGTTTTGCAAAATTATCGAGATACCCCTATCTTGCCAAATTACCAGAACCCCTATAGGGTAGAATTACGAAAATACCCCTGGGTAGTGAAATGACGAAAATACCCCTATGTGACGAATATGAGTTTGTGGATGTTACCCATGTGTTTGATGCATTCATATGATATTCTACTTAGGATGCATATGGGTGGGAATTATGGTACGGAGGAAGATTTGAGAATCGCATAGTCGCTTGATGACCATGGATCCACCGGAGGCTTTAAGCCTATTATATGATTAGCAGCTTTGCTGCAACGTTGAGTAGGGCCGCTGTGAGTGCTACCTTTGATGTGTAGAGGATGGGTGGGTTGATTTAGAAATCTCCACAGTCTAGCGGATGGGTTTTTGGGAAGGGTTTTGCATTATCTTGTTGATATATGATACGATATGATATGATATGAGGTCATTATGGGCTATGGCCCAGGACTACCCATTTTGATAGGGCTTAGGCCCAATGTGAATATTTGTATGTGATTTGATTGCCAAGGGTTGTACACACTGAGTTTCGAAACTCACACCCTTTTATTTAATGTTTCAGGTGATCCTGAATAGACGGCTCGACGTGGGAGAGGACTCGGAGATGGCCACACTACAAGCTGATCAGATGTTTTCAATCTGTTCAAATGAATTCATTTTAAATACTTTGTTTTTCATTAAATTGTAATAAGGCCATGTATCTCCTAATTGACTTTAGATTTTGGGTTTTATTATTATTGTTTCAACTATCCAGTTAATAAACTTAAATAAAATTTCTAAAGTTAACATGGTTTTCGAAATAAACATTTGAATGTTTTCCTAAAATATGGGCTTTTCATCTTAATTTAACAAGATACAAGGCTTTTAGGCTTTTAGGCTTTAAATGGTTAATTAGTAAAATCATTTTGAAGTGTGCCTTTAATGTGACATTTTGGATTCGGGCCTAACTTCTAGGCCGGGTTTGGGGTGTTACAATTATCGAGATGTGATTATGTGTAAGACCATGTCTGGGACATTGGCATCGTTATTTGATTTCGTATAAGACCTTGTCTGGGACAGTGGCATCGATATGTGATAACATGGAAGACCATATCCAGGATATGGCATTGTACGAGCTATATGTGATTTCCGAGTATCCTTATCAATATCGAATGGTTCAACGGGCAAAGTCAAGTTAAGAAAGAATGTGTGATTGAGTTAAGTGGCTCAGGTACGTACGAGATTCATATAAATAGTGAAAAAGGAAGTATTTGATGAATTCACTTATGATATTAAATATGTATACATTGGGAAAGGTTTATGAGCTTATATGTGTTTATTCATAGTTTACCTATTGATGGAAATAATGTTGATTCATGTGGTAAATTTATTTGTATATGGCTTACTCAAATTTTAAAGCTTACTTTGTGTGTTCTTTTCCTGTTTTATAAATAATCGAAGCTAGCTCAGACTCGGGGATCATCAGGAACATCGTCACACTATCGATCAACTTGTTGGTACTTTTGATGTTATGTATATATTGTATATGACATGTATAGGCTAGTGTTAAGATGATATGTTTTGAGTAATGATTTTAGCCATGAGAGTTGGCTTGTAAATGATGTACATGTTGGTGTGTTTTTGGCCATCTAAGTTGGCTTAATTTTTGAATTTGGTAAGTGTATGTGATGTATATATGGCCTTGTGTTTTAGCATGTTTGGTATGGTTGTTGTGATGGCTAAGTGTTTAATTGTTTTGATTAATTACCAATGATATATCATGGTTGATTTGGTATGATATAGGGATGATGAATTGGTATATTTTGTGGCATGAATTAGTTGATAAAATGATGAGAAAAATGCATAGGGAAGATAGGTGAAATTGTTGGTAATGACATATTGTTTTGGTATGTTTATGGTTATGATTTGAGTAGTGAAATAGTTGAAGATGAAATGGCATGATATGTATATGAATTGGTATGTTTTGGTTGCCTATAAATGTGTTGAAATGGTATTATTTTGGTTGTTTAGGTGAGCATGAGAAAGGGTGGCAAATTGGCCTTGCAAATGGCCTATTCTTGTCCACACGGGCAGGGACATGAGCGTGTGTCTCAGCCGTGTACAACACACGGTCATGATACACGGCCGTGTGTCCCCTGGTGTTGGAACTAAATTGAAGTCAGTATGCCCCACATGGCCTCACACACGGGCGTGTGGTCAGCCGTGTGGCACAAGTCAGTATACCCCTAAATGGCACACGGCCTAGCACACGGGCATGTGACTTGGCCGTGTTGCATAAGTTATATACCCTACAGGATTGGCACGGCCTAGCACACGGGCGTGTATGGCCATTTCAAAGGGCACACGGGTTAGACACACGGGTGTGTGGTCAGCCGTGTGACCCAAGTTAGTATGTATGCCCTGTTTTCACATGGCCTAGGACACGGGCGTGTTTAGAGCCGTGTGAGGCACACGGCCTATTCACATGGGCGTGTGACCCTTGTATGTTTGAAAAATTTCTATGTTTTCAAGAATTTTCTTATGTTATTGGTTTAGTCCCGAACCATTTCTAAAGCATGTTTAAGGCCTAGTAGGCCCTTATCATGGACAATGTGTTTATGATTGAATGGTGTTTGAGAATGAATGCATAAATGTATGTTGTATCTTGTGATTTGATAGGTAATGCCTCATAACCCTATTTCGACGACAGATACGGGTTAGGGATGTTATATGGTGGCTTTCTTGACTGATCCTCTCGTTCTTGCCATACTTTGTTATTTTTATGGAGTGAAGATGTTTTAGAGTTGTAAAGGTACGAGCTTGGGGAAAAGAAAGTGAATAAAAATGGATCTTTGTGTGTGTTATAGTCGACACAGTGAAGGGGGTTTATAGCGAGTGAAAGAAGAAGATGGAAAGGCGTGACTTTTGTGAAGTGATATAAAACTGGCGGGAATAATTACGTCCAATGAGAATTGCGCCTGCTCAGACAGATCAGACGACTAGGTGACTTTTGATCAAACGATGGGATCTAAAATTTCTAATCTGCTCTCATTCTTGATGAGTCATAAGTGACAGTACAATAGTACAAATTGCATTAACAATAAAGCCCAAGTGCGTCGACAATGGTACCTAATTATTTTGCAAAAATAAAATAAAATAAAATAAAAAATAAAACAAGCTTGAACAAAAAAAACAACAAAAAGATAAAATAAAATAACATAATGATAAATTCAATAAAAATTAAAAAATTTCTGACCAATTTAATGGTCTTTGCCTAGTTTTGATTGATATTCCCAAAATAATGTTCCAATCGCTAGCCATTCACTTTGAACTAGTGTCCATCATATAAATCTCTGATTATGACTGCACAATGAGGAAATACTTCGACAACTTCAAAAGGTCCAGACCAACATGAGCGCAATTTACCCGGGTGTAGTTTCAGTCTAGAATTGAATAATAAAACTTGTTGACCCGAGATAAATTGTCGCTGTAAAATAATTCTGTCATGCCATTGTTTGGTCTTTCCTTGTAAATTGTAGTATTTTCATAGGCATTTCACCTAACTTCCTCTAGTTCAGTGATATCCAACAACCTTTTCCTTCCAGCAGCTTCATAGTCCATGTTCACTTGCTTAATTGCCCACATTGCTTTATACTCCAGTTCAACTGGCAAGTGACATGCTTTCCCAAAAACCAATTGATACGGCGACATCCCTAATGGAGTTTTATATGTTGTCCGCAATGCACATAAAGTGTCATCCAGTCTGGAAGACCAATCTTTCCTCGAAGGGTTCACAGCCTTCTGAAGAATGTTTTTTATTTGTCGATTCGATACTTCAACTTGTCCATTACTTTGCGGATGTTAAGTAGTAGCCATTCTATGATTAACTCCATATCTCTTCAATGTGGCTGCCACTTGGTTGTAATGAAAGTGTGTACCCTGCCTTTGGTGCCAAAGCGGGTGAGTATATGCTTGTGAAAAAATTTAAGCACTACCTTTCCATCATCCTTTAGGACTGCAACAGCTTCAACCCACTTCAAACAACTACTAATATGTAAAGATTTCCAAATGAATTTTGAAATGGTCCCATAAAATCCATACCCCAAACATTGAACGATTCAACCTCCATAATTGGTTGCTGCAACATTTCATTGCGTCGGGATATAAAGCCAGTGCGCTGACACCTATCGCATTGATTAACAAAATTATTGGCGCCTTTGAATAATGAAGGGCAGTAGAATTCTGATTGGAGAATCTTAGCAGCAGTTCGCATGCCATCAAAATGACCTCCATAAGGAGCATCATGATAGTGCTTCAGGATTGAAAGCATCTCCTATTTCGAAACACAACGCCGAATGATGTTGTCATTGTACCTTGAATAAATACGGCTCGTTCTAATGATACTTCACTACTTCACAAAGAAATCTTTCTTTTTTATGGCCTGTGTCACCCAACGAGAGTTTTCCATACACTAGATAATTAACCAAATCTGCATACCAAGGGGTTGCATCTACAGCAAATAACTTCTTATCTGGGAATGCATCGACAATTTGAAGTATGTTTCCATCTTTGCTACCAACTTCCAATCGAGACAGATAGTATGCAACTTGATTCCCTAAACCCTTACGGTCTTTTATCTCAATGTCGAATTCTTGAAACAGTAAGATCTAGCATATCAGTCTTGGTTTTGCATCCTTCTTCGCAAAAAGGTATCTCAACGCCGAGTGATCAATAAATATAGTAACCTTTAAACCGACAAGATAAGAACAAAAATTGTCGAAAGCAAAGACTACAGCCAACAATTCTTTCTCTGTAATGGTATAATTGATTTGAGCCTCTGTAAGAGTTTTGCTAGCATAATAGATGGCATGAAATATTTTTACCTTGCGTTGTCCTAGAGCAGCACCCACAACAAAGTCGATTGCATCACACATAACTTCAAAAGGTTGAGACCAATCTGGTGCAATGACAATGGGTGCATTTACTAGCTACATCTTTAATTGAATGAATGCCTCCAAACATGCTTCATTAAAGAGGAATTTTTTATTCTGTTCCAGCAATGAGCATAAGGGCTTTACAATTTTTGAGAAATCTCTAGAAAATCTTCGGTAAAACCCCGCATTCCCAAGAAAACTGCGAATACCTTTCACATTTGTCGGTGGAGTTAATTTCTCAATGATTTCCACTTTTAGCTTTGTCTACTTCAATGCCTTGACTAGAGATGCGATGGCCTAACACAATGCTTTCAGTTGCCATGAAATGGCATTTTTCCCAATTTAGAATAAGATGTGTGTCTTCACATCGCTGCAATACTTTATCCAAATTGTCAGTGCAATGATCAAAATCATTCCCATAGACTGAGAAATCATCCATAGAAACCTCTAAAGAATCTTCAATCATATCTGAGAATATTGCCATCATACACCTTTGAAATGTGGTTGGTGCGTTGCAAAGACCGAAAGGCATACAGCTAAAATCAAAAGTACCAAAGGGACAGGTGAAAGTTGTTTTCTATTGATCCTCCGATGCAATAGCAATTTGATTGTACCCGGAATAGTCGTCTAAGAAGCAGTAATAGGCTCTTCCAACAAACCTGTCCAACATTTGGTCAATGACAGGAAGTGGGAAATGGTCCTTCCTTATGGCAACATTAAGTTTGCAATAATCCATACAGACTCACCATTCCGTAGGAATGCATGTAGGAATTAATTTCTCTTTTTTCGTTGCTAACCACAGTGATGCCACTCTTTTTAGGAATGCATTGCACTGGACTTATCCAATTGCTATCAGAAATAGGGTAAATAATTCCAATTTCTTTCTTAAGAACTTCCTTCATCTTCTCGTTTAATCCTCTTTGTTGCTCAATTGATTGCTTAGCTTCATCTTCCAACTTGATCTTGTGCATGCAAAAAGATGGACTAATGCCTCCGATATCGACAATACTCCAAGCAATAGCTCGTTTATGTTGCTTAAGAATATGGACCGATTTCTCTTCTTGAATTACATCTAGTGTTGCGGAGACAATAACTAGGAGAGTATTGTAATCACCAAGAAAGACGTATTTAAGATGAGTAGGTACTGGTTTCAATTCCAGAGTAGGAGCTTCGTCGATAGATGGCTTGAAAATTGGACCTGTCCTATTGGCTAAGTCTAAGGATTCAATCTGCCATCCATGCCCGAGTTCAATATTATTAGCTTCAACCATGTTGTCACAATCATGTATGAATTCATCATTAGATGTCACTGCAAACTCCTTAGAAAGTATTGTGCTTTGGTTATTGAATTCTTCTTCAATTAGATCATTTAGCACATCAAAAGTATGACATTCTTCTTTATCCTTGCATTGATTAGATCGAAAACACTGAAGGTAACGTGCTCATTATTAAGTTGCATGGTCAGTTCACCTTTGTAAGCATCAATAAGAGTTTGGTCGGTGGCTAAAAATGGTCGTCCCAAGATTATGGGAACCTCATTGTCTGCCTCACAGACAAGTATGATAAAATCAACCAAAAAAATGAATTTATCCACACGAACTAAGATATCTTTGATTTGCCCTTCAGATTGAGCCAAGGATCGATCAGCTAGTTGTAATGTCACTGTAATAGGTTTCATGTGACCAATTCCCAACTTTCTAAAAGTAGATAGTGGTATTAGGTTGATGCTAGCTCCCAAGTCGCATAAAGCTTTACCCAAATAATGGTTTCCAATTGAACATGGGATAGTGAATCTCCCAGGTCTTTCATTTTGGGGGCAACTTATTTGTCAAAACAGCACTACAACCTTTTGTGACTGCAATAGTTTTCATTACACTAAGCATCTTTTTCTTGGACAAGAGCTCCTTCATAAATTTATCATAATTCAAAATTTGCACAAGAGCATCTACTAAAGGAATATTAACCTGAAGTTGCTTCAGTGTGTTCAAGAACTGTTGGTACCGCTTGTCCTACTCATTCTTCCTGGATCACTGTGGAAAAGGTAAAGGTGGAGATACATCTGATTGTGCCGACAAATTTGATTGAGTCGATAGTTTCGAGGGTCGGACATTAGGCATATGAGTGACAAATTGTGGAACTTCTTTGTCTGGTACATCGACAAGCTCTTCAAATTCAACCTTCTCACTAGGGATCACTTCACTAGTATCTTGAGGTACTACAGTAGAATCTGTAGTCGACTCGCCAATTTGTTTACCAATCCTGAGAGTGATAGCCTTACAGTATTCTTTCCCCCTCAAACTGGGATTTTCTGTGTCACTCGGTAGTGTGCCCGATGGTCAAGTATTTAGATTTGAAGCAAGTTGCCCTAATTTTGCCTCCAACGCCCGAATAGAAAATGAATTCCCTTGCACAGTAGCTTCTATTCGAGTCATATGCTACTGCATTAAAGCCTCTAGAGCTACTAACGGGTCAGAAGAAGAAGCTTGCGTGTACTGTTGTCGTTGATGCTCTTGAACATGTTGATGCAGCATTAAAGAGTGTTATGGCTGCGTCTAATTCTGGTGTGGATGCATCTGGCTTTGTTACGGATGTATCTGAGTGTGCTAATTATAGTTCTGTTGTTGTTGATTGTAATTCCCTTGTCTTGAATTATAATTTCCTTGAGTAGATATATTCCCATATCGGAATGTCGCAGCATTTCGTCCTGCATTTTGAGTTCCCCAAGGCTGTTGATTGCGTGTAGAATTATTATAAGAGTTGCCATAAGAATTGTTATGGATGTTACTTACATAAATGGCATTCTCTGCATGTTGTGGACAATCTTCATAGCTATGGTTGTCACTACGAATCTCACAACAAAAGGTAGGACCATCAACTTGTTGAATGACTTGTATAGGTGCAACGTCACTGGTCCCTTGCATATTTTTTATCATATTTGCAATAGAAGAAACTTAAGCACTAAGTGCATATATTGCGTCCAGTTCAATAACTCCCGGAGTAGCTTTTGCTTGTGCAACTCTAGAGATAGGATATTGATAATTATTTTGAGCAATTCTCTCCAGAATTCCAATAGTATCATTATAAGTACAATCCAGCAAGGGACCATTGGCTGATGCGTCGACAAGATTCCTCGTGTGTGAATTTATCCTATTATAGAAAATCTAAATTTGTGTTTCCTGTTGAATGTCGTGTATGGGACAACATCGAAGCAAAGATTTATAGCGTTCCCATGTAGTGTGAAGATTCTCATCATCCAGTTGATGATAAGCTGTAATATAATTTTCGAGACGAGCATTCAATGTCGGCGAGTTAATTCACAAAACAAACTATGTTGCTAGTGCATTCCAAGAAGTAATTGATCTGGCAGGTAGCCCAATGAACCAAGTACGAGCTCTTCCCTACAAGGAATAAGAAATAATAACATCTTTGTAACATCCCGAAATAAGGCCTAAACGGAACAGTGGTTTTGGGACCACAAATCCGATGTTGAGAAATTTATTTTATTTATATTTTTATGGTCTACAATTTCACGGAATGATTTCGTGAAAATCTCATTCGAAAATTTTGACGTTTGGGCACACAATTTAGTCAAAAAGACTAAATTGTAAAAAGTGCAAAAGTTGAGTTCTACATGTTAGAGGTGTCCAATTGTTATGAAATTTTAAATTGGAGGTCCTTAAATGATAATTAGACCATTGGTTAAGTTGGTGGACAAAAATGGACATGGATGGGTATGTTTCAAAAGATTTTTTAAGGGGCATTTTGGTAATTTAGTGAATTAAATGAATTAAAAACAAAATTTAAATGCCAAATATGTCCATCTTCTTCATTAGGACGAAATTACAAGGGTTCTCCATAGCTAGGGTTTGTTTCAAGCTTCCAAACTCCATAGTAAGTGATTACAAGCCCTGTTTTTAATGTTCTTTACGTTTTTGGAGTCCCGGTAACTTGATTTAGCTTATTCTAGCAATAGTTTAACCTAGGGTTGTGAAATGTGTTTATTTTGATGTTTTATGATAGGATATGAAGGCTGAAATAATGTTAAACAACTTTTACTAAACGATTTTATGTGAAAACGAGTAAAACGACATAATCGGTAAAAATGCCTAATGTTCATAAGTACATGTTAGAGTGAGAATTTGATGTTGCCATAGAAGAGAAAAATGATCAGCATGTTATAAAGCATAAGAATAAGGGCTGAAGTTTAATTTTTGAGTATTGGGGCAAAAGTGTAATTATGCAAAAGTTTAGGGGCAAAATTGTAATTTTGCCAAAGTTTGAGTTAGGACTGTTTTGAGTAGTACATTAATTAAATAAGTGAAATGTGATGTTTGTTGTGTCATGTGAAATTGAATGGCAAATTAATGTTACAAGAATTGAATGTTAAATTAATATTACATGGGTTATATGAGTTGCTACACGGTTGTACCTAACGAGATTTCGACAAGAAAGTTTATATGTAAATAATGCATTTATTTTACTTGTACAATAATTATTTTGCTAGATATTATGGAAATCATTGGGTGATAACTAAAATATGAAATTGAATGGAATGGGAAATTTTCGATTGAACCTTCGGAAAACCGAGAGATACGGACAATATGTAGCTAGGTCACACGAGTGATAAGGGACCTTCACCGTGTGCACAATAAAGCTACTAGATGGAAAAATTTGATATGTAGCTAGGCCATATGGATGATAAGGGACTTTCACCATGTGTGCAAGAAAGCTACGGGATAATAATTTCATATGTAACTAGGTCACATGTGTAATACTGTGTGTATACCATGTGTACAAGAAAGTTACGGGTTATGAGTAGCTAGGTCACATGAGTGGTTCCTAGTGTTGGACACCATGTAGACAAGAAAGCTACGAGATGGAATGGTTAGGTCACATGGGTGATAAGGGACCTTCACCATGTGTACAAGAAAGCTGAATTATGTGTAGGTGGAGCTATGTGCTAAGACCACCGAGTATCAGGCGTTTTCCGAAGGGGTTCAACGAGATAATTTACTAATGATGATTGGTGCGATCATGTTATGAATAAGTGCAAGTGTGAATGTGACCAATTGAGAAATGTGGCAAATGTACGTATGAACAATATGTTCGATATTTAATCGGAAATTGGAAAGGTTGGTATAAGCAAGTGATGAACACAACTAAAGTGAAAGAGAGAGCAAAAATTTACAATAAAACTATTTGGACAGCAGCAGTGACATGAGTTTGAAAAATCACTAAAAATAGTAGAGATTGAATTATAAGTTGAATGAGATATTTATTTAAAGCTTATTGAGTCTATTTTCATATAAAAGAAACATATCAAACAAATGATTTATATATTTTGAGATATTTGAATTTCTGTGAGACTGGTTCAGAATGGTTACGTGATCCCCTATTCTTCTTTGGAAAAATCATTAAAAATTGTACAAAAATAGTTGTTGGATATAATTTATATTCCTGAAATCCTAAATGAGTCTATTTTCAAATGAACTAAATAATAAGGTCATATACACTCTGTACCGGGAGAAAATTTATTCGTAGTGAAGAGAGGTTAGAATAGTCAAACAGTAAAATAGGGGAATCTTTAATGAATAAAAGGTATTGATTGGATAAATCAAAAATTCTGGAAATTTTATGGTAAAAAGATATGTGAGTCTAGTTTCATGGAAAAT
This sequence comes from Gossypium australe, assembly GCA_005393395.2. NCBI lineage: Eukaryota > Viridiplantae > Streptophyta > Magnoliopsida > Malvales > Malvaceae > Gossypium > Gossypium australe. Next base: position 85,324,562 of record CM016619.1, on the reverse strand, counting down.
TAATGGATCTTAATTTGGAGTTCTGTAGCTCTAGATATAAATAATTTAATTATAATAACTCAAGAAAATAGCTTAACTGGAATTCTAATAAATAGGAAGAATATGAAAATAGCATGTTATCACATTGCTTATTAGTTTCATGCGAGCTTACTAAGCGTAAAGCGTACTCCCTCCTTTCCATTTCTTTTAGTTTTGTCAGGTCAGCTCAGGGTTGGAGATCGTCGGAGGCAGTATCACACTACCGGGCCATTATCCTTGGAGTATTGGCATGTGTATGTTAAATGTTTTCAAGTGAGTGGCATGTATAGGGACTTAGTTTTTTTTTATGATGGATGTTGTTGTGATTAGCAAAATGTATTGGCTTATATTGATTTGTTGATTATAGCCATGAGATGTGGCTTATAATGATTTTGGCCTGTAAGCCTATTTTGTCCATGGCATGTGTTTGAAAAGTTTTAATTTTGGGCAAAATTTGGTAACCCGATTTTGTACGATTGTGAATGTTTAAGTCCAGTAACGCCTCAAACCCTGTCCCGGAGTTGGACACGGGTGAGGGGTGTTACAATCTTCAAAGCGTCATCAGGAAAGCCTTGTTGACTAAAGGAAGCACAAAACAATAAAAACGATTTAAAATGTTGTCATGCATCTTCATGAGGCAGTCCAACATATTACCTATTAGAATTCAGCATTTGAAGCATTACTGACTTGAGTTCAAAATTTCCAACTTAGATTGCTGGCCTAACAACTCCTGATTGTAAGTCATCCAAGACAGGTACTACAAAATCTTGGATTTGAGCGTCTTGCGGCAACAGTGGGTATTTAGCATTTTGGTTTTGCATCGGGGGTATGACTTCATAGTTTCTTGGTAAAGCCATATTCCTTTGTTCTTGAAGTCTCCTATGAACGGGTCTTTCAATTTTTGGATCAAAATTGGCAATAAACTCCGAATTGCTTCGAGTCATACAATACTTAAAATAAAATTTGAAAATAGTGACAAAAAGAAAACAATCAGTAACAACTAAATATTATGAAATAAAAACAAACAAAAACAAACATCAAACAAACGCCATCCCTGGCAACGGCACCAAAACTTGATCAGCTGTTTAACATCACAGCAATAATGTGCAAGCATACACTGTCAATGCAAGTATAGTAGACATATATTAGTCTGTCAGATATCGATCCCATGAGGATGGCTATCTTTTGTCTATCAATGTCAGTGCAATAAATAGATAGGAACGAGATTGTAACACCCCTAACCAGTATCTGTCACCAGAGTAGGGTTATGAGGAATTACCAATCATTACACATCATTTAACATACAATGCTCATACATCTATGCATTCATACTCAAATACCATTCAACACAATCATATTGTCCCTTATAATAGCCTACGAGGCCTTAAACATGCTTTAGAAGTGGTTCGGGACTAAACTGATAACATACAAAATTTTTGGAAAACTTAGAAGTTTTTCATCTATACAGGGGTCACACACCAGTGTGAACAGACCGTGTGCCTCACACGGCTCTGAACACGTCTGTGTCTTAGACCGTGTGAAAACAGGGCATACATACTAACTTGGGTCACACGGCCAACCACACGCTCGTGTGTCTATCCCTTCTGCCCATCGAAATGGCCACACACGCCCGTAAGTCAGATCGTGTACTAGGCCATGCCAAACCTGTAGGGTATACTGACTTATGCAACACGGCCAAAGTCACACGCCCGTGTGCTAGGCCGTGTGCCATTTAGGGGGTATACTAACTTGTCACACACAGCCAATCACACGCCCGTGTGTGAGGCCGTGTGGAGCATACTGACTTCAATTAAATTCCATCACTAAGGGACACATGGCTGTGCAACATAACTGTGTGTCGCACACGGCTGAGGCATATGCTCGTGTCTCTGCCCGTGTGGACAAAAAAAGGCCATTTGTTTAGCCATTTTGCCACCCTATTTTTACATGCATACACAAGCATAAATTGCAACATTTCACAACTCAATTGGCAGCCAATACATAACATCTCATACACATATTACTCCTATTTCTACATAGAATTCAAATGTCTAATAATCACATACATTTTCCATTCATATACTAACCATATATCAAGATAAGATTTGCATATTTCCATTCCATCTATTACTAGCTAAAACATACTATATTTGAATACTTAAACACAACCAAAACATTATACCAAATCAAGCCAAATTACATGGCTTAAACTTATACCATAACATGTACCAAAATTACTAGTTCAAGTAACCATAACTATCATCTTATAACTAGCCTATACATGCCATATTTACATATATCCACAAATTCATAAGTACCAATCGGCAACTAGATAGTGTGGTGCGTAACTCTAACTTTATCCGAATCAAGCGAGCTATCGAACCTTTATAATACATGGAAAAGAAACAAAGTAAGCTTTATAGCTTAGTAAGCCCGTATAATTCAGAATTAAACTTACCAATTGTAATATAATCAAGACAATAAATAAGGTAAACTCAACTCAATTTCCAAAGGCCTAACGAAATCATTTATCAACAAATTAGTCACATAAATACATGTAATCATCCATTATCTCAATCTCAATAATCAATACATTGTATCATACCATATTCATATATCATATATATCATATTCAACATATCACTCCCAATCATATAATCAATAATTCATCCAATAACAGTACTCATCTGTATAAACAGTATTTATGCCCATTGAACCCATTAGAACTTCAAAGGATACTCGGGTGATCCGTCAAATCATTATCATTTTCGCTCTTTCGAGCTATGATCAGTAAGCTCCTCCTGAGTTGATGGACAGTAAGCTCTATTGCGATGAAACGGTAAGCTCTAACGAGTTGAATACAGTACGCTCTTACAAGCTGATATATCGGTCAGCTCATACGAGTCGTGATGAGTCCGCAACAAATGCAGGAGCTCGACCAAAACGGTAACCCTAGTGACATGTCACTCGTATCCTACGAATTCATACGGTTCAAACGGGGCTCGATAATAATCAATCTATATCAATTAAGCATTTGTATTTCAAGTGTATCAAATACTCAATTATAAACATATGTATCAAATAAATACAAGTATTTAAAGTTTGATTCTAATTATACGAACTTACCTCGTATCGCTCGGTTAGCAATTATCAACTATTCGTCCACTTTTCTTTTTCCTTGATCTAATTCCGATCTCGGCTTATCTTGATCTATATATTATCAAATTCAGTACATTCAGTATTTAATCTATTCAATTTAGCCCAAAAATCACCTTATGGCAAAATTACACTTTTGCCCCTACTATTTTAACATTTTTACAAATTAGTCCTTATCATATAAAATTGCAAATTCATGCAATTTAGTACAATTTCATGCTAGCCGAATATACTACATGTTACTAGCAGCCCTATTTCCAACTTATTCACACTTTTACCCACATAATTTTACAATTTCACAAATTAATCCCTTTTTTAACATTTTTGTCAAAAATCACTTTACAAAACTAGTTTAACTATCAACAAATATTCATATTTCATCATTAAACATTAAAGAACTCATAGATTCAACAATGGCAACTCTCAAAATCTTTAACAATTCGAAATTAAAGGTACGAGCTAGCTAGTATGCGAAGCAACAATCTCAAAAACATAAAAATCATTAAAAATCAAGTCAAAATGACTTACCAATTTGCTTTCAAATGACCGAACCCTAGAACAATTTTTACGGTTTCTTCTCCCTTGAATATTCAGCTAAAGAAGATGAGTATGAAGCCTTAATTTGTTTTTATTTTATTTAACATATACTTATTAACATTTTTACTAAATTAACCTTAGTAATAAACATATATAAACACATAATGGATGGCCATAATTGTCCACTTACACTACCAATGGTCTAATATCATCATAAGGACCTTTGGTTTAATAAATCATAGCAATTAAAAACCTTTAATAAATAGAATGCAACTTTTGCATTTTACGTGATTAAGTCCTTTTTCTCAAATTAAGCAATCAAACAGTAAATTTCTTTACGAAACTCTCACATAATAATTCTATCATGCTGTAAACTTCAATAAAATAATAAAATAAATATTTTGGCCTCAGAAAGTCCGAGTTAAATCATTTGTAAAAGTTTGTTATAAAATCTGTTTATTAATCAATTTTGGAAAACTGTTATTTATATTTTTAGAAAATCCCCATTTAAAACAATTTAAGAAAAGTAATATATATGTCCAAACATAAAAGATTACTGTGTCTATTTTGATATGAAAGAAACAGAGAAGGAAAAGGAATTTTATTTTCTGTGATATTCTAATTTTAGTGAGACTGGTTCTGATTGACTTCGTGGTTCCCTATTCTGTCTTGGAAAAATCTTATAAAATTGTACAAAGTGAATTATGGGTTATAATTTATATGTATAGATTCCTTAATGAGCCTCTTTTCATTAGAAATAAGTGGGAGCAATATATGAAAACTGTACAGTGAGATATTTGAGATTAAGGTAAGAGAGGTCAGAATATTTGGACAGTGAAACAAGGGAAACTTTAATGAATAAACTGTATTAAATGGCTAAGCCAAAAATTCTGGAAAAATTTTAGTAAGAAGATATATGAGTCTAGTTTCAAGGAAAATTTACGGATCTAAATTTTGAGTTTCCTAACCGGAGTTATAGTCAGTTTAGTCAGTATGACGCAGATGGACAGTTTCAATTTTTATGCCCAAATTAGTAGTTAAGTCTGGGTTGTGAAATTTCCAAAATACCCTTGGAGGGTAAATTACCGAAATAACCCTTTGGTTGTGAGATTACCGAATTACCCTTAGTTGGTAAAATTACCGATTTACCGAAATGTCCTTATGGACCGAATTATCGAAATGCCCCTATGGGCCGATTTGATAGATTGTTATAATGGGCCGATTTGATAGATTGTTATAATGGGCCGATTTACCGAAATGCCCCTATGGGCCGAATGGTCGTATTGCTTTAATGGGATGATTCATAAAAAGTATTCAATAGGTTGATGGATGTTATTTTTATATGGATGTTTTACGATTATGTATGATGCATCTTTACATATTGCATGGGATGAGAAAATTTGAATGAAGAGAAGTATAGACCGGTGGCATTGCCATAAATTTTGATAATGGCTTTATGCCATCGTGATTAAGGTTGTGTGCCGATTATATTACCGTATATGATACTCTGGTGGCTCAGCCACAAATATTATAAATGGCAGCTTGACTGCAAATTGGAGAGACTGGCGGGGTGGGTTGACTTGATCCCCACAGGAGAGATTGGTTGGTACGGGGGAGAGCTTGGCTGGATGGGATGGGTTGCATATTTTGCATATTTATACATATATATATTGTTATGGTATATGGGCTTAGGCCCAAGTTTTTGCTAAACGGGTTCAGACCCAGTGGATGACGGTAAAGGAATTATACACTGAGTTCTTGTAACTCACCCCTCTTTCTTAACCCTTGTAGGTAATGCTCAGTGACGAGGACTTGGGGCCGTGGATGACTCGGTGGAGGCCATACTTAGAAATGGTGTTTTCGAACTTTAGTAAAGTCTCATGTTTTCGCTTTATTTCATTACTTTTACTATTTTGGGTTTAAAGTTGTAATAAGGCCTCTGGGATAAACTTTAATTTGCTTTATGTTTGGACATATTTATTACTTTTCTTAAATTGTTTTAAATGGGGATTTTCTAAAAATATAAATAACGGTTTTCCAAAATTGATTAATAAATGGATTTTATAACAAACCTTTACAAATGATTTAACTCGGACTTTCTTTCAAATTATCAACGACATTTTTAAAAGTCACGGTTTGTAAAATTATTAGTTTGAATTTATCAATTTATCAAATCAACCTTCAAGGTTTATAAAACTTTATCAAATATTTCAAATCAAATTTATTTTCTTGATTTTAACAAACAAACCTTTTTAGTATGAACACAAATGACTTATCATGTTTTTCTCATGTGACATGTCATATCCGGTCATAACGCATGGGCCGGGTTTGGGGTGTTACATACAGTCTTATACGGGAGCTTATTAATCTCATGTCGTGACAAGGGTATCATTTCTATTCCTAAGGCTCAACCGAGACTTCGACATAATAAAACTTCATCATATTTTCATCGAAACCTCATTAACCAATTTCATAGAAAGAATATACATCTCACGTAATATCAAGCATTTAAAAACATAATAACATGATGTTGATTTATTACACACAAACTTACCTCGGTACCAAAATGTGTATAATTGTTCAATTTTAGTCCACCACATCGTTCTTTCCTCGGTTTCAGTCCGAACTTCGTGTTTCTTGATCTATAATGACAACTTCACTTATTTAATTATCACATTAACTAAAACAGTCCATGAATCACACTTTGGTAAAAATTATAATGTTGCCCCTAAACTTTCACATATTTGCGAAATGGTCCCTAGGCTCGTATAATGAAGTGTACTCATTTCCTTGGTTACCCAAGCCTAGCCGAACCTATCCTAAGCTTATAATAGCTCACACTTTCCTTCAAAACTGATTTTTACCACACATTTTATCACCTTTACAAACAGGTCCTTTTTAGGTGTTTTTTATGAAAATAACTTAGAAAAAGATGCTCATCACACATCAAACTTTCATATTCCTCCATTAAACATCAAAATACATGCATGTCATACATGGGTAAATTTTTGAACATGAGCTCCAACTTAAAATATGGCTATAAATAGCTAAATCAAGCTACGATGATCTCAAAATTACGGAAACATAAAAAACGGGGCTAGGATGCACTTACTTGGAGCTTGAAAATGAACAAAACCCTAGCTATGGCTTCTCCTCAAATTTTGGCACTTAGGGAAGAAGATGGGCACCATTTTTGACTTCTTTTTCCCTTTTTATTAATTTATTAACTATATGACCAAAATGCCCTTAAGGCCCTTTCTTGAGATTTTTCCTTCCCATGTCCATTTTTGTCCATCCTAAGATATAATGGTTTAATTACTAAATAAGGACCTCTAATAAATTTTCTAATGCTATCTCATACTTGAAACTTCTAGAATATCATATTTTTCAATTCTTACAATTTAGTCCTAAAGGGTAATTTGATCACTAAATCATAAAATTTCTTCATGAAATTCTCACAAAATCATGCAAACATGTCATAGACCTCATAATAACCATAAAACTTATATTTCTACCTCAGATTTGTGGTCTTGCAACCACTATTCCGACAAGGCCCTAAATCGGGCTGTTACAATTTGAATTATGGTGGATGAAAGCTTGAGAAAGGTATTATTGTGGCATGAACTTATATGTCATATTGGTAGTTAAATAGTATGTATTACAGTATTGAGTTGAGGATGGTTTTGGGTTGTGAATATTAATTTCGTATATATATTGTATGAATTAAGGTTAAAGATCATGTTTTGAGTAAGTGAAATGGTTGTATTTGTATAGCATGAATTGTGCATGAATTGGGATTGATTTGGCTGCCCTTTTGTGTATGGAAATGGCACCATTTTGCCTTGTATAGGTACATTGAAGTTGGGGTGGCAAATTGACCTTGCAAATGGCCTATTTTTGTCCACACGGGCATGTGTCTCAGCCGTGTGTGACACACGGTCATGTTACATGGTCGTGTGTCCCTTAGTGTTGAAATTGAATTGAAGTCAGTATGCTCTACAAGGTCTCACACACGGGCGTGTGACTGGCCCTGTGGTACAAGTCAGTAGACCCCCTAATTGGCACACGGCCTAGCACACGGGCGTGTGACTTGGCCATGTTGCATAAGTCAGTATACCCTACAGGTTTGGCACGGCCTAGCACACGGCTTGTGTAATATCCCGGGTTAGGGGCTATTTCGTTGTGGCATGTTTTGCATGTGTTTGTGTGCTGTGTTGCTATTTCGGTGCTTTAGGGGTTTAATTATAAGCTAAGTGTATGCCTGAGTAGGTAGGAAAATTTTAGTTTTTGGCCTTAGGTGTGGGGAGTGGATAGAGTTGGGGGCTTAAGAAAATAAAATGGGATTTTATTGCACAAATGAGGAGCTAGCAAAGTGGCAGAGCTTGCGCCACTTGGAGTTTGGTGTGGCGTCATCTGCAAGGGGGAGTGGAGGTCCAGTGTTCGAGCTGCGGAGTACTCCTTTTTATTTCTTTTTGGGACGGCATAGGGGGAGAGTTGTATGTGGTTTAAATGCTACTTTGGACCAAGTCAAGTGGTTTAAAAGAGGGGTGGAGAGTGAGTTTAGGAAGGAGACTTATTCAAAATGTTTGAATGAGTGAATGGGAGCAATTTGGGGGATATGGCCGAATATTTGGGGAGTGGGGGAGAAGGTGGCCGGCTTTGGGAAGTGGGAAGGTGTGTGCCGAAATGCATTTTTGCATTTTGGCAATTCTCTTAGGCAATTTCGGTCAAAGGTTAGTAGCAACCAAGTTCTTTCATTTTGTCAAAGCAAGCCGATTTTTGCCATAGAAAATTCTTTCATTTTTGACACCCTTTGAAACCGAAAGTCCTCAATCAATTCTTTTCTTTTTTCTTCAATTGTTGAAACCGAATTCATATCTCCCTCCTAGCCGAATCTTTCATGGGTGCCTTACCATTCCATTAAGCCGAAACACTAATTCCTAAAACACATTTTCTATCTTTTTCCAAAACCGTAAGTACTTGTCCCCATCCATTTTCTATTTTTTTCCATTTCAAAAGCTCTTGAGCCGAATTCTCCATTTCTTTTCTCCTTTCTTTTTGTGCCGAAACTCTACTCATCACAATCTTTTTCTCTCCTTTACACTAAAGCCGAATTTAAGGATATTAAAACACCGGAAGCCGAATTCTTTTCTCCTTTTGTTGAAGCCTTGACCGAATCTCTTCTCTTCCCTGGTGTTGGGTTGGCCGAATATTGGTGTCGGGTGTTGGTAAGTGCAGGGCCGAATGGCCATCTCCCTTCTCCTTTACACTTTGTTGATGTGGGTTGCTTAAAGGCCGAATATGGTTATTTTTGGAAGGGTATTAACCTCTTTGTTATAGGTCATTGGGATTTTGGATACAATCAAGTGGAGCTTTCGTTTTCTGATTAGCCAGGAGGGGTAAGTTTTGGTAAGGGTTCGATATTAATCCCTTTGGTTATTGGTTGATAGCCGAATGTTGTAAGTGCCTAATCCTAGGTTGGCCGATTGTTTTAGGGGCTTGACAACCGAGGGACATAGATCGTTCGTAGGGATTTCTAGGCTCGTATAATCAGGTGTGTATACTAACACACTTATATTTAGGAATATTATTAATAAACCTGTATGCCTATTAAAATTTATGGCAGTTGATGGATTGATATGATACCCATTTGGGTATGAGCTTGGATTCGGGTAAGTTACTACTAATATCATTATGAGTTATTGATGATTTATATGATATCATGACCTATGTTATTTATGTATGCCATGAGAGTTTATGCTGGGTATGTGGGCATAATTTGCATGATAGTATGATATGCATGATTACATGAGTTTGGCATGTTGATGGGTGATATGAGAGGAGGGAGTATGATACTTTGTGCTGACGAGCACCAGTGCTTTGGTAGCACAACTTTGTGACTTTGGGTCACCAGAGGTTTGGCACCTCCAGAGGTTTGGTACCTCAGCGTCTCGTCCCAGTGGCTCAGTACCACAGTGGGTTGGCCCCACAGATGATTATACGGGATTGACGCCAGTGTTTTGGTAACACACGATGGGTTGGCCCCATCATCATCGGATTTGTGACTACGGTCACCAGTGCTTTGGTAGCACATTGTGTCTTTGGGACACCAGAGGTTTGGCACCTCATTGCGACTTGTCCCTGTGGTTTGACCACCGTGGGTTGGCCCCACTTGAGATATGGGATCGTCTGCTAGTGTTTTGGTAACACACGATGGGTTGGCCCCATCATCATCGGATTTGTGACTTCGGTCACCAGTGCTTTGGTAGCACAACTGTGTCTTTGGGACACCAGTGCTTTGGTAGCACATTGACGGATATTGTGTCTTTGGGACACCAGTGCTTTGGTAGCACATTGTGACTATATGTCACCAGTGGTTTGGCACCACCAGTGGTTTGGTACCACACGGGGTAGAAAAGGCGATATGGATGGTTAGGATTGGGTTGCATTAATCATGTTGCTATGTATGATGTGTGTTAGTATGTTGCTTTATCGGGAGCGGGATTTACACACTGAGTCACTCGACTCACCCTCTCCTTTGACATTTCAGGTGACTCGTAGACGCGGACAGGGAGCCGGGATGGACTCGAGGTGCTTATGCCATGCTGAATAAAGTTTTTACTCAGACTTTATATTTTTGGGGTACTATAGCTTATTTACTTTCACTTAGGTTTTTCTTTGGTTTGTAAAAGGCCTTTAAGTTTATGTTTTGAGTTGGTGGATGTTTTAATTAGATTTAATATGCCTTAACAAAATAAGCCGGTATAAGTTTTTCTAAAACCTGGGAAGATAATGTTTTCAAAATTATATCGCGACGTGTTTTTAACTATACCATCGGGTATCACACTAAATCTTTTTGACAAACAAATTCAACTGGTTTCCAAATCTAACTGGTAATTCACCTAAGATTAAAAGTGTTTTCTGTATCACTCAGAAACTAACAAGGTTTTAAATGGTAATAACTCGTTTTAACTACAAATTCTGGCAAAGTTTTCAGAATCCCTGGATTTCAAATACATCAACTGTTTTTCAAACAAGACTGCTCAAATCTGTTTTAAACACACTGTGTTTTCACTCAGCTTTTAAACGAAAAATCTAGTTTTCCCAAAACGTTTTCCCCGTAGCATACCAGATTCGGACGTGGTGTCTTGTCCGGGTTTGGGGTGTTACATTTGTGGTATCAGAGCCAAGTTCAAAGGCTCGGCTGTGGGCCTGAGGCCCAAAATGTTTTTTTTTAAAAAAGTCTGTTTAAATGTGGTTTTGAAATACATGGTCTTGAAAGGCATGGCACCGAGTCTCCGGCACCAGTTCGCCCAGGTAAGTACCCCGAACTATTCTCTGTGATTTGATTGGATGTTATATGATTGATGATAGCAATAGTGTGCTACCTTAGAGATTGAAACTGATAGGATTCTGTGAACTTGCGAGAACAAATCCTCTTTAAATATTCATAAGACTTGCTTTTTAAACAAGTGGAATAAATACTGATGCATAAAAATTCTTTAATCAGATACGTAGAAAGATTAGACATGAGCACTCGAGGCGGACGTGGTCGTAATACTCGTGGTAGAGGTAGGGGTAGGATGACGGTTTCTGAGCCCGTAGGATCTGGGCAGGGTTCAGAAAATGAGGTACCGGTTCCGCCACCAGCTGGAGGTGGTGAGTTCCAAGATCAGACCGGGGATGACGCAGTGTCACAGGCGATGCTGCGAGTGTTGGAAAGGGTAGCCGGGGCTAGTGGTGGTGCAGGAGTTAGGAAATCAGTTCCTGAGCGACTCCGGGCTAACGGGGCCGAATTCTTCCGAGGTGTTTCTGGTGTTGCTCCTAGCACTGCTGAGTACTGGCTAGAGGCAACTGAGCGGATCATGGATGATCTGGACTTGACGACGGAGGAGAAGCTGAAGGGTATCGTATCTCTTCTCCGGGATGAGTCATATCAGTGGTGGCTCACAGTTCGGGACAGTGTGGCAGCAGAGGATTTGACGTGGGATTATTTTCGGGCTGCATATCAGAAGAAATACATCGGGGCTAGTTACATCGACTCCCAGAGAAAGGCATTTCTGAGGCTTGTTCAGGGGAGTAAATCTGTTGCTGAGTACGAGGCTGAGTTCCTGAAGCTGAGTAGGTATGCCAGGGGCATTGTAGCCACTGAGCATGAGAGGTGTGTTCGTTTCGAGGATGGTCTGCGAGACGAGTTGAGGCTGCTGATTGCTCCGCAGCAGGAGCGCGAGTTTGCTGTCTTAGTTGAGAAGGCTAAGGTAGCCGAGGGCGTTAAGGAGTCAGTGCGGCAGAGTATGGACAGGAGTAGGCTTAAGAGGAGCTTTGGGTCGTCTGGTTCGTCTGGTAATCCGCAGAAGAGGGCTAGACCGAGTGGGCAGAATCAGTCTCCTAGGTTTGTTGCTGCTAGGCAGGGACCGCCGCAGTGTAATCAGTGTGGGAAATCTCACTGGGGTGGTTGCTGGACTGGAGGTAAAGGGTGCTTCGAGTGTGGTTCTCTGGAGCATCGCATTAGAGATTGTCCGCGTAGGATGGCCAGGATTCAGTCGGAGAGTCAGGGCCGTAATCAGTTCAGAGGTAATGGACCGCCACCGCAGAGGGGCCGTGGTAATGGCAGAGGTGGTTATGGATCTGGTCGGGGCCGTGGAGCACCGGGCAGAGGTGCGGGTAGTTCTGATGCTAGACAGCCTGGATTAGTCTATGCTGCGAGACGTCGAGAGGAGGGCGACGCACCGGACGTCATAACCGGTACGTTTTTGATTTTTGGTACTCCTTACACTGCTTTAATTGATGTGGGTTCTACGCACTCTTATGTTGCCAGTAGTATAGTAGAGACAATGGACTTAGACTCTGAGATATCTTCTAGACAGATGACTGTGATTAGTCCTTTAGGTCACTCTGTAGTAGTAGATAAACTGTTTAGAGAGGTACCCCTAGAACTCCAAGGGGTAGTGTTTGCTGCTGATCTGATGGAACTGCCGTTTGGGGAGTTCGATTTGATTCTCGGGATGGATTGGCTGGTCAGGTACCAGGCGAGGTTGGATTGCGCGGCTAAGCGCATGGTTCTTAAGACGGTTGATGGTGATGAGGTGGCTATGATAGGTAATAGGAGAGATTACTTGTCAAATGTGATATCTGCTCTGAAAGCGGAGAAGATGGTCAGGAAGGGCTGCGAAGCGTATGTGGTTCATGTGTATGCCTTGGAGGCTAAAGAGTCTGCTGTTGAGAAGGTTCGTGCTGTTAAGGAATTTGCTGATGTGTTTCCTGAGGAGCTTCCGGGTTTGCCGCCAGATCGAGAGGTAGAGTTCGGGATTGATCTGTTACCCGGGACTGCGCCAGTGTCTATTGCTCCGTATAGGATGGCGCCAAAGGAATTGGTGGAGCTTAAGGCTCAGATCCAGGAGTTATTGGATCGAGGTTTTATCAGGCCAAGTGTTTCGCCGTGGGGTGCCCCAGTTCTCTTTGTTAAGAAGAAAGATGGCACGATGCGGATGTGCATAGACTACCGCCAGTTGAACAAGCTGACGATTAAAAACAAGTATCCGTTGCCACGGATAGATGACTTGTTTGATCAGCTGAAGGGTGCTGCGGTATTCTCTAAGATTGATCTGAGGTCTGGGTATCACCAGTTGAAGGTTAAGGAGGCTGATATCCATAAAACAGCGTTTCGGACTCGGTATGGGCACTACGAATTCCTGGTAATGCCATTCGGGTTGACAAACGCACCGGCAGCGTTTATGGATATGATGAACAGAGTGTTTCAGCAGTATCTGGATCAGTTCGTGGTGGTTTTCATAGACGATATTTTAGTGTACTCGAGAACAGAGGAAGAGCATGATAAGCATTTGAGGTTGGTGCTGCAGATCTTGAGGGAGAAGCAACTTTATGCTAAGTTCAGTAAGTGCGAGTTCTGGCTTAGAGAAGTGACGTTCTTGGGTCATGTGGTGTCAGCAGAGGGGATTCGAGTAGATCCTCGTAAGATTGAGGCTGTTTTGGACTGGAAGCCACCTAGGACAGTGGCTGAGATTCGTAGTTTTCTGGGTTTGGCAGGATATTACCGAAGGTTTGTCGAGGGTTTCTCGTTGATAGCAGCGCCGATGACCAAGTTATTAAGGAAAGAGGTTCCGTTTGTATGGACCGAGAAACAACAGGAAAGCTTCGACAAGTTAAAGAAGATCTTGACTGAGGCTCCGGTTCTAATTCAACCTGAGGCTGGTAAGGAATACACAGTCTACTGCGATGCATCACATACGGGTCTGGGTTGTGTGTTGATGCAAGAAGGTAAGGTTGTGGCTTACGCTTCTAGGCAGCTGAGGCCACATGAGGTCAACTATCCGACGCACGATTTGGAGCTAGCGGCTGTAGTCTTCGCCTTAAAGATTTGGAGGCACTACTTGTATGGAGAGAGATCGATAGTCTACACGGATCATAAGAGTCTGAAGTATCTGCTGACTCAGAAGGATTTAAATTTGAGGCAACGCAGATGGGTTGAGCTGCTGAAGGATTACGACTGCTCGATTGAGTATCATCCGGGCAAGGCTAACGTGGTAGCAGACGCGTTGAGCCGTAAGGTTGTTTCGGACTTAAGAGCATTGTTTGCCCATTTGAGCTTGTATGACGACGGGAGTATTGTGGCAGAGCTGCAGGTTAAGCCTACTTGGGTTGAGCAGATCAGAGAGAAACAATTAGAGGATGAGGTTCTGAGTGCGCGAAGGTTGCAAGTGCAGAATGGTGGTTTGGAGGGTTACAGCTTGTCTAGTGACGAGGTGTTGTGTTTTCAGGGTAAGGCTTGTATGCCTAAAGATGTTGAGCTGAGGCAGAAGATTCTTCAGGACGCACATAGCAGTCCTCATGCTATGCATCCTGGAGGTAGCAAAATGTACAAGGATCTGAGAGAGCAGTTTTGGTGGCCTGGTCTGAAGAAGGAGGTGACAGAGTTTGTCGGGAAGTGTCTGACTTGTCAACAGGTTAAGGCTGAACATCAGTTGCCGTCGGGTTTGCTTCAGCCTGTGAAGATTCCGCAGTGGAAGTGGGAAAGGATAACCATGGATTTTGTCAGTGGGTTACCGCTTACGCCAAGCAAGAAGGATTCAGTTTGGGTAGTGGTGGATCGTCTGACTAAATCAGCTCACTTTATTCCGGTGAGGGTCGACTACTCACTCCAGAAGCTAGCGAAGCTGTATGTTTCAGAGATAGTAAGGTTGCACGGTGTTCCAGTTTCGATAATCTCAGACAGGGATCCCAGGTTTACTTCAAGGTTCTGGAAGGCATTGCATCAAGCATTGGGTACTCGTTTGGATTTCAGCACGGCTTTTCACCCGCAGTCTGACGGACAATCAGAAAGGGTTATTCAGATCTTAGAAGACATGCTGAGAGGTTGTGTCTTGGATTTCAGAGGTAGTTGGGAGGAGTTTCTACCGTTAGCTGAGTTTGCCTACAACAACAGCTACCAAGCGAGCATTAAGATGGCTCCATACGAGGCGCTGTACGGTAGGAAGTGTCGCTCACCTACATGTTGGACTGAGTTAGGTGAACGTCAGTTGTTGGGACCTGAGTTGGTTGCTGAGACAGAAGACAAGGTAAAGTTGATTCAAGCTCGATTAAAGGAAGCTTCGGATCGACAGAAGTCTTATGCCGACCTTAAGCGAAGAGATATAGAGTTTGCTGTTGGGGATCGAGTGTTTCTGAAGGTCTCGTCTTGGAAGAAGGTTCTGAGGTTCGGGAAGAAAGGTAAGCTAAGTCCGAGGTTTATTGGGCCGTATAGGGTGTTGAGGCGAGTTGGACCAGTAGCGTATCAGCTTGAGTTGCCAGCAGAGCTTAGTCAGATTCATGATGTCTTCCATGTTTCGATGCTTCGGAGGTATCGTTCAGATCCGTCGCATGTGGTAGCAGTGGAAGAGATCGAGGTGAATCCAGACTTGTCTATGGAAGAGGAACCTGTGCAGATTCTTGATCGGGAGGTGAAGGTTCTGCGTAGGAAGTCTGTGCCTTTGGTTAAGGTACTTTGGCGGAATCATGGCGTAGAAGAAGCGACGTGGGAACCCGAGGATACGATGAGACAGCAATACCCGCAACTCTTTTGACCAGGTAATTTCGAGGCCGAAATTATTTTTAAGGGGGGTAGAACTGTAATATCCCGGGTTAGGGGCTATTTCGTTGTGGCATGTTTTGCATGTGTTTGTGTGCTGTGTTGCTATTTCGGTGCTTTAGGGGTTTAATTATAAGCTAAGTGTATGCCTGAGTAGGTAGGAAAATTTTAGTTTTTGGCCTTAGGTGTGGGGAGTGGATAGAGTTGGGGGCTTAAGAAAATAAAATGGGATTTTATTGCACAAATGAGGAGCTAGCAAAGTGGCAGAGCTTGCGCCACTTGGAGTTTGGTGTGGCGTCATCTGCAAGGGGGAGTGGAGGTCCAGTGTTCGAGCTGCGGAGTACTCCTTTTTATTTCTTTTTGGGACGGCATAGGGGGAGAGTTGTATGTGGTTTAAATGCTACTTTGGACCAAGTCAAGTGGTTTAAAAGAGGGGTGGAGAGTGAGTTTAGGAAGGAGACTTATTCAAAATGTTTGAATGAGTGAATGGGAGCAATTTGGGGGATATGGCCGAATATTTGGGGAGTGGGGGAGAAGGTGGCCGGCTTTGGGAAGTGGGAAGGTGTGTGCCGAAATGCATTTTTGCATTTTGGCAATTCTCTTAGGCAATTTCGGTCAAAGGTTAGTAGCAACCAAGTTCTTTCATTTTGTCAAAGCAAGCCGATTTTTGCCATAGAAAATTCTTTCATTTTTGACACCCTTTGAAACCGAAAGTCCTCAATCAATTCTTTTCTTTTTTCTTCAATTGTTGAAACCGAATTCATATCTCCCTCCTAGCCGAATCTTTCATGGGTGCCTTACCATTCCATTAAGCCGAAACACTAATTCCTAAAACACATTTTCTATCTTTTTCCAAAACCGTAAGTACTTGTCCCCATCCATTTTCTATTTTCTTCCATTTCAAAAGCTCTTGAGCCGAATTCTCCATTTCTTTTCTCCTTTCTTTTT
Source organism: Gossypium australe (assembly GCA_005393395.2). Taxonomy (NCBI): domain Eukaryota; kingdom Viridiplantae; phylum Streptophyta; class Magnoliopsida; order Malvales; family Malvaceae; genus Gossypium; species Gossypium australe. The sequence continues at coordinate 85,307,818 of CM016619.1, read as the reverse complement.
GTGCCGAAACTCTACTCATCACAATCTTTTTCTCTCCTTTACACTAAAGCCGAATTTAAGGATATTAAAACACCGGAAGCCGAATTCTTTTCTCCTTTTGTTGAAGCCTTGACCGAATCTCTTCTCTTCCCTGGTGTTGGGTTGGCCGAATATTGGTGTCGGGTGTTGGTAAGTGCAGGGCCGAATGGCCATCTCCCTTCTCCTTTACACTTTGTTGATGTGGGTTGCTTAAAGGCCGAATATGGTTATTTTTGGAAGGGTATTAACCTCTTTGTTATAGGTCATTGGGATTTTGGATACAATCAAGTGGAGCTTTCGTTTTCTGATTAGCCAGGAGGGGTAAGTTTTGGTAAGGGTTCGATATTAATCCCTTTGGTTATTGGTTGATAGCCGAATGTTGTAAGTGCCTAATCCTAGGTTGGCCGATTGTTTTAGGGGCTTGACAACCGAGGGACATAGATCGTTCGTAGGGATTTCTAGGCTCGTATAATCAGGTGTGTATACTAACACACTTATATTTAGGAATATTATTAATAAACCTGTATGCCTATTAAAATTTATGGCAGTTGATGGATTGATATGATACCCATTTGGGTATGAGCTTGGATTCGGGTAAGTTACTACTAATATCATTATGAGTTATTGATGATTTATATGATATCATGACCTATGTTATTTATGTATGCCATGAGAGTTTATGCTGGGTATGTGGGCATAATTTGCATGATAGTATGATATGCATGATTACATGAGTTTGGCATGTTGATGGGTGATATGAGAGGAGGGAGTATGATACTTTGTGCTGACGAGCACCAGTGCTTTGGTAGCACAACTTTGTGACTTTGGGTCACCAGAGGTTTGGCACCTCCAGAGGTTTGGTACCTCAGCGTCTCGTCCCAGTGGCTCAGTACCACAGTGGGTTGGCCCCACAGATGATTATACGGGATTGACGCCAGTGTTTTGGTAACACACGATGGGTTGGCCCCATCATCATCGGATTTGTGACTACGGTCACCAGTGCTTTGGTAGCACATTGTGTCTTTGGGACACCAGAGGTTTGGCACCTCATTGCGACTTGTCCCTGTGGTTTGACCACCGTGGGTTGGCCCCACTTGAGATATGGGATCGTCTGCTAGTGTTTTGGTAACACACGATGGGTTGGCCCCATCATCATCGGATTTGTGACTTCGGTCACCAGTGCTTTGGTAGCACATTGACGGATATTGTGTCTTTGGGACACCAGTGCTTTGGTAGCACATTGTGACTATATGTCACCAGTGGTTTGGCACCACCAGTGGTTTGGTACCACACGGGGTAGAAAAGGCGATATGGATGGTTAGGATTGGGTTGCATTAATCATGTTGCTATGTATGATGTGTGTTAGTATGTTGCTTTATCGGGAGCGGGATTTACACACTGAGTCACTCGACTCACCCTCTCCTTTGACATTTCAGGTGACTCGTAGACGCGGACAGGGAGCCGGGATGGACTCGAGGTGCTTATGCCATGCTGAATAAAGTTTTTACTCAGACTTTATATTTTTGGGGTACTATAGCTTATTTACTTTCACTTAGGTTTTTCTTTGGTTTGTAAAAGGCCTTTAAGTTTATGTTTTGAGTTGGTGGATGTTTTAATTAGATTTAATATGCCTTAACAAAATAAGCCGGTATAAGTTTTTCTAAAACCTGGGAAGATAATGTTTTCAAAATTATATCGCGACGTGTTTTTAACTATACCATCGGGTATCACACTAAATCTTTTTGACAAACAAATTCAACTGGTTTCCAAATCTAACTGGTAATTCACCTAAGATTAAAAGTGTTTTCTGTATCACTCAGAAACTAACAAGGTTTTAAATGGTAATAACTCGTTTTAACTACAAATTCTGGCAAAGTTTTCAGAATCCCTGGATTTCAAATACATCAACTGTTTTTCAAACAAGACTGCTCAAATCTGTTTTAAACACACTGTGTTTTCACTCAGCTTTTAAACGAAAAATCTAGTTTTCCCAAAACGTTTTCCCCGTAGCATACCAGATTCGGACGTGGTGTCTTGTCCGGGTTTGGGGTGTTACAGCTTGGCACATGGGCGTGTGTGGCCACTTTGAAGGGCACACGGGCTAGACACACGAGCGTGTGGTTGGCCGTGTGACCCACGTCAGTATGTATGCCCTGTTTCCACACGGCCTGAGACACGGGCGTGTCTGGAGCCGTGTGAGGCACACGGCCTGTTCACACGAGCGTGTGACCCCTGTATGGTTGAAAATTTTTTAAAGTTTCCAAAATTTTCATATGTTATCGGTTTAGTCCCGAACCACTTCTAAAGCATGTTTAAGGCCTTGTAGGCCCTTATAAGGGACAATGTGTTTGTGATTAAATGGTATTTGAGTATGAATGCATAAATGTATGAGTTATGTATGTTAAATGATGTGTATTGATCAGTAATACCTCATAATCCTACTCCGACGACGGATACGGGTTAGGGGTGTTACAACACTAATTACATAAATTATTAGCTAAACCTTGTATTAACCTAAACTTGTTTTGCATAAATTATTAACGTGTTGTTTGGTTCACCTGAATGGATAAGCCATTCCAGGTGTATTCAACCTGTCACAATGAAGCAAGCATTTGGTTGGTTGAATGGCCTAATCAGGGACTAAGACGAAAAGTCTCGTAATCACCATTTAGCACACCCACCTTTGAATGGGTTATTCGGTGATTCCCGGAATAAAGTTCTATTTTTTTACCCAATTTGCCCCTGCATAAAATCATCTAAGACTCCAAAATTAAACAAAGAAAATAGATTAACATATCCCAAGCGATCATCCAACACAACAACACTTTAATCTGAACATTGCAGCAAGTAAGCCAAGGCAAAAAAAAAAAAAAATGTAACATTTATCTTTAAAAAAAGAGACTCAAACATCTCAATCTCAAACACTCAAACAAAATACAAAGAAAAGAAACAACAACTCATCTACGTAACACCTAAAAGAACCAAATCTACTTAAATTTTTAAGTAAGTGCCTTGTATCTTTCTTTTATCTTTGTTATTGTTTGGTCTTTTAAGACAGAAAAGAAAACTATGGCTGGTTGCTCTTTGTGAATTTTGGAATCCAAAAATTCTAAGCATAACAACTAGATAAGATTTGAAGGATAAATATTTTATCATTTTAAATAAAATAAAAATATTAGAATGAATTAATTTTAAGAACAATTGTTGATGAAAAATTTGAGTGAAAGGAAAAAAATTATCTGAACTGAGAATGGAGAACAAAGTGATGATGGGTAGTGGGTTTTGGGGTTTTGGCGAGGGAGTGAACATGATATTTGGGTGGATTTTATGATAAACTACATGCAAAATCAATAAATTATTAGTAAATTTATTTTTATGGTTGTATATTAAAAAATTAAAAAATATAAATTTAATTAAAGTCTCGATCCTCTTGGATATAATAATTGGCAAAGACTCAGCTAGAACAAGAAATATTTGGGCAGAAAGAAAAGGAAAGGAAAACTCACGAAGGCGAGAAGGGATCGAGAAGTCAAATGGATCTCGCTTTTTTTTAGGGTTGGTGTTGTTTGAGCAACAACTCTTACTCTTTCGTACAGTCGTACTCTAATTCTAATATAGTAGGATATAAATTAGGTTAAGGTTTAGGGTGGGTGAGTGAGTCCGAATGAAATCCTTTTCTCATTTCGTCTGAGGTTTACTTCTCTTTTCCCTCATTGCGCTGTTCTTCTACTATTTTCTTGTTTGGATGGATGGTTTGATTTATATTCATTTGCTTGCTTCAAACTTTAAACATTAACTGCAACTGCAATCCTTCGATTCCGCTTTCTTCATCTTTCCCTTCCATGTTGAAGATTATTGTCAATGCAGATTATTCTGTTTTGGATTAATGTTTGAGATGAATCCACCCCAATTATCTATTTTCCCTTTTTCCTCTTACTTTTAGCTTTTCCCCTTGTAACCTCGATTTTCTGCAGTTCTTGAGCAACAGACCCAACATTTGATGTGCTCTAGACCGCATGGACCAGGTTTGTGAATCAACCCTTGTTGTTTCAGTGTACCTCTTATTGTGCTCCTTATCCTTTCCTTTTATCAAATTTTCAGTACGAGAAAGTTGAAAAGATTGGTGAAGGGACTTATGGCGTTGTTTATAAGGCTCGTGATCGCATCACCAATGAAACAATTGCTTTGAAAAAGATTCGCTTGGAGCAGGAAGATGAGGGTGTACCTAGCACTGCTATTAGAGAAATTTCTCTCTTGAAGGAAATGCAGCATGGAAATATCGTTAGGTATGCTGCACTGAACAATACAACTGCCCGTTACCTATAATCACATTGCTGTTTCTCCACTCACTAGTTTAGACCTATATTGCTTCCTGCTTGTGTTGCTCTTCAATTACTAGGTATTTACCTCATGCATTTTTCTGAATACTAACTTAAATATAAAACGATGTGGATCTATATTGTAAACATGTAAGATCTATCGACTGAAAGGAAGGGTAAGAGGCAAAAAATAAAATATTAGAAAAAACACCACACTTTTTTGGGAAGCAGGAAGATGTTGATGGTATTTGCTCTACTTAGGTTGGTTGAATTAAGCCAGTGTATTGACTTTTATGGATCTGGAAATTTTGAAACCAAGGTCTAATCTGCTCATATTTTGGACCATTTTCCAACTTCGTTTTTCTTGTGTAGACTGGCTGTAAGCTTCTCTGATTGATCTTCGGGTGACAGGTTGCAGGATGTAGTGCACAGTGAGAAGCGTTTATATTTGGTTTTTGAATATTTGGACTTGGATTTGAAGAAGCACATGGATTCATGTCCAGAATTCGGGAAAGATCCACGAATAATAAAAGTGAGTCATATTTTTCTTCTGTCTATTTGAAATTTAACCGTTTTATAATGTAACACCCTATTTTCCAAAGAACTAATATAATGGTTAATGTAGGTTTCTACATTGTTTATAGTAGAGAAGAGATGGTTTAGAAATGTTCTCTGAAGTGGGAGGCATTGTTGTTCTTTTGTTGGTAATCTTCTCATTCAAGTGTCTGGCAGAAGCTAGAGAGTAGGCCATCTTAGACCTGTCATGTTGGATAAAAATTTGAGCTTAACAAGGAAGAAATGTAGTGCTGTTGAATCTTCTTTTCAAGAAATGTCTAATTGCACAATCCCTCTCTTTATGATATTAATTATTCTATTCTTGGTTTACATATTTACCTGAGTGCACAAAGACCTTGCTATTTTCAGTCATTGTTTGACCTTGGCTGTGTGATAATAATATTATTCCTAGTAATAATGTTGCAATTTGATGATTTTGCAGACATTCCTTTATCAAATTCTCCGTGGCATTGCTTATTGTCACTCTCATAGGGTTCTTCACCGAGATCTAAAACCACAAAATCTGCTGATAGATCCTCGTACTAATGCACTAAAGCTTGCTGATTTTGGACTGGCCCGAGCATTTGGTATTCCTGTCAGAACATTCACACATGAGGTATCAACAATCACCAAGTTTGAGGTTTTTGGCTGTTCACTCTGTAATAATGCTTGATGGCTGCCATCTTTTGCTAGGCTTTTATAGTTAATCAAGTTTTCAAAAGTGATCTTACATTTTCCTCTTATATAAGCTATAATTATTAGAAGTCCCAAAAAAAAGAAAATATCAATTTGCCGGGAGAACTCCTTTCTTTGCTGTGTTTCTGCTGGACAATCATTTTGGTTTTACTTCTGTCAAGAACAAGCCTAATGCTGGAAATGGGAAAAGATAGTCTGAGCAACTGGAATTTGTTAGTTGCATCAACTAGTTTTCCTTGCATGACATTGCAGGATTTCCATAGCTGCAGGGTCTGTAATGCAGTTTTAGATCGCTTTTGAGCACCAATGACTTGGTTTCTAGTCAGATATGCCCTAAATGTTTTAGGAAAATAGTGCTTGGCTAATTACCTGTATGCTCAATATTCAGTACATAGGCACATTGACAATGGCCTGGCTTCTAAAATAGTCGTTATCTCTAGGTGGTTACCCTGTGGTACAGAGCACCAGAAATACTTCTTGGGTCCCGCCATTACTCTACTCCTGTTGATGTGTGGTCAGTAGGCTGTATATTTGCTGAGATGGTGAATCAGCGGCCATTATTTCCTGGGGATTCCGAGATTGATGAACTATTCAAGATCTTCAGGTGTCGTACTCTCTGACCGCAAACTTGTTGCCTTCATTTTATTTTGGTTTCCTCTTATGTTTCTGGTGTTCTTTTTATCATTCTTTTCAGCATTTGACTTTTACTGCATTCTTTAAGAGGGTTTGCTCTGATGATCTTGGAAGGAAGATTTGACTATGTTATTCAAATGTTAGCTCTAAAATGTTTATAGGTATACTTTGATAATGTATCTGCAGGAGCATGGTTGTCCTTGAAACCGAATTTGGAAATAAGTCTATGCAGTGTCTTAACCAATTTTTTGTTTAAACCGACAGGGATGCTGATGATCTTATATAATCAATTTAAAGGAGTGTCCCTTACTCGGTACTTGGGTTCTGCAAAGTTAAATGTCTCTTTTTCTGTTCTTTATATCTTTCCCCTCCTCACATGCCTGGAAAGGCTGAAGAAGAGTTATTTTGGCACTAGAAGATCTGGATGATGTTATAAATTCTTATTTTGGACACTGGATTTATTTATGTTAATTTCTTGCATCTTTGGGCACATGCCTGTTAGTGCTTTTTATTTATTTAACATGTCCAAACACCTGTTCATACATTTTTATACATTTGTATGAAGGAAATGAAGCACATTTAGGTCATTGAACATAAAAAATTCCTTCTACATGTGCTTTGTAGGAAATATTGGTGCAAAATTTCTCCCCGAAACTTGTGCATTCTTTTTAGACTGATGTATTATTTTTATATGAAGAATCTTGGGTACTCCAAATGAGGATACATGGCCTGGGGTGACATCATTGCCTGATTTTAAATCTGCTTTCCCAAAGTGGCCTGCTAAGGTAGAGTTGTTTTTACGGCATCTAGTGGTCTTTTGTTCTATAGTTAACCTCTTAGAGATAAAATAATGTTAAAGAGGAATTAATTGATACACCTTCGCTTGCAGAATTTGGCAACTGTTGTTCCAAATCTTGAGTCAGCTGGCATTGACCTCCTTTCTGTAAGTTTTTTTTTTTTTTTTTTTTGTGGGGGGGGGGGGGGGGGGGTTTAACTGTGAGCTACTAAGTGAGAGTGTCAATTTTTGTGTGTGTTAGCTCTTAAGATTTGTGAGTTAGTTGGACTTGTCGATTTTTTCTTTTGCTAATATCAGAAAATTTGTGTTGATTGACTTGCTTTCTTCATCGTTAGCATAGACATTAATGACTTAGGATTACTATCTTGTTTATGTGTGTATATTAGTGATTATGAATTCCATCTCACTGCAGCTCAGAGATCATTTTCATAGTGGGTGTGATCATAATTAGAAAAAGTGACTTCTTGGTTGAACATCCTAATTTAAAGGCAGCTGATTTTCTGATATAGAGCAGTTTATGTTGGCTTAAACATATCACCACTTCCTGATGATTACGTAGGAATGAATTCATACACAGAAATGAAGTAGGTGTAATATTGTACTGACAATGTAGTGGTCTGTATCATGTTTCAGAAAATGCTGTGCATGGATCCAAGCAAAAGAATTACGGCTAGAAGTGCTCTTGAGCATGAATACTTGAAGGATATTGGGTTTGTACCTTAATACCATTTGCCGTCTTCATGAGAGAAGCGCATATCAATCAATGTCAATGTGTAGCATTTTGTGGGTTTTTGATTGTGAGAAATGGTGTGGTATTTTTTTTTCATTTCCTAAGAGCATTATTTTTCTTGCAGTTAGAGCATTATTTTTCTTGCAGTTACCTTGGAATTATGTACTCTTTCCAATATCTTGAGTCTGACTGACTTAATCTTTGTTTGGCTCATAAGTGAGTGAATGTCATCTCATCTCATCACTTGGGTTATTTATTGCTCCTATCCCACTGTCCTTTGCTTTCGATTTCTTATGGCTTTTTCACTGCTGCCTGAAACAGACTAATCCTCTTTTGGCTCTTTTGGTGTTTACATGTTTCAATAATGGCAATAGAATGATTGCAAAGTAATAAGAAAACAAAAATAAGAATACAGATTTTACGTGAAAATTTTTTCGCAAAAAAAACTACGGGCAGAGAAAAACGAATGATACAAGAGAAGTTTTATACGTCTCAACTTGTGCGGTATGGTTTGTATCGCGGGGGTTTGCCATTGCACCCTCAATCACAACCCTAGTTTAGGGCTAGTTTGGATGGGCGGTGTGTTTACCTCCGGTGAGGTTAAAAACAGCGGTGGCGGTGAGATTAGTTACTGTAGCGGTGAGATTGGACACTGTAGCAGTGAGATTAAAAACAGCGGTGGAGTGTGTGTTTGGATTCAAACGCAGTTGTAGCGGTGAGGTGAGAATAAAAAATGACCATTAAGGACATCATATTAGAATTGATATATAATAGTTGTTTTTAAATTATTTTACTTATGTAAAATTATTAAAGTATGTGAATTTATGAAATCATTTAATAAAATATTAAAATATATCTTCCAATATTTTATTATAAATATTTTAATAAATTATATAATCAATTTAAATTATTTATTAGATAAAATAAAAATTATTTTTAATTTTTTATAGTTAAATATATTTTTATAACAATGATAAATATTATTTTCGTAAATAGTAACATTATACTTGGATCAAATTTTGAAGTATCTAACCGAATGATTTTTAATAAAAAAAATATAGTAACATAAGACATAACAAGTTTCATTATTGATAGAAATTAAGTTATGATACAAAATTGTTTTTACAAATATTGATTCATTAAACTATTTGCAATGGTTTCCCTTAACATTGTAATTTCAAGGTCACTTTCATTGTTAGAAGAACTTGATTCACCTCTATCAAAATGGCCTGAAGAGATTGGCACGTCGGGTATATTCTCAAATTGTCGAAAATCCTCATCATTTGACCAAGCATGTCTTCGATGTAATTATGCAAAACCATTGTTGCAATATCTCTTAATATTGGCCATTTTTTTTTCCACACTCCAAATGTTCGTTCAATCACAGAGCGTAACGAAGAATGGGCATGATTAAAGATTTCTTTTTTTCCAGATGCTTGATGATTACCTCGATGAAAGTCAGGTAAATGATATCGTTCCCCCCTATATGGACCTAGAAAACCTGCCATTTGCGGATATCCTGAATCCACAAGATAATATTTTCCTACAAAAAAATTAAAACATAATATCAAGTTTAAAAATAAAATAAAAATTTTAATATTTTTATGTAAAGATTAATTAAAAAAATTAAAGTTCGACCTGGTGGAGGGTGTGGAAACTTTAACTCTTGTTTTCTAAGTGCTTGCAAAAAAATTCTACTGTCATGTGCTGTTCCTTCCCAACTAGGAAATGCAAAAATGAAGCACATGTTGAAGTCACAAACTGCCATAATATTTTGAGTTGGTTCACCTTTCCGTCCGATATAAGGTATTTGAGAAGAAGGCGAAATGCATGCTTTTATGTGTGTTCCATCTATGGCCCCAATACAATCCTTTAAAATAAAAACAAGTGATGAGATAAAAGTTAGAAATAATTTATATTTTAAAAATATAAAGATTGTGTAATTTTTACCTTAAAGTGAGGCCAATATCTTGTATCATGTCGAATATGGTTCGGTACTTCCTCGAATTGACCTTCAGTGGGTTTAATCGTGTCTATTCCCATTCGAGCAAATATATGCAACATATCAGTAAAAATTCGACTAACAGTTTCCCCAGATCGTTGAAATCGTTCTGCTGCATTTGAATTTGATTCTCTATTTCCAAGAATATACAATGATAATGCCAACTTCTCCATCGCAGATACCTTCCCATGCTTTAAGCCATAATTTCTTTGCAAATCATGCAATAAGCTGTGAAATATATTTTTTGGCATCCTAAAACTATTCATGCAACGATCATCATGCCCATTTAATACTTCGTCCACCCACATTTGACCTGTATAATTTGAATTCATACACGGTTGCATAGTGAAATAAGTTCCGTGGTGTACCAATACACTGCTTAACACTTGTTCTTCCTCTTCATGATAATTGTTGTGCTCAACTTGTGTAACAATTGTGGCTATTCTTCGTTGAGCTTCTTCACTTAATTCATGGGTATCATAATTCATATAAAAAGTATTATACATATTGTTAAATTCATCCATAACCTGAAAACTGAATAAAATGAAAATAAATTAATAACTTGTGACATTATATACAACACAACAAAATTGAATAAAAGCATGGCATAAAAATACCAAATGTAAAAAACATCATACATTAATTTTAGTATAAAAAAGTATATCATACATTAGTTTTGCATATAAAAAAGTAGATCATACATTAGTTTTACATATAAAAGAGTTGTCTAGTTATATTACAATAATAAAGCTAAGGAGCTCATGGTGGAGGTTGTGGATGGTATGGTTGGAAGGGAAATGAGGATGTTGCTACCAAGGACTAAAATGATGCAATTGGATTTTGTTCAGCATACTCACGTCGAAGCCACCAAACCCTAACATCTGGATCTAAGTTCAAAAACACTTCTCGTTTCACCGGTATCTGGAACATTTTGATGGCAAAATAATACAGTTCATCTTTTTTTGGAATTTCATCTTCCAAATCACGCAAAGCATCCATTGCACTTGAAATAGTATATTGAGAGTGAGGAAAAATAATTTTAGAAACTGACTTCCTTGGATTAGCCATACTCTCACACAATTTCTCAATATGAGTAGCTAATGAATTTTTGGATGATTTTCTACTTGAACTTGATTTTTTTCCTTTGTCATGTACAACCCTAAGGAGTTTCATGAGAAGGGTTTGATGGTACCTCATTAGTAGGAATACCTTCATTCTCATTACTATTTTCATCTGAATCACCAAATCCCTCATTAGGTGTATCATCTCCCATAGGAACCCCACTTGGAAGAACACCAGACGAAGGTGCCCATGCATTCTCTCCAGTGGCTACAATGCCACCAAACATTTGCCACATTAAATCATTCAATCGTGGCTCAATTCCTTTCTTCTTAAATCCTTTAAAATCCGGATTTTCCTACATAACATGTTAAATGTTAAATGTTATACTAAGATTTTTATATTTGTAAATTATTAATTTCAATAAAATTTATGCATTAAATTAATGATAAAGTTAACACTAACCTGTATTTTTTCAGCCCACCATTCTTCGGTAGCATCAACCGTCTTTTTAGATGGACACCATCCAATACCTGTAGATTCTTTAAGCAACTCCCTCCATAACCTCCATTCCTTTTTTAATGTATCCCACTTATTTTTCAATTGAGGTTTCCCATAATTTTTTTGTGTCTTTGCTTGAAAAAGAGCAATGACATTTTCCCATCCTTTTGAGTTTAGATGAGTTGTCGGTCTATTACCAGCATTGACTTCATTCACGCAAAGTTCACAAAATATCAACGTCAGCTCATCATCCCAAATAGCTTTTGTTGCTAAGGTACTTTCTCCTTCCACAAATTTTCGTGTCTTTACCATCTATTATATACAGAAAGATTGAACAACTCAAACTTAAAAGCTGAAAATTTTATACTGTAAATTACTTAACAAGATAAAAATATTTCGTGCTTGTCTTATTCTTTATGGTGTCATATTCTTTCTCAATTGTTCTTAGTCCTTATAACATAGTTACTGTTTCTTTGCTTTATTCTTTCCTAATAAGCTAGCAAGTTCACGGCTTCTTTTTCCTCTTATATGTTTCAAGTTTCAAGCATTCAACTACAGACTCAAGGATTTCATCTTTAGCATTCAAATGCTTCAGACATGGATTAAGCAAAAGTTCTAAATTCAGATTCAAATAGTAGTTTGAGTGAAGCTGACACCATAAGAGGAAATTTGAAGAAATACAATATAATGGAATGATATTTGCTGCATCAAAAGCATACCAAGTCCAAAAGTACTAAAAATACTCGTAAAATTCAAGTCACTTTCATCAGTGGGGGAAAAAGAGAAAAAGGATAAGGCAACAATTAAGATTTCCAAGCAGATAATGCATCCAGAAAATGACCATCATCATCACCATGAAAAGAAGTAAAATAAGTTCTAGGGAGAGAATTGCTCAATAAAAGCCCCAAAGTTTTTAACTTTTTTATGCAATTATTCCATCAAGTATACAGCTTCTTACCTAAGGGGGAAAGAAAAAAAAATCCGCAATAAATGAAATTTGAGAATTCTCATTTGCAGTTTACCATAAAAATAAACATGAAGTATTAGCAGAGAACAAAAAGAAAAGAAAAAAGGAACAAGACCAGCAACAGTGAAAGAAATTAGTAACCAAATCAAAATAAGCAAACAAGAGATAATCAAAGCAAAAGAGCTGAGATATTTTTCAAAGGACTAGAAACCTAAGAACATCATACCTGAAAATGAGAAACCAGTACCAGGAAAAAAAAAAGAAAAATATATAAAGATTCAATTAAAAACCCCATTAGTAACAGGAACTTACTGCCAAATTTTGCAGATGAAAGTATGACCAAACAAAGGCCAAATAAAAGTACCCAAATAGAAGTGAAAGCTTCAGGCAAGAAAGCAAGAAGGACGGGAGAAAGCAAGAAAGAGGGGAGAAACTGCTGATTTTTTCCCTAATCTGAAAACAAATAAGGTTGGGAAAGAAAATAGTTAAAACTTTCAAGGATAAATTCTAGTAGGTGCTTTCATCAGTTTAGCTGTCTGACATTAAATGCTGCTTGGATCTAACATGGTTCCATTTTAAACACGTATGGTTGGATTAATAAATATTAGCATTTAATGCCAAAGCTAATGGCCATACTGACAAAAGCACCTCCGCATCTAGTTGAATACCATCTGCAGTAATTCCATCACTGGTATTTCTTTTTTCTATTTCCTCCAAAGTTACAGATCCCTTCTCAGGTTTCTTCTGCTTGTCACATTCAGAAATCTACCAAAACAGACCATGCTAAATGTAAAAACAAATAATTTCCTATTCTAGACTAGAAAAGTACATTTGAAAACTCTGCGCTTCAAGATATAAATAAACTCAACATTCATCTTTTCCTTTGAAAAATAATCTAGAGCTATATGTCATTCCACATTGCAAAACTGGTCTATGAAGAAAAATAAACGAACAATTCATTCCTTTCCACCTATGTCTTTCAACAGATTCTAATTACTTCATCAGCATGTAATATATACTGTCAGCCATGATTATAGCTATCACTACCAAGAAACGCTACGCCTTAAACAAGATAAAAAAAACCATGCAACATGTGCTTAAATAGTCACCGAGGTTTACCAGAAAACGAGAAATTGTTACAAGAACTCTATTTATGAATATCAGTGAAACTCCAAAACCATTTCATCCTCAACATATAAACATCCTTGTTTTTTTTTTAAAATACCAACTGTTAAAAGAGAAAAAAAGAAGTTCTAAAAGTTGGTACATTAGTTTGAGACCCTTGAACTGCAGCGATTCCTTTTCTTTGTGCACTATCTGACATAGTATACATCCCAAGTCCATTATCTATTGTCGCAGACTTCCCTACTTCCTGAGCTCCTAGCATAGACTTTTTCATAACCCCTAATGCCTTCTGCAGAATCTCCTGGGATTGATGAAAATTACAATGAGAAAAACCAATTGATTGTTTAGAGAAACAAAGAAACAATAACAAAACAGAAAATCTTCCGATAACCATCCCCATCAATTTGTTAAGAAAACTAAAAGAAAAGGAGAAGGCTGCATGCCTTCAGCTCAGTCATGGCCTGGTTAACATCCATGATTCTAAACCAGTTCTATGATCAACCACAACTTTTTCTAGATAATTTTAGGTCACTGAGCTATTTCAAAGTTAAAATTCAGAAGGTATATAGAAGAAGATGAAACAACAAAAACTGCTTACTTTCTCATACAATGCTTTAATCTCTGCATGTTGTTTCTTCATGTCTTGATTATTAGGCTCTAACCTCAGGCCAAACTCAGCATCTGCAATCAACTACGTCCACCATATAAGATCTATCAAATTTAAATAGAAGCAGTAGAAATGAATCAGCTTAGGAGTTAATCCAAGAGAGAACTTGCACTCAACATACCTTCAATGGATTCTTTAAGTTTCCCAAGTTCTTTTCTAACTGTTGCTCGACGGGAGTATGCTTTTATGTAGCGATCATCAAGATTTAAGGCCTCCGTACAATCATCCTCAGCCTCTTGAAATCTAAAGAGAGAATAAAAATAACATTCATGTTATTTCCTCATCAAATATATTACTCATGCAGCAAGCCAATCACAAACATTTCGCCATTAAAAGAAAACAATAGAACTACAGGAGGCTACCAATATAAGTGAACATCATGTAAAGAGTGTCAGGCGTACTTTCTGATCTTAAGATAGGCCATAGCCCTATTGTGTTACTAGCTTCTCAGATGGCCTATCGTGTTGCTACGTGTCTCAAGTTGGTAGAGGGATTCCAAAAATCACAGAAGCAAAATAATCTCAAAAGAAAAACAATTAAAGAATATATATGGGCTTTCTCAAAATGCACTATTCCACTACCAATTAATAAAACCACATTAGGGATTAGAAGGGTTGCATTAAGATAGCCTGCCACAGCAACCGCATTGCAGATCTACAAAATGTCCAAAACCACATACATAAAAATTAAATTAATAAAACCATAAAACAGACAAGCTTTATAAAGAGAGGTAAAGCACAAATATTTAATACAGACTAAAGAGGAATTGAACCAACCGACGTCCTCTGTTGATTTAAGCCTCCATTTGCCTCAACATATATGTAACCATTTGATTCAGGTAAACCTATAGTAGTTAAAAGAAACACCCAAATTTTAAATTAATGAAGATAGTCAACAACCATAACCATACTCGTGAATATAAACATGAAGCATTCATGAGTGCATGTGCATTAAGAACACAAGCACTTCAAATGTGCAAAGCACCAGAAATGGAATATAAAACTCTTAAATGTAAGACATTTACACTAGCAGGTTAATGAAGCTCCTGAGGTCCTCATACATACTAGGATTCTTGAAAAAATTTTAAGGAGTTACTCTTCACATAACTGACTTCCATATTTCCTCTCCCTTGTCTCTTTCTTTTCCTTGAAATAGCAATCTCACACTCCATTACTCAGACTCGACAGTTTAGGCAAAAGAAATCACATCAACCAAACATGATATAAGTTTTTGGTATGAAACATAGCATTCACACACCTTTAACAGAACGAAAGTCATCTTCTAATGCTATAATTTTCTCCTTAGCGTAATCAAAATATTATCACAAAACTTTGTCAAATCACAGATGCAACAATAAAAGACAACACTATTTAGATAGTTATTAACAAAGGAACTTAACTGGCAACACTGAGCACTACAAGACCATTGAATTACCAGCCTTAAAACCTAGCCAATAAATATGCATAGTGGTCTGACCTTTTCAAACGAATGATGTCTACATCTAATGTAGAATCATGGATAGCTTGGAATATTATAATCTGTAATTGGGACAGGGCAGGAAGCTGGACGAAGTATTTTAGCTTCCATCAGATATAACTCTAAATGAATCAAGTCTCAGATTCTGATACCTTTGTGGCATGTAACAATATTGTCTTATGTGCAAAAACCATTTTCTTAGGAATGATTACTCCTCCCATTTTTGTTAGTCAAATATTGATGCTTGCGAAAGTTACTATCAACAAGAAATATACAAGAGAAAAAAAGAAGAGAGAATTACCTTCACCAAAATAATAGAAACAATGAGATTCAGAAATAGAGGCATTATTTATATTACTTGTCAGAAAACTAAAAGAACCTAATTGATGTGAACAAAGCAACAAAAAACTTTCATGAACTACTTACAATAGAATAAAGGGAATATGAATTCATACCTTCATAAGACTTGTTTACACAAGGTCTCCACTGCCCCCCTTTATAGGAATTTTTCCATACAGTTGAAATCTACAACAAATTCAATAAATAGGCAGATATAATCACAAATCAGCATCTGATGTAAATCTCCAAAATCAATTTAAAATGCAGCAAGTCTAAACATGCAGATATTTCAGGAAAATAATAACAATACACGTTGAATGGATAAAAACTTTCACATGATATAATTAGAGAGTATCATTGTATTACAATTCATATTGCTCTTAAGAACACCAATGAGAGAAGCTGGAAAACAAAAAGTGAAATTTCAGATACAATACAAGGCATCTGATCATCTAATCGAATTATAAGATGATATCATGGCAACTGTTTTAATGTTTTTCAGACCCATATTAGATCCAAAAGATTGTTACTGCTGGAAATGAGCATGCACAACAAGACACAAGGGTCTACTGCCTGAGAAAACAATGGTGAAAAATAAAAAAGAGAAAGAACAATGACAAAAATTGTTTCTTTGATTAAAGCATTCTGTTTTGTTGAATTTGGCATTAAAAAATATATATCCAACCTCCTAAACTTTTAATAATTTTTAGAATGATAGAAAATAACACAACAAAAAACCAACGGAAAAAATAAAAACTAACTACATTGTCCTAGTTCCCAAAATTCAATCAAGATCAAACCCAGAAGGAAAAATAGATCAGACAACAAAAAAAACGCAAATTTTGAAACCAGCAACAAACAAAACCAACCCAGAACAGAAAACCATATAAAAAGCCGAACCGCAAGCGCAAAATCCAAAAATTCACCAAATAGATGAAATTTATGGCATTGAAATGGCTAAATTGCTAAGGCACTATAAAAAAAATATTAAACAAACGAACTAGTAACAAATAAACTGAGAAACTTGCCAAGTAGGAGGAAGCACTATTTTCCTTGCTGAAACAAGGCCAGCGTAACCTGGGGAAAATTTCAGAGAGTGTCTGTTTCGTGGTTTTGGGTAGAGAGGGGAAGCGCCTAAAGAGAAATGAAAATCAAATGAAAGAGGGGTAAGAGACTACAGGGTTATAGAAATTACCGGTGACTAGATGATGGAGTGAAACTCGGAATCTCCACTCAAGCATCGCCCCCGAGTTTTCTTGCAGCGCTCTTCGCCTGCGACAAGAGAGGCAGCTGAACAAAAAGGAACGTCGGGATGACTGCGTTTTAGGAGATGTTTGAAAATGGGTATTTTTGTCTGATAAAAATACCCACTTCCCCAATTGCCTCTAACTGCTGCTCTCATCTCCAGTCACGTTTAAGCACAGCAGTGAGATTGAAACCAATTTTCACTGCACTGAAATGCTGAACCAAACAGCAGTACGGTGAGATTGATAACCCAACTGCATCTCACTGATGCTAAACGGTGAACCAAAGGAAGCCTTAGTTTTGTGCTTAATGGGGATTTGTGGGGTCGAGAGGTTGGGAGCTTTATTTTGCCACTGTATTTATTTTTTCAATAAGTGACGAGATTCGGGTCACACAAACTTTAACAATCTCTACATTGACATGAATTCTTAACAAGTTCTCTATCTCTTTCACAAAACCCTGAAAAGGGATATTTTTCAACAATAAACACTAATCAAGTCCAAGCAATAGTCAAACTTGGTTATAGAAAGTGATTTAGTCATCATATCCGTAGTATTATCATGAGTATTAACTTTGCTCACATTACCACGGGCAATAATATCACGCATAAAATGACACCGAACATCGATGTGATTTGTTCTCTCATGAAACATTTGATCTTTTGTAAGGAAGGTGACATTATGACTATCACAACATCACCATGAGCAATAATATCACGTATAAAAGGACACCGACCATCGATGTGATTTGTTCTCTAGTGAAACATTTGATCCTTCGTAAGGAAGATGACACTCTGACTATCACAAAACACTGTATTGATCTGAAGATCTTTACTGAGTTCACCAAAGAGTCCCTTTAACTAAATAGATATTTTACAAGCTTCAGTAATGCCATGTACTCAGACAAAGCAACTGTAGTCTGCAAAGTGGCTTTTCAGTTGATGGCACAACCTTGAATAGTAAAAGCATACCTTGCGAGTGACCTTCTTTTATCAAGGTCTCCAGCAAAATCAAAATCAACATACCTAATGACTCCATCTCTAGTTCTTGTAAATTGTAAGCAAACATCAGTAGTACCTCGTAAGTATCTGAAAATCCACTAAACTGCTTTTCAGTGTTCTTTATTGGGATTCACCATGTATCTACTAACTACACTAACTGCATATGATAAATCTGGATATAAGCAAATCGTAGCATACATGATAGATCCCACTGCACTAGAATACGAAACATGTGACATGTAGTCAATCTCATCATTTGATTGCAGAGACAAAGCCGATGAAAGTTTGAAGTAGGCTGCTAATGATTACTAACAGGTTTGACACTCTGCATATTGAACATGTAAAGAACTTTCTCAATGTACCATTTCTGACTTAGGTACAATTTACATGTTTTTCTATCTCTAAGAATCTCCATCCTGAGTATCTTTGTTGTTGCTCCCAAATCTTTCATCTCAAATTCTTTACTAAGCTGGGTTTCGACCTTTTTTTATCTTTCCTTTATCTTTGGCTGCTATCAACATGTCATCAACAAAAAGGAGTAGATATACAAATAAACCATCACAATTTTTCTTAAAATAAAAACAACTATCAAAACTGCTTCTTTTGAAATCATGAGTAGTCATAAATGAATTAAATCTCTTGTACCATTGCCTAGATGACTGTTTTAGGCCATAAAAGGACTTTTTCAGCAAGCAAACATAGTCCTCCTTTTCTGAAACTATAAAGTCCTCCGATTGTTACATGTAAATATCTTCCTCAAGTTCTCCATGTAAGAATGTTGTTTTCACATCTAACTGCTCAACCTCCAAATCATATATAGCCACAATACCAAGCAAAACTCGAATCAAGCAATGCTCGAATCGAACTATGCTTAACAACTAGAGAAAACACATTTGTGAAGTCTACACCTGAAACCTGATTGTAACCTTTTGCAACTAGCCTTACTTTATACCCGGGTTCTTCAACTCCTGGAGTCCATTTTTTCTTCTTGAACATCCATTTACAATAAAAACCTTTTACCTTTAGGAAGCTTCACTAGTTCCCACATTCTATTCTTATGGAGTGGTTTCATCTCTTCTTACATGACAATCATCCACTTTCCTGAATTTTCTTAGCTAACTGCCCTGAAATAAGTAGATGACTCATGATTTGCATCTATATTTTCAGCCACATTTAAAGCATAAGCAACTAGATCAACCTCGACGAACCTCTTTGGAGGTTTAATTTCTCTTTTAGGTCCGTTCTTGGCAATATAACATTGTGATGCTGACTATGGTGAAGAAGCAACTCTACTCTGAGTTTCTATACTAACCTGAGTAGTAGACTCTGTTGTAGATCTTGGATCAATCTGAAGCTTCACCTACTTCACATGTTTGTTTGATTTCTGTTGGTCTTTATTGGAAGAATCTTTAAGAGGGAAGTTAGGCAGCATAATAATTTCATAAAAAATAACATCTCTACTAATCACAACTTTTCTATTTTCAAGACATCGTAACTTATACCCTTTAACACCAGCCTTATATCCAAGAAAAACAAACATAATAAATCTAGGTTCCAATTTACCATTACCAACATGAGTATACGCAGGACACCAAAAAATGTTCAAATTGGAATAATCAACGGGAGTACCAGACCATACCTCTTGTGGAGTTTTTTTTTCAATGACAACGGATAAAGACCGGTTAATCAGAAAACATGCAGTAGAGGCCGCTTCAGCCCAAAACGACTTTGGTAAACAAGCATTCGGTAACATACATCGAACCTTTTCCATGATTGTTCTATTCATTCTTTCTGCAACACTGTTTTGCTGTGGAGTATGGCAAATTGTCAAGTGTCTCACAATCCTTTCTGATTTATACAATTCATTAAACTCATCAGAACATAATTTCAAGCCATTGTATGTGCGGAAGTGTTTTATTTGTCTTCCTGTCTACTTCTCGATCATAGTCTCCAATTCTTAAATGTGGGCAACACAACACTTTTCTGCTTTAGGAAGAAGGCCCAAAATTTCCTGAAAAAATCGTCAATGGTCATCAGCATATAATTAGCGTCACCCCTCGAAGGCACTCTAGATGGTCCCCAAAAATCAAAATGAATATAATCTAGCATTCCCTTTGTGTTATGGATTTTTTTAGTGAATCGAACGTTCTTTTGGTTCCCAAAAACGCAGTGCTCACAGAACTTCAGTTTGCTAATGCCTTGTCTATTAAAAAGTCCTCTTCTGCTTAAATATGCCAAAATCTAGTAACATCATCATCTGAAAAAGGAATAAGAAGCGATGAATGCATCATCAATAATAGTTGAACCCTGTAAAACATATAACTTGTCACTCTTTCTTTGCCCTTTCATCACAACGAGGGAACCCTTGCTAATCTTTAGAACTCCACTTTCAATTGTGTACTTGTACCCTTTTGAGTCAAGAGTACTCAACGAAATCAAATTTCTCTTCAAATCTTATACATATCATACGTTACTAAGTGTTTTGACGACTCTATCGAACATCTTAATTTTGATCGTGCCAATGCCTGCAATTCTACATAAAGCATTATTTCCCATCAAAACAACACCTTCAGACACTATTTCATATGTTGTAAACCAATCCCGATTGATACTCAAATGGAAGGTGCAGCCAAGATAGAGGACCCATTCCTTGCTCACTTTAGAGTTGTTAGAAGAAGCAACTAGGAGTTCATCATCGTTGTAGTCTTCTACTGCATCGGCTTCACTGATTGTTCTATTTGTTCTCCCTTTAGATTCACAGCCTCCCTTTTGATCTTATTCTGCAACTTATAGCACTCAGACTTAATGTGCTCTTTCTTTTTGTAGAAATTACAAGTTTTACCTCTGTTTGAAGATTTTGATCTACCATTAGATTTACTATGAGGATTTCATTCCTGTGTACTTTCACGATTATCATCAATTTTTCTTTCTTGTATCCCACGAACAATGAGACGCTCTCCCTAAGAGTTGGATCCGTCACAAGATGCTTTATCTTATCATATGAGGCTAAGGAAGCATAGACTTCATCAATCGTTAGAGATTGATGACTATACAAAATCGTATCTCTAAAGGTTGAATAAGATGGGTAACAAACAAAGTAGAATTAACCCTAAATATTTTTTATCATACTGGACTTCCATGGCCTTTAAGTTCGAGGCAATTTCTTTAAACACAATTAAGTGTTTGAGCACAGACGTACCGTCTTTTAGACGATGAGAATAAAGACACTACTTCAGATGTAACTCGCTAGTTAGGGTTTTTGACAAGCATACTTGCTCCAGCTTTGCCCATAAAGCAGCGGTGGTCTTCTCCTTCAATACGTCATGTAGAATTTCATTCAACAGATGCAGATGTAATTGCGTTAAAGCCTTTCGATCTTTACATTTCTTCTCTTCAAGCGTCAATGTCAAAGGCATCTTATCTAACTTTAGCAGGGCATCCTCTAAATCTATATGCGTAAGAATCGTCTGCATCTTTATTTGCCACAATGCGAATCTAGTGTTATGATCCAACAACAGAATATCATACTTCATTGTCGCCATTACCGTGATCAAGATGAGCAACTCGAAAAACTCTGATACTAGTTTGTTATAATAAATGTCGATAATGATAATAGAACAATCGCAAAGAAATAAGAAAAGCAAAATAAGAACACAAAGATTTTACGTGAAAACCTTTTTTGAAAAAAAGCCAAAGGCATAAGAGAAGAAATTCACTAATGTTGAAAAATGATTGCTACAAGAGGAGTTTCGACTACATCTATTTAAGGGTTGAAAACCCTGTTCTAATCAAAGTCAAATAGTAGAAGTATAATTCTATATGGGCTCAACTTGTGCAGCACCTCTCGCCCCCACAAATCCTCTTATTTTGTCACTGTATTTTTTTCTTCAACAAATGACAGGATTCAGGTCACACAAACTCAAACAACATGAAGTTTGAATAACTAATTGAGTAGTAGTTAATAATAAAATAATTTTAGAAATTATGAGAAATAAATATAATATTTTTTTGCGCATGTCCTATGTGATTCATTGTATAAATGATATATATAATGCTTATAATGATTTGACCTTTATTTTTTTTATTGAGTTTGATTCTTAACTTTTCATAGTGAGTTCAATTTTTTTTAACAAAAATATTGACTAAAACATTTTTTTAATCAATGTTAGCATGGCAATTTGTGTGCTATTGTCATGTCTTTCATTTTGGCATGATATTATTTTTCTTATATGTTATATCAAAATATAATTTAATAAAAATTTTAAAAATTTAAAAATTCAAAAAAATTATAAAAAAATTCATAAAAGTTTTGAAAAATAGCACGTGGATTGCTATATGGGTTGTTATGTTTAAAAAATTAACATTTTAGTAAGTATTTTCCTTAAAGAAAAGGATTTCAATTTTTTTTGAAAGGCTAAGTTAAATTTGAATCTTTTTAAAAAGTAGTGGGTCAAATTTAATTAAAAAAAGCAAGGGTCAAACTGACAAAAAATATAAATGTTAAGAACTAGTCATTATGCCTAATAATATTACAAGGTGGACTGGAAAATTGTAGCCTTTTTTTATTCAT
Organism: Gossypium australe; assembly: GCA_005393395.2. Taxonomy (NCBI): domain Eukaryota; kingdom Viridiplantae; phylum Streptophyta; class Magnoliopsida; order Malvales; family Malvaceae; genus Gossypium; species Gossypium australe. Next base: position 85,285,120 of record CM016619.1, on the reverse strand, counting down.
TTTTAATCATTTTTAATGATGTTTCTCAAGTTATATTTCCATAATAAGTTGTTTCAATTTGTTTATATTCGATAGTTAAACAACATTCAACCTACAAATATGTAACACCCCTTACCCGTATCCTATGACGAAACAAGGTACGAGGCGTTACCTAATTTAATAACACGCATACAAAGACTTTCGGGTTATGAAATTTCGTTCAAATTTAAAACTTTTCAAAGTTTGTCTTAAAATCCTTAATATGAGCTTACGAGGCCCAAAACACACTTTAGAAACGGTTCAGGACCAAACCGAGTTCTTTAGAAAAACTTTGGAAAATTGTCACTAAAAACAGGGGCACATGCCCGTGTGGAAGGGCGACATGCCCGTGTGACCTAATAACATGGCCATGTTGAAGGACCGTGTAACTCACACGGCCTCAGCATATAGGGACACGCCTGTGTCCTTTACCCGTGTGGATTTATTTTTTTCAATTCGAACCTACAGCGGTTTTCACACGGCTAGGCACACGTCCGTGTCCATGTCCCGTGTCCCTCACACGGCCATGACACGCCCGTGTGTTAAAACCTTGTTATTCTATTTCTGACGTCAGCAACATTTTAGGATCACACGGCCAAGGCACACGCCCGTGTGCTAGGCTGTGTGGCGAATTTAATTTCGCATTTAAGGTGCAGACTTCACACGGCCTGGGCACATGCCCATGTATTATTACCGTGTCATCCACACAGTTGAGACACACGGCCGTGCCTCAGCCCGTGTGGTTACTACTGGGCATTTTGTTTTACCAAATTAAGGTGCAGGGGACACACGGTCGGACTACACGCCTATGGGGCAGACCGTGTGTCACACACGGCCTAGACACACGCCTATGTGTCCACCCGTGTGGATAAAGACAAGGCTATTGACCAAGCCCTTTTGCCACCCTTACTTGCACCTACATAAGCCACATCAAGTAACACCGATTCACACATAAACATCTGACCAAATCAGCCACAACCAAGACATACACACATCAAGGCCACTACACTCCATTCACATGCAAAACTTATCACATACTTTATCAATCCAACATGTGACTTACTCATTCTTGCATTAACACACCATATATTTCACCATGAAAATTGCACATTCATGAAAAACATCATCATTTTCGTTTATATCAATAAAAAGTATTAGCCATCGTCCATGGCCTTATACAAAATGAATCAATCTTCAAGACAAACCAACACATTTGGCCAAAACAATATGACACTTGACAAAAGACCAAGTCCCTATACATGCCATACTCAAAATGATAAATCTAACTATACCAAATGTTCAAACTGATAGTGTGATCAAGCCTTCGACGTCCATTGATCCCCGAGCTAGCTTGGCAATACTATAAGAAAATGGAAAGGAAAAGGAGTAAGCATAAAGCTTAGTAAGTCGCATGTAAATAATTCATAATAATTACCATGCATTATCATACTCATAACATATTATAAACTTGCATATAATTCTCAAATGATTAAAGGCATAAGTTACTCATTTTCATCCTTACTATTCATACAACATAAATCGAGCTCATTTCTCATGAATTTCGTGTAGGTACCTGTATCACTTACAACATAGTCATAACTTTTCCCACTTTTGACACAAGCTTTTAATTACCTGTTGAATTAGTTGGAATATTAAAGGATACCTGACAAGCCTCACACAAGAGGGTATGATGCCGATGCCACGTCCCAGACATGGTCTTACACTGGCTCACATGTCGAGGCCAATGCCATGTCCCAGATATGGTCTTACACTAGCTCTCATAATATGGACGATGCCATGTACCAGACATGGTCTTACACTAGCACACACATATCAACGATGATGCCATATCCTAGGCATGGTCTTACACTAGCACATGTATCACCCAAACGTCATGGCATGGATATCTAATCAATTCCTAAGGTTCAACCGGGAGTTTTTACTACATCAATTCTCATCAAGCATATTCACAACAATAATCAAGCACTTTATACAATATCAATTGTTTAATGCATAATAACAATAGAGTTGTATTATTTACGTACAACTTACCTTATACAAAAAGTGGACGACTAGATTGAATTAGTTTACTAGCTTGGTTTTCCCCCAGTCTAGGCTCGAATTCCATTTTTCTTGATCTATAATGATAAAATTCACTCATTTAGTCACCTCATTAATCAAGACCTTCCAAAATTCCTACTTTGGCAAAATTACCGTTTTGCCCCTAGACTTTCACATAATTATGATTTTGCTCCTAGGCTCGTAAAATGATTTTCATCAAATTTATTCATTAACCAAGCCTAGCCGAATCTAAGTTATACTTGTATCAGCTCACAATTTCTATTATTTCACACATTTACCACCTATTTACAAACTGCACAAAATGGTCCCTTTTAGGTGTTTTCATAAAAACCCCTTTCACAAAAGTTGTCTATTTAACAACCAAGATTCATTTTCTTCCATAAAATTTCAGCAAAAAATATAAATACTCACATGGTAAGACCCTAGACTCTCAACCATTTTGCAAAATAGTCCCCTCATTAGCTAGATTAAGCTATAGGGGTTCCAAAAACACAAAAATTGACAAAAACAACCACCAAAATCACTTACTTGCAAGAGGGAAGTTTGGATGAAACCTTAAGCTGCAAAAACCCCCAGTTTTGCTGATATTTTTGGTGGAGAAGAGAAATAATGAAAAGGATGAAGCTTTCATTTTTATTTTTATGATTATTTTATCAATTAAGTCTCCTAATGCCACCAAACCTTGACCAATTTCATGAATTAAAAATTCATGTCCATCCACCATAATTTCATTGGTCTATTTACTCAATAAGGACCTCTACTTTAGTGTTCCATAGCTATTTAACACCTTTAGCTTGTAGAACAAAACTTTCGCACTTTATGTGATTTAGTCCTCTTTCAAAATTAAGCATGAAATCGCTAAAATTAACTTACCAAAATTTTCAAACACTAATATAATCATGCCATGACACTCGAAATAATATTAAAATAGTTTCTCCAACCTCGGATTTGTGGTCTCGAAACCACTATTTCGACTAGACCCAAAATCAGACTGGAACAATTCTCCCCCCTTAGGAATTTTCGTCCCCGAAAATCTTACCGTTAAAAAGGTTTGGGTAATGATCTCTCATAGTCTCTTCGGGTTTCCATGTGGCTTCCTCGACCCCATGTCTATGCCATAATACCTTTACAAGTTCTATGTTCTTATTCCTCAATTTCTTGACCTCCCGATCTAAAATCTTAATCGGCTCTTCGCCATAGGTCATATCCGGTTGAATTTCAACCTCTACTGGTGAAATAACGTGTGAAGGGTCAGAATGATAACGGCACAACATAGACACATGGAAAACATCATGGATCTCCTCTATCTGGGATGGTAAAGCTAATCGGTATGCTACCGGCTCAATTTTCTGAATCTCCTCATATGGTCCAACTAAATGTGGACTTAATTTGCCTTTCTTACCAAATCTGAGGACATTCTTCCACAGAGATACTTTCAAAAATACCTTATCACCGACTTGAAACTCAATCTCTTTCCATTTCAAATTCGCATAGGATTTCTGTCTATCCGAAGCGGCCTTCAAATAGTCACGAATTACCTTTACTTTCTCTTTGGTCTCTTTGACTAAGTCAACCCCGTGAATTTGATTTTCTCTAAGTTCGGTCCAATACAAGGGCGTTCAGCACTTACGCCCATACAAAGCCTCATAAGGCGCCATTTTCAAACTCGACTGATAACTATTGTTGTAGGAAAATTCTACCAACAGTAAGTACCTTTCCCAACTGCCTTGAAACTCAAGAACACAAAACCGCAACATATCTTCAAGAATCTGAATTGCTCTTTTCGACTATCCGTCGGTTTGCGGGTAGAAAGCAGTACTAAAATTTAGTTTCGTCCCTAACCCTTCTTGCAACTTTTTCCAAAATCGTGTTGTGAACCTCGGATCTCTATCCGAAATGATCGATAAGGGCACTCCGTGAAGTCTCACAATTTCAAAAACATACAAATCGACCAATTTTTCAAGTGGATAATCAGTACACACCGGTATAAAATGAGCCGACTTAGTTAGCCTATCAACCACAACCCATACAACATTTTTCTTCTTTGGCCTCAACGACAATCCAGACACAAAATCCATGGTAATACGGTCCCATTTCCACTTGGGAACCATCACACTGAAGTAAACCCGAAGGTACTTGGTGTAACACCCCTAACCTGTATCCGTCGCCGGATTAGGGTTAAAGGCGTTACCGGGCAGATCGAAAACTTTTACAGACATTTAGTAATACAATTCATCAATCATAATCAAAGTGTCCCTTTTATAGGTCAACGAGACCTTAATCATGCTTCAGAATAGGGTCGGGACTAAACTGAACACATATGAAAGTTCTCGAAAATCTAAAACTTTTCTATATTACAGAGGTTACACACCCGTGTGGGCAGGCCGTGTGCCTCCCACTGCTACTAGACACACCCATGTGTCCTGGCCGTGCCAAATCAGAGCATGTATACTGACTTATCCACATGGTCACCAGACACGCCTGTGTGCCATGGCCGTGTAGAATTATGCTAGCTACTGACTTGATCACACGGCCACTAGGCACGCCCGTGTACCATGGCCGTGTAAGATTAGGCTAACTACTGACTTATTCACATGGCTACCAGGCACGCCCGTGTGCCACGACCGTGTATGCAAAACAGGCCATTTGCAAGGCCAAAAATGCCACCCATACAAGGGTCAATCCTAAAACAAAAATACCAATTCATTTCAAGCACACTTTACATCCTAAACATGGCAAATAAATCAACAAGATCTCACATTCAATCTCATTTCCATTCATGCCAATTTACACAACTAAAACACATATACATTCAAGCGTGATTCATCTACAGTTACCTTTCATATAAACATTCCTTTGCTCAATCATACATACTCATAATGCTTTCTTATGCTTACCAAAGTCTTGATCATTTCATTAACTATCAAGCCATACCAAATCAAGCATCATATATCATAATCACTCATGCATATCATCAACATTTATCTAGCCATATCTCATGACTATTTATACACATTTCAACCATAATCCAAAACAACTAGCTTATACATGCCATATTTAACTATGTACACATTTCAAAAGTACCAAAATGAATTTGAGTAGTGTGATGACGATCCTCGAAGGTCCCCGAGCCTTCAGTAGCTTTGACTATCTATAAAACAGAACAAACACACACATAGAGTAAGCTTTCAAAAGCTTAGTAAGCCATATACATATAAACTTAACATAAAATGCACATAACCTTATTGATACAATGACAATAATGGTTCTCATAGCACATACATCACATATAATATTTGGCTCATTTGCTTAGCCATATCTTACCACATTCTTCAACTCAAATATCACATATACACATAGCTCATTTAAGCATATCTTCACATATCATTCCATCATTTCATTGCACATATTTATCTTAGTAAGTACATATAAGAACTTACCTTTTATACACACTTAGTGTACATATCAAACGTACCTGAAACAGATATACAAATCACATAGTCGTTCGTATCTCAGATTTGCCCGTTAAACCGTTCGTAATCTAATAGGATACTCAGAATGCTCGGAATAGCCGTACAATGCCAACGTCCCAGACGTGGTCTTACATGTAACTAGATATCGATGCCACTGTCCCAGATAGGGTCTTACACGAATCAATACGATGCCAATGTCCCAGACATGGTCTTACATGTAAATCTCATATCGATGCCAACGTCCCAGACGTGGTCTTACACGAAATCTCGAATCAATGCGAACGTCCCAGACGTGGTCTTACATGATATCACATAACAGACACCTATGTCATGACATAGTTAATCCTATCTATTCCTAGGTTCGTACGGGACTTCTCAGATGTTAGCAATATGTCGATCTTATCTCGGATTTCATATAGTCCCCATCTCATATGCATTCATCATTATCAATAGTCATATGAACATTCATAATTCAATACAAATACATTTATTTGTATATCGACTTACCTCGAGTTCAGTTTATCGGAACGGATACGGCTATTCGGCTACTTAAGCTTTCTCGTGATCTAATTCTGATTTCTTCGGTTCTTGATCTATACATATTCAAATTTAATCCATTTATTCACTAATTCATTCAATGCAATCCATGGACACATATTTAGGGCAATTTACAAATTAGCCCTAACATTTGCACATTTGGACATTTTAGTCCCTATTTCACAAAATCATCAAATACATAAAATCACCATATACCCATGCTTAGCCGAATATTTATGTATCTCATAAAAGTCTATACATTTCATTTATTTCACAATTTAGTCCTTCAAAATACTATTTTCACAATTTAGCCCTAATTAGCTAAATTCATCAAAATTCAAGAACAAAACATGTTCATTAAACACATATCTTTCACTTAACACCTAAACTCATCACAAAACTTACCATTTCAACAATGGCACATCTCATAAACATCATCAATTCTTCAAATTACGACATGGGTTTTATAGCATACGAAGCAACGATTACAGAAACGTAGAAATTATCAAAAATCGAAGCAAAACTTACTTTGAATCAAGCTAAAAGAGTGCCGAATGCCCTAGCTTCTTCTTTCTTTTTCTTTTGTTTGATTTTTGGTGGATGAACACCATTTTGATGACTTATTTCTTTAATGTGTTAAGATATAATAGCTTAATATTCAATTTACATATTCAACCTTTTATGCTAAATATAAATAACATATAATTTAAGGTCATATTTGTCCAACAACGATCCACCATCTTAAAAAATGGTTTAATTGCCATATAAGGCCTTCCCATTTAGAAGCCATCTCAAATAGGAGTCTTTTCATAAAGCATGTGAATTTTGCATTCAATGCAATTTAATCCTTTTATCAAATTAAGCACACAGACAGATAAATTAACTTACAGAATTTTAACACATGCTTAATCACATATTAGAGGCACAGAAAATGATATTAAAATATTTGTGGTACCAAAACCACTGTTTTGACTAGGGTCTAAACCGGACTGTTACACTTGGTGTTCGACTTTCACTTGTTGACAAATTAAACACTTAGAGACAAACTCTGAGATGTCTATTTTCATTCGTGCCCACCAATACATTTTCTTCAAATCATTATACATTTTCACACTACCTGGGTGGATAGACAAACAACCACTATGTGCCTCTTGCAAAATGTTCTGAATAAGCTCTTCATCCTTAGGTACACAGATCCTCTTTCGGAATATCAAATAACCATCGGTACTAATAAGAAAATCTAATTCAATACCTGTCTCGTACTGAGTTATCTTAGCTTGCAATTATTTATCACCTTTCTGAGCTTCACAGATCTCTTGCAAAAACATTGGTGAAACAGCTTGATTTTGGAGCTAGTCGGAACATTGGTTTCAAGATCGCTAATTCGAGGATGAAGAAGATTATTTTTGACATTATTTTATGTGTTATAGTATGATTATAAGGATGCATAAAAATTTTGGTGCATTAATTTTAGTGATTTAAGGCTTAATTGCGAAAAAGGACTAAACCGCATAAAGTACAAAAGTTCCATTTTACAAGCTAGAAGTATTAAATAGATAAGGAACTTTAAATTGAAGGTCTTGAATGTGAAATTAGACCTTCCTAATGTTGATAGCCGGCAATAGGGGACAATAGACTCAAAATTGGTCAAAATTGGGTGGGTTAGGTGGACTAATTTAAAGGAAATAAATAAAATAAGAAAAGATGATATCGTCCATTTTTCTTCATCATCTTCACAATCGAAAATACCAGCATAGAGGGGGGTTTTGAAAGCTTTGAAATTTTAGCAACTTATCCTCTCACAAGTAAGTAATTTTGATGGTTTTAGTTGATAATTTTTGTACTTTTGGAACCCCCAAAGCTTAAGCTAGCTAATGAGGGGACTAATTTGCAATATGGTTGAAAGTCTAGGGACTTTTCATGAGAGATCTAATGTTGTTTGCTGAGTTTTTATTAAAGAAAATGGATGTTTGTGAGTTAAGGAACAACTTTTGTGAAAGGTGTTACCATGAAAACACCTAAATGGGACTAAGTTGTAAAAGTTGAGATTGTGTAATAGATTCATGAAATAGTTGGAATTATGAGTAGTTGTAAGAGAAATAAATGTTTAGCTAGGCTTGTTTAATGAGAAAATGTGATGAAAAATGATTTACGAGCCTAGGGGTAAAATCTTAACTTTGCCATAGTACAAGGGCAAAATGGACATTTTTGCCTAAGTAGAGATTATGATGTATTATGATTATAAAATGAATGAATGAGTGAATTTTGTTGTCATAGATCAAGAAGAGCACGAAACTAACCTTGACCGGGGAAAAGGCAAGGTTTCAGATTAAACTGCAAATTAACACATTTTGCACCGAGGTAAGTTTATGTATAAACGATGCATCTTAAATACATATGTTATTACTTATTGGTGCACTGTATCATTGAGAACATTTACAATTTAAATGGATTGAATTCGGTAGATAATGAACAATTTTCGCATGAATGTTGAAATAGATATGTAAATGTGGAATATTATCCGTAGTAATTAATGGTGGGCTGTGTGCGATACCACCTTAATTATTCTTGTTGGTGGGCTATGTACGATACTATCGTTTATATTAACATTTGGTGGGCTATGTGTGATACCACCGTAAATATTCTTGTTGGTGGGCTATGTGTGATACCATCCTGTTAAAGATTAATGGTGGGCTAAGTGCGAAACCATCGAGTGTTTGATATTACTATGACTGGCTTATTATGAAATTTTGATTTGTTGTTTCATGTGATCATGTGGTGATAAGTGCAGGGATGTATGTTAAATAATATGAGCATTTGGCTTGTGATATGGTTGGAATGTGGTAAGAGATGAAATGAGTAAGCATGATCTTGGAATGTGGAATGTTTTTACTTGTTATGAAATGCTATTTATTGATTAGCACATATTATGATGTTTATTGTTTACATGTAAACTTACTAAGCTTAATGCTTACTCCCTTTCTTCCCCTTGTTTTATAGTGTCAAAGAGTCGGGTCAGGATACGAAGATAATTGGAAGATCACCCACACTATCAGCTCATCTCGGTATATCTAGACTTAGTATTTTGAGTATGGCATGTATAGGGGCTAGACTAGGTGAATTGTTTTGTTATTTTGGCTAAGTATGTATTAGCTCCTTTAAAGATGAACTCTTTTGTATATTGCCATAGTTGATGGCTCATTATTACTAATTTATGAAAAGATGAAGTTATTCATGGAAGTGTATGTGGCAAATTTGGATTGCTTAGTGATTTGTTGAATGGAATTATGTTGTGTGAGCTAGGGTGATGAAGGAGCTTGGCAAATAGCCTTGTTCTTGTGCACATGGGTAGGCACACGGGAAGTCCCATGGGTGTGTGACAAGGTCGTGTGTTCCCTGCATGTCAGTGTTTCAAGTCAGTGTCGACCACGGGCTAGCCACACGGGCGTGTGCCTAGGCCGTGTGCCCCTTATGAGGTTACTGATGTCACAAACAGAATGCCCATGTTTTTACACATGGGCCAAGAACACGGGCGTGTGTCCAGTAGTGTGAAAACCCCTATAGGTTCGAAATGAAAATAAATCCCACACGGGTTAGGGACATGGGCGTGTGTGACCATACGGCATGCCAACACGAGAGTGTCCCATTTCACACGGGCGTGTGGCCCCTGTTTAGACAAAAACTTTTAAATGCACAAAAATTTCTGGTTGGGTTCTGAGACCATCTGTAAGCTTGATTGAGGCCTCGTAGGCCCTTAATGAGAAATGTTAAGTTGGGATGAAATTTTATAGCTTAAAGTTGTATGACGTGAGTTAAGTATGGTAATGTCTCGCACCCAATTCCGGCGTAGAATACGGGTAAGGGGTGTTACATTTAGTGGTATCAGAGCTATGGTTTAGTCTGTTTTCGGACTACTGTAGCGTGTGTAAGAGTCTAGCTATACATGCCATAAGCGTATATTGATTGTGTGGTGGCTTTTGACTATTGTAAACTTTGTTTTATATAGTAAATGGATCCCGATCGAGCGGCTGCTGATGATGCAGCTAGTAATGCGCTGGCTCCCGCGCTAGGGACCGCGCCTGTAAAGAGTGGACCCGAGACTATTGGTCAAGGAGAAGAGGCCCAGGAAGCCTTTCTCCAAATGATGAGTAATTGTTACACGGAGTATGTACGAGCAAACCCTAATGCTCAACCTCCTCCACCTCCTCCTATACCACTGCCAGTTCCTGTGGCTCCACAAAGTATAGATTTAGTGAGAATAACCAAGCCCCCGGTAGATAAGATTCGAAAGCAAGGGGCCAAGGAATTCAAAGCTAATATAGATGATGACCCTGAGAGGGCGGAGTTCTGGCTTGAGAATTCAATGAGGGTATTTGATGAACTCTCCTGCACACCAGAGGAGAGTTTAAAATACGTCGTGTCTTTGCTGAGGGACTCAGCATACCATTGGTGGAAAACGTTGATGTCAGTGGCTCCAAGGGAAAGAGTGACGTGGGACTTCTTTTTGGAAAAGTTCCGAAAGAAGTATATAAGCCAAAGATTTGTGGACCAGAATTAGAAAGAATTCCTTGAATTGAAGCAAGGAAAAATGACTGTGGCAGAATATGAGCGCGAGTTTGTTAGGCTCAGCAAGTATGCACAAGAGTGTGTGTCTATAGAAGCTATCTTGTGCAAGAGGTTTGAAGATGGGCCGAATGAGGATATCAGACTTCTAGTTGGGATTTTGGAGTTAAAAGAGTTTGTGGAGTTGGTTGATAGGGCATGTAAGGCCGAAAAATTGAATAAGGAAAAGAGGAAAGCCGTGAGTGAGGCTCGAGATGCAAGAAAAAGGTCAATGAGTGAATCACACCAAGCTCAATCGAAGAGGTCCAAGGAGTTGAACCCTCGGACGACTGCATCAGTTGGGTATTCACGTCAAGATCGAGGTAATACATATTCAGGCTCGAGAGTTCAAGCCACCTCGATGGCAAGTGTGGGTAATACAAAGTCCAAACCGAAGTGTCCAAGTTGTGGTAGGCAACACACAGGGGAGTGTTAGGGGAACAATCGAAATTGTTACAAGTGCGGTTCATTCGACCATTTTATCCGGAATTGTCCAGAGAGGGGAAGGGGAGGAAAGAAAGCAAGAAGTGAGATCAAGCAATGTATCTTCGAGGGGTAGATCACAAAAGAATTCGGGAGGTGGGACCGGTAGTAGAGGTACGCCTCGAGACTCTGTTGTGAGACTGGAGGGTTGGGCACCTGCAAGGACTTTTGCCATTCGCGCTTGCGAGGAGGCATCATCTCCAGATGTGGTAATGGGTACTTTTTCTCTTCGTGACACCTCTGTTATTACTTTGATTGATCCAGGGTTTACCCATTCTTACATTTGCATGAAATTGGCATCTATTATGAGTATGATTGTTGAGTCTACGAAATTTGTAGTAAAGGTGTCAAACCCGTTAGGTAAACATGTGCTAGTTGACAAGGTGTGTAGGAATTGTCCTTTGACAATTAGAGGTCATTGTTTTTCGGCAAATCTTATGTTGTTACCTCTTGATGAATTTGACTTGATTCTTGGTATGGATTGGTTGACGACTCATAATGTTTTAGTGAACTGTGGTAGCAAGTTTATTGAATTGAAATGTGAAAATAGAGATGTCATTCGGGTTGAATCAGGTAGATCAGATAATTTGTCTGTGGTAATTTCAACTATGGTAGCCGAAAAATACTTAAGGAAAGGATACGAGTCCTATCTCGCCTTTGTGCTGAATTCTCAAGAGTCAGAGGTAAAGATTGAATTAGTGCCGGTGGTATGCAAATATCCTGAGGTGTTCCAGGAAGAGTTACCCGGATTACCTCCAGTTAGAGAGGTCGAGTTTGGGATTGATTAGTTCTGGGAACGACACCTATTTCGGTTGCTCGGTATAGGATGGCACCATTAGAGTTGAAAAAACTGAAGGTTCAGTTGCAAGAGTTAACGGATAAGGGTTTTACAAGACCGAGCTATTCACCGTGGGGTGCTCTTATACTTTTTGTAAATAAGAAAGATGGGTCGATGAGATTGTTCATAGACTACAAACAACTCAATAAAGTGATAGTGAAGAATAAGTATCCTTTACCAAGGATAGATGATTTATTTGATCAACTGAAGGGAGCTACAGTGTTCTCCAAGATAGATCTAAGGTCTGGTTATTATCAGTTGAGGGTTAAGGAGCAAGATGTGTCGAAGACTGCATTTTGGACGAGATATGGCCGTTATGGTTCTTGTCATGCCATTTGGTTTAACGAATGCTCCTGCGATTTTTATGGATTTAATGAATCGTGTCTTCCGACCGTATTTGGACAAGTTTGTAGTTGTCTTTATCGATAACATACTGATTTATTCTCTGAATGAGAGTAATCATGCAAAACACCTAAGAATTGTATTGCAGACTTTAAGAGACAAACAGTTGTATGCTAAATTTAGCAAGAGTGAGTTTTGGCTTCGAGAGATCGGATTCCTAGGACACATTGTGTCGGATGATGGTATTAGAGTTGATCCGAGTAAGATCTCGGCTATTGTGGAGTGGAAACTGCCAAGAAATGTGTCAGAAGTCTGAAGCTTTTTGGGTTTAGAGGGGTACTACAGACGGTTCGTAAAGGGGTTTTCCATGATTGCTACCCTGATGACAAAACTGTTGCATAAGGATGTCAAGTTTGAATGGACTGAGAAATGTCAACAGAGTTTTGAGAGATTGAAAACATTGTTGACTGAGGCACCATTTTTAGTACAACTTGAGCTGGGGAAAGAGTTGGTGGTTTACAGTGATGCATCATTAAATGGTCTCAGTTGTGTGTTGATGCAAGAGGGTAAGGTAGTAGCTTACGCCTCGAGATAGCTAAAACCGCATGAGAAGAATTATCTGACTCATGATTTAGAGTTGGCTGCAATTGTTTTCGCATTAAAGATCTGATATCATTATTTATTTAGTAAGAAATGCCGAATCTTCACCGACTATAAGAGTTTGAAGTACTTAATGGACCAAAAGGATTTGAATTTGCGACAACGACGGTGGCTCGAATTATTGAAGGACTGTGAGCTAGTAATTGATTATCATCCAGGGAAAGCGAATGTAGTTGCGGATGCCTTGAGCAGAAAATCTCTGTATGCTTTGAGTGCTATGAGTACGAGCTTAGCGTTGTCTGAGGATGGTGTTATATTAGCCGAGTTGAAGGCTAGACCATTATTTATTCAACAGATACGTGAGGCTCAAAAGAATGATAATGAGATGCAAGCTAAGAGAGCTAAGTGTGAATCAGGAAATGATTCTGATTTTCGGGTGAGTTCAGATGGTTGTTTGATGTTTCACGACAGGATTTGTGTACCTAAAGATGATGAGTTGATCCGAAAAATTTTACATGAAGCACACAGTGGTCACTTGTCAGTACATCCCGGTAGCACAAAAATGTACAATGATTTGAAAAAATTTTATTGGTGGCCGAGTATGAACAGAGACATCTCTGAGTTTGTGACAAGATGTTCAATCTGTGAACAAGTGAAAGCCAAGCAGCAAGTACCTTCGGGATTACTTCAGCCGATAATGGTTCCTGAGTGGAAGTGGGACCGGATCATCATGGATTTTGTAACGGGGTTGCCTATGACTCCGAGAAAGAAAGATGCTGTGTGGGTTATTGTTGATAGATTAACTTAGTTGGCTCACATTATACCGGTACGTGTTGATTATTCACTTGATAAGTTGGCCGAGTTGTATATTGCTGAGGTAGTGAGATTACATGGAGTGCCTATATCTATTATCTGGGATAGAGATCCTAGATTTACTTCGAGACTTTGGAAGAAGTTACAGGAAGCCTTAGGTGCAAGGTTGAATTTTAATACTGTGTTCCATCCTCAAACTGACGGCCAATCTGAAAGAGTGATTCAAGTTCTTAAGGATATGCTCTGATGCTGTGTGTTAGAGTTCGGAGGTAGTTGGGAAAGATATCTACCTTTGGTTGAGTTTGCTTATAACAACAGTTATCAGTCGAGTATACGGATGGCACCGTACAGCTTTATACAATTGCAAGTTTCGAACTCCCTTGTATTAGGCCGAGCTTAGTGAGAAGCAAATTCATGGGATCGATCTAATTAAAAAGACCAAGGACAAAGTGAAAGTGAGATAGTCTGAAAGCTGCTTCGAACCGACAAAAGTCGTACGCAGATTTAAAAAGGAAAGAATCAAGTTTCAAGTGGGCGACAAAGTATTTTTGAAAGTATCCCCATGGAAGAAAATATTGAGATTTGGTAAAAAGGGCAAATTGAATCCTCGATTCATAGGGCAGTATGAGGATACCGAAAGGATTGGGCCAGTGGCATACTGATTGGCTTTGCCGGCAGAGTTAGAGAAAATACACGTGTTTCATGTATCGATGTTGTGATGATATTGTTCCGATCCTTTGCATGTGATCCCCCCATCAGAAATCGAGATACGATTGGACATGACTTATGAAGAGGAGTCGATTAAGATATTGGCTCAGGAGGTTAAACAGTTGAGGAATAAGAGCATAGCTTTAGCAAAAGTGTTATGGTAAAAACATGGTGTGGAAGAAGCTACGTGGGAACTGGAAGAAGCCATGAGAGAACAATATCCAAACCTTTTTACCAGTAAGATTTCTGGGGACGAAAATCTCTAAAGGAGATGGGAGTTGTAATAGCCCGATTTTGGGGCTAGTCGGAATAGTGGTTTGGAGACCACTAATCCGAGGATGAAGAATATTATTTTTGACATTATTTTATATGTTATAGGATGATTATAAGGATGCATGAAAATTCTGGTGCACTAATTTTAGTGATTTAAGGCTTAATTGCGAAAAAGGACTAAATCGCATAAAGTGAAAAAGTTCCATTTTACAAGCTAAAAGTATTAAATAGATAAGGAACTTTAAATTGAAGGTCTTGAATGTGAAATTAGACCTTCCTAATGTTGATAGCCAGCCATAGGGGACAATAGACTCAAAATTGGTCAAAATTGGGTGGGTTGGGTAGACTAATTTGAAGGAAATAAATAAAATAAGAAAAGATGATATCATCCATTTTTCTTCATCACATTCACCACCAAAAATACCAGCATATAGGAGGGTTTTGAAAGCTTTGAAATTTGAGCAACTTATCCTCTCACAAGTAAGTAATTTTGATGGTTTTAGTTGATAAATTTTGTACTTTTGGAACCCCCAAAGCTTAAGCTAGCTAATGAGGGGACTAATTTGCAATATGGTTGCAAGTCTAGGGACTTGCCATGAGAGAGTTTATGTTGTTTGCTGAGTTTTTATAGAAGAAAATGGATGTTAGTGAGTTAAGGAACAACTTTTGAGAAAGGTGTTACCATGAAAACACCTAAATGAGACTAAGTTGTAAAAGTTGAGATTGTGTAATAGATTCATGAAATAGTTGGAATTATGAGTAGTTTTAAGAGAAATAAATGTTTAGCTAGGCCTGTTTAATGAGAAAATGTGATGAAAAATGATTTACGAGCCTAGGGGCAAAATCGTAACTTTGCCATAGCATAAGGGCAAAATGGTTATTTTTGCCTAAGTAGAGATTATGATGTATTATGATTATAAAATGAATGAATGAGTGAATTTTGTTGTCATAGATCAAGAAGAGCGCAGAATTAACCTTGACCGGGAAAAAGGCAAGGTTTCGGATTAAATCGCAAATTAACACATTTTGCACCGAGGTAAGTTTATATGTAAAGGATGCATCTTAAATACACATGTTATAACTTATTCGTGCACTGTATGATTGAGAACATTTACGATTTAAATGGATTGAATTCGGTAGATAATGAGCAATTTTCGCATGAATGTTGAAATAGATATGTAAATGTGGAATATTATCTATAGTAATTAATGGTGGGCTGTGTGCGATACCACCTTAATTATTCTTGTTGGTGGGCTATGTGCGATAGCACCGTAAATATTCTTGTTGGTGGGCTATGTGCGATACCGTCCTGTTAAAGATTAATGGTGGGCTAAGTGCGAAACCATCGAGTGTTTGATATTACTATGACTGGCTTATTATGAAATTTTGATTTGTTGTTTCATGTGATCATGTGGTGATAAGTGCAGGGATGTATGTTAAATAATATGAGCATTTGGCTTGTGATATGGTTGGAATGTGGTAAGAGATGAAATGAGTAAGCATGATCTTGGAATGTGGAATGTTTTTACTTGTTATGAAATGCTATTTATTGATTAGCACATATTATGATGTTTATTGTTTACATGTAAACTTACTAAGCTTAATGCTTACTCCCTTTCTTCCCCTTGTTTTATAGTGTCAAAGAGTCGGGTCAGGATACGAAGATAATTGGAAGATCACCCACACTATCAGCTCATCTCGGTATATCTAGACTTAGTATTTTGAGTATGGCATGTATAGGGGCTAGACTAGGTGAATTGTTTTGTTATTTTGGTAGAGTATGTATTAGCTCCTTTAAAGATGAACTCTTTTGTATATTGCCATAGTTGATGGCTCATTATTACTAATTTATGAAAAGATGAAGTTATTCATGGAAGTGTATGTGGCAAATTTGGGTTGCTTAGTGATTTGTTGAATGGGATTATGTTGTGTGAGCTAGGGTGATGAAAAAAGCTTGGCGAATAGCCTTGTTCTTGTCCACATGGGTAGGCACACGGGCGTGTGTCTAGGCCGTGTGAGACACACGGGTAATCCCATGGGTGTGTAAGAAGGCCGTGTGTTCCCTGCATATTAGTGTTTCAGGTTATTGTCGAGGACGGGCTAGCCACACGGGTGTTTGCCTAGGCTATGTGCCCTTTATGAGGTTGCCGACGTCACAAATAGAATGCCCAGGTTTTTACACACTGGCGAGGACACGGGCGTGTCTAGACCGTGTGGAGTACATGGGCCAAGAGCACGGGCGTGTGTCCGGCCGTGTGAAAACCCCTGTAGGTTCGAAATGAAAATAAATCCCACACGGGTTAGGGACATGCGTGTGTGACCACACGACCTGCCCACATGGGCTGTCCCATTTCACACGGGCGTGTGGCCCCTGTTTAGACAAAAACTTTTAAATGCACAAAAATTTTCGGTTGGGTTTTGAGACCCTCCGTAAGCTTGATTGGGGCCTCGTAGGCCCTTAATGAGAAATGTTAAGTTGGGATGAAATTTTATAGCTTAAAGTTATATGACTGTGTGAGTTAAGTATGGTAACGCCTCACACCCGGTTCCGGTGTAGAATACGAGTAAGGGGTTTTACAATTGGTTTCGCTCTCAACTTGGTTAAAATCGAACCATCATCAGTCACAGACAACTGGGTATTCATAGCCCTCAAGGCAAACAATGACTCCCTACTCAAAGCACCAACGACCACGTTCGCCTTTCCAAGGTGATAGTCAATTATCAACTCATAATCCTTTATCAACTCTAACCATCTTCGCTGCCGTAGGTTTAACTCCTTTTGAGTCATCAAATACTTTAGACTTTTATGGTCAGTGGATACCCGACATTTCTCTCCATACAGATAATGTCTCCATATCTTCAATGCGAACACGATGGCGGTCAGCTCTAAATCGTGTGTTGGATAGTTTTTCTTATGTGGCTTCAGCTATCTCGAGGCATAAGCTATTACCTTTCCTTCTTGCATAAGCACACATCCCAATCCATTTAAGGATGCATCGCTATCCACCACAACTTCCTTTCCTAGGTCTGGTTGCACTAAAACTGGGGCTTCAGTCAACAATGCTTTTAGTTTCTCAAAACTCTGTTGGCACTTCTCTGTCCATTCGAACTTGACATTTTTCTGTAGCAACCTCGACATTGGTGTAGCAATCATGGAAAATCCTTTAATAAACCGTCTGTTGTATCTGGCTAAACCCAAAAAGTTTCTAATCTCTGACACATTCCTCGATGGTTTCCAATCAACAATAGTCGAGATCTTACTCGGGTCAACTCTAATTCTATCACCCAACACGATGTGTCTTAAGAATCCGACCTCTCGGAGCCAAAACTCACTTTTGCTAAACTTAGCATACAACTGCTTATCTCTTAAACTTTGTAAGATAGTTCTCAAATGCTCCGCATGCCCACTTTCATCACGAGAATAAATTAATATGTCATCTATAAAAACAACTACAAACTTATCCAAGTACGGTCGAAAAATACGGTCCATTAGATCCATAAATACTGCAGGAGCATTCGTTAAGCCAAAGGGCATGACGAGGAACTCATAATAGCCATACCTCGTCCGAAATGCAGTTTTTGATACATCTTGCTCCTTAACTCTTAGATGGTAATAACCGGACCTTAAGTCTATCTTAGAAAACACTGTGGCTCCTTTCAATTGGTCAAACAGATCATCGATCCTTGGCAAAGAATATTTGTTCGTAACAGTTACCTTGTTGAGTTGTCTATAGTCCATACATAACCTCATCGACCCGTCTTTCTTTTTCACAAAAAGTACCGGAGCACCCCACAGAGAATAGCACGATCTCGCAAAACCCTTATCCGTTAACTCTTGTAGCTGAACCTTCAACTCTTTTAACTCCAACGGTGTAACAGCCTGGTTTAGACCCTAGTCAAAATAGTGGTTTTGAGACCACAAATCCAAGGTCAGAATAATATTTTAATGTTATTTTTGGTGTTGATTATATGTGATATACCTGTGTGAAAATTCTGTGTGCTAATTTTATCGACTGTGTGCCGAATTAAGAGAAAGGACTTAATCGCGTAAAGTGTAAAAGCTGCATGCTGAATTATAAGTACCTAAGTGCTACTGTCTTTATAATGTGGAGGCCTTATGAGGCAATTAGTCCGTTATTAAAATTAGTGGATGGTAGATGGACATAAATGGCCTAATATTGGTTAATTAAATGGATGATTCATTAAGGGCAATTTAGTAAACATGTAATAAGATGACATTAAAATAAAACAAAAGCTAGAAAGTGCTCATCTTTGTTTTCTATCAAACGAAATAAGAAAAGAAGGGGAGGGTTTGAGACTTTGTGATTTTCAGCTAGGGATTAGCTTGATTAAGGTATGTTTTGACTTTGGTTTTTGATGATTTTTATGTTTTTGAGATTGTTGCTTAGTCTACTATCAAGCCCATGTTGTAACTTGAAGAATTGATGATATTTATGAGATGTGCCGTTGATGAAATGGTGAGCTTTGTGATGAATATTGATGTTAAATGATAGATATGTGTTTAATGAACATGTTTTGTTCTTCAATTTTTGATGAATTTAGCAAATTAGGTCTAAATTGAGAAAATAGCATTTTGAGGGATTAAAATGTGAAATAAAGAAAATCTGTGGGCTTGTATGAACACAAGGTAAATTCGGCTAGGCTTGTGTGAGAAAATATTATGTGAATTTGATGATTTTGTGAAATAGGGACTAAAGTGTCGAAATGTTAAAATGTGAGGGCTATTTTGTAAAATGCCCTAAATAAGTGTGTGTGGACTAAATTGAATGAAATTGTGATTGAATGAATTGAATTTGAATGTGTTTAGACCAAGAAAGGAGAGGTTCAGATCGAGATCGAGGTAAAGATAAAGTACTCGATTAATCGACCGTATCGGTATTTCGACATCCGAGGTAAGTTCGGATATAGCAAAAGTTGTTAATTTATGCTCTATGTGAGGTGAATTGAATGAATACTTATATAACTATGAGATTAGAAATGCTATGTGCTGAATTGAATTAAAAGGGACTAAGTGTGCGAAATTAAAAACGAGAAAGAAATGATTGGCACTGTGTGTGCGAGATGATAGAAGCTTCGGCTTATTGAATCGGCACTGTGTGTGCAATAACGATATAAGCTTGGTTTAAGGTATTGGCACTAAGTGTGCGATGATAACTACGTTTTGTTTATAAATTGGCACTAAGCGTGCGAACAAAGTAAGAGAATAGCAAAGGTTGATTGAAATGTAAAGTCGAGTGGTTGAGTATCAAGGTTGGTGATTAATTATGTGTTGGCAAAGGTATGTACAATACCTATGTGGTTGATGATATTGAAAGTAGATGAATGGAATTCTATGTGAGTATTGGATACGGTTGAATTTGTGTGACATTGGTAAATTATCTATGTGATAGTTTAATGTGTATATTGATTTGATTCAATAAATTAATTGTATTGTATTTCAAACTCACTATGTTTTGAAAGCTTACTGTGTGATTTGTTTCTTTGCTTTGCAGTGTTAGTAAAGCTAGCTCGGATTCGGGGATTGTCAGCACCTCAATCACACTATCGGCAATCTATTTTGGTACTTTTGGAAAGATGTACATAGTTGAAATATGGCATGTATAGGCTAGTTATTTGAAACATGTTTATGATGTGTAAATAGCCATGTGATATGGCTAGACAAGATGGTGGTAAAATGCATGAATGATTGTGGTTTATGAAGTATATTTTGGCATGACTTGATAGCATATGAAATGTTTTATGAATGGTAAGTTTAGTGATGAATTGAAGTCTTTGTAATCAAATGATAATGTGGATGAATCATGCTTGGTAATGTATGTGTTAGTTGAGCAAATTGGTATATAAGTTGATATACTAGAATTGAGATTGAATTGGGTTGATATGATGAATATTTTGATGTGGTTTTGGTTGCTATTGGTACATGGAAAGATGTTTAATTGAACATGTGGGTTGACCCTTGTATGAGTGGCACATTGGCCTTGCAAATGGCCTATTTTGCATATATGGTCAAGAGACACTGACGTGTGTCTCTACTGTGTGGTTTAAGGGTCACTTCTAGGTGTGTCTGTACAGGTTACACGTTCGAGGCCCACGGGTGTGCATGGTGGCCGTGTGATCAAGTTAGTAGCTAATCTAGTAACACACAACCATGGCGCACGGGCGTGTCTAATGGCTATGGGGATAAGTCAGTATGTATGCTCTGTTTTAGCACGACCTAGACACATGGGAGTGTCTGGTAGCTGTGTGAGGTACACGGCCTGACTGCACGAGCGTGTGACCTAGACGGCTTTGAAAAAAGTTTTAAATTTCTAAAAATTTTTGTAAGTGTTCAGTTTAGTCCCGACCTCTTTCTAACATGTGTTTATGGTCTTTAGACCTAGATAAGGGACTATATACTTGTATTTGAGTAGGTTTAATTGATGATTGACTTTGTGTCGTGAAGTGATGATGTAATGTTCCGAATGTTTGTTAACGCCTCTCAATCCTATTCCGGTGATGGTCTCGGGTTAGTGGTGTTATAGTTTATTGGTTTCAGAGCTACGGTTTAGTCGATTCTTGGACTAACGTAGCGTGTGTGAGTCTAGCTATACATGCCATATATGAAATTACAATAGTGTGATGAATCCTGACAGTTATAAATGTGTTTGTGTATAGCAAATGGATCTCGATCGAGTAGTTGCTGACGATGTAGAGAGTAATTCACTTGCTCCCACTCAAGGGACAGCGCCGGCCATATCTAGGCCAAATGAAAGTAGTGAGGGAGGAGAGGCTAAGCAAGCCTTCTTCTGAATGATGAGTGAGTGGTTTTCGGAGTTCGTTCGAACGAATCCGGCTGCTCCACAACCTCCATCCCCACAAGTACCTGTTGTGCCACAAGTTGTAGATCTGATCAGATTGAATAAACCTTTGGTGGATAAGATTTGTAAGTACGGGGCCTAAGAGTTTAGGGCCACAGCTGATGATGATGCTGAGCGAGCTGAGTTTTGGCTCGAGAATACAATTTGGGTATTCAATGAGATGTTGTTGACCCCTTATGAGAGTATTAAGTGTGCAGTTTCTTTATTGAGAGATACGGCTTATAACTGGTGGAAGACGTTGACCTCCGTGGTTCCGAGAGAGAGAATCACCTGAGATTTCTTTCAAACTGAATTCAGGAAGAAGTATATTAGTCAACGATTCATTGATCAGAAACGTAAAGAGTTTCTAGAGCTGAAACAGGGTCGTTTGTCAGTTACAGAGTACAAGCAGGAATTTGTGAGATTGAGCCAGTATGCACGGGAATGTGTTTCGACCGAAGCTACTATGTGTAAACGCTTCATAGAAGGGTTGAATGAGGACATCAAGTTGTTGGTTGGGATACTTGATATAAACGAATTTGTTGTGTTAGTCGAAAGAGCTTGCAAAGCCGAGGAACTCAGTAAAGAAAAGAAGAAAGTTGATTCTGAAGCTCGTGATGAAAGAAAAAGATCGATGAGTAAGTTATCTCAACCTTCGATGAAGAGATTTAGAGATGCAAGCTACTGATCAAATGCTTCATTTGGACATCCGAATAGAGATCGCGCAAGACTAAGTGTTGGTCCTAGAACTCAAGCTCCAATAGAGTCAAGTGTTGATAGTGCCAAAAGTAACAAACTTGAATGTAGACAGTGTGGAAGATGACATGTGGGAGAATGCTGGGGCAAGTATAACAATAGAGTTTGCTATAAATGTGGATCACGAGATCACTTCATTCGAGACTGCCCAAAGATGGCTGAGGAAGAAAATGTTCAGAATGTGAGATCGAGTAATGTGACTGCTAGGGGTAGACCACCCATAAACAGCGAAAATGTGAGTGGAAGCCAGAGAGGGACTATCGATACAGCTATGAGATCGGAGGTGAGAACACCTGCCCAAGCTTATGCTATACGAGCACGAGAGGAAGCGTCATCTCTAGACGTCATCACTGGTACATTTACTCTATTTGATACTGATGTGATTGCATTGATAGATCCAGGTTCTACTCATTCCTATGTGTGTGTGAATTTAGTATCGAGTAAGACTCTATCTGTTGAGTCTACTGAATTTGTGATTAGAGTATCGAACCCTTTAGGCAAGTGTGTCTTGGTGGATAAAGTGTGTAAGAATTGCCCATTGATGTTTCGGGATATATGCTTTTCGATTAATTTGATGCTTCTACCATTCGATGAATTTGATATAATCCTGGGTATGGATTGGCTCACTTTGCATAATGCCATTTTGAATTGCAAAAGAAAGAGTATTGAATTGAGAAGTCAGAATGGTAAGATAGTTCGAATTGAATCCAGTGATTTGAAAGGGATACTAGCTGTTGTATCTACAATGAAAGCTTTGAGCTATGTGAGAAAGGGTTGCAAAGCTTATTTGGCATATGTGATTGATACAAGAATGGCAGAAAAGAAAGTTGAAACGGTGCCTGTGGTTTGTGAGTTTCCAGATGTGTTTCCTAAATAACTACCAGGATTACCTTTGATTCGGGAAGTTGAATTTGGTATTGAATTGGTGCCGGGAATTACTTCTATCTCAATAGCTCCATATAGAATGGCACCAACAGAATTGAAAGAGTTAAAGTCTCAATTGCAAGAATTGATTGATAGAGGATTTGCACGGTCGAGTTTCTCGCCCTGGGGTGCTCCTGTGTTATTTGTGAAAAAGAAAGATGACAGTATGAGGATGTGTATTGATTATCGACAATTGAACAAAGTGACATAAAGAACAAATATCCATTGCCACGTATCGATGATTTGTTTGATCAGCTGAGAGGAGCTACAATGTTTTCTAAGAAAGATTTGAGATCGGGCTACTATCAGTTGAGAGTTAAAGAGTCCGATATGCCGAAAACTGCTTTCAGAACGAGGTACAGACATTACGAATTCTTAGTGATGCCTTTTGGACTAACAAATGCTCCTGCAGTGTTTATGGATATGATGAATTGAATATTCAGACCGTATTTCTATAGTTTTTTTGTGGTGTTCATTGATGATATTTTGATTTATTCATGTGATGAGACACAACATGCCGAGCATTTGAGAATTGTGTTACAGTCTCTACGTGAGAAACAATTGTATACTAAGTTTAGCAAATGTGAGTTTTGGTTGCGTGAGGTTGGATTTCTGGGACATATAGTATCAGCGGCGGGAATATGAGTTGATCTGATTAAAATCTCTGCTATTTTAGAATGGAAGCCTCCGAGAAATGTGTCTGAAGTCCGTAGTTTTCTGGGACTAGCAGGATATTATGTACGGTTTGTGAAAGGCTTCTCGATGATTGCGACTTCGTTAACGAAGTTGTTACAGAAAGATGTTAAATTCGAGTGGTCAGAAAAGTGTCATAAGAGTTTTGAGCAATTGAAAGCATTGTTGGCAGAGGCACCTGTGTTAGTTCAACCTGAATCGGCCAAAGAATTCATAGTTTATAGTGATGCATCGTTGAATGGTTTGGGCTGTGTGCTGATGCAAGAAGGAAAAGTCATTGCTTATGCTTCGAGGCAGTTAATACCGCATGAAAAGAACTATCCGACGCATGACCTCAAATTAGCCGCGATTGTGTTTGCATTGAAGATTTGGTGCCATTATCTATTTGGTGAGAAATGTCACTCTATACTGATCATAAGAGTTTGAAGTACTTGATGACCTAGAAAGAATTGAATTTGCGATAGAGAAGATGGTTAGAATTGTTGAAAGACTATGAACTTGTGATTAATTATCATCCGGGTAAAGCTAATGTTGTAGCTAATGCTTTAAGTCGAAAGTCTATATGTCCTTTGCGAGCAATGAATGCTCAGAAAGATCTGTGTGATGATAGCGCGGTTTTGGTCGAGTTGAAAGTAAAGCCGAAGTTTGTACGTCAGATTTGTGAGCCCAGAAAGGTGATGTTGAAATGAATGCTAAACACACTCAGTGCGAATTGAATGTTGATTCAGAATTTTGAGTTGATAGTGATGATTGTCTGAGATTTAGAGATTAGATTTGAGTCCCGAGAAATTCAGAGTTGATTCAAATGATTTTGAACGATGCTCACAATAGTCATTTGACTGTTTACCCAGGGAGTTCGAAAATGTATAATGATTTGAAACAATTTTATTGGTGGCATGGTATGAAACGGGACATCTCTGACTTTGTGTCAAAATGTTTAATTTGTAGCAAATTAAGGCTGAACATCAGGTATCGTCCGATTTGTTACAGCCGATCATGATTCTTGAATGGAAATGGGAGAGAATTACGATGGACTTTGTGTCAGGATTTCCTTTATCTTCGAGAAAGAAAGATGCAATCTGGGTGATAGTTGATAGATTGAGGAAATCAGCTCATTTCGTTCCGGTGAGAATAGATTATTCACTCGATGGATTAGCTGAATTGTATATTGCAGAGATTGTGAGATTGCACGGGGTGCCACTATCTATTATGTTTGACAGAGATCCTAGATTTACCTCACAATTTTGGAAGAAATTGCAAGATGCGTTAGGCACAAAATTACATTTCAATACTGCTTTTCATCCGCAAACGGATGGTCAGTCTGAACGAATCATTCAGATTCTTGAAGATATGTTGAGATGTTGTATTCTTGAGTTTGAGAGTACATGGGAAAAACATCTGTCGTTGATTGAATTCGCGTATAATAACAGTTTTCAATCTAGCATTAAAATGGCACCATATGAGGCTCTTTACGGTAAAAAATATCGAACTCTATTGTATTGGACTGAGCTGGGTGAGAATAAGATTCACGGGGTTGATCTTATAAAAGAGACTGAGCAGAAAGTGAAAGTGATTAGTGACGGTTTGAAAGCGGCCTCAGATCGTCAGAATTCTTATGCAAACCTGAAACGAAAAGATATTGAATTTGAAGTTGGTGATAAAGTGTTTTTGAAAGTATCTCAGAGGAAGAAAATACTTCGATTTGATCGGAAAGGCAAGTTGAGTCCGAGGTTCATCAGACCATATGAGATCATCGAGCGTGTTGGGCCAGTTGCGTATAGGTTGTTGTTGCCATTTGAGTTAGAAAAGATCCATAATGTGTTTCATGTGTCGATGCTTCGACGGTACCGATCTGATCCGTCTCATGTGATTACTCCCACTAAAGTTTAAATTCAGCTAGATTTGTCATATAATGAAAAACCGATCCGAATTTTGGCACGAGAGACCAAAGAGTTGAGAAATACGAAAATCTATTTAGTGAAAGTATTATGGCACAAACACAGAGTGGAAGAGGCTATGTGGGAGCCTGAGAATGTTATGAGAGAGCAATATCCACATCTATTCATTGGTAAGATTTTCGGGGACGAAAATCCCTAAGGGGGAAGACTTGTAACAGCCTAGTTTAGACCCTAGTCAGAATAGTGGTTTCGAGACCACAAATTTAAGGTCGAAATAATATTTTAATGTTATTTTTGGTGTTGATTATATGTGACATAGCCTATGTGAAAATTTTGTGTGGTAATTTTATCGACTGTGTGCCGAATTAAGAGAAAGGACTTAATCGCGTAAAGTGTAAAAGCTGTGTGCTGATTTATAAGTACCTAAGTGCTACTGTCTTTATAATGTGGAGGCCTTATGAGGCAATTAGTCCATTATTAAAATTAGTGGATGGTAGATGGACATAAATGGCCTAATATTTGTTAATTAAATGGATGATTCATTAAGGGCAATTTAGTAAACATGTAATATGATGACATTAAAATAAAACAAAAGCTAGAAAGTGCTCATCTTTGTTTTCTATCAAACGAAATAAGAAAAGAAGGGGAGGGTTTGAGACTTTGTGATTTTCAGCTAGGGATTAGCTTGATTAAGGTATGTTTGGACTTTGGTTTTTGATGATTTTTATGTTTTTGAGATTGATGCTTAGTCTACTATCAAGCCCATGTTGTAATTTGAAGAATTGATGATATTTATGAGATGTGCCGTTGATGAAATGGTGAGCTTTGTGATGAATATTGATGTTAAATGATAGATATGTGTTTAATGAACATGTTTTGTTCTTGAATTTTTGATGAATTTAGCAAATTAGGTCTAAATTGAGAAAATAGCATTTTGAGGGATTAAAATGTGAAATAAAGAAAATCTGTGGGCTTGTATGAACACAAGGTAAATTCGGCTAGGCTTGTGTGAGAAAAAATTATGTGAATTTGATGATTTTGTGAAATAGGGACTAAAGTGTCGAAATGTGAAAATGTGAGGGCTATTTTGTAAAATGCCCTAAATAAGTGTGTGTGGACTAAATTGAATGAAATTGTGATTGAATGAATTGAATTTGAATGTGTTTAGACCAAGAAAGGAGAGGTTCAGATCGAGATCGAGGTAAAGATAAAGTACTCGATTAATCGACCATATCGGTATTTTGACGTCCGAGGTAAGTTCGGATATATCACAAGTTGTTAATTTATGCTTTATGTGAGGTGAATTGAATGAATACTTATATAGCTATGAGATTAGAAATGCTATGTGCTGAATTGAATTAAAAGGGACTAAGTGTGCGAATTTAAAAACGAGACAGAAATGATTGGCACTGTGTGTGCGAGATGATAGAAGCTTCGGCTTATTGAATCGGCACTGTGTGTACGATAACGATATAAGCTTGGTTTAACGTATTGGCACTAAGTGTGCGATGATAACTACGTTTTGTTTATAAATTGGCACTAAGCGTGCGAACAAAGTAAGAGAGCAAAGGTTGATCGAAATGTAAAGTCGAGTGGTTGAGTATCAAGGTTGGTGATTAATTATGTGATGGCAAAGGTATGTATAATACCTATGTGGTTGATGATATTGAAAGTAGATGAATGGAATTCTATGTGAGTATTGGATACGGTTGAATTTGTGTGACATTGGTAAATTATCTATGTGATGGTTTAATGTGTATATTGATTTGATTCAATAAATTAATTGTATTGTATTTCGAACTCACTATGCTTTGAAAGCTTACTATGTGATTTGTTTCTCTACTGTGCAGTGTTAGTAAAGCTAGCTCGGATTCGGGGATTGTCAGCACCTCAATCACACTATCGGCAATCTATTTTGGTACTTTTGGAAAGATGTACATAGTTGAAATATGGCATGTATAGGCTAGTTATTTGAAACATGTTTGTGATGTGTAAATAGCCATGTGATATGGCTAGACAAGATGATGGTAAAATGCATGAATGATTGTGGTTTATGAAGTATATTTTGGCATGACTTGATAGCATATGAAATGTTTTATGAATGGTAAGTTTAGTGATGAATTGAAGTCTTTGTAATCAAATGATAATGTGGATGAATCATGCTTGGTAATGTATGTGTTAGTTGAGCAAATTGGAATATAAGTTGATATACTAGAATTGAGATTGAATTGGGTTGATATGATGAATATTTTGATGTGGTTTTGGTTGCTATTGGTACATGAAAAGATGTTTAATTGAACATGTAGGTTGACCCTTGTATGAGTGGCACATTGGCCTTGCAAATGGCCTATTTTGCATATATGGTCAAGAGACACGGGCGTGTGTCTCTACTGTGTGTTTTAAGGGTCACTTCTAGGTGTGTCTGTACAGGTTACACGTTCGAGGCCCACGGGTGTGCATGGTGGCCGTGTGATCAAGTTAGTATCTAATCTAGTAACACACAACCATGGCAGACAGGCGTGTCTAATGGCCATGGGGATAAGTCAGTATGTATGCTCTGTTTTAGCACGACCTAGACACATGGGAGTGTCTGGTAGCTGTGTGAGGTACACGGCCTGACTGCACGAGCGTGTGACCTAGACGGCTTTGAGAAATAAGAAATAAGAAAATCTCTTTAGTGAAAGTATTATGGCACAAACACAGAGTGGAAGAGGCTACGTGAGAGCCTGAGAATGTTATGAGAGAGCAATATCCACATCTATTCATTGGTAAGATTTTCGGGGACGAAAATCCCTAAGGGGGAAGACTTGTAACAGCCTAGTTTAGACCCTAGTCAGAATAGTGGTTTCGAGACCACAAATCTAAGGTCGAAATAATATTTTAATGTTATTTTTGGTGTTGATTATATGTGACGTAGCATATGTGAAAATTTTGTGTGGTAATTTTATCGACTGTGTGCCGAATTAAGAGAAAGGACTTAATCGCGTAAAGTGTAAAAGCTGTGTGCTGATTTATAAGTACCTAAGTGCTACTGTCTTTATAATGTGGAGGCCTTATGAGGCAATTAGTCCATTATTAAAATTAGTGGATGGTAGATGGACATAAATGGCCTAATATTTGTTAATTAAATGTATGATTCATTAAGGGCAATTTAGTAAACATGTAATAAGATGACATTAAAATAAAACAAAAGCTAGAAAGTGCTCATCTTTGTTTTCTATCAACCGAAATAAGAACAGAAGGGGAGGTTTTGAGACTTTGTGATTTTCGGCTAGGGATTAGCTTGATTAAGGTATGTTTTGACTTTGGTTTTTGATGATTTTTATGTTTTTGAGATTGTTGCTTAGTCTACTATCAAGTCCATGTTGTAATTTGAAGAATTGATGATATTTATGAGATGTGTCATTGATGAAATGGTGAGCTTTGTGATGAATATTGATGTTAAATGATAGATATGTGTTTAATGAACATGTTTTGTTCTTGAATTTTTGATGAATTTAGCAAATTAGGGCTAAATTGAGAAATTAGCATTTTGAGGGATTAAAATGTGAAATAAATGAAATGTGTGGGATTGTATGAACACAAGGTAAATTCGGCTAGGCTTGTGTGAAATGAAATTATGTAAATTTGATGATTTTGTGAAATAGGGACTAAAGTGTTGAAATGTGAAAATGTGAGGGCTATTTTGTAAAATGCCCTAAATAAGTGTGTGTGGACTAAATTGAATGAAACTGTGATTGAATGAATTGAATTTGAATGTGTTTAGACCAAGAAAGGAGAGGTTCGAATCGAGATCGAGGCAAAGATAAAGTACTCGATTAATCGACTGTAACGGTATTTTGACGTCTGAGGTAAGTTCGGATATAGTACAAGTTGTTAATTTATGCTCTCTGTGATGTGAATTGAATGAATATTTATATAACTATGAGATTAGAAATGCTATGTGCTGAATTGAATTAGAAGGCACTAAGTGTGTGAAATTAAAAACGAGACAGAAATGATTGGCACTGTGTGTGCGAGATGATAGAAGCTTCGGCTTATTGAATCGGAATTGTGTGTGCGATACCGATATAAGCTTGGTTTAACGTATTGGCACTAATTGTGCATGACAACTACATTTTGTTTATAAATTGGCACTAAGTGTGCCTACAAAGTAAGAGAAAAGCTAAGGTTGATCGAAATGTAAAGTCGAGTGGTTGAGTATCAAGGTTGGTGATTAATTATGTGTTGGCAAAGGTGTGTATAATACCTATGTGGTTGATGACAATTAAAGTAGATGAATGGAATTCTATGTGAGTATTGGATACGGTTGAAGTTTTTGTGACATTGGTAAGTTAACTATGTGATGGTTTAATGTGTATATTGATTTGATTCAATAAATTAATTGTATTGTTTTTCGAACTTACTAAGCATTGGAGGCTTACTGTGTGATTTGTTTCTTTGCTTTGCAGTGTCAGTAAAGCTAGCTCGGACCTGGGGATTGTCAGCACCTTAATCACACTATTGGGAATCTATTTTGGTACCTTTGGAAAGATGTACATAGTTGAAATATGGCATGTATAGGCTAGTTATTTGAAACATGTTTGTGATGTGTAAATAGCCATGTGATATGGCTAGACAAGATGTTGGTAAAATGCATGAATGATTGTGGTTTATGAAGTATATTTTGGCATGACTTGATAGTATATGAAATGTTTTATGAATGGTAAGTTTAGTGATGAACTGAAGTCATTATAATCAAATGATAATGTGGATGAATCATGCTTGATAATGTATGTGTTAGTTGAGTAAATTGGAATATAAGTTGATATACTAGAATTGAGATTGAATTGGGTTGATATGATGAATATTTTGATGTGTTTTTGGTTGCTATTGGTACATGGAAAGATATTTAATTGAACATGTGGGTTGACCCTTGTATGAGTGGCACATTGGCCTTGCAAATGACCTATTTTGCATATATGGTCAAGAGACACGGGCGTGTGTCTCTGCTATGTAGTTTAAGGGTCACTTCTAGGTGTGTCTGTACAGGTTACACGTTCGAGGCCCACGGGTGTGCATGGTGGCCGTGTGATCAAGTTAGTAGCTAACCTAGTAACACATGGACATGGCACACGTGCGTGTCTAGTGGCCGTGAGGATAAGTTAGTATGTATGCTCTGTTTTAGCACGGCCTGGACACATGGGAGTGTTTGGTAGCCGTGTGAGGTACATGGCCTGACTGCATGGAGATGTGACCTAGACAGCTTTGAAAAAAGTTTTGAATTTCTGAAAATTTTTGTAAGTGTTCAGTTTAGTCCCGACCTCTTTCTAACACATGTTTATGGTCTTGTAGACCCAGATAAGGGACTATATGCTTGTATTTGAGTATGTTTAATTGATGATTGACTTTGTGTCGTGAAGTGGTGATGTAATGTTTCGAATTTTTTTAACGCCTCTTAACCCTATTCTGGTGATGGTCTCGAGTTAAGGGTGTTACAAACGGTGCCATCCTATACGCGACAACAGAAATAGGTGCCGTACCAGGGACCAACTCAATACCAAACTCAACTTCCCTAGTTGGAGGCAATCCAGGTAACTCCTCTGGAAACACATCGGGATACTCATATACCACTGGCACTAACTCAATCTTTACTTTCGAAACTTGAGTATTTAACACAAACGCGAGATAAGACTCATACCCTTTTCTTATACATTTCTCAGCCGCCAAAGAAGAAATCACTATAGGCAAGCTATCCGATTCACCTGATTCAACCCAAAGGATATCCCCATTTTCACATTTCAGTTCAATAAATTTTCTCCCACAATTTACTATCACATCATGAGCTGCTAACCAGTCCATACCAAGAATCACGTCAAATTCATCAAACGATAGCAGCATAAGATTAGCCGGAAAATAATGATATCTAATTGTCAAGGGACAATTTCTACACACTTGCTCAACTAGCACATGCTTATTTAAAGGGTTTGACATTTTTACTGCAAATTTGGTAGACTCAACATGCATATTCATACTAAACACCAATTTCATACAAAGATACGAATGGGTAGACCCCGGATCAATCAAAGCAACAACAGAGATATCATGAAGAGAAAAAGTACCCGTAATCACATTTGGGGATGAAGCCTCTTCGCGAGCGCGAATGTCATATGTTCTTGCAGGAGCTTTACCCTCTAATCTCACAGTGGAATCTCTAGGTACACCTCTACTACTAGCCCCACTTCCCGGGTTCTTTTGTGGTCTACCTCTAGAAGAAGCATTACTCGCTCGCATATCTAGCTTTCTGTCTTTCTCATCCACTCAGGACAGTTTCGAATGAAGTGGTCTAGTGAACCGCACTTGAAACAGCCTCTATCATTTCCTCGACACTTACCAAAATGTCGTCTACCACACTGCGAACACTCCGATTTATTTGGTTAAGCACTACTAACACTCGCAATAGAAATGGTTTGAGCTTTAGACGCCGTGTACTGCTTATTCTTATTTCTACTCGAGAATCTCGCTGAAGCATTTGATCGGGTAGTGAATTCTCTCAATTTCTTGGATGAGGACTGAAATGATTTTTCCAACTATCTTTTCTTTGAGTCACGAGACTCAGTATCATCCTTCCTTTTCTCTTTAGCCAATCCCTCGACCTTGCAAGCTCTCTCAACGAGCACCACAAATTCCTTGAGCTCTAGAATGCCAACTAAAAGTCGAATGTCTTCATTCAATCCGTCCTCAAATTTCTTACACATGATGGTTTCAGTAGATACGCACTCCCTAGCATATTTGCTGAGCCTCACGAACTCACACTCATACTCTATTACTGTCATTCGGCCTTGCTTCAATTCTAGAAATTCCTTCCTCTTCTGGTCTATAAACCTCTGACTAATATACTTCTTTCGAAATTCCTCTTGGAAAAACTCCCATGTAATCCTTTCCCTTGGTACAACCGACACAAGGGTGTTCCACCATTGGTAGGCCGAGTCTCGTAGGAGTGACACAACACACATCATGCACTCCTCAGGTGTTCAAGACAACTCATCGAATACCCTAATGGTATTTTCTAGCCAGAACTCTGCCCTCTCTGGGTCATCATCTATATTCGCTCTAAATTCCTCAGCCCCTTGCTTCCGAATTCTGTCAACTAGAGGTTTTTCCCTCATAATCATTTCCACTACTTGGGGAGCTGTAGGGGCAGGCTGAGGGATTAGAGGGGTGGAGGAGGTGGACCTTTCGTGTTTGCATGAACAAACTCTGAATACCAAACATTCATCATATAGAGGAAGGCTTCTTTAGCCCCTCCGCTCAACTCAGTGTCACGGACCCACTTTCGACTGGCGCGGTCCCTTCTACGGGAGTCGACGTATTACTTTCAACATCATCCAACACATTTGGCCAAAATAATATGACACTTGACAAAAGACCAAGTCCCTATACATGCCATACTCAAAATGATAAATCTAACTATACCAAATGTTCAGATTGATAGTGTGATCGAGCCTCCGGCGTCCTTTGATCCCTGAGCTAGCTTGGTGATACTATAAGAAAATGGAAAGGAAAGGGAGTAAGCATAAAGCTTAGTAAGTCGCATGTAAATAATTCACAATAATTACCATGCATTATCATACTCATAACATATTATAAACTTGCACATAATTCTCAAATGATTAAAGGCATAAGTTACACATTTTCATCCTTACTATTCATACAACATAAATCGAGCTCATTTCTCATGAATTTCGTGTAGGTACCTGTATCACTTACAACATAGTCGTAACTTTTCTCACTTTTGACACAAGTTTTACTTACACTTTGAACCAGCTGGAATATCAATGGATACCCGACAAGCCTCACACAAGAGGGTACAATACCGATGCCATGTCCCAGACATGGTCTTACACTGGCTCACATGTCGAGGCCGATGCCATGTCCTAGACATGGTCTTACACTAGCTCTCATAATATGGCTGATGCCATATCCCAGACATGGTCTTACCCTAGCACACACATATCAACCCCGATGCCATGTCCTAGACATGGTCTTACACTGGCTCTCATAATGTGGCCGATGCCATGTCCTAGACATGGTTTACACTAGCACACGTATCACCCAAATGTCATGGCATTGATATCTAATATATTCCTAAAGTTCAATTGGGAGTTTTTACTACATCAATTCTTATCAAGCATATTCACAACAATAATCAAGAACTTTATACAATATCAATTTTTTAATGCATAATAACAATAGAATTGTATTAGTTACGTACAACTTACCTCGGTATA
Organism: Gossypium australe; assembly: GCA_005393395.2. Lineage (NCBI taxonomy): Eukaryota > Viridiplantae > Streptophyta > Magnoliopsida > Malvales > Malvaceae > Gossypium > Gossypium australe. The sequence goes on along the minus strand of CM016619.1, from coordinate 85,250,953 downwards.
CAAAAAGTCGCCGACTGATTGAATTAGTCTACTAGCTTGGTTTTCCCCGGTCTAGGTCCGAATTCCATTTTTCTTAATCTATAATGATAAAATCCACTCATTTATTACCACATTGATCAAGACATTCCACAATTCCTACGTTGGCAAAATTATCGTTTTGCCCTTTGACTTTCACATAATTACGATTTTGCCCCTAGGCTCGTAAAATGATTCTCATCAAATTTCCTTATTAACCAAGCCTAGTCGAATCTAATTTATACTTGTAGCAGCTCACTATTTCTATTATTTCAAACATTTACCACATATTTTACAAACTTCACAAAATGGTCCCTTTTAGGTGTTTTCATGAAAACTTCTTTCACAAAAGTTGTCTATTTAACAACCAAGATTTATTTTCATCCATAAAATTTCAGCAAACAATATAAATACTCACATGGTAAGAACCTAGACTCTCAACTATTTTGCAAAATAGTCCCTTCATTAGCTAGATTAAGCTATAGGGGTCCCAAAAACACAAAAATTAACAAAAACAACCACCAAAATCACTTACTTGCAAGAGGGAAGTTTGGCTGAAACTTTAAGCTGCAAAACCCCCATTTTTGTTGATACTTTCGGTGGAAAAGAGAAAGAATGAAAAGGATGAAGCTTTCTTTTTTATTTTATGATTATTTTATCAATTAAGTCACCTAATGCCATCAAACTTTGACCAATTTCATGAATTAAAAATTCATGCCAGCCACCATAATTTCATTGGTCTATTTACTCAATAAGGACCTTTACTTTAGTGTTCAATAGCTATTTAACACCTTTAGATTGTAGAACAAAACTTTCGCACTTTATGTGATTTAGCCCTCTTTCAAAATTAAGCATGAAATCGCTAAAATTAATTTACCAAAATTTTCAAACACTAATATAATCACGCCATGACACTCAAAATAATATTAAAATAATTTCTCTAACCTCGGATTTGTGGTCTCGAAACCACTATTCCTACTAGACCCAAAATCGAGCTATTACAAAATAAGTGATTGTAAATTTTAAAGCCGTTTAAGAAAGTCTTTAAATTTATCACTATTTTTAAGAGTTAAACACATTATTTAAATTGAAATAGCAATTAAAATATAAATAATGTTTCAATAAATTATTTATTAGTTACATTATTTAAATTTGACTAACAATCTACATTTAGTGATTAATGATTAAAATTAAATTAGAAACTATATAAAAATAGAATTTCACATAATCTACTAATATAATATTTATATTTTAATATCAATTATCATATTTTTAAAATTAAACTTATAGATTATGTTTTAATTTCATATATTATTAATGAAATATTACAACTTTTTAAATAAAAAATCAATTCATATATCGCATGGTTAAAAACTTGGTATATTATATAAAGTAAGGTACATGGTACATACTAGGTAATAATATGATGTGAAAGCTTAAAATTGTGACAAGTGGATACTTTCATTCAAATAACATTTTATCAATAACATTAATACTAAATCGCTTTGAAAATATTTAAAAATAAAATATCTCTATACATTTTTTGAAATAATTTTAAAATTTATAATATGATTTTTAAATTTCTGAAACTATTTTATATTTAACTCTTAAAAAAATAAAAATAATTTTTAAATCTAATATAAAAATAATTTATCTGTTATAAAATAAAGAGAGATGGAGAGAATAAAGAACAAAGAAAATATGAAAGCAATAGAGAATGTACTTTAGTGATCAAAAGGGATAATTACAATACTTCATCAGAGTCTCTATTTATAGGCACATTAAGTATAAAAGAATTAGTGATCTAATTCTAATAAATATTATAATTTAAAGTAAATTAAAACTTTATCTTGATTCATAACACTCCCTATTAGATGTCCATTGGTAGATAATGTGCCTCATTAAAACCTTATTAGGAAAAACCCTGTGGGATAAAAACCTAATGAAGGAAAAAGAGTACACGATCTATAATATGCATAATATGTTGCCTCATTAAAAACCTTACCAGGAAAACCCAATGGGACAAAACCTCGATTAAGGGAAAAAGAGTGCAACGCGTATTTACTCCCCCTTATGAAAACATCATATAGTTTCTCATATTCTACATATTCAATCTTGAGTACTGGTTTTTCAAATGACTATTTGAATGTATTTGTTAAGCATTTATATTACCATTCTTTTAAAAGTCATGAGTAAGGGAAATTTGGGAAAATATATTTTGATCTCTTCAGGAGATTCAAAAATAATCATAACAAACTTTAATCATGATTCTTTTATAAAAACACATATAGGTATTTTGGATCATTTTATAATCCTTCTTCAACTACTATTCACTAAGTCAAATTTACCACATATGTTCAAATTATTTGAATTCATATAAATGAACAATTTCTCGAGAATTTCAATATGCTTCAAGCATTCTAAATCCTTCAATGATTTTAATATAAAATGTAACACCCCAACCCGGCCTAGACGTATGACTGGATCTGGCATGTCACATAGAGAGGTTAGTTGAAAAAAGCGTTCGTTGAAAATGTTTGTAACTCTTTTGAAAACTCCAAGTGTCGTTGTTTATTTGTAAAAAAACCCCCAATTTACGTAATGTCTCTTTTATAAAGTTGTTATTAATTTGAAAACTGCCTTTGTTAAGAAAATCGAATTTGGATATTTGTGAAAATATGATATTTTAAAAAACGAATATTAATGATTTAAGAAAACCCCGTATTTATCAGTTTAACAGTTATAATTGAAACCTTAAAGAAAAATAACCCAATGGCCTTATTACAAAATATTAACCCAAACTAAATAATCTCAAAATAAAGCAAAATGTGCATTTACTAAGTTCACGATGTATGGCCACCACCGAGTCCTCTACGGCTCCAAGTTCACTATCGCTGGGAATTACCTGCGAGGTTAAGGGAAAAGGGGTGAGTTACGAGAACTCAGTGTGTAATCCCCTAAACGATCACTAACTGGGCCTTAGCCCTTAAGGTAACAAATTTGGGCCCAAACCCTATAATCCTGGTAATGTAATGATGAAATGCAGATAATGTAATGCCACCCAACCCAATCCAACCACATACACCCCCGTACCAACTAATCGTCACCTGTGGGGATCAAGTCAACCCAACCCGCCAATCGCACCAATAATGCAGTCAAGCTACTAATCACAATATTTGTGGCTGAGCCATCGGAGTTATAATACGTATATATATATATATATACATATGAATATATGTGGCAGAGCCACCGGTCTATACTGCTCTTCAATCATTATCCCGACCAATGCAACATGATAACATGCAATATATATCAACATACATAAGTGCAATAAAATCATACACACGATACTCAACCATAATAAAGGGTATTACGGTCATTCTACCCATTGAGGGTATTTCAGAAATTTCGTAACCCAGGGGTATTTCAGAATTTTCGCAACCCGATGGTATTTTAGTAATTTTGCAACCCGAGGGTATTTTAGTAATTTTCACAACCCAAGGGTATTTCAGTAATTTTGCAACCCAAAAGTATTTTGGTAATTTACCCACCAAGGGCAATTCAGTAATTTACCCACCAAGGGCAATTCAGTAATTTACCCACCAAGGGCAATTCGGTAATTTTGCAATCTGAGGGTTTTTCAGTAATTTCATAAATCAATGTATTCTAAACAGAGATAACAATGCGAATGGGCTTAGGGCCCATTCTCGGCCCAAATGGGTCCACACGCTCATGTGGCCCATTTAGCCCAAATCTAGCCATATATATGAGATTCACATAGACCAGTTCACTATCTGCTGCACAATCATACAATTTATTCATATGGGCCAATGGGCCCATTGGGCCCACTTGGCCCCTTTCAGCCCATCGTGGCCCAAACAACATCAACCCACAATAATACTCATGGTGGCCTCAACTATCGCGTCGAAGCTCCCACACGTGCGCTCGCACGCTTGTATGGCTACCATCGTCGTGTGACCGACATTTAGGCATTTGCCGCTCTACAGCTAGAGTAGGGCGAAATACACACCTGATAGGGAATCTGGAGTTAATCCGCACTCCAACCACTCTTGTGCCCAAACGCCAACCAAGGTGTGCTTCCTCTCCTCATAGACAGTTCTATATATAGCCAGCTTCTCACCTTCCCTCTTGCTAGCTTTCCGATGTGGGATCCCTCCTTCAGTAGAGTTTGAATCCAACACAAACTCTGGCCGTCCAATTCGCAAAATAAATACTCCCTTGCTTGTCATGAGATTCGAACCCAGGCTCCTCTGTAGCATAATCCACGCCGCTAGCCACTTTACCAACTAGCTCCTTGTTGTCTTAAAACATGCGCAACTAAATATAAGTCTATGGCCAAAGTCTAAAGTCCATTTAAAAAGAAAATCAAAGTGCACGCACCAAGACTTGAACCTTGGACCCCTTGCTTCCTTGTGGCGTCATTCCCTTGTCTCTTATGTGGCGCCATTTGCCACTAGACCACAACTCATTTTTGTCATTTTTCTCCACATTTTATTCTTAAAGCCTACCTACTAACTCCCAGGGTTTTATTCACCTAAAACCAAAATTTTCCTAAAGCCCAAGTTTGATCCCGGGACTTCATATAAGCCCCCTAACCTTCCAAAATCACTCGCCTAATAGGTCCAACTTGCATTAGTGTCGTTCTCTTGTTCTCAAAAATTTTAAATGCTCCCCTGTTCAAGGCCCAATAAGTGCAATTCTACTAGGCCCAAATTCAGGTCGTTACAAATCTACCCCCTTAAAGAAATTTTGTCCTTGAAATTTCCAACTATCTATCAGTCTTTTAACATAGACTACCCTACTACGCTGCCGTTGCGCACTCTCATCCCAATAACACTACAACACTTCTAACTTAATCTTAAAACCTCTTACACACAATCAACCATCTAACCACAGAAACAAATAGATATTTATCACACATGCATATGATTTTTATATTCAACCATCACATCCAAACAAAACGCACACAGAATAAATACAAAATATACAGTCATTTCAACATATAACAAAGTTTAAGATCAAGAAACTTACGGATTTAGTGCCGGAGACTCGGTGTGCCATACTTCCAATAATGATATATATTTTCTAAATCATATTTCAAACAAATTTGAAAAAACGTTTTCGAACCCATTCCACAGCTGAGTTTTGCAACCGGGCTCTAATACCATAAAATGTAACACCCCAAACCCGACCTAGACGTACGACCGGATCCGGCATGTCACATAGAGAGGTTAGTTGAAAAACTAAGCGTTCGTTGAAAATGTTTGTAACTCTTTTGAAAACTTCGAGTTTCGCTGTTTATTTGTAAAAAAACCCCAATTTACTTAATGTCTCTTTTATAAAGTTGTTATTAATTTGAAAACTGCCTTTGTTAAGAAAATTGAATTTGGATATTTGTGAAAACATGATATTTAAGAAAACGAATATTAATGATTTAAGAAAACCCCGTATTTATCAGTTTAACAGTTATAATTGAAACCTTAAAGAAAAATAACCCAATGGCCTTATTACAAAATATTAACCCAAACTAAATAATCTCAAAATAAAGCAAAACGTAAATTTACTAAGTTCATGATGTATGGCCACCACCGAGTCCTCCACGGCTCCAAGTTCACTATCGCTGGGAATTACCTGCGAGGTTAAGGGAAAAGGGGTGAGTTACGAGAACTCAGTGTGTAATCCCCTAAACGATCACTAACTAGGCCTTAGCCCTTACGGTAACAAATTTGGGCCCAAGCCCTATAATCCTGGTAATGTAATGATGAAATGCAGATAATGTAATGCCACCCAACCCAATCCAACCACATACACCCCCGTACCAACCAATTGTCACCTGTGGGGACCAAGTCAACCCACCCTGCCAATCGCACCAATAATGCAATCAAGCTGCTAACCACAATATTTGTGGCTGAGCCACCGGAGTTATAATACGTATATATTTATATATGTGGCAGAGCCACCGGTCTACACTGCTCTTCAATCATTATCCCGACCCATGCAACATGATAACATGCAATATATATCAACATACATAAGTGCAATAAAATCATACACACGATACTCAACCATAATAAATGGTATTACAGTCATTCTACCCATTGAAGGTATTTTAGAAATTTCGCAACCTAGGGGTATTTCAGTAATTTTGCAACCCGAGGGTATTTTAGTAATTTTGTAACCCGAGGGTATTTTAGTATTTTTCACAACCTAAGGGTATTTCAGTAATTTTGCAACCCAAGGGTATTTTGGTAATTTACCCACCAAGGGTAATTCGGTAATTTACCCACCAAGGGTAATTCGATAATTTTGCAATCTGAGGGTTTTTCAGTAATTTCATATATCAAGGTATTCTAAACAGAGATAACGATGCGAATGGGCCTAGGGCCCATTCTCGGTCCAAATGGGCCTACACGCTCATGTGGCCCATTTAGCCCCAATCTAGCCATAGATATGAGATTCACATAGACCAGTTCACTATCTACTACACAATCATACAATTTATTCATATAGGCCTACGGGCCCATTGGGCCCACTTGGCCCCTTTCGGCCCATCGTGGCCCAAACAACATCAACCCACAATAATACTCATGGTGGCCTCAACTATCGCGTCGAAGCTCCCACACATGCGCTCGCACGCTCATATGGCTACCATCACCGTGTGACCGGCATTTCGGTATTTGTCACTCTACAACTAGAGTAGGGTGAAATACACACCTGATAGGGAATCTGGAGTTAATCCACGCTCCAACCACTCTTGTGCCCAAACGCCAACCAAGGTGTGCTTCCTCTCCTCATAGACAACTCTATATATAGCTAGCTTCTCACCTTTCCTCTTGCTAGCTTTCCGATGTGGGATCCCTCCTTCAATAGAGTTTAAATCCAACACAAACTCTGGCCGTCCAATCTGCAAAATAAATACTCCCTTGTTTGTCATGAGATTCGAACCCAGGCTCCCCTGTAGCATAATCCACGCCGATAGCCACTTTACCAACTAGCTCCTTGTTGTCTTAAAACATGTGCAACTAAATATAAGTCTATGGCCAAAGTCTAAAGTCCATTTAAGAAGAAAAACAAAATGCACGGACCAAGACTTGAACCTTGGACCTCTTGCTTCCTTGTGGCGTCATTCCCTTGTCTCTTATGTGGCGCCATTTGCCACTAGACCACAACTCATTTGTCATTTTTCTCCACATTTTATTCTTAAAGCCTACCTACTAACTCCCAGGGTTTTATTCACCTAAAACCAAAATTTTCCTAAAGCCCAAGTTTGATCCCGGGACTTCATATAAGCCCCCTAGCCTTCCAAAATCACTCACATAATAGGTCCAACTTGCATTAGTGCCGTTCTCTTGTTCTCAAAAATTTTAAACGCTCCACTGGTCAAGGCCCAATAAGCCCAATTCTACTAGGCCCAAATTTGGGTCGTTATATAAACTTTACTCTATAGTGATTCATAAAAGGTTGTAACAATAACCATTAGACACAAGTTAAATCTTTTATAAATTTTCAATTTAATAATATATCTAAAGGATATTATATATTCTCATAATCAATGCTAGGACTTAACGAAAAACTTCATATTTTTATTCCGCTTTTGTAAAACTACTTCAATTGCACCCTCACTAGCTTTATACCTTTAGATATTTGAATTACTGGTCCATAAATTCCACGAATTTAATTGTACTTGAGTTGCATCTTTCTATCTTGATCAATTTATTCCATATTTATGTTTCTCAATATATTTATTGAAGATCTTCCTTTTATTTCATTATTTCAATAATAAATATTGCATGTAAAATCATTGCCAATCACTTTTATTATTCAGTTCCACATTTTCTCGAATTGACATAACTTATCGAGATCTCTTATTTTAAATTACATTTTTAGGTACCTGAATCTCTTCTGGAGTTTTATTTATTAGTTATGTCTTGGGTCTCTTCTAGAGCACCCGCCTCCACTATATGACCATTTAGAAGAATTTTTATATTTGGAACCGATCGAACTATTATTTATTCTAAGTAATTGTCCGTCTGAGACTTTGATTCAAATTAAAATATTAAGTTGGTTATTCTCATTAAGTTTATAAATTCATCTCACAGTTAACTTGTAATGAGTTATCCTTATTGAACTTCCGGTTCAAATTACTCTTCCCCTAACTCGTTACAAGTTATTATTTCTCTCCCCTTAATGTCGAGAAAACTATCGAATCAAAATTGTAATTACAAATCATGTCATAATTGAATGTCGAATACATGCAAAACATCTAATAATATAAAGAAACTTGTAATTAATATATATTCCCAACTTCTTTGAGGAGTTACTCATCTTGGTGCGTTGTGGTGGAGCAATTGGAACATATACGCACATACAAAAACTCAAAGATGAGAAATATTTAGCTATTGATCAAAATCCAATTGTAATGGGGAGTATTTATAATTTATTGGCTTGATGTGTACAACACGTAAATCAACATAATCTCATGTTGAAATAGAAAGTTTAGTTCTTATAAGTAATGGTTTAGACATTAATCAGAGGTGTTTAATCAATAATATCTCTAAACCATTATGCACAAACTTTTACAAAGGATTTTCAAACTCAATCAATAAAAGATTGAGATATAAACTCATCAGTATTAGCAAGATGAATTGTTTTAATTGCATGATCTAAAATTAAATATTTAAACAAGCAATCTTGCAAACGACAGGTTGCAAATTGATAACACATATGTGATTATTTTGTGGATGTATCTACCAAAATCATATAATATTAAAACCATCCACATGGTGGATGAATGAGCCCATATTCGTTTCAGAAATGCAAAACATTAAAACTCAATTTTAGCTAGTGAGTTTTTAATAATCAATTTTCATTGAGAACAAGAAACATATGAGGATTCTTTTAAATTAAAGAATCTCCTGGTTCTTTAATGAATGTCCATATGAATTCTTAATTAATTTTCACATCATATATGATCCAGGATGGTCTAACTGATCATGCCAAGTAAAAATGCATTTGTATCAGTAAACTTCTGGTTTACTTTAATATGTGTTTCAATTGTACTAAATTGTAACAAATTAATAATTTTACTATCATTCATTTTACTTTGTGTCCACATATAAGTGTTATTGTGACATTTACTACTGGAAATATCTAAATCAATGTGGATATTATAATGACACTAAGTCAACAAAATAAATATAATTTCCAAACAATTATATGCAATATTCGCTCTAGGAAATATGCCAAAATCTTCAAATATCTACAAATAATTTTGCAACTTCAGGTGCATCCAACCATAACGAGCTTTAGATAGAATTATCATATTTTATTGCTCATAAATAGATCTTTCACAGCCAAATATTTTACTTCCAACCCCTTAATGGGGATGATGACAAAAGAAGATCACAAAAATTATAAAATAAATATAAATTAATAACCTAGTCCTGTCTTTTTCATCATTTCAAAATATATATTTATAGTAATAGTGATCCATATGAAATATAATATTTTCCTCATTCATAGTTTCAATATTGTAACACCCCTTACCCATGTTCAACGCCGGAACCGGATACGAGGCATTGCCGAACTTACCTTGCTTGAACATACTTATTGGGCTATAAAATTTCATTTATACTCATAACATCCTTATAATGGGCCTACGAGACCCTAAACATACATATAGAAGGTTTCGGAATTAAACCGGAAACTTTTGTGCACTTAGAAAATTTTTTCCTAGACAGGGCCACACGCCCGTGTGAAATGGAACACGCTCGTGTGGGCAGGCCGTGTGGTCGTACATGCCCATGTTCCTAACTCATTGTGGAATTTATTTTTCATTTCGATCCTACAGGGGTTTTCACACGGCCGGACACACGCTCGTGTCTGTGGCTCGTGTCCTTCACACGGCCTAAACACGCCCGTGTTCTTACCCGTGTGTGAAAACCTTAGCATTCTGTTTATGACATTAGCAAACTCTTACGGGGTACACGGCCTAGTCACATGCCTGTGTGCTGGCCCGTGTGACAAAACAAATTCACAAATTTGATGCAAGGGACACACGACCTATCAACACACCCATGGGGCTGACCGTGTGTCACACACGGCCTAGACACATGCTCATGTGTCTACCCGTGTGGACAATTAGAAGGCTATTTTCCAAGCCAATTGCCACCCTGAAACATAAACACACATATACCACACCAAGAAACACATATCATGGCAATAATACACTATGAAGAATCATTAAATCATCATTCGTACACTTCACATTTTACCACATCAATTGCATGAACTTTCACTTCATAAAACTCATCATCATTAGATATATGAAACTTGACAATTATTGGCCAATCCCCAATGGCCATTTAAAAAATGAGTGTATAACATTAATAGCCAACACTTTGGCTTGCAAATATGACATAACACAAGATGACCAAGTTCTTATACATGCCATACCCAAAATAAATCAACTTTACTATACCAAAAGAATGATTGATAGTGTAATCCGAGCTCCGACATTCTACGATCCTCGAGCTAGCTTGGCGATACTACAAGGAAAAGAGAGAGGTAAGCATATAGCTTAGTAAGTTTGCAAGAATTAAAATAGCAAAATAAGGGTTCATAATAAAATCCATTCATCTCATTTAACAATAACAGCGTAAGTGTAACACCCCAAACCCGGCCCATTCACTACGACCGAATTTGAAATGCCACTGCGGAAAAACGTTTGAAAAGTATTTTGACTTATAGTAAAACATAAAATTTTTGTATGCCTTTAATAAAATATTGGGTATGTAAAATTCCAAAATAAAATTAAGTTGTTAAATTTAAAACTTTAAAATAATTTATCAAAGTATAAATTTACTCTTTAAAAGAAACATTCTCGAATATTAACTTAATCATCAATCCAACTTAGAACATAATAGAAATCCTTAAACACTTAAAGTGTCCTTTATTACAATAAATAACCTTTCATAAATAAAATGTATAAAACAAATAAAATATCTTCTGCATGGGCCACCTCGTATCCACTCCAACCCGGTCCAAGCTTTATGCATCACCTGCGATGTTGGTAAAAATTGGGTGAGTCAAACAGACTCAGTGCATAGTTATTCCACATGTCTCCACATATGGGCTTGGCCCATATCCACACAGTCCACATACATAATCATGCAACATGAAGCCCAACCCAACCTAATGTCCATCCATCACACCTACCTTGGCAGACCTACTGCCCAAGGCCATGGCTAATCCACCGATCAACCAAGTGATCCCACATATCCTACATTGGCTGTGGCTAAGCCACCGATCAACTGAGTGATCCCACATTTCTCATACCACGAGGTGACTCAAGATCATCCTCTATCCACGATGATGCACACAGCTATCATCCACCGAGATGTGGCACCTAGCCAACACCTCCCTTGATGAAGCACATAGCTAACATCAAGCGCTAATGTAGCACAAGGCTAACATTAGACCACGTACATAATGTACACCCTTTCCTTCGATAGTCACATTCATATCCCATCCCATGCACATGCAACATACAATAATGTCATAATAAAATAGTGCATGCACATGTTATTCGGCATGCAATCATATTCTCGTGGCATATTCACATTCTTAATAATTAACACTGACCTGATTATTCGATTACCCATCATGGGTATCCACCATTTTAGCCCTTAATTCGGCTACCATGCACATCATATACATATTTATATATATATAACACATACACACAATCAAGAAAACAGTGCGATAACTACGCACCTGTTTGGCACAATCTACTCAATCTCGAATCCCACGTCTAAACGATTTGTATCCTTGCGATTGTAGAACTCCTTCCTACACAACCTAAGTCAGAACCGGCTAACATTATAAACCAAAATGTGGCCTAAGGCCGAATATTAGCACCCACTTTACCTCGCTTATCCAAATCCCAAAACCACTACTTGCTCCCGTTGTTGTCGAAATCCCTATATGCCTTTGTTAGAATCAGCTACACAATAAATCCATGAAGATGGCCTATGGCCGAAAAGCACTACTGCCTTACCTTGAGTAGTCGAATCCAAGGACCTCCCTTGATGCTCCTTAACGTTGGCAAGACTTATCCTTACCTTTACAAAGTCCCATGCCGTCCCACTCTTCTTAAAATAAATAAAATGAAAACACATTTATCTTCTAATCTTAGCTCAAATTTAAAAAGAATAAAACAAGTCTTATCTCTTCCTTGTAAAACCTATGTGCCATCCACTACTTCCCCTCTCCCCCAACTCCAATATGCAAAAATAAAAGCCACCCATTTTGCTGCCCACGTGATTCAAACCAAGGCTCTTGCCCACTACACATGGCATCATTCACCAAGGCCCTAAGTGGCGCCTTGCAGCCACTTTACCAAGGCATTTCTTATGTCATAAATCCCCCACAACTTCTCTTAAAGCCTCCTTAGCCTAGCTCCCCCTAATTAACACTTAAAAACAAAATTTCTCCTATAGCTCGAGCCTTCCCTTAGCTTATAACTAGCACCTAAAATTCCTCAATTAACACCACAACAACCACACTTATGCAAAATAATTTAATGAAAATGAACCCCTATTTCAGGATATTACAGTAAGTTCTCAAGTACTTTGACATACTTACTCATACTTACTCTTACCCATGACATATCACATTACGGTTTCATAACTTGTATTTTACTCATGGGTACCTGTATCACTTCATCACATAGTTTAGCACTTATGCTATCTTGAAAATAAACTTAACTCAACTTAAATGTAGCTCTTTGCCCGTTGAACTATTCGGAATATCGGAGGATACTCAATCTCATCATACATGTATTACAATGCCAATGCCATATCCCAGTATGGTCTTAAATGGGATCACCTATTGATGCCGTTGCCATATCCCAAATATGGTCTTATACGGGATCTCATATCTCGATGTCGATCCCATGTCCCAGACATGGTCTTACACAAGATTTTCCTTTGGTGCAGAGGCCATGTCCCAGACATGGCCTTATACGAGACCTTCCTTATTCAGTGCCGATGTCATGTCCTAGACATGGTCTTATACGGGATATTCCTTATTCGGTGCAGATGCCATGTCCCAAACATGTTGTGACATAGGTGTCCTTGTTATTTCAAACATTCAACCGAGGCTTCAACTTAACATGATCTCATTATAATTTCATCAAGGCATCATTAATCAACTTCATGAAAAATATACATTTCTCATATTATAAAGAAATTAAAAACATAATAACATTATGTAGCTTTAATTCCACACAAACTAGCCTCGGTATTCAAAATGTGTGTAGGTATTCGGATTAATCCACAACCTTGTTCTTGCCTCGATTTCAGTCTGAGCTTCATGTTTCTTGATCTGTAATAACAATTTCACTTGTTTAATACTCACATTGACTAAATTGACCCATGAATCATATTTTTGGCAAAATTACAATTTTGCCCCTAAACTTTCACATAATTACACTTTTGCCCCTAGGCTCGTAAAATAATTTTTATTCAACTTTCTTGTATTTTAAGCCTAGCCGATTTATTTTCTTAACTATAACAGCCCTCAATTTCCACTAATTCACTCATGTATGACCATTTTTATAACTTTTTACAATTTGGTTCTTTTATGCATTTTTCATGAAAATCACTTAGAAAAATATGTTTATCATACATCAAACTTTCATATTCTTCCATAAATCATCAAAATACATGCATGTCATACATGTGTAAATTTTTGAACATAAACCCTAGCTCAAAATATAGCTAGAAATAGCTAAATCGAGCTACGATGATCTCAAAAATACGAAGAACATTAAAAACGGGGCTAGGATGTACTTATTATCAAGCTTGGAAGTTGAAGAAACCCTAGCTATGGTGCTCTTGTGATTTTCGGCCAAGCTTGGAGAAGATGGACACCATTTTTGACTTATTTTCCCTTTTAATTCATTAATTAACCAAATGACCAAATTGCCCTTAAGGTTTCTTTCTTAAGATTTTTCCTTCCCATGTCCATTTTTGTCCATCTTGACATTTAATGGTCTAATTGCTAAATAAGGACATCTAGTAATTTTTTATAATTCTATTTCATACTTAAATCTTCTAGAATCACATATTTTCTAATCTTTGCATTTGAGTCCTAATGGAAAAATTGATCACTAAAAAATAAAATTTCCTCATGAAATTTTTACACAATCATGCAAACACGTCATATGCCTTATAGAAATCATAAAACATATATTTCTATTTCAGACTAGTCTCGCAACCATTGTTCCGACTAGGCCCTAAATATGGTTGTTACAAATTTAATATCCATTGTAAATATCTTTTAAAACCAATGGATTAACCATCACAAGATATTAATATATTAGCAATTCTAGAGCTTTCGACTAATTTTGTACTATCAAATATTTGAATAATATTTGTTTGTTTTAGTACCCAATAAGATAAATACTTTCTATCTATAATGATATAATTTATTACTACATTCTCATATCCTTACTCAAAAAAATATTAATAGAAACAAAATATTTGGGCATATGCCACATGTAGCCAATAATATTTCATATCGCATTGATAACATAAGTTATCTTTACCCTTTGAAGAGTTATCTTAAGAACTCTCATTGTTATCTTATGTATTACTATGTTCCTACTTTTAGTGGTCCATGATTATATCTTTTATTTTCTTTATGTTTTGATCGTGTCTGAAAGTCTTATATAATGAATGATCGAGCCTAGAAACTAACTGTGACAACGAATAAGGCAAGCGCACCTATCGTTTGGTAGTATAGCTATGGCAAGACTGGAAATATCATATCCTCAAGGACCAAGAGTATTAGTAATTACTATCTTTTTATTATTTAGCCTAATTAAGGGAATTGTTGTTTAATCTAAAACTAACTAATTACTAAGCTAAAGATGCTAAGCCACAGAGAATGAATTGGGAAAATACTTTTGGAAAAACCAATTGATTAAGACAATACCTTGAGGAAGAATCCACCTAGACTTCACTTGTTATTTAACTCTAAACCAGACGATTTATTCACTTGACTTGATCCGTAAGATTCCCTAATTTATATTAATACCTCTCTCGAGGCTACTAATGTCTAACCCTAGGTTGATTAATTGAAATCTCTTTCTAATTAAAACCCCTAGAATTGCATTAAATCGATCTATAGACTCCCATATTAGGTTTGACTCTAATTCGGTAGATTTTCGTCGTCCTATCTCTAGGAGTGCGATCAACTCTGTTTAACTATACTAGATCTACTCTTAAACAGGGACTTTTGCTCCACTGCCTAAGCACATCAATACTTGAATCAGTATCCTGAAATATTAAAGCAAGATTTAAGAACACATAATTAAGAACAAATCAAATATTTATCATATAGTTCAGAAAACAATAACAAGATCCGTCTTAGGTTTCATCCCCTCAGGTATTTGAGGGGTTTAGTTCATGTTTATGAAAGAAAACATCTCAGAAGAAAGTATAAAACAAAACATCAGAAAAACCCTAAAACCCCCTGAAGAAAATTGAAGGGAAGATATTCTGTCTTGAGTATGATTCCGGCTTCTTGAGATGAATCAACTAGCTGCCTTCGAGTAAATCCCACAATTCGGCCGTCTCTAGCTTCGCCTCTTCAGCCTCCCCTCGACGCTCCTTTTAGGTCAAACTTAGGGTGTTTATATAGCTTTCAGAATGTCTTTCTTGGCCCCTAAGTATCCTAATCCTAATGGAATTAAAATAGGTCTTGGCAGGGACACGCCCGTGGCACACGCCAGTGTAAATCAAGCCCAGGCCATGTTTGGGTGTGCTAAAGAGGCACGGCCGTGTGGCGAACTCCAGGCCGTGTGAATTTCATACTTTGGCCCATTTTCTTCGTTTTTGGCCTGTTTCTCGTTCCTTTCATCCTCTTATGCTCTTTTAAGTATAAACATGAAAATAAAGGATTAGGAGCATCAAATTCCACAAATGAGGGGATAAACCATCCAAAAGTATGCCAAATGTGGGATTAAAATATGTACATATTATGGTTTATCAAATACCCCCACACTTAAGCATTTGCTTGTCCTCAAGCAAAATTCTCTACTCATAATTAAAATAAACTTTCTCAATTCGTAATATTCATCAATAGTGTTTCATCATAATTCATAGGTAATTCATACATTGATAGTTTAACCAAAAGGGTTCTAAAAATTCAAACAATCAAAGTCATAGTTTTTATGGTACGAAAACATAGGTGTTTCCCCTTACCTAAATAATTACCATTAATTCAAAATCGACAAGGGTTGACATCCTTACTAAAGATTAAATCAAATCACTCGAAGTGTTTAAGGTTCAAAATTAAGCACTCAAAAGTCAAACATGATAAGTTAATCCCATAGGCTTGCATGAAAATCAAATCTCCACCACTATAGAATGAGATGATACACAGATCAAAAGGTCTTTAAAGGGTTGTAATTGGGCTTGGGTTAAAGCTGTAGATAAAGGCTGAATTAAAGTGTTAAAATCGAGATTGAATTGACAAATTACCTAACTTAGAAAGATGAACTAAGACTTGAATACTTACATCAACTAAAATTTCATAACACGAGCTTCTTCTCAAGATGTGGAATTTAAATGTATAAGCTCAATAATGAATATACTTCGAATTTTTTTTAGAACAAATCAAGTAAATAGATTTTAACAATTGAAAATGTAGTTAGGCAACTGATCAAATCAAATCTCGATATAATGGTGGTCAAGAGAAATGGTGATAACAAATACAAGATGGGTTTTGGGTTAATATTAGTGGGTGAGTCAATAAATGGTTTGTTAAGATCAAAGGGGTTCATTAAGGGTGTAACACCCCAGACCCAGCGTTACGACCGGATCTAGTGTGCTACATCAGGTGATGACTCAAACCACGTGGTTGTTTGGAAAACATATTGTTTAAAAACCCGTTTATAAGTTAGAAATTTCGTTTCACCTCACTTAAGCCCCAAAGAGGGATTTGCTCATTTTTAACATTCTTTCAAAATGCGTGTGTTGTCTTGTTTAATAAAATTGTGTTGATAGCAAAAAAAAATATGGTCTTATCATTTTCAAAAATGAGTTATTTGAAAATAGTTGTATATTGTTTTGAAAACTTCGTGTTTGATCAAATTTGTAGTATTTAATGAAAATCCGAATAAAAGTTAAAATAACACCAATGGCCTTATTACAACAATTATAAAACCCAATAATTAAAGTAAAACAATCTAAATTAAAATGCTTAGTTCACCCTTAAAACATACGGAACAAGTGGCCACCTCCGAGTCCCTCGCAGCTCCAAATCCTCTACGGCTGGGGATCACCTGTACAGTTAAAGTAAAGGGGTGAGTTACAAGAACTCAGTGTGTAATCCCAGCTATAATCACAGTCTGGGCTCAAGCCCATACAGTATCAGTGTGGCCTAAGCCCACAGTCATGGTAATGCAACACAAATGTAGCCCAACCCAATCCAACCATCACACCACCCGTACCAACCCTACACTCCTGTGGGGACCAAGTCAACCCACCCAGCCTTACACACCAAAAACGCAGCCGAGTTGCTAGAATATAAGCGGCTTAAAGCCGTCAGTAGATCCACAATCATCTCGGGCGAGCCGTGCGACCCTATCAATCAAATCGGTGGGTCCACAATAGTCTTGGGCGACCCGTGTGACCTTAACAGATCAATCACTTCATCCAATCACAAAGTCCCAACCCCATGCAAGATGTCGTGACATAATAGTTCAGTGTATGCAATAATGTACCACTATAGCAGTCAAACAATTATACATAAACTTACAAAGTCCGCCCCTAAGGATATAATAGTAATTTTACCCATCAGGGGTATTTCAGTAATTTACCCTTCAAGGGTATATCGGTAATTTCAATACTTGACTCAGGTGCAGGATTTTGATTCACCAGGTTTGCAGCAACCACAAGAGGTAGCGGATTGTTATCAGCCATCTCTACGGTAGTATTAGTATCATCCTCTTGCTCTTCTTCTATGTATTGTAAGCTTCGCCTTATTTCTCTTCTATTTCTGCGAACGGTACCTTCTATAGCGCTGTCAAAAATCAAAGGTCCTGACGGGTTCTTTCTAGTCATAAACTAGAAAAACCTATCAGAAGCAAATGAAAGAAAAATTAGAACAAAAAAAATAAAAATAAATAAAAATAATGGCTAAAGTAATAAAAATCAAGTGTTCCTAATATCTTAGTCCCCGGCAATGGCGCCAAAAACTTGATCGTGTCTGAAAGTCTTATATAATGAATGATCGAGCTTAGAAACTAACTATGACAATGAATAAGGCAAGCGCACCTATCATTTGGTAGTATAGCGATGGCAAGACCGGTAATATCGTACCCTCAAGGACCAAGAGTATTAGTAATTACTATCTTTTTATTATTTAGCCTAATTAAGGGAATTATTGTTTAATCTAAAACTAACTAATTACTAAGCTAAAGATGCTAAGTCACAGAGAATGAATTGGGAAAATACTTTTGGAAAAACCAATTTATTAAGACAATACCCGAGGAAGAATCCACCTAGACTTCACTTGTTATTTAACTCTGAACTAGACGATTTATTCACTTGACTTGATCCGTAGGATTCCCTAATTTATATTTATACCTCTCTCGAGGCTACTAACGTCTAACCCTAGGTTGATTAATTGAAATCTCTTTCTAATTAAAACCCCTAGAATTGCATTAACTTGATCTATGGACTCCCATATTAGGTTTGACCCTAATTCGGCAGATTTTCATTGTCCTATCTCTGGGAGTGCAATCAACTCTGCTTAACTATGCTAGATCTACTCTTAAACAGGGGCTTTTGCTCCACTGCCTAAGCACATCAATACTTGAATCAATATCCTGAAATATTAAAGCAAGAATTAAGAACACATAATTAAGAACAAATCAAGTATTTATCATATAGTTCAGAAAACAATAACAAGATCTGTCTTAGGTTTCATCCCCCTCAGGTATTTGAGGGGTTTAGTTCATGTTTATGAAAGAAAACATCTCAGAAGAAAGTATAAAACAAAACATCAGAAAAACCCTAAAACCCCCTGAAGAAAATTGAAGGGCAGGTCTTCCGTCTTGAGTATGATTCCGGCTTCTTGAGATGAATCAACTGGCTGTCTTCGAGTAAGTCCCACAATTCGGCCCTCTCTGGCTTCACCTCTTCGGCCTCTCCCGACGCTCCTTTTAGGTCACACTTAGGGTGTTTATATAGGCTTTCAGATTGTCTTTCTTTGCCCCTAAGTATCCTAATCCGAATGGAATTAAAACAGGCCACGGCAGGGACACGCCTATGGCACACGCCCGTGTAAATCGAGCCCAGGCAGTGTTCAGGTCTGCTAAAGAGGCACGGCTGTGTGAATTTCGTACTTTGGCCCATTTTCTCCATTTTTGGCCCGTTTCTCATTCTTTTCATCCTCCTATGCTCTCCTAAGTATAAAACATGAAATTAAAGGATTAGGAGCATCAAATTCCACAAGTCAGAGCATAAATCATCCAAAAGTATGCCAAATGTGGGATTAAAATATGTACATATTATGGTTTATCATGTTTGCATTCATTTCAGGGAATGCAAAAAATCAAGTAGGATAGACTTCTAAACGCCTCCATTAATTCTTTATTTAATAATCACCATCGCAAAACATGCATGGATTTCAAATCAAAATCTATCTATTCATGTTTTCATGATTAGTCTTCAATCACATCCTCAATTACAACAACAATCATGATCTCTATATTTTCATTTTTCATAATTGTTATATTGTAACACCCCAAACCCGGTCCACACACCACGACCGAATCTGGTATGTTACGGAGAAAATGTATTTGAGAGGTTTAGGTTTTCCGTTTAAAAGGTTTGATAAAACAGTTTGATGAGTTTTGTACTTGCAGAAATCTTGGGCATGATTGTTTGAAATCTGATGCTTTGTTTGAAAACTCAGAAATTTCGAAAACTCACTCAGTTAAGAAAATCGAGTTTATCTCATTTATAGATTCAAGTTGTTCCTTATTGTTACTAAAACATTTTTACTTAATAGAAAATCGAGTTTAAGTTAGGAGAAAACATTTGAGTTCTTTTTGTCTAGAGTCATAGTGTGATACCCGATGGTATCGTTTAAACATATCGCTTTGTGGTTTTGAAATCGTTGTCTTTCCAAGTTTTAGTAAATCTTAACCCAATTAATTTATTAAGGCATATTAAAAATCTAATTTAAGCATAAACATAGAAAAACATAAGTTTAGAGGCCGTTTACAATCCAGAATAAAACCAAATAGTAATAAATAAGCTAGAGTACCAAATTTATATAGTTTGAGCAAATCTTTATTTTAGCTTGGCATGAGCACCTCGAGTCCATCCCGGCTCCATGTCCGCGTCTAAGTATCACCTGAAATGTCAAAGGAGAGGGTGAGTCGCAAGACTCAGTGCATAAATCCCACTCCCGATAATACAACATGCTAACACACATCATATCATAGCAACATAATTAATGCACCCCGATCCTAACCATCCATATCACCTTTCTACCCCGTGTGGTACCAAACCACTGGTGGTGCCAAACCACTGGTGACCCAAAGTCATGATATCCATAAGTGTGGTGCCAAACCACTGGTGACCCAAAGTCACGATTAATCCAATGATGGGGCCAACCCATCGTGTGATACCAAATCACTAGCGACAATCCCGTATCTCATAAGTGGGCCAACCCACGGTGGTGTCAAACCACAGGGACGAGTCGCAATGAGGTGCCAAACCTCTGGTGTCCCAAAGACACATGTGATACCAAATCACTGGTGACCGCAGTCACAAATCCGATGATGGGGCCAACCCATCGTGTGATACCAAATCACTGGCGTCAATCCCGTATAGTCAACTGTGGGGCCAACCCACCGTGGTACCAAGCCACTGGGACGAGACGCTGAGGTGCCAAACCTCTGGTGACCCAAAGTCACAAAATATAACTGTGGTACCAAACCACTGGAGGTGCCAAACCTCTGGTGTCCCAAAGACACAGTGTCCCAAAGACACGGATATCATAATCCCTCTCCTCTCATTTCACCCGTCATCATGCCATACTCATGTAAATTATGCATATCATACAAGTCATGCATATCATGCCAACATGCCTAGCATTACATTTCATAGCATATACAGCATAGATCATAATATTAGATATATCAACAATAAAACTCGTAATGCTACAGACTTACCCGGATCCGTACATATACCCCATTTGGGTACCAAATAATCCCTCATACTGTTTTAGTTTTAACAAGGCAATCAGAGTTATTAACAGTATTACTAAGTATGGAGTGTGTTAGTTACACACCTGGTATATCGCAAGCCTAAACCCAACGAACCCGATCTAAAACCCTCGATCCTCTTGCTCTTAAAACAATCGGCCAACTAAGAGTTAATCACTTAAACCATTCGGCCAAAACCATTTAATCCAAAAGGGTTTATCGATTACCCGTTACCTTGCAAACGTTTGGTTTCCTACCAAACCCGAACCAACAATGGTTCCTCTTCCAACAATCGGCTACACCTTAAAAAGAGAACGGTTAATTCTTTGCACCCTTAGGCTTAATCGAAACCAAAAGATTGAACTAATAATAATAATACCAATCACTTACCCCTAACTTACCAATCGGTCACTCGCAGTCAAGGCTTCAATTGACTGCTTCACCTGATCACCACCACAATCCAAGGCCCTAGCAGAAAAACGATTCAAACAAAAGATTAACCCCTTCAACACATGCCCAAAATCGGCTATTGACCAACCACAATCAATAGAGAACAAGAGAGGGGAAAATGGCCATTCGGCCACCCACTTACCTTGTTCAATGATTGAACAACCAACCAAGATCAACCCTCCACTGATATTCGGCCAAAAGAGAGCTACTAGGAGAGAAAAGAGATTCGGCCAAAACTTTTAAAAGAAAGAAAAGGGAAATCGGCTTTTAGGTGTTTAACACCCTTGAGTTCAGTTTTGAGTGAGAAAAGAGTGGAAGAAAATTTGAATAGGTAGAGTTTCGGCTAGAAGGTTTTGAAAAAGAAAAAAAAATGAGAGTTTAAGAAGACAAGATAATATGGTTTCGGCTTAATGGCAATGGAGAAAATGTGTGAAGAATTCGTTTTAGAGTCAAATGGTAAGTTTCAGCACTTATGAAAGACTTTAAGAAAAAAAATGAGAGGAAGAGAATGGCTAACTCGGCTTAACACAAAATGAACAAAAGAGAAGAAATAGAGATGAGCATTCGGCCACACACACAAGATCAAAAGAAACAAGGCAACTTTCGGTAACCTTAGGGAGGTTTTAACTTTCGGTTTCAAAAGAGAAAAAACGAGAAATACTCACTTGAGAATTCGGCTACAATTGACAAAAAGAGAAGAACTTAGCTTACTAACCCTTGACCGAAAACAACCAAAATGCCAAAATGAAATTCGGCACACCCAAACCCCATACCAAACCGTCCACTCCCCCCACAACTCCTCTCCAAAAATTCGGCCACAATCCCCACAAGTGCTCATGGCCACTCATTCAAATTGCTTTGAACAAGTCTCCTTCCTATATTCACTCTCCACCCATCTTTTAAATATTTTTACCTGGTCCAAGTCCAACCACCTTGGCGTCAAAATGGAAACCAAAATGAGAGCATCCTGCAGCTTGAACTCAGGACCTCTCCCACCTGCAAGTGACGCCAATCCAAGCCCCAAGTGGTGCCTTGCTCTGCCACTTTGCTGGCTCAACTCTTGTGCTCAAAAACACCAAATAAAATACACATAACCCAGCTCCTTCAGCTCCTCCCACATAAAGCCCAAAAACTGAAATTTTCCCACCTACTCAGGCATACCCCTAGCCTACAACTAAGTCCCGAAACCACACAAACAACAACATAGCAAGCCATACACATGCAACAAAGTCACAATAAACAAAATAGCCCCTAACCCGGGATATTACAGTTCTATCCCCTTAAAATAATTTCAACCTCGAAATTACCTGATCAGAAGAGTTGCGGGTATTGCTGTCTTATCACATCCTCGGGTTCCCACGTAGCTTCTTCCACGCCATGATTCCGCCAAAGTACCTTAACCAAAGGGACAGACTTCCTACGCAGAACCTTCACATCCCGATCTAGAATCTGCACAGGTTCTTCTTCCATGGTCAAATCCGGATTTACCTCGATCTCTTCCACTGCTACCACATGCAATGGATCTGAACGATAACAACAAAGCATCGAAACGTGAAATACATCATGAATCTGACTTAGCTCTGCAGGCAGCTCAAGTTGATACGCCACTGGTCCTACTCGTCTCAAAACCTTGTACGGCCCAATAAATCTCGGACTTAGCTTACCTTTCCTCCCGAACCTTAACACTTTCTTCCACGGCGAGACCTTCAGAAAAACCTTATCCCCCACAGCAAACTCTATATCTCTTCGCTTAAGATCGGCATAAGACTTCTGCCGGTCCGAAGCTTCCTTCAAACAAGCCTGAATTAACTTAACCTTGTCTTCGGTCTCTGCAACTAACTCTGGTCCCAACAACTGACGTTCACCCAACTCCGTCCAACACGTAGGTGAGCGACACTTCCTACCATACAACGCCTCGTATGGTGCCATCTTGATACTCGCTTGGTAACTGTTGTTGTAGGCAAACTCAGCTAATGGTAGGAACTCCTCCCAACTACCTTTGAAATCCAGAACACAACCTCTTAGCATATCCTCCAAGATCTGAATGACCCTTTCCGATTGCCCGTCAGACTGCGGGTGAAAAGCCGTGCTGAAATCCAACCGAGTACCCAAAGCCTGATGCAACGCTTTCCAAAACCTTGACGTAAATCTGGGATCCCTATCCGAGATGATCGACACTGGCACACCATGCAACCTCACTATCTCTGATACATACAGCTTTGCTAACTTCTGAAGTGAGTAGTCAACCCTCACCGGAATAAAGTGAGCTGATTTAGTCAGTCGATCCACAATCACCCAAACTGAATCCTTCTTGCTTGGCGTAAGTGGTAATCCACTAACGAAATCCATGGTATCCTTTCCCACTTCCACTGAGGAATCTTCACAGGCTGAAGCAACCCTGACGGCAACTGATGCTCAGCCTTGACCTGCTGACAAGTCAGACACTTACCTACAAACTCTGTCACTTCCCTTTTCAGACCAGACCACCAAAACTGCTCTCTAAGATCCCTATACATCTTACTACCTCCAGGATGCATAGCATAAGGGCTGCTATGTGCGTCCTGAAGAATCTTCTGCCTCAGCTCAACATCTTTAGGCATACAAGCTTTACCTTGAAAATATAGCACCCCATCACTAGACAAGCTGTAACCCTCCAAACCACCATCCTGTACCTGCAACCTCTGCGCACTCATAACCTTATCCTCTAACTGTTTCTCTCTAATATGCTCAACCCAAGTAGGCTTAACCTGCAATTCTGCCAGAATACTTCCGTCGTCATACAGACTCAAATGGGCAAACATCGCTCTTAGGTCCGAAATTACCTTACAGCTCAACGCGTCTGCCACCACGTTAGTCTTGCCCGGATGATACTCAATCGAACAGTCGTAATCTTTTAGCAACTCGACCCATCTACGCTGCCTCAAATTCAGATCTTTCTGAGTCAAAAGGTACTTCAGACTCTTATGATCCGTGTAGACTATCGATCTCTCTCCGTACAAATAGTGCCTCCAAATTTTTAAAGCGAAGACTACAGCTGCTAGCTCCAAATCGTGCGTCGGATAGTTGACCTCATGTGGCCTCAGCTGCCGAGATGCGTAAGCCACAACCTTACCTTCCTGCATCAGCACACAACCCAATCCCGTATGTGATGCATCGCAATAAACTGTGAATTCCTTACCAGCCTCAGGTTGAATCAAAACCGGAGCTTCTGTTAGAATCTTCTTAAGCTTGTCGAAACTCTCCTGCTGTTTCTCAGTCCAAACAAACGGAACCTCTTTTCTTAACAACTTGGTCATCGGTGCTGCGATCAACGAGAAACCCTCTACAAACCTTTGGTAGTATCCTGCCAAACCCAGGAAACTCCAAATCTCAGCCACTGACTTCGGCAGCTTCCAATCCAAAACTGCCTCAATCTTCCGAGGATCCACTCTAATCCCTTCAGCTGACACTACATGACCCAAGAAAGTCACTTCTCTAAGCCAGAACTCGCACTTACTGAACTTAGCATAGAGCTGCTTCTCCCTCAAAATCTGTAACACCACTCGTAAATGCGCATCATGCTCTTCTTCTGTCTGTGAGTACACCAAGATGTCGTCTATGAAAACCACAACGAACTGATCCAAATACTGCTGGAACACCCTATTCATCATATCCATAAATGCTGCCGGTGCGTTAGTCAACCCGAACGGCATTACCAGGAATTCGTAGTGCCCATACCGAGTCCGAAACGCTGTCTTATGGATATCCGCTTCCTTTACCTTCAACTGGTGATACCCAGACCTCAAATCAATCTTAGAGAATACCGCTGCACCCTTCAGCTGATCAAACAAGTCATCTATCCGTGGCAACGGATACTTGTTTTTAATCGTCAGCTTATTCAACTGGCGGTAGTCTATGCACATCCGCATCGTACCATCTTTCTTCTTGACAAAGAGTACCGGCGCTCCCCAAGGCGAAACACTTGGCCTGATAAAACCGCGATCCAACAACTCCTGAATCTGAGCCTTAAGCTCCACCAACTCCTTTGGCGCCATCCTATACGGAGCAATAGACACTGGCGCAGTTCCGGGTAACAGATCTATCCCGAACTCTACCTCACGATCTGGCGGCAAACCCGGAAGCTCCTCAGGAAACACATCAGCAAATTCCTTAACTGTCCGAACTTCCCCTACAGCAGACTCTTTAGCCTCCAAGGCAAACACATGAACCACATACGCTTCACAGCCCTTTCTGACCATCTTCTCAGCCTTCAGAGTAGATACCACATTAGATAAGTAATCCCTCCTATTACCTATCATAGCCACCTCATCACCCTCAAACGTCCTAAGAACCATGCGCTTAGCCGCGCAATCCAACCTCACCTGGTACTTGACCAACCAGTCCATCCCAAGAATCAGATCGAACTCCCCAAACGGCAGTTCCATCAGATCAGCAGCAAACACTACCCCTTGGAGTTCTAGGGGTACATTTCTAAACAGCTTATCTACTACTACTGAGTGACCTAGAGGGCTAATCACAGTCATCTGCCTAGAAGATATCTCAGAGTCTACGTCCATGGTCTCTACTATACTACTAGCCACGTAAGAATGCGTCGAACCCACATCAATCAAAGCAGTAAAAGGAGAACCAAAGATCAAGAACGTACCGGTTATGACGTCTGGTGCGTCGCCCTCCTCTCGGCGCCTCGCAGCATACACTAACCCAGGCTGTCTCAGAACTACCCGCACCTCTGCCCGGTGCTCCACGGCCCCGACCAGAACCATTACCTCTGCCATTACCACGACCTCTCTGCGGTGGCGGTCCATTATTCCTGAACTGAGTACGGCCCTGACTCTCAGACTGAATCCTGGCCAACTTACGCGGACAGTCCCTCACTCGATGGTCCAGAGAACCACACTCAAAACAACCTTTTCCACCGATCCAGCAACCTCCCCAATGAGATTTCCCACACTGGTTACACTGCGGCGGTCCCTGCCTAGCAGCAACAAACCTACCAAACTGATTCGGCCCACTCGGTCTAGCCCTTTTCTGAGGATTACCCGACGATCCAGAAGACCCAAAGCTCCTCTTATGCCTGTTCCTGTCCATGCCCTGCCTCACTGACTCCTTAACACCCTCGGCTACCTTAGCCTTCTCAACCAGGACAGCAAACTCACGCTCCTGCTGAGGAGCAATCAGCAGCCTCAACTTGTCTCTCAGACCATCCTCAAAACGAACACACCTCTCGTGTTCAGTAGCCACAATGCCCCTAGCATACCGACTCAGCTTCAAGAACTCAGCCTCGTACTCGGAAACAGACTTACTCCCCTGAACTAGCCTCAGAAATGCTTTTCGCTGCGCGTCGATGTAGCTAGCTCCAATATACTTTTTCTGAAATGCAGCCCTGAAATAATCCCATGTCAGATCCTCTGCTGCCACACTGTCCCGAACCGTGAGCCACCACTGGTATGACTCATCCCGAAGAAGCGATACTATGCCCTTCAACTTCTCCTCAGCAGTCAAGTCCAGATCATCCATGATCCGCTCCGTTGCCTCCAGCCAATACTCAGCAGTGCTGGGAGCAACACCAGAAACACCTCGAAAGAATTCAGCCCCATTTGCCCGAAGTCGCTCAGGCATAGATTTCCTAGCTCCTGCACCACCACCTACTCCAGCTACCCTTTCCAACACTCGCAGCATCGCCTGTGACACTGTGTCATCCCCAGTCTGATCTTGAAACTCACCACCTCTAGCTGGTGGCGGTACCGGTATCTCATTTTCTGACCCCTGATCAGATCCTACGGGTTCAGAAACCGTCATCCTACCACGACCTCGTCCACGACCACGTCCACCTCTAGCGCTCATGACTAAATTCTCTACGTATCTGATTTAGGAGTTTTATGCATCAGTATTTATTCCACTGTTTTAAAGCAAAGTCTTATGAAAAGTAAAGAAGCTTTGTTTTCGCGAGTTCACAGAATCCTATCAGTTTCAATCTCTAAAGTAATACACTATTGCTAATCATCTAATCACATTATATCCAACAAATCACAAGCAATAGTAAGGGGTACTTACCTGGGCGAACTGGTGCCGGAGACTCGGTGTCATGCCTTTCAAATCATATATTTCAACCAAAACACTTAAAACAGACTTTTGAAAATATTTTGGGCCTCAGGCCCACAGCCGAGCCTTTGAACTTAGCTCTGATACCACAATTGTAACACCCCAAACCCGGTCCACACACCACGACCGAATCTGGTATGTTACGGAGAAAATGTATTTGAGAGGTTTAGGTTTTCCGTTTAAAAGGTTTGATAAAACAGTTTGATGAGTTTTGTACTTGCAGAAATCTTGGGCATGATTGTTTGAAATCTGATGCTTTGTTTGAAAACTCAGAAATTTCGAAAACTCACTCAGTTAAGAAAATCGAGTTTATCTCATTTATAGATTCAAGTTGTTCCTTATTGTTACTAAAACATTTTTACTTAATAGAAAATCGAGTTTAAGTTAGGAGAAAACATTTGAGTTCCCTTTGTCTAGAGTCATAGTGTGATACCCGATGGTATCGTTTAAACATATCGCTTTGTGGTTTTGAAATCGTTGTCTTTCCAAGTTTTAGTAAATCTTAACCCAATTAATTTATTAAGGCATATTAAAAATCTAATTTAAGCATAAACATAGAAAAACATAAGTTTAGAGGCCGTTTACAATCCAGAATAAAGCCAAATAGTAATAAATAAGCTAGAGTACCAAATTTATATAGTCTGAGCAAATCTTTATTTTAGCTTGGCATGAGCACCTCGAGTCCATCCCGGCTCCATGTCCGCGTCTAAGTATCACCTGAAATGTCAAAGGAGAGGGTGAGTCGCAAGACTCAGTGCATAAATCCCACTCCCGATAATACAACATGCTAACACACATCATATCATAGCAACATAATTAATGCACCCCGATCCTAACCATCCATATCACCTTTCTACCCTGTGTGGTACCAAACCACTGGTGGTGCCAAACCACTGGTGACCCAAAGTCACGATATCCATAAGTGTGGTGCCAAACCACTGGTGACCCAAAGTCACGATTAATCCAATGATGGGGCCAACCCATCGTGTGATACCAAATCACTAGCGACAATCCCGTATCTCATAAGTGGGCCAACCCACGGTGGTGTCAAACCACAGGGACGAGTCGCAATGAGGTGCCAAACCTCTGGTGTCCCAAAGACACATGTGATACCAAATCACTGGTGACCGCAGTCACAAATCCGATGATGGGGCCAACCCATCGTGTGATACCAAATCACTGGCGTCATCCCGTATAGTCAACTGTGGGGCCAACCGACCGTGGTACCAAGCCACTGGGACGAGACGCTGAGGTGCCAAACCTCTGGTGACCCAAAGTCACAAAATATAACTGTGGTACCAAACCACTGGAGGTGCCAAACCTCTGGTGTCCCAAAGACACAGTGTCCCAAAGACACGGATATCATAATCCCCCTCCTCTCATTTCACCCGTCATCATGCCATACTCATGTAAATTATGCATATCATACAAGTCATGCATATCATGCCAACATGCCTAGCATTACATTTCATAGCATACATAGCATAGATCATAATATTAGATATATCAACAATAAAACTCTTAATGCTACAGACTTACCCGGATCCGTACATATACCCCATTTGGGTACCAAATAATCCCTCATACTGTTTTGGTTTTAACAAGGTAATCAGAGTTATTAACAGTATTACTAAGTATGGAGTGTGTTAGTTACACACCTGGTATATCGCAAGCCTAAACCCAACGAACCCGATCTAAAACCCTCGATCCTCCTGCTCCTAAAACAATCGGCCAACTAAGAGTTAATCACATAAACCATTCGGCCAAAACCATTTAATCCAAAAGGGTTTATCGATTACCCCTTACCTTGCAAACGTTTGGTTTCCTACCAAACCCGAACCAACAATGGTTCCTCTTCCAACAATCGGCTACACCTTAAAAAGAGAACGGTTAATTCTTTGCACCCTTAGGCTTAATCGAAACCAAAAGATTGAACTAATAATAATAATACCAATCACTTACCCCTAACTTACCAATCGGTCACTCGCAGTCAAGGCTTCAATTGACTGCTTCACCTGATCACCACCACAATCCAAGGCCCTAGCAGAAAAACGGTTCAACACAAAAGATTAACCCCTTCAACACATGCCCAAAATCGGCTATTGACCAACCACAATCAATAGAGAACAAGAGAGGGGAAAATGGCCATTCAGCCACCCACTTACCTTGTTCAATGATTGAACAACCAACCAAGATCAACCCTTCACTGATATTCGGCCAAAAGAGAGCTACTAGGAGAGAAAAGAGATTCGGCCAAAACTTTTAAAAGAAAGAAAAGGGAAATCGGCTTTTAGGTGTTTAACACCCTTGAGTTCGGTTTTGAGTGAGAAAAGAGTGGAAGAAAATGTGAATAGGTAGAGTTTCGGCTAGAAGGTTTTGAAAAAGAAAAAAAAATGAGAGTTTAAGAAGACAAGATAATATGGTTTCGGCTTAATGGCAATGGAGAAAATGAGTGAAGAATTCGTTTTAGAGTCAAATGTTAAGTTTCGGCACTTATGAAAGACTTTAAGAAAAAAAAAAATGAGAGGAAGAGAATGGCTAACTCGGCTTAACACAAAATGAACAAAAGAGAAGAAATGGAGATGAGCATTCGGCCACACACACAAGATCAAAAGAAACAAGGCAACTTTCGGTAACCTTAGGGAGGTTTTGACTTTCGGTTTCAAAAGGGAAAAAAACGAGAAATACTCACTTGAGAATTCGGCTACAATTGACAAAAAGAGAAGAACTTAGCTTACTAACCCTTGACCGAAAACAACCAAAATGCCAAAATGAAATTCGGCACACCCAAACCCCATACCAAACCGTCCACTCCCCCCCACAACTCCTCTCCAAAAATTCGGCCACAATCCCCACAAGTGCTCATGGCCACTCATTCAAATTGCTTTGAACAAGTCTCCTTCCTATATTCACTCTCCACCCATCTTTTAAATATTTTGACTTGGTCCAAGTCCAACCACCTTGGTGTCAAAATGGAAACCAAAATGAGAGCATCCTGCAGCTTGAACTCAGGACCTCTCCCACCTGCAAGTGACGCCAATCCATGCCCCAAGTGGTGCCTTGCTCTGCCACTTTGCTGGCTCAACTCTTGTGCTCAAAAACACCAAATAAAATACACATAACCCAGCTCCTTCAGCTCCTCCCACATAAAGCCCAAAAACTGAAATTTTCCCACCTACTCAGGCATACCCCTAGCCTACAACTAAGTCCCGAAACCACACAAACAACAACATAGCAAGCCATACACATGCAACAAAGTCACAATAAACAAAATAGCCCCTAACCCGGGATATTACATATATACTGCTACATTCACTTCAGGGAATGAAGCAAAACTATAGGAAACTATTTCATAGTTTTTCATTAGGAACTTATTATTTTGCTTAGCCACCAGAAGGTATGAGATCGTTCAAAAATACTGTTAAAGTCATTTTCACAATATTGCTATTGTAGGAGCACATTAGATATTTCCACCATATAGTGTAATGTATTCTTTCGGGGAATATATATAATACAAATACATGAGTATCTCGTGTTATTTATATATATGGTTTTAATGTAAAAACACATGAAGGTTTTATTCAACATATATCTTCTTGATCTGAAAAATAAAATTATATTTTATAAACATTTGCATCACAAGGAGCTAAAATATAAACTCTTAAATAGCTTTGTACAATTTGATGCAATATTAGCTCTTCAGGAGCATATAATCATTTTTATTGTATAACCTTAATGAATGCTTAATTTATTTTAAATAAAATTTTATTTATTCATATAAAAATAAAATGAATAGGTATAAATAAAGCATATATCAAACATAACAAATAATAAATTAATGTCACTAATAAATCATTGTGGTTAGATAATATATATTATATATCATACCACAACAAAATACAAAATATTACAATGTCAAATTAAAATAACTTTACAACTATAAAAGTTTAAAAATAAACATTTTCTAACCTCTACCTCTTATGACATAATTTCATCTCAAATTTTATAATGATATGAAATTATCACAGAGAGGGTGAATATCCCAAAGTTCATGAAAAGTAAGTATTTTTACTCACATTCAGCAATAATCATATATCTTAATCAAAATCAAAATTAAACCAATCAATTCTATTGAAATTGAAAAGAAATATTTATCTCCACATAAAAATCCCAATAACTAAATGCATGAAGGATTTTATAAATTCATAGAGATACAAATAGTGAATTATATAAATTAAACTTTTTAATAGAAATCAAGTCAAATTTCAAAAGAAGTTGATTAGATTGACTTACATTACCATGGATGAAAAGTAGTGATTATAAACATACTTTGTAATAAAGAGAAACAGATTATCCCCAAGAAAATATCAAAAAGCAAACTTTGAGAGTGAATTTTACTTCTCGATTTCATATAGATAATGGTGTCAAATCTTTCACCATCTTTAAGAACAAAAAGTAAAATAAGTTAATCAAAACAATGATAACGTATAATGAAAGAAGAATGAAAAATAATAATAAGATATGAAACATCAAATAAAAGAAACTTTCTGTAAAAACCTTGCATCTTGCCATCAAAGATATTGAAAATCATGAAGGATAAATTTGATCGACGATGAAAGGAACTATCACTTTGAGCAAGATCGTGCTGATAACGTGTTATAAATAAAGAGAGATGGAGAGAATAAAGAATAAAGAAAATATAAAAGCAATAGAGAATGCACTTTACTGATCAAAAGTGATAATTACAATACTTTATCAAAGTCTCTATTTATAGGCACAAGAAGTATAAAAGAAGTAGAGATCTAATTCTAATAACTATTAGAATTTAGAGTACATTAAACCTTTATCTTGATTATGATGGACATCCACTTAATAAGATATTCATAACATTATCAAAATTTTTGTGCATTTTAAAAAAAATTCAAAATATTGTTTTTAAAATAATTTTGCAAGTTTTTAAAGTTTAAAATATTTTTATAATTTTTATAATAAAATGTTTTAAACAACTAAATAAAAAAATACCTTATCAAAATTTAAATAATTTACATGAGTTTAAAGCAGTTTTTAGTGAGTGTGGTTATTAAATATTTTTATTTGTTACTTAAATAATAACAAATTTATAAAACACATGAGTAATCCGTGCATTGCACGGGATGAAAAATTAGTATTATATAAAGTAAGGTACATGGTGCCTTTTAGGTAATAATATTATGAGAAAACTTAAAATTGTGACAAGTGAATACTTTTATTGATTAACACATTATCCTATTAATATTAAAATAATAGGTGATTTAAATTATTATAATTTACAAATTTCTATCTTTTTTTCTAATGTAAATGCTCAATGCATTAATAGCTGGAAAAAGATTAAGGAAATTAATGCACCTATGTAACACCCCTAACCTGTATCCATTGTCAAAATAGGGTTAAAGAGTATTACTGTAAAAACGTAACTTAAAATCATAAATTTCCAAACATTTCATAATAATTGCAAAATCCATTCAAACACATGCATATTGTGCCTTATTCGAGCCATTGAGGCCTTAGAAACACTTTAAAAATGATTCAGGACTAAATCGAGAACATATGAAACCTTAAAGAAAAAGTTGGAAAAATTCACACTGTAGGGGTCACACGGCTAAGACACATGCCCGTGTCTCAGGCCGTGTAACATTGGAAATAGGGACACACGGCTGTGTCCCAGCCCATGTCCGTCCTCGTGTAACTCTCTGACTTGGGTCACACGGCCAAGCCACACGCCCGTGTGCCAAGCCGTGCAACTCTCGAAATGGCCTTAACTCCCGTGTGCCAGGTCGTGTGCTAGGCCGTGTAACTTTCAAAAAACAACCATTAAAACCTACAAGGGACACACGGCCGTGTCGCATGGCCGTGTGTCACACACGGCTAAGACACACGCCCATGTCTTTGACCTCGTGGACAAGAAATAGGCCAAAATCAAGCCATTTCTTTCACTCAATTCAAGCATGAACCTACAACACATTTGCACATATAACCAAGGCCCTAAATCATATTTATCCATAATTCAAGCATACACAACTACTTAATCCCATACCAAAACAAACTAAACTAAATTCCATAACAAACATAACCTAATTAACCACATTTCAAACATGCCAACACTTACCACTTTGGTCATAAAACCATACACCAATTTGACCATATAAACATCAACCATTATAGCATCAAAGTTCCAAAAGCACACCAACCAAATTACCATATTTACAAGCCAAATATAACAACTAGTTCATCAAATAGAATTCTTATATACACGCCATTATAACCATGACCAAAACATCAAAATCTACCGATATAATCTCTGGATAGTGTGATAGGTCTCCGACGAGCTTCCAAACCGATTGAGCTATCGATAATCTATAAAACATAGAAAATAACAACATCATAAGCATATAATGCTTAGTAAGTTCGTAAATCATGAACATAGCTTACAATTTCAATGCATAATCTTAAAAATAGACATGAATCAATCCAACATAGCTTGGCACAAGCCTAAGCATCATCAACAACACAAATTAGTGATTAAACACATAACTTAGCAAAATCATCTATTGGTAAGATAAATTTCATGAACATATCATACTTGAATTCATACTTTTCATAAACATGATTATAAATACTTTTGATCATCAATAATTCATACCTTGTAACTGTAACACCCTAAATTTAAGGGCTTGTGCATTTTATGTAGTGCTCGCTTAAAATGTTAATTTGAGACTTTGAGGTACAAAAAAGGGGCTCAGGTTTGGGCTGAAACCTGGGTTGGTTTTAAAAAAGAGCTATAGAAAATTATTTAAATAGATATTTGTGTTTAAATTGCAAGGTGGGCTTGTGGCCCAAAAATTTGGAAGAGTTGTAAAGGGGAGCATGTAGGTGGCGTCATTAAGGGAAGGATTGGGCCAAGTAAGGGCTACTTAGAGCCCAAATTTTAAGACAAAAATTCGGCACTTCAAGGGGGGAAGGGTGGACGGCACACTTGCTAAAATTTAGGGGATTTAATTCTTTTATTTTAGTGATAAAGTGCTGATAATAGGAAGAGGAGATATAGGGCTATTTTTAAGGAGATAAGGGATTAAGATAACAAGAAAGATAAAGGCTATCAGGAGGAGGGATAGTTGGCTGAAACTCCAACTCTGGGTGTGTGTATGATATGTAGAAATTTAGTAGCCAAGTGTTCATCTTTCTTTCATTTTTTTTTTCTATTTTCTTCCTCACACTTTTTCTTAGTAAGCCGAAACTCTCTTCTCCCATTCTCTTTAGTTTTCTCCAAAACCAAAACTCCCTAGTTGATTCTCCTCTCCTCGAAAACTCTCTAAGAGCCGAAATACACCTTGGGCATATCATCTTCTTCCCATAGCCGAATCTACAAGGGTGGATTTTTCCCGAAGGTGCACCATAAGCCGAATACTCCTCTTTAATATGGTAAGTTTCGGGATTTTGTTTCTTTGCGATTTCTCTATTTTTGTCAAGTTCTAAACTGCATCATTTATTCCAAGGGCCTGTCGACTTCACTCATTGCCCTAGAAGCTGAATCATGTCTTGCTTTATTCGGAAGTGCCGATTTGGTGGAAAAGCCGAAGGTAAGTTCGGCTGAATGGCCTTTCTTGTTTTTCTCCTTTGGCCGAATGGGTTATGGTACTCAAGTGGTTGCGTTTAAAGAATTGGTTTAATATATGGGTGTTGGCCGAATATAGGTGGGTTGGAGGTGACGTTCTCTTAGGGACTTTCGGGATTCGACAAATAAGGTAAGAGATCTATTAGTTTTAATGTGTAGGTTGAGATTTACTAACCTTAGCCGAATGTTGAAGGGACTAAATCTTCGGGTGATTTTCCGGTTTTTGAGCAAGGCTCTACACTGAGGGTAGTGGATTTGGATATCGACTAAGGATAGTAGATTTTCGCGATAACAAGTGTGTAATACTTCCCCACCATCTAGATCTGATTATTAATGTATGTTCATAAGTTTTATATGTTATGATAAATGCCGAAGTCACGGTTTCATGATGAAAGCCCAAAGAGGGTAAAAGCGAACCACCAGGTTAGTGAGTAATCTGATTAAAAGCTATAAGTAATTTGCTTGTATGTGATTGCATGGGTTGGGTTGACAAAAGGAGGAAGTTATGCGTTATATGTGTAGCGG
Organism: Gossypium australe; assembly: GCA_005393395.2. Lineage (NCBI taxonomy): Eukaryota > Viridiplantae > Streptophyta > Magnoliopsida > Malvales > Malvaceae > Gossypium > Gossypium australe. Next base: position 85,214,897 of record CM016619.1, on the reverse strand, counting down.
TTTTTACCGTGATCTGTTGTAGCGGCTAATGCCGTGATCTGTTATAAGGGCTTCGGCCATGATATGTTGATGAGCAGCATGACTGCCATCTTGGCGTGTAGCGGTGTGGGTTGATTGTAGAAATCCCCAATGGTGTGAACGGTTGGTACTAGGGCGTGTAGCGGATGGAAACCTAGGCAAATGGGTTGGGCTTTGCATATTATTTGTTATTTATATAAATGAAATTATTATTATGTTTTATGGGTTAAGGCCCAAAATCTAGTGGTGCATGAGGGTTGCACACTGAGTCTCGCGACTCACCCTTTTTATTAACATTTCAGGTGATACCTAGTGCTTCGGACCGGGCTGGAGAGGAGCGCAAGGTGGCCATGCAGAAGAATATGTGGATTTGGCAAAAAGACTCAAGTTAATTATTTTATATTGTATTTTAGTTAATGGATTTTAAACTTCAATGTAATAAGGCCATAGGCTACTAGTTTTATTTCCTTTTATTATGGGTTTAAATTATTTTTGTTTTTAGTTATTGGAAACATTTATTTTACTTAAACTAAGGCATGTAATTAAGTTTGGGTTTTATTTACAAAGGCATGTTTTATATAAATTATATTTGGGCTTTTCCGAAAATACAATATGTTTTACAAAATTTTTCTTAGTGACATACCAGATCCGATTGTAGCGTTTGGGCCGGGTTTGGGGTGTTACAGTAACGCCCCGAATTTGGGCCTAGAAGGAATGGGCCTTGAGTGTGGGATTAGCTAGGAGACTGCACATAAAAGTTTATGTGTGCAAGAAAATGACACATATTCCTTGTTTGCTTTAATGGCTAAGTAATTTGGGTGTGTATGGGGGTGTGTGAGAAGCCTGGGTTCAAGTCTTGGCTTTTGTAGAATTTTTAAATTTTGCCCTTAAAAGGAGCTGGACGCTAGCACCTAGGTCTTATTAATAATTGTGATTACATTAAGTCACAAAAAGCCTAATGGTGCAGTGGTGGTGGCGTTACAAGTGTCGTAAGGGGGTCTGAGGTTCGAGTGTTGGCGCAGCATAGGGGGCTTTTATTTTGCAGCTAGGACGACTAGAGTTTGTGTTGCAGTGGAAGTCTGATGGATGAGAGGAGTTTGAATTGGTCATGGAGGGATTTTAGGAACAAATCATGGAGTGGATTATGGAGAGATTTGTGGAGATTTTCAAGGAATTTGAATGCGAGGGGACTTGTGGCCGAATGAGACTCTAAGGCCTTGGTGAAATTCGGTTAGGGGGAAAAATAGGGAGCATTTTCGGCACTAGGATTCCCTTGTTCGGTTTTTGTGAGTGTTGATAGGAGAGGGCAGAATTTCTTTGCTGAGAGTTTGGGGTTTTCCACTTTTTGCATTTTGGGTTCTCTCAAGTCTTATCTGTACTACGAAACTGACCACTCGTTTCATTTCCCTTCTGACCATTCGTGTCATTCTTTCTCCTTATCTTTGATATTTTCTTTCTCTCATAGCCGAACCTTCCTTTCTCTTCTTTTAACTTCTGTTCATCTTCTATTCTGGGCTGGTCGAACATCACTGTTGTTAATCCTTCTCTGCGTCAATCTACTGTAAAGGTTCTGACAATCGGTAAGTGTTCAGAATCCATTCTCTGCTTTTCTTCTAAAACCGAATGCACCTATGCTCTTCCTTTCTTTTCCAAAATCGAATAACCCCATTAACCGATTGTTATTTCATTCTTCACGTACTGCACTCATTGCGATTCTAGGGTCTTCCTCAAGGAGTGGTAAAGTGTGAACAGTTTGGAGGAGTCACACTTTCGTTCTCAAACATCCGGTAAGGTAATAAGGTTACCTCATGTTTTTATGGTTAGCCGAATATGCCCTACTAGTTTCTAATAGGTTCTTGATTGTACTTTAGGAAAACAGCGAAGGCGTGTGATCGTTTTAGAATAGCAAGCATTGAGGGATTAAGGTCACCCTCATTCAAATAAGGTAAGAAGGGTATTTCAGATTAAGTGTTATTAAGAGGGTGTTACCCTAACAATTAAGGACTAACATTGGATCTCAGTGAATCTAGGTTAGGTGCTCGTAGATCTTGGAATGACTCCGTAAAAAGGTGTGTAATCACACTATCTCTTCTGTGAATCAGCAAAAGCGTGTGATCACTCTTGAGGCATTTGAGCCCACAATCATGGGCTATAGACTGTAAAGGCCACCACGAGCACTCTCGTGCTCTTGGGTCGTTATGGGCCTTGTTGGGTTGAAGTGGGTCGTGTGGGCCCAATGGGCTCATGGGTCCCACACGGTTAAAATCCAGGTTAAGTGGCAAATACTGGACTGGGTTGTGTAGTTTGTATAGCCGTGAATGAATTTGGGCTAAATGGCCCATACGAGCGTGTGGGCCCACTTAGGCCGAATATTGGGCCTTGAGCCCATTTACACCGTTATGACCATTTAGGTTATCTTTGTCGCTCGAGGCAACTGTAGACCTTCGGAGAGGTCGTTATCTGCACCGGGACCCCAAAATAAGTAAAATGATCGTAATGCCCTCGTAAGGTGAAATGACCGTAATGTCCTGTAGGGTAAAATGACCGTAATACCTCCGTAGGGTGAAATGACCGTAATGCCTTCGTAGGGTGAAATGACCGTAATGCCCTGTAGGGTAAAATGACCGTAATGCCCCCGTAGGGTGAAATGACCGTAATGCCTCCGTAAGGTGAAATGACCGTAATGCCTCTGTAGGGTGAAATGACCGTAATACCCCTGTAGGGTAAAATGACCATAATACCCCTATAGGGTAAAATGATCGTAATGCCCCTGTAGGGTAAAATGACCGTAATGCCCTTATAGGGTAAAAGACCGTAATGCCCCTATAGGGTAAAATGACCGCCCCCGTAGGGTAAAATGACCGTAATGCCTCTATAGGGTAAATGACTATTTTTCCCCTCGAGGGTGAATGACTAATTTGTACTACGATTTGACTAATTTGACTGTGATTGTATGACTATGTTTTGATTGACTTAGCTATGAATGATATGACTAATTCTGAGCATGGCATACTACATACACGACATACTGCATAGTGTTGGGATCTTGTATTGGAGGAAGTGATTGATATGTGAGGGTTGCACCGGGTCGCGCGAGACGATTGTGGACCCACTGATGGCTTTAAGCAGATTATATGATTGGCAGCTCTGCTGCATTATTGGTTAGTGTCGCAACTGGTGCTACATAAGGAGTGTAGGGATGGGTGGGTTGATTTAATCCTCACATGAGTGTAGGGTTGGACAAGAGACGGAGTGTAGGGTTGGTTTGGGTATCTATGCATTGCATATACTGATTCTGATATTGAGATGGGCATAGGCCCAGATATATGTGATATGTGTCTTTTGATATGGGCTCAGGCCCAACCGAGGCTGATGGGGGCTAAGGCCCAATTGCCACCGTTACTGTAATGGGCTTAGGCTCAGATTGATGTGATGTATGTTATTTGATTGTTGGGGTTGTACACACTGAGTTTTCACAAACTCACCCCTCTTTTTAATTTTTCAGGTAATCCCAAGTGAAGTGGTTCGACATACGGGGGAACTCGGAGGTGGCCACACTACGAACAGTTGTATTTCCATGTTTTTAATTTGCTTTATTTTTAATTATGTTTCTTTATTTTGGGTTTTGTTGTAATAAGGCCTCTATAATTTCTGGATTTTAAATTTGGGATTGTATTGATACAAATTTGTATCTGCTAGAAGTAGAACACGGTTTCCAAAACAATAACTATTTTTAAACGCTACGTTTTTGCAACTCAATTTTTAAATATCATGTTTTCGTAAATCATTTGTTTTAAATTAAGCTTCCGCAACAAATAAGGTTTTAAAGGCAATAACGTTTTAAAAGGGAATAACTTTTTAATAAACCTCGATTGAAAATAAACAAATGCAAACAGAGGTTTTGTACAAGTTTTAAATGGCAAGAAGCTTGAAATTTCAAGAAGGGTTTTCAAGGAAAACATGGTTTTCAAAAAACACTTCAATGTGACATGCTAGATTCGGCCATAACATCTATGCTGGGTTTGGGGTGTTACATACCTTTCCATAAGTTCTTAACTTAACCATTGGAACAATTACCGTTCCTTCCCTTTTCATACCCGTTGAACCATTTAGAATAATATCGGATACGTAGGAAGCTCACACAAAGTGTGCTAAACATATGGTCGAAACCATTTCCTTTCCTTTTCCTTTACATCAATGCTCACTCGAGCCATAAATGGGTCTGCTCACACAAGTTGACGGTCGGAATGTGGCTACACGATGCCGCTCACACAAGCTGACGAGTATCCGCAACAAATGACTGAACTCAGCCATCGGTAGGACATTCAAGTCTAGCACCCGAAACACAGTAACCCTAATGACAGGTCATTTGTATCGTATATATTCCTAAGGTTCAAACGGGGCTCGATAGTCACCGTAACATCGTTGGATTTCCATCATGACATGATATGATGAATAGCATAATACCATTTAAATGAAATAATGTTAAAAAGCTATTTAAACATACGAACTTACCTCGAATGGAAAGACGACGAAATAGGATCACTAATCCGAGACTTTATCTTTCCCTCGATCTAGATCCATATGAGACTTAACTTGATCTAAATAAGCAAATTTAATCCTTTTAATATTCGTTCCATTCAATTTAGTCCAAAATTCATACTTTTGCAAAATTATCTTATGCCCATTTTATTTTAACTTCTTTACAATTTAGTTCTTAAGTTCGTAAATTGAAATTCATGCAATTTCATCCACATACCATGCTAGCTGATTTACCTAAGGACTCATATCAACCCAAACAAAGCATCAATTCATAATTTCATCATAATATTTTACTACTTTTACATAATAGTCCCTAAATGATAATTTCATAAAAAATCACTTTACAAAAGTTGTTTATTTAACAATAATAACTCATAATATCTTATAAATTTTCAAGAATCACAAAAAAACATTCATGGAAAAATCCTAATCCTTTAACAATTTTGCAAATTAGTCCCTGGGCTAGCTAGATTAAGCGACAACGATCCCGAAAACATAAAAATTATTAAAAACGGTACCAAGTATCACTTACATGCATAAGAAGACTTAGCCGAACCTTGAAACTTCTTCAATGGAGTTTCTAAGTTTAATTTCCGGTGGATGGGTGCATTTTGGGAGACAACGTTTTTGTTATTCTTTATTTTACTTAACTTATTTATTAAATTACTTATTTAACCTTATTATTAACCATTAAAATCACCTATTTAGTGTCCATATAAGTCCACTAGCAATAAAAATGGTCTATTTACCACATAAATCTCTCAACCATTTAATTTCATAGCTAATAGATACCTTTAACTATTAGAACTCTACTTTTACACCTTTTACAATTTAGTCCTTTTTACCTAATTAAGCATGCAAACAATAAAATTTCTTAACTAAATTTTTATACGACACTACTAGCATACTGTAAACATTAAAATAATAATAAAATAAATATTTTCATGTCAGATTTGTGGTCCCAAAACCACTGTTTTGATTTCACTAAAAATGGGTTGTTATAAGCTAAACCCTGTACCCTTTTACAACTGTTACACATGCAGCCATAGATTTGAGCGGTGCCTTATGGGAAATTAAAAGCCAAAACCAAAACTAATGTGCTTCATAATTAACAAGTAAAAGAAAAAGAAATGATCAAATAGACAAAACTCCTAAAATATCCACCTAAACCCTTAACATTTCTTAGTGAAAACTCTTCATCTTTCCTGCATCGAGGTATACTTCGATAAACTGGCTGCCTTCAATGTTTTCACTTACTTTCATTATCGTCTTGTACCAGCCTCTCGAATCTCTAAGCATCCTCGGAGAACCACGCCATTACCATTTTCTCTGGTCTCTACAACACGATTACTTCATACTTTCTTTGGCATCTATTTCTATCTATTGTTATAAGATACTCTATTTCTAAAGGGACTTCTTCGACCCAGTAAATCGAAGAGTCAGATCGCCTTCCCCATGCTGCTAAACCATGCACCACTTCGTTTTTTGATCAAGGAACATGCCTAAAAGTTAAGGTTTTGAATCTGAGTAATCTATCTTTAATTTCATTAATTATGTTACTTATGTACAATCTATCATTTTCTTCCGTTCTCAGCCTTTTTATCACTATTAATGCATCTCATCCACGCTAATTTCTATCATTTTTAAATTTTTTATTTTAATTGGTATTTTTATAATAAAAAATGTGATCCAAATTCTATGCTAATATTTTAAATTCTAATTTTTATCATTTTTCTATTTGGTTTTCTAAATTCTTTTTTTTAACTAAAAGACCTGGCATGCGTTACATTTAAAAAAAAACCATCAAAGCTTTAAAAAAGAAGGCCTACGTACATGAAAATCCAAAAAACCTAAATTAATTCAAGACCTAATCCAAACAAGTCCATATCCTAAAAAAACAACAAAAAGATAACAAATCCTAAAAAATCAATCCCGCGGCCTTTTCCATTTCTGTGCTTCCTCCGTCTTCTTTACCTATTTCCTCCTTTCAATGCTCTAGAGGAAATCCACACTTTTCAACCCTCACCAAATGACTCATACCTCTTCAATGGCAAACTTAACTCGCATTATTTGTTGCTGAATTTCTACCATCCATGGATCTGAGGTACCCATCCTTTATATTATCACATTTCTTATTCTAAGAATTTATAACTCAACTTTCCTTTCCTTGATATGTTTTCCCTTTTTTCTTTTAGCAACCCTTCTCATGTCTTGATTTTAGGTTCTGACAACTCTACTACCTTCAGTGACACCATTTCGATCATTTGCATTGGTCCCTAACGACCACACTAGGTCCGACCATATTCAGATGAGTACTTTCTCTTTCTTTTAACTCTTCTGTTGCTAGGGAATGGGCCACTATGCTTTCTTGTCTCCTTACATGTTGAAATCTACAAGAGATAAAGTTCCTTCTCATTCTTTTTACATTAGAAATATAGGCCCTTATCTCAGATTTGTCTTCATCCTGACTTTGTATTTTCCTAATAATAGATAATGCATCGCCTTCAATTTCAACTCATATGAAACCAGATTCTGCCCCAAATCTCACTACTTAGACACATGCCAGTGCCTTGACTGCAAAGGCTGTCAGGATGTGCTCATTTTTATAGATTATTGATTTTAGAATGTCAACGTCAATATTTCTGATCATAATTCCAGTGCATGATCTTTTGTTCTGTCTGTCAAAAGCAGTGTCGAAGTTAATTTTAACATTTGAACCTTTCGGGGGTTTCCAATTTTCCTTTCGTATTGGGTTCACAAGTAATTTCTTTTTTTACTCCCTTAATTTCCTTTATATAGCTTTGGATAAACTGAATTACACATGTTTCTGACTGAACCAAATTCTCGTGTACCAATTTATTCCTAGCTTTGTCGTAACTTCTTTGCCACCAAAACCAACTCATAATGTAACACCCCAAACCCGACCCATGCATTATGGCCGGATCTGACATGTCACATGAGAAAAATATATTTAAGTCCTTTTCATTCGTACGTAAATAGGTATTGATTTGTTAAAATCAAGAAAAACAATTTTGATTTAAAAATATTTGACAAAATATTACTAAATTCGAAATTGATTGATAAATCAATAAATTTGAACTAATGATTTTACAAACCGTGACTTTTGAAAAATATTGATGAATATTTGAGAGAAAATTTCCGAGTTAAAAATATTTATATAAGTTTTTTATAAAATCCATTTGTGTATCCATTTTAGAAAATATTTATTTAAGTTTTTAGAAAAATCCTATTTAAAGTAACTTGAGAAAAATATAAGTACGTCAAGCATAAATCAAAATAAAATAATCCAGAGGCCTTATTACATCGTTTAACTCAAAATAGTAAAGTAATAAAGTGAACGAAATAGCAATCTAAAGTCCAAATAAAACCATTTCTGAAGTATGGACCCCACCAAGTCATCCATGGCCCAAGTCCACATCACTGAGCATTACCTACAAGGGTTAAGGAAACGGGTGAGTTACTAGAACTCAGTGTATAATCCCCTTACCGTTGTCCACTAGGCTAGAACCCATTTAGCAAAATTTTGGGCCTAAGCGCCTTTTACATAATAATGTATCAAATAAATCAAATGAATATAATGCAACCAACCCAACCTAATAATCCATCCGCTACACACCACCCGTATCATCCCATCACACCTGTGGGGATCAAGTCAACCCATCCTGCCAAACACACCAATCGCAGGCATTTTGCCATTTATAACATATTTTGTGTAACACCCCCAAACCCGGCCCACGAGCCTTGACCGGATCTGGTATGTCACTGCGGAAAACGTTTGAAAAGATTTTTGACTTGGAGTTAAAACATGAAAATTTGTGGTTGTTTGTAAAACCTCGTGTATTTTAAAAATTTCGAATTAAAACTAAGTTGTTACAAAATATTCCGATTTAAAACTTTAACATAAATTTCTTATGATATGAGATGTAAAAAAATAAAATAAAACATTTCCAAATAATAATGCAATTGTCAATCCACCTTAACATAAGTAAAATTCTCAAATACTTTAAATGGCCCTTATTACAATAAATAATCATTCATAAATACTGATAATATAAAATATTTAAAACAAGTAAAATATCTTCTGCATGGGCCACCTCGTATCCACTCCAACCCGGTCCGAGCATCATGCATCACCTGTAAGGTTTAATAAAATATTGGGTGAGTCAAACAGACTCAGTGCATAGTCATTTCACATGTCTCCATAAATGGGCTTGGCCCATATCCACACCGTCCATACACATAAATATGCAATTATGAAGCCCAACCCAACCTAGTGTCCATCCATTACACTTACCTCGGCAGACCTGCTACCCAAGACCGTGGCTAATCCACCGATCAACTGAGTGATCCCACATATCTTACCTTGGCAAACCTGCTACTCAAGGCCGTGGCTAAGCCACCGATCAACTGAGTGATCCCACATTTCTCATTCCACGAGGTGACTTAAGATCATCCTCTATCCACGGTGATGCACACAGCTATCATCCGCCGAGATGTGGCACCTAAAATTCCTCAATTAACACTACAACGTCTACACTTATGCAAAATAATTTAATAAAAATTAACCCCTATTTCAGGATATTACAATTCTACCCTCCTTAAAAATAATTTCGTCCTCGAAATTACTTACTAACGAACAATCGTACATCCTAACTCATCACACTATGCTACCGCTGCACTCTGATCTTAATAAATCTTAACATGCTTTCTAGGCACACTTTCCAGATTCACATTCAAAATTCTAGATACTTACTAGCACATAAGAACAAGCTGATTCTACAACACACAGGCAATAAAGGCTATTCCAGAAACAAGAAACTTACCCGTTGTCACATCTGGCACATCACTATCCTCGCGACGACCGACTGCATAAACCAACCTTGACTGCCTTGCATCTGAACCTTCAGCACCTCCGCTTGGTGTTCCACAACCTCGGCCGGAACCATTCCCTCCATGGTTCGGACCACGACCCCTCGTCGTTTGCTGACCATTCCTGCCTGGCTGCACGCAACCTTGGCCTGTTGTCCGAGCCCTATTCGGATCCTGGGGGCAGTCTTTAATCAAATGAGACTTGGACTTACACCTAAAACATTCTCGATCCTGATTCCAGCACTCGCCAACATGATACCTTCCACACCGAGCACACGGACAGTCCGGATTTCCAGTAACTGGCTTAGACACACGAGCAGAATCCTCAACCCTCGGTCTTTTCTGAAAGCTCTCAGACGATTCTGACGGTTCAAAGCTCCTCTTATCCCGGTTCATATCCCTATCTCTATTTCGCCTCACAGAGTCCTTAATCCCCTCAGCTACCTTAGCCTTTTCTACTAACACAGCAAATTCCCGCTCCTGCTGTGGAGCTATCAACAGCCTCAGGTCATCCCTTAATCCATCCTCAAACTGGACACATCGCTCATGCTCCGTAGCCACTACTCCTCGAGCATATCGGCTTAACCTCAGGAATTCAGCTTCCTACTCCGCTACGGACTTGTTCCCTTGAACCAGCCCTAGCAACGCCTTCCTTTGCGCATCTATATAATGGGTACCAACATACTTCTTTTGATAAGCCACCTTAACATACTCCCAAGTAAGATCCTCAGCTGTGGCCCCATCCCGAACTGTGAGCCACCATTGATACGCTTCATCACGTAGCAGCGCCACCATTCCTTTCACTTTCTCCTCAGCGGTCAGATCCAGCTCATCCATAATTCGCTCGGTCGCCTCCAACCAATACTCAGCAGTACTGGGTGCCACACCTGATACGCCACGAAACACTTCAGCTCCATTGACTCGAAGTCGCTCGGGTACAGATTTTCGAGCTCCCATATTCCCACCTGCTCCAGCCACCATCTCAAGAACTCGCAGCACCGCCTGCGATACAGCATCATCCCCTGTCTGATCTTGCTGCTCAACACCAAAAGCTGGTGGTGGTGGTGGTACCTCATTCTCAGACCCTTGACCCGATCTAACGGGTTCCGACACAGCCATTCTTCCTCTACCACGTCCATGATGACCTCGTCCTCTAGAACTCATATCTAACGTCACGCTTTAATTTGATTAAGAAGTTTTATGCATTAGCACTTTTGTTCCACTTGTTTATCCGCGAACAGTTTTATGATAAGAAATGTTTAGAGGTAATTCTTTCGATCAATCAAAGTTTCAGCTCGAGTTTACTATTCTAATTCAGAGAACCACATTCACATTCATCATTAAAGACACATTCGTTCATCCACGATACTTCCTTGAGCATTCCGTCCATTTCCCCACCCAGGGGTAATTCCGTCATTTTTCCTATAGGGGTATTTTGGTAATAAATCGGGGTCAATTTGAAAATCACAAAAGTCATTTCGAAATTTTCCAAATTCATGGGTATTTTGAAATAAAAATTTTCTAAATCAAGGTATTGCAGAAATTTTGGAAATCGGGGGTCATTCTGGTAATTTTGTCAATCAGGGGTAGTTTCATAAATTTTCAAATCAGGGTATCTTGAATTTTCCCAAAATAGGGTTTTTGGGTACTTTTGCAAAGTAAGAAAATTTTATTAAAATCGAGGGTAGTATGGTAATAAAAATTTCCAAGCCAGGGGCATTTTAGTAATTTTACAACCAAGGGCATTTTTGTAATTTTGTAAATCGGAGATATTTTGGAAAAATTTTCACAATAATCTTTTACTACAATTAAAAGGGTAATTTAGGGATTTTAAAACTAGGGTTTCTATAAAAATACGGCTAGCCCCTTTCGGGTTTTAGTTATTGAGTCTAGCCCGTGAATAAGTCCTCTTGGTTAGGGTGAACCGTAGCTACGCACCAGGTAGGATTCGAGTGGAGAGGAGGTGAGTCATGCGGACTGCTTAAATACCAAGCTCCCACCGAATACCAATCCTAGACATGCGCACAATGGTTGCCACACCTTAACTCGGCGACTTACTTCACAGGTTTGTTCGGTTGTTTTTTAAGTCTTATGCATGTGTTTGAGTGCACTAGCCCTAGGGTTCAATAGCCCTAATCTTCTAATCTACGAGCCCAAATATGCCCATAACATTCACATGAACAAATCACTTCAACAATTAGAGGTACTTACCTGGTGGACTTCGGGTCGGAGGTACAGGTGCCATGCCAGATTAGCCTGAAAAATTTATGAAAGCCCAAATCTTTGAAAAGCCCATCTTAAAAAAAATGTTTTTGGACCCAAAACCCTCAAAGCCGAGTTTTGAACTGGGCTCTGATACCAAACTGTAACACCCCAAACCCGGCCCATTCACTACGACCGAATTTGAAATGCCACTGCGGAAAAACGTTTGAAAAGTATTTTGACTTATAGTAAAACATAAAATTTTGTATGCCTTTAATAAAATATTGGGTATGTAAAATTCCAAAATAAAATTAAGTTGTTAAATTTAAAACTTTAAAATAATTTATCAAAGTATAAATTTACTCTTTAAAAGAAACATTCTCGAATATTAACTTAATCATCAATCCAACTTAGAACATAATAGAAATCCTTAAACACTTAAAGTGGCCTTTATTACAATAAATAACCTTTCATAAATAAAATGTATAAAACAAATAAAATATCTTCTGCATGGGCCACCTCGTATCCACTCCAACCCGGTCCAAGCTTTATGCATCACCTGCGATGTTGGTAAAAATTGGGTGAGTCAAACAGACTCAGTGCATAGTTATTCCACATGTCTCCACATATGGGCTTGGCCCATATCCACACAGTCCACATGCTTTAAATGGAATATTTACGCGCTTGGTCCCTCCCCTTCGCGGACTTGTTCGATCAAGCCTTGATGCCTGTCTCCTCGTTCTTTTAAATTCGGCCTTTCATTTTATCTTGTGTGCAATTTAGTCCCTAATCGCCTTTTCACTTTATTTTATTACTATTTTACCCCTCTAACTTCATCTTGATTCCGATTGGGTCTCTTTTTATCATTATTGCTATTATCATTATTATTACTGTTTACTATTATTATTTATTATTATTATTATATTTATTATTACTGTTGTTACATAGTTATTATATTACTACATTAGTATATTATATATATTTTCTATTATTATTATTATTATTATTGTTATCACCACGTTATTATTTTAGTATTTTTATTGCTATATTGTTATCTTATATATTTTGCATTATTATCGTTACTATTATTATTATTGCATCATTATTTGTATATACTAATTTCATTACCGATATTATTATACTCGCACTCGTATGTTGTATATATCGTGTATTACTACTAATATTATCATTATATTATTTTTACCACATTTATGTTAATGCATATTATTATTATTGTTATTAGTATTACAACATTTATATTATTATTTATTGTACATATTTTGGTGTTATTATTACTGTTATCTTATTATTATTATTTTATTATCATTATACCACTACTATTGTATTATTATTATTTCTATTATCGTGTTATGACCTGCATGCATACTCATCAACGTCATCTTAGTTTTATTATTATTTCTGCAATGTTCTTTTCCCATTCATTTTAGATTTGTCTTATCGTATTTTTTTATTCCCTTATTATTATTCATGCATGTTAACATTTTAGATTGATGATTTAAATGTCATGTATTGTGTGTATTACGTTGCCATTACACCAAATTCATGTTACATTATCGTTCTCTTCATCGCGTAATTCCATTCGTGCATTGAATCATATTTCTTTAAAACGTAACCTAAATTTTTATCAATTTCAGCCAAAAAACCAAATCTTTCAAAATAAGGCAATATTCTATGTTTGGAAACCCGAGGAATCGTGCCCTACATGTTGGGTTTCGGTTTCCCGCTTGGCCAAATAATCGAATATCCTTTTGACATTTTAACGCACGAGTCCTAGGAATTGAGAGATGACCTTGGATTTGAAGATTGAAATCATCGTGTCCTATGTACTGGATGTGATATTTTATTCTTTCGGAACAAGAAAATCTTGATTCAATTCGATAAAATTCAAATATTTCCAAATAAGACCGGTTCTTTTAAATTCTTTTCTTTCAACTTTCGACGTTGGGACATTAATTAATCAATTCGGTACCAATTTTGGGCATGACGAGGGTGCTAACCCTTCCTCGCATGTAACCGACTCCCGAACCTATTTTCTCACATTTTCGTAGACCAAAAACTTCGTTTTAGTAAAATCAAAATGTTTTATTAAAATAAAGGTGATCCGATCACACCTAATAAAAGATCGGTGGCGACTCCCTTTCTTTTAAATTGATTCCCGTTTTTCAAAAAATGGTTACGACAAACTGTATTATGTATGTTATGGGCTAAAAGCCGGAAAAAGGCTGAATAGTAATCTGAACTAAATATATGTTATGGGCTAAAAGCCGGAAAAAGGTTGGATAGATAGTCGGATTACCCAAAAAGGGTAGGCAAGAGATGCCAGGTACGTAATCATAGAAACTTCTCTATGTGTATCGATGTATGCGATAAACTGAAATCTCTTAGATAATACATTGTTTGATTCTGCATGTATGTATGCATGGGATGGGATTGATATGATGAAGGGGAAGAAGGTCGCATAACGATCGATGGCTTTGCCACATAGGTCACATAGTGATCGGTCTTTATGACAGGCAGCTCAGCTGTCGAAATGCTACGATGTATTATTAAGGTCGCATGGCGATCGGTGGCTTTGCCACATAGGTCACGCAGTGATCAGTCTTTAAGACAGGCAGCACAGCTGTCGATATGGTGTGTAGCGGTTGGCGGGTTGATTGTAGAAATCCCCAAGGTGTGATGGTTGGTACGGGTTGGTGTGTAGAGGATGGAATTCTAGGATGGGCTAGGCCATTCATCATTTATTATTTATCATGTAATTCTGATTGTTGCCTTTATGTTTGGGCCAGAGCTCATAATGTGTTTGTGAGCCCAAGCCTTTTATGTATTTTCGAGATTTGCACACTGAGTCTTGGTGACTCACCCTTTATTTTCCATAACTCTTTCAGATGAGCAGTAGATCGTGGACATGGGAGCCGAGATGGACTCGAGGGGCCATCAAGTTTTTTTTAGGGATTATTTCGGCTTTTCTTTAAGTTTTTAATTTTGGGAATATTTATGTAATAAGGCCCTATAGTTTATATTCATCTAAGTAGTTTTTAATATTTGCAACTTATGAAATTTTGTCAAAGGTATAATTATACGGAATAATAATAATACAAGGTTTTTTTTAAAATGTCACTTATTTATTAATTATTGCCTACTTAATTTACGATTTCCAAAACTGAAAAGGAATTATGTTTTCAACATCAAACCCGTAACATGCCAGATCTGGTCGAAACGTATGGGCCGGGTTTGGGGTGTTACACCTTGATTTGTGAAATTACCGAAATACCCTCGATTTGTGAAATTACCGAAATACCCTCGATTTGTGAAATTACCGAAATACCCCTATAGGGTAGGATTACCAAAATACCCTTATAGGGAAAAATGACTGTTTTGCCCTTGTGGGTAGATGACTAACTTGTGTTATGATTTGACTGGGATTGTATGATTGTGTTTTAAATGGCTTGATGGTGGTTGTATGACTGATATGCTTTTAATGTATGTCTAAATGACTGTTACTGAGCATGGCCATTTTGCATACACGTGTAGTGATTGAGCATGACATACACGGGTCACATAAGACAACTGTGGATCCAGTATTGATCTATTAAGGTCGCACGGGTCACATAAGACGACTGTGGACCGACGGACGGCTTAAAGCTGCATAATCTGATTATGGCTCTGTGCCAACCTAAATATGGCTCTGTGCCATCTTGATTATGGCTTTGTGCCAATCATATTTACCCATGGTTATGTGCCTAATATATATATTGATGACTCTGTGTCGATTGTGATTACCCGTGGCTATGTGCCGATTATATTACCGTCGCTGATGGTTATGTGCCAAACTTATTAAAGTTATCGATAACTTTGTGCCATCCTTATTTTGGCTCTGTGCCATCATGATTATGGTTTATAACCATTCTGTTTATGGCTTTTAGATGTTCTATCCATGGCGTTGAGCCGTTCTGTTGACTTAGTGCCGCAACTGGTGCTAAGCTTGGTGTGTTGGCTGGGTGGGTCGATTTTATCCCCACATGGTGTGTTGGTTGGTACGGGTGGTGTGTTGGTTAGATGGAGGTGGGATGCATCCTTATAATGTTGCATATCTATTTATGAGATCTGCACTGTACTGGGCTTAGGCCACTTGTTCTGTATTGGTTTAGGCTAGGCCCAATTGATTTTGTTATGGGCTGTGACCGAAATGATATTGTAGTGGGAGAATAGAGCTCACTGGGCTTTGAAGCAGTTGAATTTTGATCTTAAGCAAGCCAGTGAGAGAATGATGTTACAACTTGATGAGTTTGCAGAGCTGAGGTTGTTTTCCTATGAGAATGCCAAAATGTGTAAAAAAAGATCAAAGAGATGGCATGTTACTCATATACAACCTTGCGAGTTTAAAGAAGGTCAGGTTTTGTTGTTTAATTCAAGGTTGGATTTATTTCCTAGGAAGCTTAAATCTTGATGGAAAGGACCCTATACCATCTACTGAGTATATCCTTATGAAGCTATTGAATTATTCGACAATTACGGAGGTATGTTTAAAGTTAATGGTCAACGTCTCAAACACTACTAGGACGGTGAAGTTGAGCGTGTTGAATCCTCGTTCAAATTAACAGACCCTTGATTTTTCATGAACTCGTTTTGTAAATAAATAAATAATTAGAACTTATTTTCTTAACTTATTACATTTAATTAATTTTGTCTAAGGAGATTGGAACTTAAGCCGGACCGCTGTGACCCCTCCAACCTTTCCTGGGAATTAATTTAATGTAATTTTTCAAGAAGAAATTTTCTAATTAAGATTTTAAAAATTTTAAGTTTCATTTGTTTTGTTTAAATTTTAAATTTTTATGTTAATAAAGAGGGTCAAATTTGGCCCAAGTACTAATAAGTTTTTTTTTCTTTAGTAAGTTTGTAAATACAGTCTGAGTTTGAGGCCCAAGACAACAAAAAGAAGGGAAAAATTCATACTTTGCCGCCACTCCTATTACTTGCCACCCAAGTAATCCTAATGTAGCTAAATTTTCGCTACATGTTGCCCTAATTCTTCCTTATATAAACTCATCTTCATTCTACTATTTTTCATATCCCTCGAAGCAATTTGCATAACCCTAAAAATTCTTAAATCTCCCCCTTATGCCGCTAGCCTCAAATCCCGAAAGAAACCCTAGTTTCTCTTCCCTTTCTGCCGAAATCACCTATTGCCACCGCAAGAAGATTGCCGAAGCACCAACGTTACCAACACACATCATTGTTGTCTTCGTTGCACACTACCCTTACTGTCTCACGCTGTCGTTGCCGTCGCACTATCCTTGCTGTCGCAAGATTTTTGTCGTAACAAGTCCTTACCTACCTTACCGATTCTCTTTTCCCCCTTGAGCAGAAACTTTGCCAAATTCTCAAGAAAAGATACCATGTCTCGCAAAAGAACTAGATCTTCAAAGACTACTCTTGAAAACCCAATTTTGATCAATGAAGAAGTGAAAGAGAGATTTGATTCAATCTTCAAGCATCAACCTATGATGCCGGAAAAAGGTTTTAACTTGAAGAGTCATGATTTGATGGTTGTTCCTATACTGATTAGAAAGAAAATCAATGCTCTCAAGTGGGAACGATTTTTTGATGCTCGTTCACTTCCCGATGATGAACTAGTTCGAGAATTCTATGATAGTTTGACTATGCAAGATGCTACTGAGGTCATCGTTCGAAAGAAAAAGGTACCTCTTACTTCTAAGTCCATCAATGATTTGATTAACTTACCTGATGTTCAAGAAGATGAGTACTACCCTATGATGAACAATATCAATTGGGATTTTCTTCAACAAGTGCTTGATGTTGTGACGAATCCGGGATCCCAATGGATTATAAGAAAGTTTGGGAGCCATTCTTGCCAAAGGGAATACCTAAAACTAGTAGCGAAGATGCTATCCTTGAGACATGGATGGAAGATATTAACTATGCAAACAGAGATGGAGCTAAAGAAGACAATGGAAATGAGTCAGAAAAATAAAAAGGGGGATTCTTGTCTTGTTATTTATTTAATTATTTTTAGGTCTTTAGGAATTTATTTCTTTCGTAATTAGGATTTAATTTCTACAGAATAAAACATAACAAGCATGAATAAACTTAGCATTTCTTTAGAAAGAAAAAGATAAGCGATTGGGTTTTTAGGAAAGACTTGGTATTTCAGCAGTCTTAATGACTCGCCTCTCTTTCTTTACAACCCTACTTGGTGTTCAGTTTTCAGTCATTACTTTGTTCTCGCAATGAGAACATTGCTTCCTTTTAAAGGGGTAAGGCAAATAAATTGCTCAAATTTTTAAAATTTTCAAGTATGTTTCAATCATTTCTTTCATAAGTATATTTAATAAATGAATGTTTAGAGACATTTTTTTTATTAATGAGATAGTTTGTATGCAAGTATGAATGATGATTCTATCGGAGTGAACATATATTATCATGAAGAATGGAATGCTTGTATGATCTTAGTCTTAGTAATATTTGCCATGAAAACTTAGTTTCTCTTAAGATTAGACATGCATGAAGGTTTATATCTTTAGAATTGACCTAGTAACTTTCTTGAGGTGAAATCCTAAGAGACATAAAAATCTAAAATGATATAGGTACTATTTCTTTGAATCGTTTGAGCCTTTTCGAGCCAACCTTATGATATTAGACCCTTAAAACTGTAATTTTAAGCTTAAAGGCCTATTTATTGCAATGAACCTACATTATAAGCCACATTACCATCTTTTCAAGTTATCCTAATTTTGTGTACCCATCTTAACTAAAGTTATCTTGGTAATCAACATCTGAGGAAATTTTCAAAAAGATGTCTCGCCTCCGCAAGACCAGCACCTCTACCTGGAGCTCCACAACCTAAACTGTTTCCACCCCTGGCCTGTCCATGGCCTCTAGGCGGCTGCTGTACACCCCTAGGTGGCTGTACATTACCCCTACTGAAGGCCTGCATCTGATTCGGTCTTCTGGGACACTCTCTGAGACGATGTTCCATGGAACCACAACTCAGACAAGCTCCCATCCTCCTCCAGCACTCACCTACATGACCTTTCCCACAAATAGCACAAGGTGGTAACCCAGTAGTAGCAATAGGGGCCCCAGCTCTGACTGGCCCATCCACTCTAGCCCTTCTCTTAGGTCTCTGATTAGAATCAGAGTGCTCAGAATCCCTCTTGTTTTTGCCCCTTTCTCTTTCTCGGTTTAGCCGCTTAGAGTGCCTCACATCTTCAACGATCTTGGCTTTCTCCACCAATGCTGCAAAATCCTGCTTCCTTTGGGGAGCAATCAGTACCCGAAGACTGTCTCTGAGGCCATCTTCGAATCGAACATAACGTTTATAATTTTTTGCCACTATTCCTTGAGCATACCGGCTAAGTCGCAAAAATTCTGCCTTGTACTCAGCCACAGACTTGTCACCTTGAACCAGATTCATAATTTTTTTCCTACGAGCGTCGACATAGCTAGCACCCATATACTTTCCCTGAAATGTGGACTTGAAGAATTCCCAGACGGGGTACCCTCTTTTACCTTAAGCCACCACTGATAGGCTTCATCCCTTAGCAGTCGAGGTCATCCATAATTCTTTCGGTGGCCTCCAACCAGTACTCTGCCACACTTGGGGCCACCCCAAAAACTCCCCTGAAGATCTCTGCTCCATTTGACCGGAGTCATTCCGTAACCGACCCATGGCCCCCAATAACGGTATTAGGCCCAACAGACCCAACAACTCTTTCCAAAATACGAAGCATTGCCTGAGACAGTGCGTCATCCCCAGCAGCTCGGTCGAACGACCCTTCTTGGTTACCGGTGAAGCCGGAGCCTCTCTTGCTTCAACGTTGGGCATATGGCCTGATGCCGAAGATCCAGCCCTAGCACTACCATGGCCTCTACCGCGGCCTCTTACACCCCTTCTAGCCCTCATTATCGCTTTGCGTATTATCTGAATTAGAAATTTTATGAATTTAGCTCATAGTTTCAATAATTAAACAGATGTTTTATGGAAGTAGTAGTTAAGAGTTGTTTTCGCAATCGCAAGCTCACTACAGTTTTAGTTTCCTATAGTTTCTCAGTTTACTCTAGCTAAAGAGTCTTAGTATAGTCTATTATCTAAAGTAAACCCAGTAATTATTTATAATATAATAGTTTAAAACAGATTTCAGTATGAGGAGAACTTACTTGATCTAACGCCGAAGACTCGGTGTGCCACACTTTTCAGAAAAATACCTTAAAACACTTCACATATTGAAAAAAAAACAACTTATTGAAATCCAAGATTTGAAAACCCATTCCACAATCGAGTTTTGCAACTTGACTCTGATACCACTAAATGTAACACCCCAAACTCAGCCTAGAAGTTAGGCCCGAATCTGGCGTGCCACATTGAAGTGTTTTTCAAAAACCATGTTTTCATTGAAAACCCTTCTTAAAAAAAAGCTTGAGTAAAAATCATAGTTATGTCAAATTTTTAATCGTGGTTTATTAAAAAGTCATTTTCTTTTAAAACGTTATTTGTTGCGGATGCTTAATTTAAAGCAGATGATTTGCGAAAATGTGATGTTTAAAGATTAAGTCGTGGAAGCGTAGTGTTTTGAGAACAGTTATTGTTTTGGAAAATCGTGTTCTACTTGTAGCAGATATAAATCGTAATAAACTGAAAATCCCAAATTAAAAATTAGAAATTAAAAGTGGCCTTATTACAACCCAATAAGAAAATGGTTTAAGTAGAGTAAAATAGAATACTAAAATTCAAAGTTGTTCGTAGTGTGGCCACCTCCGAGTCCTCCAGTACGTCGAATCGCTTATTAAGGATTACCAAAAAAATTAAAAAGAGGGGGTGAGTTTACAAAAACTCAGTGTGTACAACCCTCATCGATCATAAAGCATGCATCACATCAATCCGGGCCTAAGCCCATTATAGTAACGGTGGTATTTGGGCCTTAGCCCATAATAGCCTCAGTTGGGTCTTAACCCAATATAGTAACGGTGGCATTTGGGCCTTAGCCCATATCAAATGTCACAGATCACATCTATCTGGGCCTAAGCCCATCTCAATAATAGAATAAGTGTATGCAATGCATTAATGCCCATACCAACCCTGCACTCCGTCTCCTGTCCAACCCTGCACTCCTGTGGGGATTTAATCGACCCACCCATCCCTACACTCCTTATGTAGCACCGGTTGCGGCACTAACTAATTTTGCAGCAGAGCTGCCAATCACATAATCAGCTTAAAGCCATCGGTGGATCCACAGTAGTCAAGCAACCATCCGACCCTAACAATTCATATACTTCCTCTAGTTCAATAATCCCATCCCCCATGCAGCATAATATCACATGAATACAGACATGCCATAAATAGCATACAATAACAATCATATAACATACAGGGGCATTTTGGTCATTTTGCCCTTCAGGGGCATATCGGTCATTTTACCCTATAGGGGTATTTCGATCAATTTACCCTACAGGGGTATTTCGATAATTTTACCCTTCGAGAGTATTTCGGTCAATTTACCCTACAGGGGTATTTCGGTAATTTTACCTTTCGAGGGTATTTCGATACTTTTACCCTTCGTGGGTATTTCGATAATTTAACAACCTTTCCAAAGGTCTATAGTCACCTCTAGCGACACATATAACATACATGGTCTTAATGGTGTAAATGGGCCCGAAGCCTAAAATTCGGCCCAAGTGGGCCTACACTCTCGAGTAGCCCATTTAGCCCAAAACTGCTTTTGGTCATGTGATCGTCATGGCCGACTCATTATTTCCTATCCATCCACAAAATTTACTCGGGTAGGGCCCACTCGGCCCATCCGTTCTATTTGGCCCCAAAAACAACCTAAGCCCATGAGGACGCTCATGGTTGCCTCAACCATCTTACGCCAATATTTGTGGGCTCAGTCCACCACACGTGCGGTCACACGCTCGTGTGGCATCATTTGCTGGTATTTTGGCTTTTCGGCATTTGCCGATCAACTTGGAGTGGTGCGTGTGTGAGTACACACCTGCTACGAAGCGCACTACGCATCCCTAGCACCGCACCTCAATCGAACTAGCTTTGCTAAGTCCTCCCCAATCGTTAGCGACTATTAAACCTCTTGTCGAATTCTGCGTTAAATGAACCTTATTAAAAGATATTATAACAATATAGTTAAAACCACACTTGGCAGTTAACAGAGCCATCAGGAATATTCGGCCTCTAACCAAAACAAGGCAAGAACACTTACTTTGTCAAGAACCCAAAAGTAGTATGTCGAGTGCTTCAAGCCACTTGCCCCTCTATCAAACCTCGAGCAACCCTAGGTACCAACCACCATCAGACTAAGAGAAAAAGGGGGAAGATTCGAAAGAAAGGAAGGGAATAATACGAGTAACAAAACTAAATAAAAAGAATCACTGTCACTTACTCTCGATCTCGGCAAACAGAAAAGAAAAAAAACCGCAACTTTATGAAGGGAGAAAGAAATGAGAACAGATTCGGCAAAAGTTGATAGCGAGAGAGTAGAGGTATTCTGCTTCTGCACTCCTTACGACCAAAAGAAACAAGCATTGGGGAAAAAGGTAGTTCGACTCAGAAGAGGATAGAATAGAAAATTCAGCTATCACAATAGGAGATAATTGGCCAAGCACCAGATGCAGAAGAGAAGGATTGGTAGGGTCAAAAAAACTGAGAGTGAGAGGTAGGAGAGAATTTGGCTATGAAGAAAATGAATTAGAGCAAAAAGAATGCACGAGAGGTCACTTTTAGTGCAGTTTCGGCAGCATCCAGAAAAGAGAAAAGTAGCTAAATGAAAAGAGAAACAACACTAAAAAAAAAACTGAAATATGCACAAATTCCCCCTTGGCCGAATTTCTTGAGTGCGACAAATCTCCTTGATTTCCTCCCCTTATCTCTCCATGATCCTCTCCTTAATTCACTCATTTGACCCATTCAAACTCTCCAACACAGAGTTCAAATCCAACACAAACTCTTGCCCACACATGAGTAAAATAAATAATCCCTTTTGCATGTAGTGAGACTTGAAACTTTGCTCTCCTTGCCACACCTGCGACGCCACAACCATTCCACTACAGGCTCTCCTTGTGTCTCTTTTTAACCACAATTATTTAAAAGGCTTAATACCAAGAGTCAGGGTTCCCCTAATGCTAAAAATAAAAATTTTCCAAATGACATGGCTTGAACCCAGGACTTCATAGAAGCCTCCTAACCTTACAAAACCACTCACCCAACAAATCCAACATGCAATTGTGTCATTCTCTTTTTCTCAAAAATTTTAAACGCTCCCATGGTCAAGGCCTAATAGGCCCAATTCTACTAGGCCCAAATTCAGGGTGTTACAATATTATATTTTTAAAACATAAAATGGGCCATGCATGATTAAATTAAATAATTTAAAATATAAAATTATATTTAATAATTCATTTTAAAATATTTCATTAATAATTTAGGTTTTAATTAATTAATTATTTTATTTTTTGGTCCTTTAATTTATTGAATTATTTTGGACAGGTCTGATAGCTTTGTATAGCTTTGTTGGATTACAAAAATGTAACGACCCGAATTTAGGCCTAGTAGAATTGGGCTTATTGGGCCTTGATTAGGGGAGCATTTACAATTTTTGAGAACAAGAGAACGGCACTAATGCAAGTTGAACCTATTAGGTGAGTGATTTTGGAAGGTTAGGGGGCTTCTATGAAGTCCCGGGATCAAACTTGGGCTTTAGAAAAATTTTGGTTTTAGGTGAATAAAACCCTAGGAGTTAGTAACTAGGCTTTAAGAATAAAATGTGGAGAAAAATGACACAAAAAGGAGTTGTGGTCTAGTGGCAAATGACGCCACATAAGAGACAAGGGAATGACGCCACAAGGAAGAAAGGGGTCCAAGGTTCAAGTCTTGGCGCTTGCATTTTATTTTGATTTATTTTTTAAGTGAACTTAGACATTGGCCCATAGACTTATATTTAGTTGCGCATGATTTTAGACACAAGAGGAGCTTGTGGCCTAGTGGCTAGCGGCGTGGACTAAGTTACAGGGGAGCCTGAGTTCGAATCCCATCGCAAGTAAAAAGGGATATTTATTTTGTAAGTGGGGACGGCCAGAGTTTCTGTTGGATTTAAACTTTGCTGAAGAAGGGATCCCACATCGGAAAGCTAGCAAGAGGGAAGGTGAGAAGCTGGCTTTAAATAGAGCAATCTATGAGGAGAGTAAGCATACCTGATTGGCGTTGGGCATAGGAGTGGTTGGAGTGCGGATCAACTCCAGATTCCTATCAGGTGTGTATTTCTCCCTACTCTAGCTGTAGAGCGGCAAATGCCGAAATGCCAGTCACACGGCAATGGTAGCCACACGAGCGTGCGAGCGCACATATAGAGGCTTCAACGCGATAGTTGAGGCCACCATGAGTATTCTGGTGGGTTGATGCTGTTGGGCCATGATGGGTCGAAAGGGGCCAAGTGGGCCCATATAAATAAGTTGTATGATTGTGTAGTAGATATTGAACCGGTCTATGTGAATCTCATATCTGTGTCTAGATTTGGGCTAAATGGACCACACGAGCGTATGGGCCCATTTGGGTCGAGAATGGGCCATAGGCCCATTCGCATCGTTATCTCTACTTAGAATACCTCGGTTTACAAAATTACTAGGATACCTTTGGTTTACAACTTACCGAAATACCCCCGATTTGCAAAATTACCGAAATACCCCTGGGTTGCCAAATTACCGAAATACCCATGGGTTGCGAAATTACCAAAATACCCCTGGGTTGCGAAATTACCAAAATATCTTTGGAGGGTAAATTACCGAAATACCCTCAAAGGGGCGAAAATGACCGTTATACCCTTGATTGTAATTAAGTATCGTGTGTATGATTTTATTTACACTTTTATATGTTGATGCATTGCATGTTATCATGTTGCATGGGGCTGGGTTAATGATTGAAGAGCAGTGTAGCCTGGTGGCATAGCCACAATATATATATTTACATAATTATGACTCTGGTGGCTCAACCACAAATATTTTGTGATTAGCAGCTTGTCTGCAATTTTGGTGTGTTTGGCGGGGTGGGTTGACTTGATCCCCACAGGTGTGATTGGCTGGTACGGGGGTGTGTTTCGTTGGATTGGGTTGGGTTACATTACATTCTTTGCATCTCATCATTGTATTACCATGATTATAGGGCTTAGGCCCAGCTTGATGTCTTTTGGGCTCGGGCCCAGTTAATGTCGATTTAGAGGATTACACACTGAGTTCTTGTAACTCACCCCCTTTTCCCTTAACCTCGCAGGTAATTCCCAGCAGTAGAGGATTTGGATCCGTGGATGACTCGGTGGAGGCCATACATTGGAGACATTGCTCGCAAACTTTAGTAAATTTCCATTTTGCTTCATTTTTAAGATTATTTTTTATTTGGGTTTAATATTTGTAATAAGGCCTCCGGGATTTATATTTCTTTAAACTCTCATTTTAGTATTTTCAAACTATAAACGTTTAAACCTATAAACATGAGGTTTTCTTAAAACATTAATAATCATTTTCTAAAATATCACGTTTCTGCAACTATTCAAGTTCTATTTTCACAACAAAAACTAATTTTTTTTCAAAATAATAACAACTTTATAAAAATGGACATTAAGAAAATGGTGTTTTTACAAACAAACAACGAAACTTGGAAGTTCACAAAGAAATGCAACATTTTATCGATCGCTTAGATTTTCAACTACCTTTTGATGTGACCTGCTGGATCCGACCATAACGTCTAGGCCGGGTTTGGGGTGTTACAAAAAACCGTCCAAATTGAAGACCAAGTCAACCCAATTTCGGCTAGACATGGCTGTCCACATAAACCACTTGTTGGTTTAATTACACAAGGTCCTTGCAATGTTGAAGAAATTAGAGATTTTCCCGAAGGTTTACATTTGACCGAGTCTCATTCCTGAGTTGTTATGGCATTTAAATTACTTAAAAATCAAGCAAAATTCAACTCAAAATTCACTAATCATGGCTGGCCACTCATTGAAGAAGCTTGAAGAGACTAAACCTCTCTATTTTTAGCAAACTACTCTCCTCTCTTCACCTATAAATAAGACTTCATTTCACCATTCCTAATCATCCCTCATCTCTCGTCATTCTCTCTTTTCTCTCAATTATCTTTAGCATTTTCCATTCCCCACACTACAATCATCTCTTCACAAAGATTTTGGCAAGTAAGCCTCTTAAAGAGCCCTTGGTCGGCCACCTTGGAGAGCCATTAGCAAAGGAGCAAAGCGAAGGAGCAAATGAGCCTCGTCGGTAAGAGTCTTGGGTGACAACCACTTTTATTTGGGTTTAATTCTTCTTTTCTTTGATTTAATAATGTTTGCTATGTTTTCTTTGTTCTTGTTACAACAATGTTAGCTTAAATTTATTAAGCTAGGATGATTATTTTGATTAAATAATATTTATTTGATCTATTAAATCCGTGCGAAAGGACCTAATGTGGTTTCCAAACTCATGAAAGATCGAGTTGCCATTGAATGTTTTTCTGAATGTTATTAAGCATGTTGATAATAAATTGAGTTTAATTAAAGTAATTGTCCTAGTTTATTTATGTTATAAGTGTTGCAAATTGTGTTTGATTTTGTTAAAATCTATTTCATTCATATAGTTTGCATATTTAGGATAATTTGCATTGGGGATCATTGCATTGAGTTTGATATATTTAATTTTAATCTTCACTTCTCAATCATATTGAGTTTTTATTTACCAAGTTGTTTATATAATTTTACAATTAAGTGATTTAACACAAATACAATCCTTGTGGAGACGATAACTGGATACTTACTTATTACTTGATAACAACTGTGTACACTTGCACAAACCTACATGTTACAAGTTTTTGGCGTCGTTGCTGGGGATTGTTAACTATTGCCATAGTCATTTTTTTGTGAAATTATTTACTTCCAATTTGGTTTATTTCTAACATTTCTAACTTATTCTATTTAATTTTGTGATTTTCTTTTCAGGTGTTTATGAGCATAGATCATATTATCGATTTACTCCTTGTAGAAGGTGAAATTGAGCGAACTTTCAGATAAAGAAGACGTGAACGAATAGCTCAAAGACAAGTCGAGATGGACCTTGGAAATCAGAATCAAGACCAAGGTAATAAAGCTAATCGTGTACGAAATCCCATCCTTATTGTGTAACACCCCTTACCCGTATCCTATGCCGGAACCGGGTACGAGGCATTACCAGACTTAACAATACATTCTACCAAATCCTGAGCCACAAAATTTCACTTATAATTTAAAATTTAACAAACACATACATACACAAGCATTATAACTCCATGACCAATATGAGCCACAACTCTTGCCCAAATATAGAATAATCCTTATTATCGTTATGAAGCAATACATTTGGCCAAATTAATTAACACATATACAAAATGACTTAGTCAAGCCCCTATACATGCCATAACTTAAATCATTTATAAATAAAGATAACCATAGATAGCTTGATAGTGTGAAGTGATATCCGACGACCTCCAGCCCGAGCTTGTTTAATAGGACTCTAAAACGTGGGAAAGAAAATGGGGTAAGCTTATAAAGCTTAGTAAGTTCACATGTAAAAATAATAAGCATTAGCAATGAATTTAGCTTACTACTAAGCTGTCATAACTTGCATAAATAATGCTAAGTTCTTACTTTCCCTACTTACTCATTTGTAGCCTTACCAAAGCCTCAATGAGACAAACCCTCACAACAAATTCTCAAATTGATACAATCATTAAATCACATGCTTATACCTTATTACTCCTGTTCACATTAATATGTCTACTTGAATCGCTGTCACTAAATTATTTATTTCTTGATCTATAGAGCTCCGAATTACAAACCGCTAATTTTACCTGAAACTAGACTCATATATATTCATATCATAAAATTTCTAAAATTTTTTGTCTTGCCAATTAGTACAGTTTATTCATTAAAATTTCCCTTGTTTCACTGTTTGACTATTCTGACCTCTCTTCACTACGAATCAATTTTCTCCTCGTAAAGAATTCAGATGACCTTCTTGTTTAGCTCATTTGAAAATAGACTCATTCAGAATTTCAGGAATATAGATTATATCAAATAATTATGTTTGTACAAATTTTAATGATTTTCCAAAGTCAGAATAGGGAATTCAAACATCATTCTGATCCTATCTTACAAAAATTGATATATCACAGAATATAAAATTCTTTTGTTTACACTGTTTCTTTTATATGAAACTAGACTCATTCAGCTTTAATTTAATATCTTATTCAACCTCTAATTCGATTTACACCATTTTTGGTGATTTTTCAAATTCACACAACTGTTGCTACCCAAAACTATTTTGTTGCTAAATTTACTCTTTCATAATTTCACTTATTAGATTTCATCTTACCGAAGGTTCGATCAAATATCGAGTACATTGTTCATAAATTTTCACACTTATAACTACACTTAATCATCACATAATCATATTCAATTACACTTAGTCGTTACACGATCACATGTGTTTTCATTTAGTAAATTTCCCGTTGAACTCATCGGAATATACACGGATACGTAGAGAATTAGCACATAAGTGCCACACCGATATGTAGCTGAAGCTACCACTAATATGTAGCCGAAGCTACCACTGTAATGTAGCCGAAGCTACCACTGATCAATAACATTGGAAATGTCCACAGGCCTGCTCACACAAGCTGTCAGGTGTCTGCAACACATGCTAGATCACCCAGCACCCGGGACTCACTGTAACACTGTAACACTGGTCTCTAGTGATATATCACTTGTATCCACTTCTATTCCTAAGTTCAATTGGGAATTTAGTCTTAACACTTATTTTAAGCACTTTATCGCTTGAATAATTCATGAACAATTTTCCTTCCACATTCAATATTAATTCACATATCAAATATAATTCACAATTTATAAAGATATATTGCTATTATTTACACATAACTTACATAATTACATTCTCAATCTCATCACATCATCAATTTAACTTATCCTTCCCAAATTATTCTATTCAATACTTTCTTAATATTGCACAAAGCCATCTTCCTAATTTGGTCTTATATGTAAACTTATACCAATTCTCATTAAAATGTTCAGTATCGAACTTTATAATTATATTGGAAAATCAATACTAAAGTATTCATAACTAAAATTTTAATTCAACATTCAAACTTGCATTATTAAATGCTTATTAAACATATGAACTTACCTCGATACCAAAACGACCATTTTACCAACTTTCTCGATTTTTGATTTTTCTCCCGTTCTAGGTCCAAATCTCATTTTTCGAGTTCTAAAACATCACATTTCACTTATTCAATTAATGTACTACTGAAAACAATCCCTAACTCAAACTTTGGCAAAATTACAATTTTGCCCCTAAACTTTTGCATAATTATGATTTTCCCCTAGGCTCGAAAATTAAACTTCATCCCTTATTCTTATGTTTTATAACATGCTGATCATTTTTCATCAAATTCTTACTCTAATATGCACTTATGGACATTAGTTTTTTTTGCCGATTATGTCGTTTTACTCGTTTTCACTTAAAATCGCTTAGTAAAAGTTGTTTAACATAATTTTAAGCTTCATATTCTGCCATAAAAAATCAAAATAAACACATTTCACCTATGGGTATTTTTCCAAATATGAACCCTAGGTTAAATTATTGCTAGAATAAGCTAAATCAAGTTACCGGGACTCCAAAAACGTAAAGAACATGAAAGACGGGGCTAGAATGGACTTACCATGAAGCTTGGAAAGCTTGAAAACCCTATCCATGGCTTCCCACATGTTAAATTCAGCCTAAGCTTGCAGATGGACAAATTTGTTATTTAAATTTTGTTTTTAATTCATTTAATTCACTAAATTACCAAAATGCCCCTAAAAAAATCTTTTGAAACATACCCATCCGTGTCCATTTTTGTCCACCAACTTAACCAATGGTCTAATTATCATTTAAGAACCTCCAATTTAAAATTTCATAACAATTGGATACCTCTAACATGTAGAACTCAACTTTTGCACTTTTTACAATTTAGTCCTTTTAACTAAATTGAGTGCCCAAACGTTAAAGTTTTCGAATGAGATTTTCACGAAATCATTCCGTGAAATTGTAGACCATAAAAATATAAATGAAATAAATTTCTCAACATCGGATTTGTGGTCCCGAAACCACGGTTCTGACAAAGCCCAAAATCAGGCTGTTACATATTGCCGACGATAGGGATCAATGCACCAGACAATATGCTGTGCCACTTTTCAGTAAGTTAAATCCAGGAATTAGAAGAACAGATATTGAGGCAACCTAATTTGAATTGAAACCAGTGATGTTTCAAATGCTCCAAACGGTGGGCCAATTTAGTGGTATGCCCATAGAAGATCTATGTCTCCACCTTTGATTATTCATGGAGGTGAGTGATTCATTCAACATAGCCGGTGTGACTGAAGAGTCGTTGAGGTTGAAGTTATTTCCGTACTCATTGCGAGATCTAGACGAGCATGGCTCAATTCATTGCTACCAAGTTCCATGTCTACATGGCAAGAATTAGTAGAGAGATTTTTGGTTAAGTATTTCCCGCCTAGCAAAAACGCTAAGTTGAGGAACGAGATCACAACTTTCCAACAATTGGATGACAAATCTTTATATGAGGCTTGGGATCAATTTAAGGAGTTGCTTTGTAAGTGTCCTCATCATGGGATTCCTCACTGTATCTAGTTGGAGACATTCTATAATGGTCTCAATGCACATACAAGATTGATGGTAGATGCTTCTGCGAATAGTGCAATTTTGTCTAAGTCTTATACTGAGGCTCATGATATCATCAAGAGGATCACGAGTAATAGCTATCAATGGCCAACAAATTGAATAGCTTTAGGAAAATGTGTAGCCAGAGTTCATGAAGTTGACACCCTCACTTCGTTATCAGCTCAGGTATCATCTATTTCCTTTATGTTAAAACAATTTACCGCTAATAGTGCTAATAATTTTGTAACTTAGCACCAAGCCCGTTTGAAGTAGTTTCTTGTGTGTACTGTGGGAAAGGTTCTTTTGAGAATCGTCCATCAAATCCCAAGTCAGTGTACTATGTGGGGAACCAACATCAAAATAGGAGTAGACAAGGAGCCCAGTCCAACTTTTACAATCCTTCATGGCGTAATCATCCTAATTTTTCTTGGAGGAACCAAGGAAATGGACTGAACAACAATTTATTGCAGCATAAACCCAATAAATTTCAAGGGTTTAATCAGCAAGCTCCAAAACCACCTCAAGCTGAGGCATCAAACAATTTGGATAACTTGTTAAAAGCGTACATGGAAAATAATGACGTTTTAATCCAAAGCCAAGCAGCAACATTGAAAATTTTGGAAAACCAAATGGGTCAGTTAGCTACGGAGCTTCGTAATAGACCGAAAGGAACCTTGACGAGCAATAATGAGAATCCAATAAATTTAGGTAAAGAACATATCAAGGCAGTGGCATTGTGAAGTGGTAAAATTTTGGAACCCCGATTGATTGATGTTGAAGATAAGCCTGTTGAGAAGAATCAACCAGCTATTGAAATACCTACACCAAAAGAGTTAGAATCTGCAAAGACTGACAAGGAAAATCCTAACTTAGTGAATTCAGATACTTTAACATCTTCTTTGGATGTAGATTTACCTACTCAGAAGAGTTATCCGATTCAACTAAAAGTTCCGTCATCACTATATCCGCAAACATTGCAGCAACACAAGCAGAAACATGAGGTGTAATTGAAGAAGTTTTTGGATTTTCTGAAGTAGTTACACATCAATATTCCGTTGGTGGAGGCTTTAGAACAAATTCCAAATTATGTAAAGTTTATGAAGGATATACTGTCCAAGAAGAAACGACTGAGGATAGGTGAAGTAAGACCTACAACTGTGACGCTTCAACTAGCGGATCGATCTTTAGCATATCTCAAGGGAAAGATCGAAGATGTTTTGGTAAGAGTCGATAAATTTATTTTTCCTGCTGATTTCATTATCTTAGATTTTGAAGCAGACAAGGAAGTGCCGATCATCCTTGGGAGACCTTTCTTAGCCACGGGAAGAACGTTAATTGATGTGCAGAAAGGTGAACTCACCATGCGAGTCCAAGACGATCAGGTAACCTTTAACATTATTAAAGCGATAAAATTTCTCGATTCAACAGAAAAGTGTTTAGTTATGGAAGAGATAGAAAACTTGGTTTCTATGGAAAGTAATTTTGAAGAAGATCCATTGGAGAAAGCCTTAGATCTTGACGCTTTGGAGGATAAAGAAGGTGAAGAAAACATGGCTTTGATGGAAGCCAATCTGAGAAATTTTATTCAATCCACACGGTTTGAACCGTTGGAGTTAGAAGTCAGAGAATTTGTGCAACCCAAGTTGTCAATTGAAGAACCCCTTAAACTCAAACTAAAGGTACTTCCTTCCCATTTGAAGTATGTTTATTTGGGTGACTGTTCCACTTTGCCTGTGATTATTTCAGCAGAACTGACGAAAGATCAAGAGGAGCAACTAATTTTTGTTCTAAAGAAATTTAAGAAAGCAACTAGTTGGACCATAGCTGATATTCGAGGTATAAGTCCTTCTTTTTGAATGCATAAAATTATTTTAAAAGAAGGTGAAAGAGCTCGAATTGATGGGCAAAGGAGGCTCAATCTTATTATGAAATAAGTTGTGAGAAAGGAACTGATCAAATGGTTAGATGAAGGAATCATCTATCCTATTTTAGATAGTTCGTGGGTAAGTCCGGTGCAGTGTGTGCCAAAGAAAGTGGAATCACGATTGTTGAAAATGAGCATAACGAGTTGATTCCAACGAGAACTGTTACTGGTTGGAGAATTAGTATTGATTACAGGATGTTGAATAAAGCAACATTTCAACAATGGATGATGGCAATATTCACTGATATGGTTGAAAATTTTGTTGAGGTTTTCATGGATTATTTTTTTTTGTTTTTGGTAACACTTATGATATTTGTTTGAGTAATTTGGCTAAGGTACTGAAGAGATGCGAAGAGACGAATCTTGTCCTTAACTGAGAAAAATGCCATTTTATGGTTAAGGAAAGGATTGTCTTAGGGCATAAAATCTCAAAGAGAGGAATTGAAGTAGATAAAGCAAAAGTGGACATAATTGAAAGATTAGTGGCCCCAATTAATGTGAAAGGGGTCAGAAGTTTCTTAGGCCATGCCGATTTTTATCGAAGGTTTATCAAAGATTTCTCAAAAATTTCTAAACCGTTACGTTTGTTGTTAGAGAAAGATACAATGTTTGATTTCAACAAAGCATGTTTGAAAGCTTTTGAAAATCTAAAAAAATGGTTAATCTCAACCCCAATAATTGTTATACCTGATTGGAGCTCACCTTTTGAGTTGATGTGCGATGCAAGTGATTATGCTATTGGAGCTGTAATGGGTCAAAAAAGAAACAAAGTATTTCACCCTATTTACTATGCAAGTAGAACTTTGACAGGAGCCCAACACAATTATACGGTAACTGAAAATGAACTCTTTGCTATAGTTTTTTCTTTTGACAAATTCCCCTCATATCTTATAGGTACCAAAGTTACAGTATTTACTGACCAAGCGGCCATTAAATACTTGCTCACGAAGAAAGATACGAAAACGATGGATAATTTTACTCCAAGAATTTGACCTTGAGATCCAAGACAGAAAAGGTGCCGAAAATCAAATAGCTGATCATCTGTCGAGGTTGGAGCAAGATGAGGTAACTCGATCATGTGTGCCTATCAACGAGAATTTCCTAGATGAACACTTATTTGAGGTAAGTCAAATTCATGAAACACATTGGTTTGCTGATTTTTCCAATTATCTTGCATGTGGAATAATTCCTCGAGAAATAACATACCAAAAAAGGAAATAATTCCTTCATGATAGTCGATATTATTTTTGGGAGGATCCGTTTTTGTTTAAACAGTGTGCAGATAATATAATTCGAAAGTGTGTAGCTGAAAGTGAGATTGCTGAGATCTTGTATCATTGCCATTTATCTCCAAGTGGGGAACACTTTGGTGGTTCACGTACTGCAGCAAAGATTTTGCAAGCAGGTTTCTTTTGGCCTACACTATTTAAAAATGCTTATGCTTATGTAAAGAACTGTGATAAATGCCAAAGGATCGAAAATATATCAAGGAGGAATGAGATGCCCTTGACAAACATTTTGGAGATTGAATTATTCGACGTATGGGGCATTTGTAACAACCCAAACCCGGCCCAAACACTATGGCCGAATCTAGTTTGCTACAGTGGAAAATATTTTGGAAAACACTTTTGGAAAGTAAAAGTTCTTAGTTGCCGAAAACCTTTTCAATTGATTGTTTTGTTAAACCTTACTTAGAATTTATTTAAAATTAATTCAACCAAGTTATTATAAAATCTCGAGTGTGCCCGATGGCACGATGAAAACATTTTCGTGTTAATTTGAGAAAACATGTGACTTTAATTTAATACTGATAATCATAGTTTAAACAATTATTCGACATATGAAAAATAACAAAAATAAAATATCAGGAGGCCTTATTACATCCAAATAAAATAAATACTGGGAATAAAAATTATTATAACTAAAATTAAAGTTCATTTAATTTGAATCCACTGCATGGCCACCTCGAGTCAACCCGGCTCCACATCCGCGATCTACGTGTCACCTGAAAAATGTAAAGGAGAAGGTGAGTCACCAAGACTCAGTATGTAACCCCTCCCCCGTTTTAAAGACAATTTCATACACAACATGTAACAATTAATATGCAGAATATTATGTACCCCAACCTAACCAACCAAACGCCACTATCTACCCCGCTGTGGTACCAAACCACTGGTGGTGCCAAACCACTGGTGACATATAGTCACGATGTGTTACCAAAACACTGGTGTCCGTAGACACGAATCGATTGATGGGGCCAACCCATCGTGTGATACCAAATCACTGGCAAACAATCCCATATCTCAAGTGGGGCCAACCCACGGTGGTGTTAACCACAGGGATAAGTCGCTATGAGGTGCCAAACCTCTGGAGGTACCAAACCTCTGGTGACCGTAGTCACGGTGTGTTACCAAAACACTGGTGCCCGTCGGCACGAATAACACTGCCCCCTCCACTCATCAGCCCATATCAAATCATATTATAACAGAGTTTATATCAACATACATTTGTCATAAGTATCACATAAGCCATGCTTCCCAAAAGCATTAATAACAATCTCATATTGACAGAGACTTACCTGAATCGTCACTTATACCAATAAGGTATATTTTTCAATGCTACATAAATTAAGTTAGCATTCACAATATTCAGTACATATAATAAGTTATACGTGTGTATGTACACACCTGTCACCACTGAATCGTCTAAATCCCGAAAAGAGATGTCGGCCACCTCGATTTACTGATCCCTTCACACCTTTGGATACTAATCGCAACACCAAACTCCCGAATCTGCTTCCAAAATTGAATACTAGAGATCGAGCTGTGAGTCGACTGCTTCACTTCCCTGAGTACCTAGAAGAAATCGGTTACTACTCGATTAGAAGACTTAACCATTGCCGAAATCGGCACCTTTCCTTGTAAAAAGTCGACAGCAAAGTAAGAAAAGGGAAGATAGAAATTCGGCCATCACTTACCTTATCAACCGATTGATAACAAAGAATCTGAAGAGATCTATGTTCCTTCCAATATTCGGCCAAAGTACAATAGAATAGAAGAAGGGAATTTCGGCAAACTACTGGGTGAATTCGGCTATTAGGGAAATAAAGGAAAAGGGAATTGAGGGTAGGGGGTTCGGCACTTAGCAAAATGAAGAAAAGTAAAACAAGGGGATCAACTAATGCTTTTATAGGCACTTAGTACCCTTGCCGTCCACCCCTTTTTGATTAATTCAAATTAATTTTGAATTAATCCCAATAATCCATTGATAAACTTAATAATCCAAATAATATCAAATAATCCTTTTAATCCAATAATCTCCTTAATTATCTTGTATTATCAAAATAAAACTAATATTATCCTAATTATCCTTAGAATTAAGCAATTAAAATGCTCATATTATCTTATTATCCAAATAGATAAATAAAAAAATAATTTAAGGAGAGAATTTCTCTCCCCTTGTGCCGTCCAAATAAAGAGCAAAAGGGAGGATTTCTGTGACTCGAACCAAGGTTCTCCCTTGCTCCTTGGTGGCGTCACATGCTAGCTCTTAAGTGGCCTCACTTTTGCCACTTTGCCAAGGCCTTATTAGTGTCCAATTTCCTTCATTTATTCTTATAACACCCTCCTGCTAAGGCTCCCTGCCTTTAAAGTTACAAACTGAAATTTTCTACCAAACCGTGCACACTCAAAGCCTTAAATTAAGCTCTATTATTCAATAAATAAAATCACAGCAGTCCAGACATAAGAAAAATAATTAAATTCCAAATAACCCCCTTTTGAGCATGTTACAGCATTGGCTTCTTAGGCTCGTTTCCTTATTTGTATAGGAACAAATACATCTTAGTTACTGTGGACTATGTATCCAAGTGGGTTGAAGCTAAAGCATACCCTACAAATGATGCTAAGGTAATCATGTGATTCCTACATAAGCATGTGTTTACACGATTTGTGACACCAAGAGCTATTATTAGTGATGAAGGT
The DNA here is from genome assembly GCA_005393395.2 of Gossypium australe. Lineage (NCBI taxonomy): Eukaryota > Viridiplantae > Streptophyta > Magnoliopsida > Malvales > Malvaceae > Gossypium > Gossypium australe. The sequence goes on along the minus strand of CM016619.1, from coordinate 85,178,528 downwards.
TCTCACTTTGTGAAAAATGGCTTAAGTGGTTGCTTGACAAACATGATGTGAAGCACAAGTTTGCTACTGCCTGTCACCCTTAGTCTAATAGGCAAGTTGAAAGAATGAACTGTGAAATCAAAGGTATCCTTGAAAGTGTAGTACGCCCTAGCAGAAAAGATTGGTCTCGAAGGCTCGATGATGCATTATGGGCCTATCGAACAACATTTAAGACACTGTTAGGAATGACTCCTTATCAGTTAGTCTTTGGAAAGGCATGGCATTTGCCACTAGAGTTGGAGAATAGAGCTCACTGGGCTTTGAAGCAGTTGAACTTTGATCTTAAGCAAGCTGGTGAGAGAAGGATGTTACAACTTGATGAGTTGGAAGAGCTGAGGTTGTTTTCCTATGAGAATGCCAAAATGTGTAAAGAAAGATCAAAGAGATGGCATGATAGTCATATACAACCTTGCGAGTTTGAAGAAGGTCAGGTTTTGTTGTTTAATTCAAGGTTGGAGTTATTTCCTAGGAAGCTTAAATCCTGTTGCAAAGGACCCTATACCATCTACCGAGTTTCCTTATGAAGTTATTGAATTATTCGACAATTACAGAGGTATGTTTAAAGTTAATGGTCAACGTCTCAAACACTACTAGGATGGTGAAGTTGAGCGTGTTGAATCCTTGTTCAAATTAACAGACCCTTGATTTTTCATGAACTCGTTTTGTAAATAAATAAATAATTAGAACTTATTTTCTTAACTTATTACATTTAATTAATTCTATCTAAGGAGATTGGAACTTAAGCGGGATCGTTGTGACCCTTCCAACCTTTCTTGGGAATTAATTTAATGTAATTTGTTAAGAAGAAATTTTCTAATTAAGATTTTAAAAATTTTAAGTTTCATTTGTTTTGTTTAAATTTTAAATTTTTATGTTAATAAAGGGGGTCAAATTTGGCCCAAGTACTAATAAGTTTTTTGTTCTTTAGTAAGTTTGTAAATATAGTCTGAGTTTGAGGCCCAAGATAGCAAAAATGAGGGAAAAATTCATACTTTGCTGCCACTCCTATTACTTGCCGCCCAAGTAACCCTAATGTAGCTAAATTTTCGCTACATGTTGCCCTAATTCTTCCCTATATAAACTCCTCTTCATTCTACTATTTTTCATATCCCTCAAAGCAATTTGCTTAACCCTAAAAATCCTTAAATCTCCCTCTTATGCCGCTAGCCTCAAATCCCGAAAAAAACCCTAGTTTCTCTTCCCTTTTTGCCGAAATCACCTATTGCCACTGCAAAAAGATTGCTGAAGCACCAACGTTACTGCCGCCCATCACTGTTGTCATCACCGCACACCACTGTTTCTGTCGCACGCTGTCGTTGCCACCGCACAATCCTTGCTGTCGCAAGATTTTTGTCGTTGCAAGTCCTTACCCACCTTGCCGATTTCTCTTTTCCCCCTTGAGCAGAAACTATGCCAAAATCCCAAGAAAAGATACCATGTCTCGCAAAAGAACTAGATCTTCAAAGACTACTCCTAAAAACCCGATTTTGATTGATAAAGAAGTGAAAGAGAGATTTGATTCAATCTTCAAGCATCAACCTATGATGCTGGACAAAGGTTTTAACTTGAAGAGTCATGATTTGATGGTTGTTCCTATACCGCAATGCTCTCAAGTGGGAATGATTTTGTGATGCTCGTTCACTTCCCGATGATGAACTAGTTCGAGAATTCTATGCTAGTTTGACTATGCAAGATGCTACTGAGGTCATCGTTCGAAAGAAAAAGGTACCTCTTTCTTCTAAGTCCATCAATGATTTGTTTAACTTACCTGATGTTGAAGAAGATGAGTACTACCCTATGATGAACAATATCAATTTGGATTTTCTTCAACAAGTGCTTGATGTTGTGGCGAATCTAGGATCCCAATAGATTATAAGAAAGTTTGGGAGCCATTCTTGCCGAAGGGAATGCCTAAAACCAGTAGCAAAGATGCTATCCTTGAGAGATGGATGGAAGATATTGACTATGCAAGCGGAGATGGAGCTGAAGAAGACAATGGGAATGAGTCAGAAAAATAAAATGGGGGATTCTTGTCTTGTTATTTATTTAATTATTTTTCGGTCTTTAGGAATTTATTTCTTTCGTAATTAGGATTTAATTTCTACAGAATAAAACATAACAAGCATGAATAATCTTAACACTTATTTAGAAAGAAAAAGACTAAGCGATGTGGTAATAGGAATGAACATGTCTAGGATTGGGTTTATAGAAAAGACTTGGTATTTAAGCAGTCTTAATGACTCACCTCTCTTTCTTTACAACCCTACCTGGTGTTCAGTTTTCATTCATTACTTTGTTCTTGCAATGAGGACATTACTTCTTTTTAAAAAGGGGTAAGGCAAATAAATTGCTCAAATTTTTAAAATTTTCATGTATGTTTCAATCATTTCTTTCATAAGTATATTTAATAAATGAATGTTTAGAGACATTTTTTTGTTAATGAGATAGTCTGTATGCAAGTATGAATGATGATTCTATCTGAGTGAACGTATGTTATCATGAATCCACCGCATGGCCACCTCGAGTCAACCCGGCTCCACATCCGCGATCTACGTGTCACCTGAAAAATGTAAAGGAGAAGGTGAGTCACCAAGACTCAGTATGTAACCCCTCCCCCGTTTTAAAGACAATTTCATACACAACATGTAACAATTAATATGCAGAATATTATGTACCCCAACCTAACCAACCAAACGCCACTATCTACCCCGCTGTGGTACCAAACCACTGGTGGTGCCAAACCACTGGTGACATATAGTCACGATGTGTTACCAAAACACTGGTGTCCGTAGACACGAATCGATTGATGGGGCCAACCCATCGTGTGATACCAAATCACTGGCAGACAATCCCATATCTCAAGTGGGGCCAACCCACGGTGGTGTTAACCATAGGGATAAGTCGCTATGAGGTGCCAAACCTCTGGAGGTACCAAACCTCTGGTGACCGTAGACACGGTGTGTTACCAAAACACTGGTGCCCGTCGGCACGAATAACACTGCCCCCTCCACTCATCAGCCCATATCAAATCATATTATAACAGAGTTTATATCAACATACATTTGTCATAAGTATCACATAAGCCATGCTTCCCAAAAGCATTAATAACAATCTCATATTGACAGAGACTTACCTGAATCGTCACTTATACCAATAAGGTATATTTTTCAATGCTACATAAATTAAGTTAGCATTCACAATATTCAGTACATATAATAAGTTATACGTGTGTATGTACACACCTGTCACCACTGAATCGTCTAAATCCCGAAAAGAGATGTCGGCCACCTCGATTTACTGATCCCTTCACACCTTTGGATACTAATCGCAACACCAAACTCCCGAATCTGCTTCCAAAATTGAATACTAGAGATCGAGCTGTGAGTCGACTGCTTCACTTCCCTGAGTACCTAGAAGAAATCGGTTACTACTCGATTAGAAGACTTAACCATTGCCGAAATCGGCACCTTTCCTTGTAAAAAGTCGACAGCAAAGTAAGAAAAGGGAAGATAGAAATTCGGCCATCACTTACCTTATCAACCGATTGATAACAAAGAATCTGAAGAGATCTATGTTCCTTCCAATATTCGGCCAAAGTACAATAGAATAGAAGAAGGGAATTTCGGCAAACTACTGGGTGAATTCGGCTATTAGGGAAATAAAAGAAAAGGGAATTGAGGGTAGGGGGTTCGGCACTTAGCAAAATGAAGAAAAGTAAAACAAGGGGATCAACTAATGCTTTTATAGGCACTTAGTACCCTTGCCGTCCACCCCTTTTTGATTAATTCAAATTAATTTTGAATTAATCCCAATAATCCATTGATAAACTTAATAATCCAAATAATATCAAATAATCCTTTTAATCCAATAATCTCCTTAATTATCTTGTATTATCAAAATAAAACTAATATTATCCTAATTATCCTTAGAATTAAGCAATTAAAATGCTCATATTATCTTATTATCCAAATAGATAAATAAAAAAATAATTTAAGGAGAGAATTTCTCTCCCCTTGTGCCGTCCAAATAAAGAGCAAAAGGGAGGATTTCTGTGACTCGAACCAAGGTTCTCCCTTGCTCCTTGGTGGCGTCACATGCTAGCTCTTAAGTGGCCTCACTTTTGCCACTTTGCCAAGGCCTTATTAGTGTCCAATTTCCTTCATTTATTCTTATAACACCCTCCTGCTAAGGCTCCCTGCATTTAAAGTTACAAACTGAAATTTTCTACCAAACCGTGCACACTCAAAGCCTTAAATTAAGCTCTATTATTCAATAAATAAAATCACAGCAGTCCAGACATAAGAAAAATAATTAAATTCCAAATAACCCCCTTTTGAGGATGTTACAGCATTGGCTTCTTAGGCTCGTTTCCTTATTTGTATAGGAACAAATACATCTTAGTTACTGTGGACTATGTATCCAAGTGGGTTGAAGCTAAGGCATACCCTACAAATGATGCTAAGGTAATCATGTGATTCCTACATAAGCATGTGTTTACATGATTTGTGACACCAAGAGCTATTATTAGTGATGAAGGTTCTCACTTTGTGAAAAATGGCTTAAGTGGTTGCTTGACAAACATGATGTGAAGCACAAGTTTGCTACTGCCTGTCACCCTTAGTCTAATAGGCAAGTTGAAAGAATGAACTGTGAAATCAAAGGTATCCTTGAAAGTGTAGTACGCCCTAGCAGAAAAGATTGGTCTCGAAGGCTCGATGATGCATTATGGGCCTATCGAACAACATTTAAGACACTGTTAGGAATGACTCCTTATCAGTTAGTCTTTGGAAAGGCATGGCATTTGCCACTAGAGTTGGAGAATAGAGCTCACTGGGCTTTGAAGCAGTTGAACTTTGATCTTAAGCAAGCTGGTGAGAGAAGGATGTTACAACTTGATGAGTTGGAAGAGCTGAGGTTGTTTTCCTATGAGAATGCCAAAATGTGTAAAGAAAGATCAAAGAGATGGCATGATAGTCATATACAACCTTGCGAGTTTGAAGAAGGTCAGGTTTTGTTGTTTAATTCAAGGTTGGAGTTATTTCCTAGGAAGCTTAAATCCTGTTGCAAAGGACCCTATACCATCTACTGAGTTTCCTTATGAAGCTATTGAATTATTCGACAATTACAGAGGTATGTTTAAAGTTAATGGTCAACGTCTCAAACACTACTAGGATGGTGAAGTTGAGCGTGTTGAATCCTTGTTCAAATTAACAGACCCTTGATTTTTCATGAACTTGTTTTGTAAATAAATAAATAATTAGAACTTATTTTCTTAACTTATTACATTTAATTAATTCTATCTAAGGAGATTGGAACTTAAGCGGGATCGTTGTGACCCTTCCAACCTTTCTTGGGAATTAATTTAATGTAATTTGTTAAGAAGAAATTTTCTAATTAAGATTTTAAAAATTTTAAGTTTCATTTGTTTTGTTTAAATTTTAAATTTTTATGTTAATAAAGGGGGTCAAATTTGGCCCAAGTACTAATAAGTTTTTTGTTCTTTAGTAAGTTTGTAAATATAGTCTGAGTTTGAGGCCCAAGATAGCAAAAATGAGGGAAAAATTCATACTTTGCTGCCACTCCTATTACTTGCCGCCCAAGTAACCCTAATGTAGCTAAATTTTCGCTACATGTTGCCCTAATTCTTTCCTATATAAACTCCTCTTCATTCTACTATTTTTCATATCCCTCAAAGCAATTTGCTTAACCCTAAAAATCCTTAAATCTCCCTCTTATGCCGCTAGCCTCAAATCCCGAAAAAAACCCTAGTTTCTCTTCCCTTTTTGCCGAAATCACCTATTGCCACCGCAAAAAGATTGCTGAAGCACCAACGTTACTGCCGCCCATCACTGTTGTCATCACCGCACACCACTGTTTCTGTCGCACACTGTCGTTGCCACCGCACAATCCTTGCTGTCGCAAGATTTTGTCGTTGCAAGTCCTTACCCACCTTGCCGATTTCTCTTTTACCCCTTGAGCAGAAACTTTGCCAAAATCCCAAGAAAAGATACCATGTCTCGCAAAAGAACTAGATCTTCAAAGACTACTCCTAAAAACCCGATTTTGATTGATAAAGAAGTGAAAGAGAGATTTGATTCAATCTTCAAGCATCAACCTATGATGCTGGACAAAGGTTTTAACTTGAAGAGTCATGATTTGATGGTTGTTCCTATACCGCAATGCTCTCAAGTGGGAATGATTTTGTGATGCTCGTTCACTTCCCGATGATGAACTAGTTCGAGAATTCTATGCTAGTTTGACTATGCAAGATGCTACTGAGGTCATCGTTCGAAAGAAAAAGGTACCTCTTTCTTCTAAGTCCATCAATGATTTGTTTAACTTACCTGATGTTGAAGAAGATGAGTACTACCCTATGATGAACAATATCAATTTGGATTTTCTTCAACAAGTGCTTGATGTTGTGGCGAATCTGGGATCCCAATAGATTATAAGAAAGTTTGGGAGCTATTCTTGCCGAAGGGAATGCCTAAAACCAGTAGCAAAGATGCTATCCTTGAGAGATGGATGGAAGATATTGACTATGCAAGCGGAGATGGAGCTGAAGAAGACAATGGGAATGAGTCAGAAAAATAAAATGGGGGATTCTTGTCTTGTTATTTATTTAATTATTTTTCGGTCTTTAGGAATTTATTTCTTTCGTAATTAGGATTTAATTTCTACAGAATAAAACATAACAAGCATGAATAATCTTAACACTTATTTAGAAAGAAAAAGACTAAGCGATGTGGTAATAGGAATGAACATGTCTAGGATTGGGTTTATAGAAAAGACTTGGTATTTAAGCAGTCTTAATGACTCACCTCTCTTTCTTTACAACCCTACCTGGTGTTCAGTTTTCATTCATTACTTTGTTCTTGCAATGAGGACATTACTTCTTTTTAAAAAGGGGTAAGGCAAATAAATTGCTCAAATTTTTAAAATTTTCATGTATGTTTCAATCATTTCTTTCATAAGTATATTTAATAAATGAATGTTTAGAGACATTTTTTTGTTAATGAGATAGTCTGTATGCAAGTATGAATGATGATTCTATCTGAGTGAACGTATGTTATCATGAATCCACCGCATGGCCACCTCGAGTCAACCCGGCTCCACATCCGCGATCTACGTGTCACCTGAAAAATGTAAAGGAGAAGGTGAGTCACCAAGACTCAGTATGTAACCCCTCCCCCATTTTAAAGACAATTTCATACACAACATGTAACAATTAATATGCAGAATATTATGTACCCCAACCTAACCAACCAAACGCCACTATCTACCCCGCTGTGGTACCAAACCACTGGTGGTGCCAAACCACTGGTGACATATAGTCACGATGTGTTACCAAAACACTGGTGTCCGTAGACACGAATCGATTGATGGGGCCAACCCATCGTGTGATACCAAATCACTGGCAGACAATCCCATATCTCAAGTGGGGCCAACCCACGGTGGTGTTAACCACAGGGATAAGTCACTATGAGGTGCCAAACCTCTGGAGGTACCAAACCTCTGGTGACCGTAGTCACGGTGTGTTACCAAAACACTGGTGCCCGTCGGCACGAATAACACTGCCCCCTCCACTCATCAGCCCATATCAAATCATATTATAACAGAGTTTATATCAACATACATTTGTCATAAGTATCACATAAGCCATGCTTCCCAAAAGCATTAATAACAATCTCATATTGACAGAGACTTACCTGAATCGTCACTTATACCAATAAGGTATATTTTTCAATGCTACATAAATTAAGTTAGCATTCACAATATTCAGTACATATAATAAGTTATACGTGTGTATGTACACACCTGTCACCACTGAATCGTCTAAATCCCGAAAAGAGATGTCGGCCACCTCGATTTACTGATCCCTTCACACCTTTGGATACTAATCGCAACACCAAACTCTCGAATCTGCTTCCAAAATTGAATACTAGAGATCGAGCTGTGAGTCGACTGCTTCACTTCCCTGAGTACCTAGAAGAAATCGGTTACTACTCGATTAGAAGACTTAACCATTGCCGAAATCGGCACCTTTCATTGTAAAAAGTCGACAGCAAAGTAAGAAAAGGGAAGATAGAAATTCGGCCATCACTTACCTTATCAACCGATTGATAACAAAGAATCTGAAGAGATCTATGTTCCTTCCAATATTCGGCCAAAGTACAATAGAATAGAAGAAGGGAATTTTGGCAAACTACTGGGTGAATTCGGCTATTAGGAAAATAAAAGAAAAGGGAATTGAGGGTAGGGGGTTCGGCACTTAGCAAAATGAAGAAAAGTAAAACAAGGGGATCAACTAATGCTTTTATAGGCACTTAGTACCCTTGCCGTCCACCCCTTTTTGATTAATTCAAATTAATTTTGAATTAATCCCAATAATCCATTGATAAACTTAATAATCCAAATAATATCAAATAATCCTTTTAATCCAATAATCTCCTTAATTATCTTGTATTATCAAAATAAAACTAATATTATCCTAATTATCCTTAGAATTAAGCAATTAAAATGCTCATATTATCTTATTACCCAAATAGATAAATAAAAAAATAATTTAAGGAGAGAATTTCTCTCCCCTTGTGCCGTCCAAATAAAGAGCAAAAGGGAGGATTTCTGTGACTCGAACCAAGGTTCTCCCTTGCTCCTTGGTGGCGTCACATGCTAGCTCTTAAGTGGCCTCACTTTTGCCACTTTGCCAAGGCCTTATTAGTGTCCAATTTCCTTCATTTATTCTTATAACACCCTCCTGCTAAGGCTCCCTGCCTTTAAAGTTACAAACTGAAATTTTCTACCAAACCGTGCACACTCAAAGCCTTAAATTAAGCTCTATTATTCAATAAATAAAATCACAGCAGTCCAGACATAAGAAAAATAATTAAATTCCAAATAACCCCATTTTGAGGATGTTACAGCATTGGCTTCTTAGGCTCGTTTCCTTATTTGTATAGGAACAAATACATCTTAGTTGCTGTGGGCTATGTATCCAAGTTGGTTGAAGCTAAAGCATACCCTACAAATGATGCTAAGGTAATTATGTGATTCCTACATAAGCATGTGTTTACACGATTTGTGACACCAAGAGCTATTATTAGTGATGAAGGTTCTCACTTTGTGAAAAATGGCTTAAGTGGTTGCTTGACAAACATGATGTGAAGCACAAGTTTGCTACTGCCTGTCACCCTTAGTCTAATAGGCAAGTTGAAAGAATGAACTGTGAAATCAAAGGTATCCTTGAAAGTGTAGTACGCCCTAGCAGAAAAGATTGGTCTCGAAGGCTCGATGATGCATTATGGGCCTATCGAACAACATTTAAGACACTGTTAGGAATGACTCCTTATCAGTTAGTCTTTGGAAAGGCATGGCATTTGCCACTAGAGTTGGAGAATAGAGCTCACTGGGCTTTGAAGCAGTTGAACTTTGATCTTAAGCAAGCTGGTGAGAGAAGGATGTTACAACTTGATGAGTTGGAAGAGCTGAGGTTGTTTTCCTATGAGAATGCCAAAATGTGTAAAGAAAGATCAAAGAGATGGCATGATAGTCATATACAACCTTGCGAGTTTGAAGAAGGTCAGGTTTTGTTGTTTAATTCAAGGTTGGAGTTATTTCCTAGGAAGCTTAAATCCTGTTGCAAAGGACCCTATACCATCTACCGAGTTTCCTTATGAAGCTATTGAATTATTCGACAATAACAGAGGTATGTTTAAAGTTAATGGTCAACGTCTCAAACACTACTAGGATGGTGAAGTTGAGCGTGTTGAATCCTTGTTCAAATTAACAGACCCTTGATTTTTCATGAACTCGTTTTGTAAATAAATAAATAATTAGAACTTATTTTCTTAACTTATTACATTTAATTAATTCTATCTAAGGAGATTGGAACTTAAGCGGGATCGTTGTGACCCTTCCAACCTTTCTTGGGAATTAATTTAATGTAATTTGTTAAGAAGAAATTTTCTAATTAAGATTTTAAAAATTTTAAGTTTCATTTGTTTTGTTTAAATTTTAAATTTTTATGTTAATAAAGGGGGTCAAATTTGGCCCAAGTACTAATAAGTTTTTTGTTCTTTAGTAAGTTTGTAAATATAGTCTGAGTTTGAGGCCCAAGATAGCAAAAATGAGGGAAAAATTCATACTTTGCTGCCACTCCTATTACTTGCCGCCCAAGTAACCCTAATGTAGCTAAATTTTCGCTACATGTTGCCCTAATTCTTCCCTATATAAACTCCTCTTCATTCTACTATTTTTCATATCCCTCAAAGCAATTTGCTTAACCCTAAAAATCCTTAAATCTCCCTCTTATGCCGCTAGCCTCAAATCCCGAAAAAAACCCTAGTTTCTCTTCCCTTTTTGCCGAAATCACCTATTGCCACCGCAAAAAGATTGCTGAAGCACCAACGTTACTGCCGCCCATCACTGTTGTCATCACCGCACACCACTGTTTCTGTCGCACGCTGTCGTTGCCACCGCACAATCCTTGCTGTCGCAAGATTTTTGTCGTTGCAAGTCCTTACCCACCTTGCCGATTTCTCTTTTACCCCTTGAGCAGAAACTTTGCCAAAATCCCAAGAAAAGATACCATGTCTCGCAAAAGAACTAGATCTTCAAAGACTACTCCTAAAAACCCGATTTTGATTGATAAAGAAGTGAAAGAGAGATTTGATTCAATCTTCAAGCATCAACCTATGATGCTGGACAAAGGTTTTAACTTGAAGAGTCATGATTTGATGGTTGTTCCTATACCGCAATGCTCTCAAGTGGGAATGATTTTGTGATGCTCGTTCACTTCCCGATGATGAACTAGTTCGAGAATTCTATGCTAGTTTGACTATGCAAGATGCTACTGAGGTCATCGTTCGAAAGAAAAAGGTACCTCTTTCTTCTAAGTCCATCAATGATTTGTTTAACTTACCTGATGTTGAAGAAGATGAGTACTACCCTATGATGAACAATATCAATTTGGATTTTCTTCAACAAGTGCTTGATGTTGTGGCGAATCTAGGATCCCAATAGATTATAAGAAAGTTTGGGAGCCATTCTTGCCGAAGGGAATGCCTAAAACCAGTAGCAAAGATGCTATCCTTGAGAGATGGATGGAAGATATTGACTATGCAAGCGGAGATGGAGCTGAAGAAGACAATGGGAATGAGTCAGAAAAATAAAATGGGGGATTCTTGTCTTGTTATTTATTTAATTATTTTTCGGTCTTTAGGAATTTATTTCTTTCGTAATTAGGATTTAATTTCTACAGAATAAAACATAACAAGCATGAATAATCTTAACACTTATTTAGAAAGAAAAAGACTAAGCGATGTGGTAATAGGAATGAACATGTCTAGGATTGGGTTTATAGAAAAGACTTGGTATTTAAGCAGTCTTAATGACTCACCTCTCTTTCTTTACAACCCTACCTGGTGTTCAGTTTTCATTCATTACTTTGTTCTTGCAATGAGGACATTACTTCTTTTTAAAAAGGGGTAAGGCAAATAAATTGCTCAAATTTTTAAAATTTTCATGTATGTTTCAATCATTTCTTTCATAAGTATATTTAATAAATGAATGTTTAGAGACATTTTTTTGTTAATGAGATAGTCTGTATGCAAGTATGAATGATGGTTCTATCTGAGTGAACGTATGTTATCATGAAGAATAGAATGCTTGTATGATCTTAGTCTTCGTAATGTTTGCCATGAAAACTTACTTTCTCTTAAGATTAGACATGCATGAAGGTTTATATCTTTAGAATTAACTTAGTAACTTTCTTGAGGCGAAATCCTAAGAGACATAAAAATCTAAAATGATATAGGTACTATTTCTTTGGATCGTTTGAGCCTTTTCGAGCCAACCTTATGATATTAGACCCTTAAAACTGTAATTTTGAGCTTAAAGGCCTATTTATTGTAATGAACCTACATTATAAGCCACATTACCATCTTTTTAAGTTATCCTAATTTTGTGCACCCATCTTAACTAAAGTTATCTTGGTAATCAACATTTGAGGAAATTTTCAAAAAGATGTATGTGCTCAGGCTTAAAAAAAAGACAAAGAAAGAGCGAAGAAAAGTTTGCTCAGTCTCTAAAAAGAAAAATGTATGAGCATAAGTTCAAAATAAGTTTGGGGGTGTTCCAAAGGTTCATTTATAGAAAAAGGCTGTATTTCGAGAAATCAAAGACAAAGTTAAAGGTTAAGATTTTGAAACCGAAATGTCTTATCTCTTTAAATCCCTACCTTTAACCGAGCCCCATTACAACCTTATAAAAGACATATTGACTTGATGATTATGACACCTACATTAGTGGAAAGGAAGTACTAATTTCAACATATGAAGATCATAAGCAAACCTTATGATTGTTTGCTTGATTGATAAGAAATTATGTTGAATCAAGAATATTATATGTGGCTGTGAGATACATACAAACTATGATTCATGTTGGCATATTTTGAAACTTAGTATAAAATTCTAAAAATGTTTGCATATGAATTACTTGTTAATAAAGGAGATCTATGAATATGAAGTTATTAATGCATGATTATGGGACAAAGATTGATGCTACTTACACAATTAGCAATTTTGCCTTAGCAAGACCTTTTGCTGTGCATAAACATTACTCTGGACGAGTAATGCTTTAAGTTTGGGGGTGTGTAAACTAAAAAATATATAGGATTTTTCCTATGCAATTTATCACCTTTTTACTTCAATTTTTTGTTCAAACTAAGTAATTGTTTAATAAATTAATGAAATATGTAAAAATATGAAATTAGGACATCGAAATTATTAAAATGTGATTTTATGCTTTATTATATGGTTTTCATGCATAAAGTGGCTTATTTTATATTTATTTTAACATATTATATTTTTAAGACACAAAATGGGCCATGCAAGATTAAATTAAATAAAAAAATATAAAATTATATTTAATAATTCATTTTAAAATATTTCATTAATAATTTGGGTTTTAATTAATTATTTATTTTATTATTTGGTTATTTAATTTATTGAATTATTTTGGACAGGTATGATAGCTTTGTTGGATTACAAAAAACCGTCCAAATTAAAGACCAAGTCAACCCAATTTCAGCTAGACATGGCTGTCCACATAAACCACTTGTTGGTTTTGTAACACCCCAAACCTGGCCCATGCATTATGACCGGACCTGACATGTCACATGAGAAAAACGTGTTAAATCCTTTTTATTCATACTAAAATAGGTATTATTTTGTTATAATCAAGAAAACAAATTTGATTTGAAACATATGATAAAATACTACTAATCTCGAAGGTTGATTGATAAATCGCTAATTTGAACTAGAGATCTTATAAACCGTGACTTTTGAAAATATCGTTGATAATTTGAGAGAAAATTTCCTAGTTAAAAATATTTGTAAAAGTTTGTTATGAAATCCATTTGTTAATCTATTTTGGAAAACCTTTATTTAAGTTTTTAGATAAATTCCCATTTAAAACAATTCAAGCAAGATAATAAGTACGTCAAACATAAAGCAAAAATAAAATATTCCAGAGGCCTTGTTACAACAAAAAAACCCAAAATAGTAAAAGTAGTAAAGAAGTATGACCTCTACCGAGTCATCCATGGCCCAAATCCACATTACTGAGCATTACCTGCAAGGGTTTAAGAAAAATGGGTGAGTTGCTATAACTCAGTGTACAATCCCCTTACCGTCATCCACTGAGTCTGAACCCGTTTAGCATCATCTTGGGCCTAAGCCCATTTACATAACAGAATATATATATGTGCAATGTATGCAACCCAACCCATCCATCCATCACACCCCGACCAGCCAATCATACTTGTGGGGATCAAGTCAACCCACCCTGCTGCTCACACCAATTCGCAGGCAAGTTGCCATTTATAATATTTTTATTGTGGCCAAGCCACCGAAATCATAATGAAACGTAATAATAAACATTTTTGTGGCAATGCCACCAGTCTACAGTTCTCTTCAACATTTTTCCCAACCCATGCAAAATATGTACATGCAACATACATAATAAAACATAATATCCACATATATAAACAACAATCATTAATCCAGTAATTTATTACGGTAAATCGGCCAACTATAGAACTTTGTAATTCGGCCCACTAAAGCATTCTAGCAATTCGGCCCATAGGGGCATTTTAGTAAATCGGCCCATAGTGGCATTTCCGTAAATCGGCCCATAGGGGCATTTTCGTAAATCAGCCCATAGGGGCGTTTCCATAAATTGGCCCATAGGGGCATTTCCGTAAATTGGCCCATGGGGCATTTTCGTAAATCGGCCCATAGGGGCATTTTCATAAATTGGCCCATAGGGGCATATTCGTAAATCGACCCATAGGGACATTTTCGTAATTCTAACAATTTTAATATCAATTTTGACAAATCTATAAAAATAATGTAATTTTAAGAAAATTTCCCGATTTATGCCATATTACGATTTTAATCATATAAATAATTACGATCTATTTTCCAACATGATATCGAATCATGAATATATGGGATTTCGGCATGAGATTACACACCTGATTACGGGAAGTATTAAACCCTCTTGATCGTCGGCACCTATGACAACATAATACTCAATTAACTAACATAAGAGGTTTTTCTTAAACCGAATCTAAATCAATGATCTAAAATACTTACGCTCAATATCGTGAACGACCACGATTTGTTTATTCTCACCGGATGATGGTCCACAACCCGGTGGGAAATCTCGAACCGCTGAAACCGCTCTACGCTTGAACTTAGGAGTAGGAATAGCAAATCCACTCCTTTTGTGTTCTCCAATCGCTTTTCCTTTCAAATCGATTCCACTTGCCTCCATAGGAAAAATCTCGGTTAGAAAAATATTATGAGAGAAAGTAGTTATTTAGTGATAGGAGTAGGCTTACCACTATTTCCGAAGGATCCACGAGTGTATAAGAACGAGTGATTTAGACCCTATAATAACCGTTTAGTCCAAACTATTATTCTGTTTAGCAAACTAATCGAATAATGAGCGATATCAAATAATCCATAAAGAAACTCCTTACCTAACGATATTGAATTCGATTTCCACCGATTGACTTAAGGCTAGAATTGAATCGGCTAGGATGATATTCGGCCACCCACTTAGAACACTATGAAAAAGAGGATGATTAAGATGTGAAGGAGTAGGAGGAAACACCATTTCGGTTTAGAAACAAGATACACAATCTAATAGTGATAGACACTCATTTGGCTAGAAAGAAAAGAAAAAATGAAAAGAGAAAAAGAAACCACTTACCGATTTGATCGAAGAAGAGGGTCTCAACACAAATGAGATAGAAATTGTAAAAGAGAGATTAAGGGTTGAAATGTTCGACTACGGAGAAAAGAAAATGAACAAGAAGATTCGACTATGAGAATATGGATTAAAGAAGAAGAAAGAAAGGTTGAAGAATTTGTGAAAAAGAAATGAAAGGATGGAGAAAGAGTGCTTAACTAGTTTCGGCTATCAAAGGGAAATGTGCAATAAGAAATTAGACACAATGGCTAGATGGTTTCGGCAAAAAAAAGGAAAAAAAGATGCTCACTTTTTGGCTTTGGAGTTTCGGCAATGAGGGAAAAAATTGGAGAAAGAGAACACCAAAAAGGCTAAACGAAACAAGCCATACAAGCACCCAAAATTTGCCAAAAGACTAATGCAAAATTTGGCTACCAAGACCCCTCTCAAAACCGTGTATCCTTTTACCAAAAGGATCAAAATTGACCAAAAACTCTTTCCAAAACATCTTCCATATTATAGGCCAACATGTTCCCTTCTATTTCCTTTTCTTTCATCTCTTTCCTGCTTTTTCCCTTATCTTCCTCCTTACCATATTCCTTAGCCTCCTTTCAATCAATAAAAACTCTCCGTTACCATAATTACAACCATGGCCGACACTTGGGATAGGAGTAAAAAAATTTAATCAAAAATTTTGCACTTGGTGGGATTCGAACCTCTTCCCTCCACGCTCTCCAGTTGACGACACAACCTCCTTGCCATATGCTCACTTATGCTAGCAAAATACGCACTTATTTCCTTAAGCCTTGATGCCACTTACCTTCTCTCCTTAAAGTGCTTAAACACAAAAATTTTGCTAAGGCCCAACTCAACCCCGAGCCTTCTTAGGACCCCTAAACATACACAATTAACATTTTTAACTAGCCTATCGCATGGTTAAATGCAAAAAATAAAATTCTAAATTTCAGGATATTACAATTCTACCCCCTTAAAAAAATTTCAGCCCCAAAATTTACCTGATTAAATGAGATGAGGATATTGCTGCCGAAACGCGTCCTCAGGCTCCCATGTAGCTTCCTCTAAACCGTGATTACGCTATAATACTTTGACTAACGGTACCGACTTCCTTCTCAGCACCTTAACATCTCGATCTAAAATCTGTACTGGCTCCTCTTCAAAAGACAAGTCAGGTCTTAACTCAACTTCCTCCACTGGTACAACATGAGGCGGTTCTGAACGATAACGCCTTAACATAAAGACATGGAATACACTATGTATCTAACTTAACTCCGGAGGTAACTCAAGCTGATAAGCTACTGGCCCAACACGCTTCAGTACACGGTATGGTCCGATGGACCTAGGGTTCAACTTGCCTTTCCGCCCAAATCTTAAGATCTTCTTCCAAGGTGAGACCTTCAAAAAGACCTGATCTCCCACAGAGAACTCTATATCCTTACGCTTTAAATCTGGTTATGATTTCTACCTATCTGAAGCTTCCTTTAACCGAGCCCGAATTACTTCAACTTTTTCCTCCGTCTCCGAGATCAATTCAACTGTCGCTCTCCTAGCTCAGTCCAACAAGTAGGAGTACGACACCTATGACCATACAACGCTTCGTAGGGTGCCATCTTTATACTGAACTGATAGCTATTGTTGTATGCAAACTCTGCCAATGGTAGAAAATCTTCCCAACTACCCCTAAAGTTGATCACACAGCCCCTTAACATGTCTTCTAGAATCTGGATTACTCTCTCCGACTGACCATCTGTCTGTGGATGAAATGTCGTGCTGAAATTTTAACCTTGTACCCAAAGATTCATGTAAAGACTTCCAAAATCGTGATGTAAACCAAGGGTCCCTGTCCGATATAATAGACATTGGTACCCTATGTAACCTCACGATCTCTGCTACATACAACTTGGCCAACTTCTGTAATGAATAATCCGTACGAAGAGGTAGGAAATGACCAGTCTTCGTTAACCGATCCACTATCACCAATACAAAATCTTTCTTAGTAGGCGTTAAGGGTAACCCACTAACAAAGTCCATCGTTATCTTTTCTCATTTCCATAATGGAATTTTCACCGGTTGTAGCAACCCTGACAGTAGTTGATGTTCCGCCTTCACCTGCTGACATGTTAAGCACTTGCTCACAAAATCAGTAACCTCCCGTTTCAACCCTGGCCACCAATAATGTTCACGGAGGTCTCGGTACATTTTGTTTTCCCCGGGGTGCATAGCATATGGGCTACTATACACTTCACGCAGAATCATTTGTCTCAATTCCGAATCCTTGGGCATACAAACTTTTCCGTGAAAACACAATATTCCATCACTATTCAATCCAAAATCCCTATCTCACCACCTTCCACTTGTTGAAGTCGAGAACCCAACGCTTCATCTATCAAGTGCTTTTCCTTAATCTGGCTTACATAAGCAAGCTTCACCTAAAGTTCGGCTAATAGGCTACCATCTTCATAAAGGCAGAGATGAGCGAACATCACTCTCAAATACGATATCACCTTACGACTCAACGCATCATCCACTATGTTAGCTTTTCCTGGATGATACTCGATTGAGAAGTCATAATCCTTCAATAGTTCTATCCACCTCCGTTGTCTTAAGTTCAACTCCTTTTGGGTAAGGAGATACTTCAGACTCTTATGATCCGAATAGATAATCGACTTCTCACTGTACAAACAGTCTCCAAATCTTCAGAGCAAACACCACTGCAGCTAACTCCATATCATGAGTGGGATAGTTTACCTCATGCGGCCTTAATTGACGAGATGCATAAGCCACCACTTTTCCCCCTTGCATCAACACATATCCCAAGCCCGTGTGTGACGCATCACAATAAACAATAAACTCCTTACCAGCCTCAGGTTGAATCAATACTGACGCTTTAGTCAGAATCTTCTTCAATTTCTCAAAGCTCTCTTGCTGCTTATCTGACCACACAAACGGTACTCCCGTACGCAACAACTTAGTTAGGGGTGCAACAATCAACGAAAACCCCTCAACAAACCGCCTGTAATAACCAGCCAACTCTAGAAAACTCTGAATTTCAGCCACTGACTTTGGTGGCTTCCAATCCAATATAGCCTTGACGTTCCGAGGATCCACTCTAATTCCCTCGGCAGACACAACATGCCCCAAAAAGGTCATTTCCTTCATCCAAAATCCACACTTACTGAATTTGGCATACGGTTGCTTCTCTCTTAATATCTGCAATACAACTCATAGATGCGAATCATGCTCTTCTTCAGTCTTTGAGTACACCAAGATGTCATCTATGAACACCACCACAAATCGGTCTAGATAGGGTTGGAAGACCCGGTTCATCATGTCCATAAATGTAGCTGGCGCATTAGTCAACCCAAACGGCATCACTAAGAACTTGTAATGCCCATAACGAGTTCGAAACGCAGTCTTATGAATATCCAACTCCTTGGCCTTTAACTGGTGATAACCCAATATCAAATCTATCTTCGAGAAAACCAAATCTCCTCGCAGTTGATTGAACAGATTGTCGATCCTCGGTAACGGATACTTGTTCTTGATCGTTAACTTATTCAATTGTCTATAATCGATGCACATACGCATCGACCCATCCTTTTTCTTAACGAACAATACCGGCGCTCCCCACGGTGACACACTCGGTCGAATAAATCCACTATCCAACAATTCCTGAATTTGAGCTTTAAGCTCTGCTAGCTCATTCGGCGCCATTCTATAAGGAGCAATGGACACCGGAGACGTTCCTGGCAACAGCTCAATGCCAAATTCCACCTCCCGATCCAGAGGTAAACCTAGAAGCTCCTCGAGAAAGACGTCTGAAAACTCTTTCACTGTTCTAACAGTCTCTACCGACAACTTTTTGGCATCCAGAGCACTGATAAAGGCTATGAATGCTCCACACCCCTTTCATACCAACTTTTCTGCCTTTAAAGCAGATACCACATTAGACAGATAGTTTCTTCTTTCACTTATCATCATCACTTCCTTATCCTCCAAGGTTTTTAGTACCATCTGCTTTGCAGCACAGTCCAAGTTCGCACGGTGTTTAACCAACCAGTCCATGCCCAAAATGAGATCGAACTCGCCGAATGGCAGTTCCATCAAATCCGCCAGAAAAACTTCCCCTTGAATTTCTAAGGGCACATCCTTAAACAACTTATTTACTATCACCGACTGTCCTAAAGGGCTAATTACAGTTGTTTCTCTAGCAGTAATCTCAGATCTAATATTCAGAGTTCCAAACACAGCACATGCTACATACAAATGGATGGATCCAATATCTATCAAAGCGGTAACAGGTACATCAAATATGAAGAACGTACTGGTTATGACGTCAGGTGCATCGCCATCCTCTCGATGTCTGACCGCGTAAACCAAACCTAGCTGTCTCGCCTCCGCGTTACCCCTATTACCGATACCTCTACCTGGTGCACCCTGACCTCGTCCTACACCATTACCACCTCGACCTGGCCCACGGCCTCTCGGCGACTGCTGAGCGCCTCTAGCTGGCTGCGCAGAATCATTACGAACCACTTGAGTTTGAGTAGGCTGTCGAGGGCAATCCTTAAACCGATGGTCTTTGGATCCACATCTGAAACAACCACCGGTTCTCTTCCAACATTCACCCGAGTGAAGTTTCCCACAATCCACACAAGGCTGTAACTGATTGGCAGCAGCTGGAGCACCCACTCGAACTGGCCCCTCACTCCTGGGCCTTTTCTGAAAACCTCTAGCAGGACCTGAGTACCCAAAGTCTCTCTTGTTCCTGCCCCTATCCTTGTATCGATTTTGCCTCTCCGAGTGTTTAACCTCCTCAGCTATCTTGGCTTTTTCCACAAGTGTTGCAAAATTCCTCTCTTTTCTGTGGGCTATCAGTGTCCGCAATTCATCGCGCAACCCATCCTTAAAACGTACACAACGCTCGTAATCAGTCGGTACTATTCCTCGGGCATACCGACTCAGACGCAGAAATTTCGCCTTGTATGCTACCACAGATTTACTTCCTTAGACCAAATTCAAAAATTCCTTCCTTCGGGCATCCACATAACTAGCCTCGACATATTTTCCTTAAAATGCGATTTTAAAAAATTCCCAGGTAATGCGATCAATCTGAGTGCCTTCCCAAATAGTGAGGCACCACTGATACGCCTCGTCTCTCAGCAAAGACACCACTCCTTTCAGTTTCTGCACGGCGGTGCAATCCAGATCATCCATGATCCGCTCCACAGCCTCAAGCCAATACTCTGCTACATTAAGGGCTACACTCGAAATACCTCTAAAAACTTCAGCCCCATTCGATCTGAGTCGCTCCGATATCGACCCACAAGCTGTCGTCTCAGTTCTTGCCCCAGCGACCCTTTCCAGAACTCGCAACATCGCTTGGGACAGAGCGTCGTCCTCTCTTATACGATCATGTGACCCAGCTTCAGTCACAGGTGATGCAGGTGCGTCCATTTCTGGCATATGTCTCGATACCTCAGATACAACTCTAGCACCTCGGCCTCTACCACGGCCACGTCTACCGCGTCCACATCTTCTAGCGCTCATATTCACTAATGTCATTTTAATCTGATTACAAGTCTTATGAATCAGTATACTATTCAATGTTTATTAAACAATGTTTTATGGAGTATAGAAAGTAAAGTCGTTTTCGCAAAACGTATCCTAAAGTCTCAATCTCTATAGTCTCAGCTCTTAAAACTAAAAGTTCTAGAGTATTCTATTTTGTGGAATTTTTCTTAACACAGTAATAACACAATAATCATAAAATGAAAACAAATACTTACTTGACTTGGTGCCGAAGACCCGTGGTGCCATACTTCCTTTAGAACATACATGTATAAATTAAAATTTTAAACAACTTTGAAAACGTTTTTGAACCCAAACCACAGCCGAGTTTTGCAACCGACTCTAATACCATAAAATGTAACACCCTAAACTCGGTCCATGCGTTATGACCGGATCTGACATGTCACATGAGAAAAACGTGTTAAATCCTTTTTATTTGTACTAAAATAGGTATTATTTTGTTATAATCAAGAAAACAAATTTGATTTGAAACATATGACAAAATACTACTAATCTCGAAGGCTGATTGATAAATCGATAATTTGAACTAGAGATCTTATAAACCGTGACTTTTGAAAATATCGTTGATAATTCGAGAGAAATTTCCAAGTTAAAAATATTTGTAAAAGTTTGTTATGAAATCCATTTGTTAATTTATTTTGGAAAACCTTTATTTAAGTTTTTAGAAAAATTCCCATTTAAAACAATTCAAGCAAGATAATAAGTACGTCAAACATAAAGCAAAAATAAAATATTCTAGAGGCCTTATTACAACAAAAAACCCAAAATAGTAAAAGTAATAAAGTGAACGGAAATAGAAATCTAAAGTTCAAAAACACCATTTCTGAAGTATGGCCTCCACCGAGTCATCCATGGCCCAAATCCAGATTACTGAGCATTACCTGCAAGGGTTTAAGGAAAAGGGGTGAGTTACTAGAACTCAGTGTATAAGCCCCTTACCGTCATCCACTAGGTTTGAACCCGTTTAGCATCATCTTGCGCCTAAGCCCATTTACATAACAGAATATATATATGTGCAATGTATGCAACCCAACCCATCCATCCAACACACCCTCGACCAGCCAATCACACCTGTGGGGATCAAGTCAACCCACCCCGTCCTCACACCAATTCGCAGGCAAGTTCCCATTTATAGTATTTTTATTGTGGCCAAGCCACCGAAATCATAATGAAATATAATAATAAACATTTTTGTGGCAATGCCACCAGACTACACTTCTCTTCAACATTTTTTCCCAACCCATGCAAAATATGTAAATGCAACATACATAATAAAGCATAATATCCACATATATAAACAACAATCATTAATCCAGTAATTTCTTACGGTAAATTGGCCAACTATAGAACTTTGTAATTCGGCCCACTAAAGCATTCTAGCAATTCAGCCCATAGGGGCATTTCTGTAAATCGGCCCATAGGGGCATTTTCGTAATTCTAACAATTTTAATACCGATTTTGACAAATCTATAAAAATAATGTAATTTTAAGAAAATTTCCCGGTTTATGCCATATTATGATTTTAATCATATAAATAATAACGATCTATTTTCCAACGTGATATCGAATCATGAATCTATGGGATTTTGGTATGAGATTACACACCTGATTACGGGAAGTATTAAACCCTCTCGATCGTCGGCACCTATGACAACATAATACTCGATTAACTAACATAAGAGGCTTTTCTTAAATCGAATCTAAATCAATGATCTAAAATACTTACGCTCAATATCGTGAACGACCACGATTTGTTTATTCTCACCGGATGATGGTCCACAACCCGGTGGGAAATCTCGAACCGCTGAAACCGCTCTACGCTTGAACTTAGGAGTAGGAATAGCAAATCCACTCCTTTTGTGTTCTCCAATTGTTTTCCTTTCAAATCGGTTCCACTTGCTTCCATAGGAAAAATCTCGGTTAGAAAACTATTATGAGAGAAAGTAGTTGTTTTAGTGATAGGAGTAGGCTTACCACTATTTCCGAAGGATCCACGAGTGTATAAGAACGAGTGATTTAGACCCTATAATAACCGTTTAGTCCAAACTATTATTCTGTTTAGCAAACTAATCGAATAATGAGCGATATCAAATAATCCATAAAGAAACTCCTTACCTTAACGATATTGAATCCAATTTCCACCGATTGACTTAAGTCTAGAATTGAATCGGCTAGGATGATATTCGGCCACCCACTTAGAACACTATGAAAAAGAGGATGATTAAGATGTGAAGGAGTAGGAGGAAACACCATTTCAGTTTAGAAACAAGATACACAACCGAATAGTGATAGACACTCATTCGGCTAGAAAGAAAAGAAAAAATGAAAAGAGGAAAAGAAACCACTTACCGATTTGATCGAAGAAGAGGGTCTCAACACAAATGAGAAAGAAATTGTGAAGGAGAGATTAAGGGTTGAAAGGTTCGGCTATGGAGAAAAGAAAATGAACAAGAAGATTGGACTATGGATTAAAGAAGAAGAAAGAAAGGTTGAAGAATTTGTGAAAAAGAAAAGAAAGGATAGAGAAAGAGTGCTTAACTAGTTTCGACTATCAAAGGGGAAATGAGCAAAAATAAATTGGACACAATGGCTAGATGGTTTCGACAAAACAAAGGAAAAACAGATGCTTACTTTTTGGTTTTGGAGTTTCGGCAATGAGGAAAAAAAATTGGAGAAAGAGAACACCAAAAATGCTAAAAGAAACAAGCCATACAAGCACCCAAAATTTGCTAAAAGACTAATGCAAAATTCGGCTACCAAGACCCCTCCCAAAACCGTGTATCCTTTTACCAAAAGGATCAAAATTGACCAAAAACTCTTTCCAAAACATCTTCCACATTATATGCCAACATGTTCCCTTCTATTTCCGTTTCTTTCATTTCTTTCCTTCTTTTTCCCTTATCTTCCTCCTTACCATATTCCTTAGCCTCCTTTCCATCAATAAAAAGTCTCCCTTACCATAATTACAACCATGGCTGACACTTGGGATAGGAGTAAAAAAAATTAATCAAAAATTTTGCACTTGGTAGGATTCGAACCTCTTCCCTCCATGCTCTCCACTTGATGACACAACCTCCTTTCCATATGCTCACTTATGCTAGCAAAATACACACGTATTTCCTTAAGCCTTGATGCCACTTACCTTCTCTCTTTAAAGTGCTTAAACACAAAAATTTTGCTCAGGCCCAACTCAACCCCGAGCCTTCTTAGGACCCCTAAACATACACAATTAACATTTTTAACTAGCCTATCGTATGGTTAAATGCAAAACATAAAATTCTAAATTTCAGGATATTACATGTTTAATTACACAAGGTCCTTGCAATGTTGAAGAAATTAGAGATTTGCCCGAAGATTTACATTTAACGAGTCTCAGTCCTGAGTTGTTATGACATTTAAACTACTTAAAAATCAAGAAAAATTCAACTCAAAACCCACTAATCATGGCCGGCCACTCATTGAAGAAGCTTGAAGAGACTAAACCTCTCTATTTTTAGCAAACTACTCACCTCTCTTCACCTATAAATAAGAGTTCATTTCACCATTCCTAATCATCCCTCATCTCTCATCAGTCTCTTTTTTCTTTCAATTCTCTATAGCATTTTCCATTCCCCACTCCTACAGTCATCTCTTCACAAAGATTTTAGCAATTATGCCTCTTAATGAGCCCTTGGTCGGCCACCTTGGAGAGCCATTAGTAAAGGAGCAAAGCGAAGGAGCAAATGAGACTCGTCGGCCAGAGTCTTGGGTGACAACCACTTTAATTTGGGTTTAATTCTTCTTTTCTTTGATTTAATAATGTTTGCTATGTGTTCTTTTTTCTTGTTACAACAATGTTAGCTTAATTTTATTTAAGCTAGGATGATTGTTTTGATTAAATAATATTTATTTGATTCATGCTTATAATGTTTGTGCCTCAATCGATCATGATTTCAATTAAAACCAAGTTTGTATATCATTCATACGTGATTGAAATGCACCTGAATTAGCTGAGTGATCCTAACCAGACGATGACTAGTGAACACATAATTGAAATGTGCATGCTCAATTTAGATTCTAACCCGATTAAGTTGTAGGTTGCATAACAACTCTAACCAAGCTCTGTTATCTGCATAGTTGTTAGATTTGTGTGATTAACTGTTTAAAACTTAACATGTCCTTGTTACCTCACACAAATGCTAAGAAACCCTTAGTAAATAAGGATTAGTAAAATGCATATTTACTAAGTAAAGGATTTCGAAAGGACCTAATGTGGTTCCCAAACTCATGAAAGATCGAGTTGCCATGGAATGTTTTTCAGAATGTTATTAAGCATGTTGATAATAAATTGAGTTTAATTAAAGTAATTGTCCTAGTTTATTTATGTTATAAGTGTTGCAAATTGTGTTTAATTTTGCTAAAATCTATTTCATTCATATAGTTTGCATATTTAGGATAATTTGTATTGGGGATCATTACATTGAGTTTAATATATTTAATTTTAATCATCACATCTCAATCATATTGTGTTTTTATTTACCAAGTTGTTAACATAATTTTGCAATTAAGTGATTTAACACAAATACAATCCTTGTGGAGACGATAACTCGATACTTACTTATTACTTGATAACGACTGTGTACACTTGTACAAACCTACGCGTTACAGTATGCTTATGAAACTAGGCAACATAATGCATGTTTGAAAATGATTATATTGATGATTTGAGATTGTGGATTTGATATGTTTTGAGTTGATAAAATACGATGTATTGAATTATATGTTTCTTAGTATGGAAATAACATGAATTAGAATTGGTTGAGGTTGGTTGAATGCATATTTATGCCATATTATGTGCCATTTGGTTTGGTGTAGGTATATACAAATTTGGGTGGCAAGATGGCTTGGTAAATAACCTATTTTTGTCCATACGGGCAGAGACACGGGCGTGTGTCTCAGCTGTGTGTGACATACGTTCAGGTTACACGACCGTGTGTCCCTTGATGGGTATTTAGAAATCAAGTCAGTATGTTTCACACGGCCCATCATACGGGCGTGTGACTTGGTCGTGTGGCATAAGTCAGTACACCCTACAGGTTTGACACGTCCTAGGGCACGGCCTGGTACATGAGCCTGTGAGGCCATTTCAAAGGACACAAGGGCTGGTCACACGGACGTGTGGTTAGCTGTGTGACCCAAGTCAGTGAGTTACATGGGGTCAGACACAGGCTGGGACACGGCCATGTGATCCCATTTCGAATGTCCACACGGCCTGTGACACGGACTTGTCTTTGGCCGTGTGAGACACACAGCCAGGCCACACATGCTTGTGTCTCTTTTATTTTGCAAAATATTCTAAGTGTTCCAAAAATTTTTTGAGTTATCGGTTTAGTCCCGAACCACTCTTAATGCATGTTTTGGGCATCGTAAGCTCGGGACAATGTGAACGATGTTGAATGTTGATTACCTAAAATTTGAAAATGTATGTGAATTGTATGCTTAATTGTATTATAATTTTAGTAATGCTCCGTAACTCTATTCTAGAGTTGAATACGGGTGAGGAGTGTTACATTTATTGGTATCAGAGCTACGGTTTAGTTGATTTTAGGACTAACGTAGCGTATGTGAGAGTCTAGCTATACATGCCATATATAACCTATTATAGTGTGATATCTTCTGACAATTTTAAAACGTGTTTTTATAAGTAAATGGATCCTAATTAAGCTGTAGCTAATAATGTTGAAAGTAATGCGCCAACCTCTGTTCACGGAGTAGCGCAATCTGAGTCGAGACCCGTATCGGGTAGTTAGGGAGGAGAGGCTAAGGAAGCCTTCTTCCAAATAATGAATAAGTGATTTACAGAGTTTGTAGGAACAAATCCGACTGCTTAGCAACCTCCACCCCCAGCTAATCCTCAACCGGTTCCCGTAGATCCTCAAGGTATAGAACTTTTACAATTAAATAAGCCACATGTTGATAAAATCCAAAAATATGAGGCTGACGAGTTCAGAGCTACAGTTGATGATGATCCTGAGAGAGTCGAGTTTTGGCTAGAGAATACTATCAAAGTGTTTGATGAATTATCGTGCACGCCAGCAGAGTCTGTAAAATACGCCGTATCACTTCTGAGAGACACTGCATATCAGTGGTGGAATAATTTGATATCTGTGGTATCGAGAGAAAGGGTCACGTGGGAATTCTTTCAAGTTGAGTTCAGAAAGAAATACATTAGCCAATGGTTTATTGATCAAAAGCAAAAAGAGTTTCTGGAGGTAAAACAAGGTCAAATGTCTGACCGAGTATGAAAGAGAGTTTGTGAGACTTAAAAAATATGCTCGAGAATGTGTTTCCACTGAGGCAATTATGTGTAAATGATTCAAAGACAGGTTGAATGAAGATATCAGACTGCTAGTCAAAATTTTGGAGTTGAAAGAATTTGTTGTATTAATCGACAGAGCATGCAAAGCCGAAGAACTTGGCAAAGAAAAGAGAAAGGCTGATTTTGAGGCTAGAGATTTGAGGAAGAGATCGATGAATAAACCCTATCAATCCTCGTTAAAGAAACCATGGGATTCGTATAATCGTTCAACAACTTCAGTGGGGTATAATAATAGAGATCGTGGAAAGCAATACACGAGTCTTAAAGCTCAGGCTACTGCAGTGTCGAGTGTGGGTATTGTGAGAAACAATAAACCTGAGTGTCAACAATGTGGATGGTGACATTTTAGAGACTGCTGAATGAATAATAAATGTTGTTTTAAATGTGGCTCGCAAGATCATTTCATTCGAGATTGTCTTGAGTTACCCAAGAAAGATAGATATCAAAATGCAAGATCAAGTAATATAACTGCTAGAGGAAGACCACCTTGAAATGTGGGAAATGAGTCTAGTAGCAAAGGCGCGAAAAAAGATTCAACTTCGAGATCTGAGGCTAGAGTGCCAGAGCTTACGCTATTCGCGCTCGCGAAGATGCATCGTCACAAGATGTTATCACCGATACATTTTCTCTTTATGACACTAATGTAATTTCCTTGATTGATCCTGGATCGACTCATTCATATATTTGTATGAATTTAGTGTCTATTAAGAGTTTGCCTATTGATTCTATCGAGTTTGTGATTAAAGTATCGAACCTCTTAGGCAAGTATGTTCTAGTTGATAAAGTTTGCAAGAACTGTCTTTTAATGACTCGGGGTTACTGTTTTTCGACAAATTTGATGCTATTACCGTTTGATGAATTCGATGTAATCCTGGGTATGGATTGGTTGACGCTACATGATGCTGTTGTAAATTGTAGACGAAAGACTATTGAATTGAAATGTCAGAATAGTGAAATCTTTCGAATTGAATCAGATGAGTCGAGTGGATTGCCTGTTATGATATCATCGATGTTAGCTCAGAGATATGTGAGAAAAGGTTGTGATGCTTATCTTGCATATGTACCGGATACAAAAGTATTTGAATTGAAGATTGAATCAGTACCACTGGTATGTGAATATCGGAATGTGTTTCCAGAAGAGTTGCCTGGGTTGCCACAGATCAGAGAAGTCGAGTTTGCTATTGAATTAGTACCGGGAACATCACCGATATCGATAGCTCTGTACGGAATGGCTCTGATAGAATTGAAAGAATTAAAAGCTGAATTAACAAATAGAGGTTTTGCACGACCTAGTTTTTCGCCCTAGGGTGCACCAGTGTTATTCATAAAGAAGAAAGATGAATCGATGAGACTGTTTATTGATTATTGTTAGCTTAATAATGTTACAATTAAGAATAAATATCTGTTACCGAGAATTGACGATTTGTTTGATCAGTTGAAAGGAGCAATAGTATTTTCGAAGATTGATCTGCGGTCTGGTTGTTATCAGTTGAGAGTAAAAGATTCAGATGTGCCAAAAACTGCGTTCAGAACAAGGTACGAGCATTATGAATTTCTTGTTATGCCTTTCGAATTAATTAACGCTCCTGCAGTTTTTATGGATTTGATGAATCAAATCTTTAGACCATATTTAGACAGATTTGTGGTTGTATTTATTGATGACATTTTGATTTATTCTCAAGATGAATTTGAGCATGCTAAACATTTGAGAATTGTGATACAAACATTGAGAGACAAGCAACTGTTCACTAAATTCAACAAATATGAGTTTTGGCTCCAAGTGGTTGGAAATTTTGGGTATACTGTTTCAGCAGAAGGAATCCGAGTTGATCCGAGTAAGATTTCAGCAGTTGTTGATTGGAATCCACTAAGAAATGTATCTGAAGTCAGAAGCTTTTTGGGATTAACTGGCTACTATAGACATTTTGTAAAAGGTTTCTCAATGATTGCCAAACTGATGACTCGTTTTCTACAGAAAGGTGTGAAATTTGAGTGGTCCAAAAATGTCAACAGAGTTTTGAATAGTTGAAAGCATTGTTAACTGAAGCACCAATTTTGGTTCAACCTGAGCCGAGTAAAGAGTTTGTGATTTTCAGCGATGCGTCATTGAATGGTTTAGATTGTGTTTTGATGCAAGAGGGAAAAGTGATAGCTTATGCTTCCAGACAGTTGAAACCGCATGAAAAGAATTATCTACCGCATGATTTAGAGTTGGCCGCTATTGTATTTGCATTGAAAATTTGGTGACATCATTTATACAGTGAAAAGTGCCATATCTTTACCGACCACAAGAGCTTAAAGTATATAATGACTCAGAAAGATTTGAATTTACGATAATGAAGATGGCTTGAGTTGTTGAAAGGCTATGAGTTAGCGCTTGATTATCATCCAGGGAAAGCGAATGTTGTAACACCCCAAACCCGACCTAGACGTTACGACCGGATCTGGCGTGTCACATAGAAGGGTTGTTTAAAACTTGCACGTTCGTTGAAAAGTTGTTCATATTCTTTTGAAAACCTTGAGCTTTGTTGTTTGTGGAAAATCAGATTTGTTTTTGGTGGTTTCCTTGTAAAAACGTTATTGTTATTGTTGTTGTTGTTATTATTATTATTATTATTATTATTATTATTATTATTATTATTATTATGCCCAAAACTTGTTTACAACAGAAATCAATTTTATTAGATTACGAAAATGAGATTTTTTTAAAACGATTATTGTTGTTTTAAGAAAACTACGTATTTATAAATCTAGCAGTTGTTAAGGTAAACTTAAAAGAAATTATACCAATGGCCTTATTACAAAAATATTAACCCAAAGCAGTAATTAAACTAGAATAAAGCAGAATGTAAATTTACTAAGTTTATGAGAATAATTCCCGGTGTATGGCCACCACAGAGTCCTCCACAGCTCCCAAATCTACTAACGTTGGGGATCACCTGCAAGGTTGAAACAATGGGGTGAGTTACGAGAACTCAGTGTATAATCCCCCAATCAGTTATTAACTGGGCCCGAGTGTTGGAACGCCGGTACCCCATGGCGCAGCAAAATAAAATTAGATCCGGTGATCCTAACAATGAATCCATGTGTGAGGAACGAATCGGGGTGAAATAAAGGTTTCAAAATTACCAAAACTTCAATCTGAGTAGACAGCGACGCCTTGGCAACAAGAGTTTTGATCAAGCCACAACCTTTTCTGATGTCTGCCTCTACGTAATCCACCCGGTTTGAACGGAAGAAATCTCCAAAACTGTTTTGGAGGTTTATTTACTTGACGGCTGCTAGACCTAACAAGCAATCACTTAGGGTTTTTCATCTTTAGCTTTGTCTCCTTTTAATACCTTTTATAATGGGTGTCTTTTTCATTGGGCCTTTTATAATTGGTATCCTTTTAATTGGGCCTTTTATAATTGGTATCTCTTGAATGTATTATATGATTAAATAAATACAATAAAGTTTTTAACCGAAAATTATAATTTCATTAATTATATCCGAAAATTATAATTACATTAATTATAATAAGGATTTCGGTAAACTATATTTATTTAAATTTATATATGAATCAAATTCATATATTAATAAAATTATGTTATCATTATGTGTACAATATCCTTGTACATATAATATCTTCAATATTTGATTGCCCAATTAAATTAATTCATTAATTAATTTAATTCATGTGACAACCAAACACAATACCAACTATATTTTATTCCGTTCATTTCAACCATGGGTGTGACCCTGTAGGTTCTTGCAACGTTAGCAGTAATACTAGAACGATTCTATTGTCACTAACAATGAGTGGCATCTAGCAATGCATCATTGCTACCTAAGTTACAAGAAGTCATGATTCGACGTAACCTTCTGTGATTAACCTTTCATGCATTAATCTTTAAGTCCTTTATCTCTGGAACATATACAGGTCATGGGATAGTCACACTTGCATAGTCCATCCCATGATTCTTGATATCTTGAGTAGACTATGATATACAAATTAGTATGACATCTCATATCAACTTATTTGAGCATGGCCATGCATTTCTAGTCTCACTCAATCAAGTGGCCTAAGATATTACTCCTATTATATAGGAGGGACTTATCCTTTATTGATCAACCATATCCCTCTACATAGATTGTGGTATATCCAATTTCAGCCTTTATAGAACAACCTGTTACGGTGTATGTTTGACTATATCAAAATATACAACTCACGATGTTGGGATAATAATGATCTCAAGTCTGAGGATCATATACATACTAAGCACTATGAGTAATGTTGTGACAATTACATAATAACCCAAGAAAATACTCATAGCGGGTCAATCCAATATGTTGTTCTCTAACACACATATTCATGCATTGATTTTGACACTCCATATCAATGACAACTCTTTATCATCAATCAACTACATGTTAGTCTTAATGCATTATTGTTGTCCTAGTCAACAATAATACTCGACTAAGGATCTTTTAAGAATAATCATATTATTCTCAGGACATTATTATAAAACAGTTTATCTATACACACAGAAAGAAAAACTGAAATAATAATGACAATGCTTTATAATAGTAAACATGGTAAGTTAAGTATGTTATTACAACCATCTCATGATTGATCTTTGCGCATACTCTTACAATCTCCCACTAGCACTAAGACCAATCACTCATATATCTAATACCAAGTGACTTAGTGTGACGATCATGCTTCTGCTGTGTCAGAGGCTTGGTCAGGGGATCAGCAATGTTATCATCTGAAGGTACTCTACATATCTCTACATCCCCTCGATCGATAATCTCTCGAATAAGATGGTAGCATCTAAGTATATGTTTGGATCGCTGGTGAGATCTGGGTTCTTTAGCTTGTGCAATAGCTCCATTGTTATCACATCGGAGTTCTATAGCATCTGATATGCTAGGCACAACCCCTAGTCCAGTAATGAACTTCTTGATCCAAACTGCTTCCTTTGCTGCCTCACTGGCTGCAATATACTCAACCTCTGTTGTAGAATCGGCTACTGTACTTTGCCTTAAACTCTTCCAGCTCACAGCACCACCATTAAGGCAAAACACAAAACCTAATTGCGATCGCGAATCGTCCTTGTCGGTTTGGAAGCTGGCATCAGTGTAACCTTTTACACTTAACTCTTCCTCACCTCCATATAATAGGAATGTATCCTTAGTTCTTCTTAAGTACTTAAGGATACTCTTGATTGTGGTCCAGTGACCTTCACCTTGACCTTCACCGGGATCTACTTGATACTTGCTCGTCATACTTAAGGCATACGAGACATCTGGACGGGTACATAACATAGCATACATAATAGATCCAATAGCAGAAGCATATAGAATTTTACTCATACGTTCTCTCTCTTGTGGAGTTGAAGGATACATTTCCTTCGAGAGTGAAATACCATGTCTCATAGGTAGGAATCCTCTTTTAGATTCTTCCATACTGAACCTTTTCAGTACTTTATCTATGTATGTACTTTGGCTTAGACCTAGTAGTCGTGTTGATCTATCTCTACAGATCTTGACTCCTAAGATATAAGTGGCTTCGCCCAAGTCCTTCATAGAAAAACAACTTCTTAACCAAGTCTTAATAGACTGCAAGGTAGGTATGTCATTTTCCATGATAAGTATGTCATCCACATATAGTACCAAGAATGTGATAGTGCTCCCACTAACTTTCTTGTAAACACATGGTTCATCTTCATTTTTGATAAAACCAAACTCTTTGATTGCATCGTTAAAACAATGATTCCAACTTCGAGAAGCTTGCTTTAATACATAAATGGATCTTTGTAGCTTACATATCTTTCTAGCATCCTTTGGATTTACAAAACCTTCAGGTTGTGTCATATACACATCCTCTTCAAGTTTCCCATTAAGGAAAGCTGTTTTGACGTCCATCTGCCAGATTTCATAATCATGAAATGCAGCTATGGCGAGCAAGATCCTGATGGATTTAAACATAGCTACAGGAGAAAAGGTTTCATCATAGTCAACACCATGAATTTGGCGAAAACCTTTAGCGACTAATCGCCCTTTATATGTTTGTACATTACCATCCATGTCTGTTTTCTTTTTGAAAACCCATTTGCACCCTATAGGTTTAACCCCTTCGGGTGGGTCAATCAAAGTCCATACTTGGTTTTCATACATGGAATCCATCTCAGATCTCATGGCCTCAAGCCTTTTCTCAGAGTCTGGGCTTGTCACCGCTTCTTGATAAGTCCTAGGCTCATCTTGATCTATAAGAAGAACGTCACCATGCTTTGTAATGAGAAATCCATATCTCTCAGGTGTACGGCATTCTCTTAAAGATCTGCGCGGTGGTTGTGTTTCTACAACAGTTGTTTGTTCCTCAATTTCTTGTGGAATTTGTTGTTGTTCAATCTCTGGTTCAGTGGTATCTTGTGATTCTTGAATTTCTTCAAGTTCAATCTTTCTCCCACTTCCTTTTCTAGAAGTAAATTCTCTCTCTAGGAAGACACCAGTCCGAGCAACAAACCTTTTGTTCTCAGTGGGATTAAAGAAATAATATCCTTTGATTTCTTTTGGATACCCCACAAAAATACACCTTTCAGATCTGGGTTCAAGCTTAGTAGACGTCTGACGTTTAACATAAGCTTCACAGCCCCAAATTTTCATAAAAGACATACTAGGACGGTTCCCAGTCCACATCTCATATGGCGTCTTTTGAACCGATTTAGATGGAACACGATTTAGTGTGAAAGCAGCTGTCTCAAGTGCATGTCCCCAAAAGGAAGTCGGTAGATCAGCATGACTCATCATGGATCGAACCATGTCTAACAAAGTTCGATTTCTTCTCTCAGATACTCCATTCCATTGAGGAGTACCAGGAGGAGTAAGTTGTGAGACAATCCCACATTCTTTCAGAAGATCATCAAACTCTAGGCTCAAATACTCTCCACCTCGATTAGATTGAAGTGACTTGATAGTTTTGCCTAGTTGATTTTGTACTTCATTTTTGAATTCCTTGAACTTTTCAAGGGACTCAGACTTATGGCGCATGAGATAAACATACCCATATCTACTGAAATCATCAGTGAAAGTAATGAAGTAGTGAAATCCACCTCTGGCCTATGTATTTATTGGTCCACATACATTAGAATGTATTAGGTCCAATAAATCACTAGCTCGTTCACTTTTACCAGTAAAAGGAGATTTAGTCATTTTTCCCAATAAGCAAGATTCACATACTTCAAATTGTTCAAAAACAAATGAATTCAAGAGACCATCTTTATGGAGTTTGGATATGCGTTTCTCACTTATGTGGCCCAAACGACAATGCCAAAGATAAGTTTGATTTGAGTCATTTATTTTAGATCTTTTAGTATTTATGTTGTAAATGGAATTCGTTTGATCTAAAATATAGAGGCCATTAATCAATTGTGCCGAACCATAGAAAACATTACTGAGATAAAATGAACAACAATTATTCTTAATAATTATCTCAAAACCAATTTTGTCTAAACAAGAAATTGAAATAATGTTTTTAGTCAAACTGGGCACAAAATAACAATACTCTAAACATAAAGCAAGTCCACTAGGCAAAGATAAAGTATATGTTCCCACAGCTAATGCAGCAACTTTTGCTCCATTTCCAACTCGTAGGTCCACATCTCCTCTAGCCAAAGTCCTACTCCTTTGTAGTCCCTGTACAGATGTACAAATATCAAAACCACAACCAGTATCTAATATCCAAGAAGTATTAGTTGATAAATTAATATCAATAACATAAATACCTGAAGCAGACATTCCGCTTGCTTTAGCCTTCTTGACTTCTTCAAGATAGACAGGGCAGTTCCGTTTCCAATGTCCAGTCACACCACAATGAAAACAGTTTCCTTCCTTAGACACCCCACCTTTAGGTTTCAGTGCAGCCTTTCCCTTTCCAAATTTGGGCTTACCTTTGCCCTTGGGCTTTGTTTGAACTTTGGCCTTTCCCTTGCCCTTGTTATTACGGACCATCAGTATGGGTTTGGGTCCAACCTTTTTCAAGTTGCCTTTAGCAGTTCGTAACATACTGAGCAATTGTGGTAGAGTCTTGTCAATTTCATTCATATTGAAATTGAGGACAAACTGGCTGTAGCTATCCGGCAACGATTGTAAAATAACATCAGTGGCCAACTCTTGGCTCAATGGAAACCCAAGCTTAGACAGGCTTTCAATATGGCCAATCATCTTAAGGACATGAGGTCCTACTGGGCTTCCCTCAGCCAACTTACATTGGAATAGGGCCTTAGAGATATCAAACCTCTCTTGCCGTGCTTGCCCCTGATAAAGTTCTTTCAGGTGCTCGATCATATCATAAGCAACCATGTCCTCATGTTGCTTTTGAAGTTCAGGATTCATAGTGGCAAGCATAAGACATCCAACATCTATCATGACATCTAGATACTTCTTGTAAGCATCTCTATCAGTCCTCGAGGCATTAGCGGGTGGTTCATTAGGAAGTGGTTGTTCAATGACATATAATTTCCGTTCTTGTTTAAGGACAATCCTCAAGTTACGGAACCAATCAAGAAAATTCAAACCATTCAATTTGTCCTTCTCAAGGACCGATCGCAATGAGAGTGTGCTAGTGTTTGCAGCCATAATATATCTACAACAATTAAATATGCATGTGAGTAAATTTACCAATTTTATATCAATCATTAAAAAGACTTTATTAAATGATATTCCCACTATTTTATTTCAAGATTAATAACCCTCGTATATTAATTTCGGAAAAACTTTCTCAAAAGTATTTCTAGTAGGTTAAGGATCCATATTTCACCACCTCTTAAGTCAGCTTTGGCTTTACTCTTAAGATTATGGTTATTTAGGTAAGCAACATTTGCTAATTACATCATATGTAACTCCTAATATTTGGTGAACAACTCTTGCTCTAATCATCTTATGATTTATCCAATTTACTTGCCTCTAGGTTTCTAATCCTATTAGAGTAACCTAGTTAAGTCATTAACCAATTTTTTGACCAGCGGATATCACTTGTTTATTCTTCGCATTTAACCAAGATAAATACTAGTACTTCGCTTTGGCAGAACCTACATAGTATTGATCGAGGCCTTAACGAGGGCAAAACTGGAAGGCCATGTTGACTTAATATTTTAATAGAGGGATTTTATTAAGGTTGTTGCATCTCACCAATTATGGTCTACTTTAACCCATTTAGCCTTATAATCGATCTCATCAATTAATAGGGTTTATTATCATCAAGTTTCAATTAGATATATATATATATATATAATTGGCATGCTTTAGACATTCATAGCATCTCATACATGAATAAATAAATGCAATAGTTATAGCCCATAAACTAAGGTGGTTCAACCCAAGCCAATGGGAAAACCAAAAAGAAACCTAAAGGTGTAAGCCGTTTCACAAGCTATCAATCCACAATAATTGTCCCACCTTGCTTCTCGTTTGGCCCACAGCAACTCTTGCAAATTACAATATGCAGAAACTCGTTTTACATACGAGGGAATAAGATGAGAAGAGAAATACAAGAGAATAGTAGTAAGGCACGACACGCAGGCCGTATTTATAAAAAAAATACAACCTTTTATCGAATGGGTCATTGGGCTATAACTATGCATTTCAAACACCGTGCATGTCAAAAATAGCATACATAATTCAATGTTTTTTTTTTGCTAAGGTGAATTATAAAATATCCTTTCAACCTTTTTGTGGCCCATCAAGTTTATAAATTTCTTTTATTAACAAAACTTACCATAATAAGAAGATGGGGTCTGAGGTGGTCGGAGGAAGCGGGCCCCGCATCATAGACCAGGGGTGCGGGGGCGGAGCCCCCGCGGTACGAATCGCATACCCCAGTCAAATGAAACCTCACAATTTGATAACTTTTATCAACAGAATCGTGTTTTTAGGATTTTAATCCTTGAGGTTTCATATCGGAACAACCCTTGTTCCACTAGCCAGTTAACTCTTACTGGAAATTATAAATACCACCGTCGCATTATTACAGATTTGTTAATAGTTAACAGTAATAACATAAAATCGAATAGGCCACAACACCATGATTAACATTTAATCAATTACCGAAAGGAACAGTTATTAGGTTATGCTTAAACGATTTAAACAATCGAAAATACAATAAGATCAAAACATGCATCTCATACAATTGCATCACCCAAGTATTTAAACCTGAGTTCGTATCACACAAGTGGCTCCGATACCACTGTTGGAACACCGGTACCCCATGGCGCAGCAAAATAAAATTAGATCTGGCGATCCAAACCATGAATCCATGTGTGAGGAACGAATCGGGGTGAAATAAAGGTTTCAAAATTACCAAAACTTCAATCTGAGTAGACAGCGACGCCTTGGCAACAAGAGTTTTGATCTATTGTCAAATCAAGCCATAACCTTTTCCGATGTCTGCCTCTACGTAATCCACCCGGTTTGACTATGAACGGAAGAAATCTCCAAAACTGTTTTGGATGTTTATTTGCTTGGCGGCTGCTAGACCTAACAAGCAATCACTTAGGGTTTTTCATCTTCAGCTTTGTCTCCTTTTAATACCTTTTATAATGGGTGTCTTTTTCATTGGGCCTTTTATAATTGGTATCCTTTTAATTGGGCCTTTTATAATTGGTATCTCTTGAATGTATTATATGATTAAATAAATACAATAAAGTTTTTAACCGAAAATTATAATTACATTAATTATATCCGAAAATTATAATTACATTAATTATATCCGAAAATTATAATTACATTAATTATAATTTAATTCATGTGACAACCAAACACAATACCAACTATATTTTATTCCGTTCATTTCAACCATAGGGTGTGACCCTGTAGGTTCTTGCAACGTTAGCAGTAATACTAGAACGATTTTATTGTCACAAACAATGAGTGGCATCTAGCAATGCATCATTGCTACCTAAGTTACAAGAAGTCATGATTCGACATAACCTTTTGTGATTAACCTTTCATGCATTAATCCTTAAGTCCTTTATCTCTGGAACGGATACAAGTCATGGGATAGTCACACTTGCATAGTCCATCCCATGTTTCTTGATATCTTGAGTAGACTATGATATACAAATTAGTATGACATCTCATATCAACTTATTTGAGCATGGCCATGCATTTCCAGTCTCACTCAATCAAGTGGCCTAAGATATTACTCCTATTATGTAGGAGGGACTCATCCTTTATTGATCAACCATATCCCTCTACATAGATTGTGGTATATCCAACATCAGCCTTTATAGAACAACCTGTTACGGTGTACGTTTGACTGTATCAAAATATACAACTCACGATGCTGGGATAATAATGATCTCAAGTCTGAGGATCATATACATATTAATCACTATGAGTAATGTTGTGACAATTACATAATAATCCAAGAAACATACTCATAGCGGGTCAATCCAATATGTTGTTCTCTAACACACATATTCATGCATTGATTTTGACACTCCATATCAATGACAACCCTTTATCATCAATCAACTACATGTTAGTCTTAATGCATTATTGTTGTCCTAGTCAACAATAATACTCGACTAAGGATCTTTTAAGAATAATCATATTATTCTCAGGACATTATTATAAAACAGTTTATCTATACACACAGAAAGAAAAACTAAAATAATAATGAAACGCTTTATATTAATAAACATGGTAAATTAAGTATGTTATTACAACCATCTCATGATTGATCTTTGGGCATACTCTTACACCGAGCCCATACGAAATCAAATTGGGCCGAAGCCCACACGAAATCTAATTGGGCCGAAACCCTATGCAGTAACAATCTGGGCCTTAGCCCTATCCAATATCAATCTGGCCGCACGGCCCCAAAATTATGGTAATGCAAATAGAAAGTGCAACCTCCAACCTAATAGTCCATCCGCTACACTCCACCCGTACCAGCCCTACACTCCATGTGGGGATTTCTAAATCGACCCACCCATCCGCTACACTCCAAAAATGCAGTCAAGCTGCCAGTATAAACCTAGCAAAGCTGCCAGTATAAATGCAGCAAAGCTGCCAGTATCAGTATATGTGGCAGAGCCACCAGTAGCAGTATTGCAGCAGAGCTGCCAGTAACAGTATATGTGGTGAAGACACCAGTACAGTACACTTCCTCCATTAATATAACCCAACCCCATGCATCATGTCATGGCATAATAATTTCGTGTATGCAGTAATGTATCATCATGGCAAATTAATCAAAGTATACACAAACAAACCATAACTGCCCCTAATGGTATAACAGTAATTTTACCCACCGAGGGTAATTCAGTAATTTGCATTTAATGGCCTTTCTGAAGGTCTACTGTCGCCTTGAGTGACTCGGGACCCTTTCTGGGTCTCTAAGGAGCTATTGGGCCTAAAATCCATTTTAGGCCCAAACGGGCACACATGCTCGTGTGGCCCAATTCGCAATATTTCAGTCTCGGATTTCTATAATTCACATCTATATTTACCCTTTTACAGCTCTCCATCAAATTCGCCCACGCGGGCCGAATAGCCTATTGGGCACGTTAAGCTCGTTTCGGCTCGATTAGGCCAGATACGGCCCAGCTTCGCGAGAGTGCTCGCGATACTCTCTACTACTTACCATCATTACTCTAACTCTGATTTACCACCACGAGTGATCGCACGCTCGAGTGAGTACAGGTGCCGGTTTCTGGCTTTTCAGCTTTTGGCCGATTTGCAAACATCTTATGCAATCATTCAGAGGGGTGTGAGATTACACACCTGATTTGAAACACGAAACACGATTCTCCCTGAGGCACCTAAAGATACATCTGGTTAACAGCTAGTCTCAGACCTTATTACAACTTCAACCAAGTATTGAGATTGACTAACAATCTACATCACTTACCAGCAATCCGAGACTTTTACTACAAAGGATAGGGGTTCGGTTATACCTCTAATAAAGCACTTCGAGACCCTAGCAGTGATTGACACATGAACAGATGTTAGCATGTAATATCCGGGATTTAGGGTTGTGCATTTTTGCTTAAATATATGTGGAAGCATGCTTATGTGTTGTTTGAATGTGTTTTGAGAGTTCCGTGAACTTTAGAATGTAGGAGAATGTCTTAGGAAAATATTGGATTTTAAGCCTTAAAGGGGAGCTAGGCAAATGAGGCCTTAAGAAAATTGGTAGGGGAATTTGGACACAAGATTGGGCTTGGTAAAGTGGCTAGGAGGTGCCACTTAAAGCCTTAAAAATTGACGCCACAAGCAGTGCAAGAGGGGCCTAGGTTCGAGCAGCAAGGGGAGCAATTGTAGAGTTGTTTTTGCGTCAGGGAGGAAGGGAGTTGGACGGCATGGGGAGACTGGATGGATGAGCTTTAGATGTGGTCAATTTCTTTTTAAAATTCGGCTAAGGTAGAAAGATAATTGTTGATTTATTCAGATTATTTTGAATGGGTAAAGAAGAGAAGTTTTAGGAAAATAACAAGGGATTGAGTAGAGAGATGGAGAGTTGGCCGGCCTAGGGACTTTCTTGATGTTATTTTCAGCCAAAGGGAGGAAAGGAGGCCATTTTCTTTCTTTTCTTTTCAATTGTGCCTCTGCCGAAATTCTTTTTCTCTGTTGACCAAAAACCAAAAGTATCTTCTCTTCTCTTTTCTTTTGTGCTAGCCGTAATCTCCCTCAATTCCACTATTGCCGCAACACCTCAAACCTTCCATCTCTCATTTCTTTTGTTCAAGCCGAATCTCCTTTTGTCACCAAGATAAATCGCACCACATTCCATCATTTACTTTCTCTTCTCACGAATCTTTCAAAAGCCGAATCCTCTATTTTGTGGCCATAACCGATTGCTCCTTTACCCTGTTGAAGTCAATTTGATCATAAGCATTAAAAGCCGAAAACTCAACATCTCTTTCCTCTTGTCGACACATAGAGTTGGTGAACCAATTGCGTTTTGGTCATTCTATTTGGTAAGGGATCTCTCTTGGGTTTAAAAGGCTCTTTTCTCTATTTTGGTCTATCGAAATCAAGATTCTAATCCCATTAATGCTCTTTGGCCGAACTTTGAAGAGGTAATTTCGGGATTCTGTTATTGTCGACTACAAGGGGGAAATCTTCGGGATTTCAAGATCTAAGGTAAGCCATGTGTAGTATTCGGCCAAGGGCCATTTTCATAGATCTTGTACAATAGGTTGACCCTAATATATACCATGTAGGGATTTCGACATCTCCATAAGACAAGTGACGATTTCGG
Source organism: Gossypium australe (assembly GCA_005393395.2). NCBI lineage: Eukaryota > Viridiplantae > Streptophyta > Magnoliopsida > Malvales > Malvaceae > Gossypium > Gossypium australe. Next base: position 85,137,012 of record CM016619.1, on the reverse strand, counting down.
GATTTAGATCCGCAAGGTAAGGGAGTATTAATATTCGGCCAAGGCCATGTTAAGTGTTAGTGATTGGCCAATTCTGACTATGGTTTTTAGGGAGGAGTACAACCTGTTTCGGTAGATTTTCGGGATCCAGTAATCGTGTTAGTACCAGGTGTGTAGCCCTACACTAATTCCTGATAGATTTATGGTAATAATATTGTGCATGTGTTAATGGAAATATGAAAAATGTGGTTAAAAGGTACCATTCAATGGTACAGGGTATGCAGGTACGTTACCCTTAATACTCTGTTAATAATGTTATGAATATTGAATATGACACATATGTGAATTCGTTATGAATATGGAATAAGGTATATTGCATGATTTCTGCATGTTTTGTATGACGCATCGGCATATGGGTGATATGAAAAGGGGAAGTGATCTAGTGGTTTTTACCACATTATCTGGTGACTCATGTCACATAATCCGAATCTGGTGACTAAAGTCAAGTATTATTATCTGGTGACTCTGTCACATTATCTGGTGGATATGCCTCGATTATAAGGGCGATGTGCAGTTGACTGCAGCGACTGCCTTCGATGGTGTGTAGCGGATGGAGGGTCGATTTAGTAATCCCCACGGTGTGATTGGCACGTACGGGTGATGTGTAGAGGATGGTTGTTTAGGTTTGGGTTTGGGTTTGCATCATTGCCTATATTTATTATATATGATTTGATATGCCTAAATCGTTTGGGAGTCTGTGTTGGTTGCTATACACTGAGTTTGTTGACTCACCCTTCGTGGGCTAATATTTTTCACGTGACACTCAGTAATTGGACCGGGTCGGCAGGGACTTAGTGGTGGCCATGCTCAGCTCAGAGTTTCTTTATTTTGGATTCTATATTAAGTTTTGGATTTATTTCGGGTTTTGCTTTGATGTAATAAGGCCATTACTTTTAAACTGTTTTATGCATGCGTTTTACTTTTTACTATGAAACGATCGATATTAAATAAAAAGGTTAAACAACTTTTCTTTAAAATAATTTCAAATGTGTTACACCTAAACCCCAACGATTTTCAACTTAATGCTACGCTCTAAAATTTGGCATTTCTTTTAACTTATTGTTTTCAAGTACGAAAATAATGTTTTAATAAAATATAACATCACGATTTTCAATTTAATCACAACACAAATAAACTTTTCTTCAAAACCACCCAGAATTTTCCCAAATGACAAACAAGCTTTTGACATGTTTTACTCAATAAGCATGCCAGATCGGTCAAGGCTCGTGGACCGGGTTTGGGGCATTTCAATTTGGTATCAGAGCCCAGTTTAAACTCTCGGCCTTGGGTTTAAAGCCCACAATGTTTTCAAAATAAAGCCCAAATGAGTTTTTGGTGGAAATTTTTGAAATGGAGCAAGTTTTCTGGCATGGCACCTAAGTCTCTGACCCGAAGTCCACCAGGTAAGTACCCCTAACTGTTGTATGATTTGTATTATTGTATGATTTGTATGGGGGTATTACGGGATCGTAGATTAGTACATTAGGAGTTAATGAACCCTAGGATTAGCTTACTCCAACACAGAATCACATAAAATTTAAGGCCTAATTAAACAAACCTGTGAGTGAGTCACCGAGTTAGGGTGTGGCAACCATCGTGCGCATGTCTAGGATTGGATTCAGTGGGAGCTTGGTATTTAAGCAGTCCTAGTGACTCACCTCCTCTTTACTCGAATCCTACCTGGTGCGTAGTGACGGTTCACCCTAACCAAGAGGACTTGTTCACGGGCTAAATCCAATAATTAAAACCCGAAAGGGACTAGCTACACTGTTTTATAAAAACCTTAGTTTTTAAAATCACCAAATCACCCTTTTGATTTGTAAAAACTATTTTGAAAAAAAAATTTTCGAAATATTCCCGGTTTATAAAATTACTAAACTACCCTTGGTTTATAAAAATTGCCATACTACCCTCGATTTTTACCAAGATATCCTTACTTTACAAAAATACCAAAAATCCCTATTTTGCGAAATATCAGGATACCCCAATTTGGAAAAAATTTACCAAAATACCCCTATAGGACAAATTACAGAAATACCCCTAGGTTTGGAATGGACGAAAAGGTTCGAGTGGTGAATATGTGTGGTTGATACTATTGAATGAATGTGTTTCTCTGAATTAGGGTAGAAGACTTGAAACGAAAACTCTGAAATGATCGAAAGAACTACTACTAAACTTCTTTACATAAAACTTATTCGTGGGTAATCAGTGGAACAAGAACTAATGCATAAAACTTTTTTAACCAGATTAGATCGCGATCGTAGATATAAGTTCTAGGGGACGTGGTCGTAATGTGCGAGGGCGTGGTAGAGGCAAAATGGCCGTATCGAAACCCGTTAGGTCTGGTCAAGGGTCTGAGAACGACCACCACCAGCTGCTGAGGTTGAACATCAGGATCAGACGGGGGATGATGCAGTATCGCAGGCGATACTGCGGGTTCTTGAGAGGGTGGCTGGAGTAGGTGGAGGTATGGGAGCTCGGAAATTTGTACCCGAGCGACTCCAAGCCAATGGAGCTGAGGTATTCCGTGGTGTATCCGGTGTGGCGCCCAATACGGCTGAGTATTGGTTGGAGGCGACGGAGCGAATCATGGACGAGCTGGATCTGACTGCTGAGGAGAAACTGAAAGGAGTGGTGTCGCTACTTCGCGATGAGTCATACCAATGGTGGCTCACAGTTCGGGATAGTACTATAGCTGAGGTTCTCACTTGGGAGTATTTCAAGGCGGCGTATCAGAAGAAGTATGTTGGGTCTAGCTATATTGATGCGCAGAGGAAGGCATTTCTGAGGCTGGTTCAGGGGAGTAAGTCCGTAACGGAGTACAAGGCAGAATTCTTAAGGTTGAGCCAGTATGCTCGAGGTATCGTGGCTACGGAGCATGAGCGATGTGTCTGGTTTGAAGACGGACTGAGGGATGACCTGAGATTGTTGATAGCTCCACAGCAGGAATGGGAGTTTGCAGTGTTGGTAGAGAAGGCTAAGGTAGCCAAAGGAGTTAAGGAATCTGTGAGACAGAATACGGATAGGAATAGGCAAAAGAGAGGTTTTGGATCATCAGGGTCAACCGGGAATGTTCAAAAGAGACATAGAGTGGATGGGCCGCGAGGTCAGCAGGTTGTTATGGGAGGACAGTACCGTACTTGTGTACAATGTGGAAAGATGGACCTAAGAGAGTGTTGGAAGAAGACAGGGGGATGTTTTAAGTGTGGGTCCAAGGATCACATGATTAGGGACTGTCCTATGAAAACAGACGGGAGTCGACCAACAGGTCAGGGTTTTAACTAGGCTGAAGAGGTGGATAGCAGCCACCGCGGGGTCGTGGTCCGATTGGCAGAGGTAATGGTTCTGGAAGAGGACGAGGAACACCGGGCAGAGGTGTTGGTAATACAGAGGCGAGACAGCCGGGTCTGGTGTATGCAGTTCGCCGGAGGGAGGATGGTGACGCACCGGACGTCATAACCGGTACGTTCCTTATAGCTGATAAGCCTTACTTTGCTTTAATTGATACCCACTCATATGTTGCATGTAGTGTAGTGGAAACGCTAGGTGTAGCATCTGAACTGTCTAATAGGGAGATGACTGTAGTGAGCCCGTTAGGTCAAACGCTAGTGGTGAATAGGATATTTCAGAGTGTACCTCTAGAAATTCAGGGAGTGGTATTTCCTGCTGATTTGATGGAATTACCTTTCGAAGAATTTGATCTCATTCTTGGCATGGATTGGCTAGTGGAACATCAGGCTAAATTGGATTGCGCAGCTAAGCGAATGGAGTTAAGGACCCCGGAGAATGAGGAGATAATTATGATAGGAGAAAGGAGAAACTATGTGTCTAACGTAGTCTCCGCGTTAAAGGCTGATAAGATGGTTCGGAAAGGGTGTAAGGCATTTTTTACCTTCGTTAGTGCGTTGGATGCAAAGGAAGAAGGAGTTAGTGGAGTTAGAACAGTAAGGGAATTCGTGGATGTGTTTCCGGATGAGCTACCTGGGTTACCCCCGGATAAGGAGGTGGAGTTCGGAATTGACTTACTACCGGGTACAGCTCCTGTGTCAATTGCTCTGTTTAGAATGGCACCAAAGGAACTGGTTGAGCTCAAGGCTCAGATCCAAGAGTTGCTTGATCGTGGGTTTATCCGACCCAGTGTGTCTCCATGGGGAGCACCGGTCCTGTTCGTGAAGAAGAAGGATGGGACTATGCGCATGTGCATAGATTATCGGCAGTTGAATAAGCTGACCATCAAGAACAAGTACCCGTTGCCGAGGATAGACGACTTGTTCGACCAGCTTAAGGGGGCTGCGGTATTTTCAAAAATAGATTTACGGTCTAGATATCATCAGCTCAAGGTGAAGGAAGTGGATATCCATAAGACAGTTTTTCGGACAAGATACGGGCATTATGAGTTCTTAGTAATGCCGTTTAGATTGACGAACGCCCCAGCTGCGTTCATGGATATGATGAATCGGGTTTTTTCAACCTTACTTGGATCAGTTCGTCGTTGTGTTCATAGACGACATCCTAGTGTACTCCAAGTCTGAGGAAGAGCATGATGAGCATCTTCGGATAGTGTTGCAAGTGTTAAGGGAGAAGAAGCTATATGCCAAATTCAGCAAGTGTGAATTTTGGTTGAGGGAGGTAGCGTTTTTAGGGCATGTGGTGTCTGTAGAAGGGATAAGGGTGGATCCTCAGAAGATTGAGGCAGTATTAGATTGGAAACCACCTAAGTCTGTGGCTGAGGTTTGCAGTTTCTTGGGGTTAGCAGGCTATTATAGAAGGTTCGTAGAAGGGTTTTCGTCGATAGCTGCACCTTTGACGAAGTTGCTAAGGAAAGAGGTACCTTTCGTATCGGCAGATAAGCAACAGGAGAGCTTTGAGAAGCTTAAGAGGGTTTTGACTGAAGCTCCGGTTTTGATTCAGCCTGAGGCTGGGAAGGATTTTCTGGTGTACTGTGATGCTTCTCACACGGGATTAGGATGTGTTCTGATGCAAGACGGGAAGGTAGTCGCTTATGCGTCTCGGCAATTAAGGCCACATGAGGTGAATTACCCGACGAATGACTTAGAGTTGGCAGCGGTGGTCTTTGCTCTTAAGGTATGGAGGCATTATTTATATGGGGAAAAGTCGGTGATCTACACAGACCACAAAAGTCTTAAGTATCTGCTGACCCAGAAGGAGTTGAACCTGAGACAGCGAAGGTGGGTGGAGTTATTGAAGGATTACGATTGTTCTATAGAGTATCACCCGGGCAAGGCGAATGTAGTGGCAGATGCCCTAAGTCCGAAAGTAGTGTCGGATTTGAGGGTGATGTTTGCATATCTTAGCTTGTATGACGATGGAAGTTTGCTGGCAGAGTTGCAGGTCAAGCCGTCATGGTTGAATGAAGTGAAAGAAGGACAGTTGGCAGATGATGATTTAAGTGCTAAGTTGCGGCAAGTGCAGAGTAGGGAGTTGGAAAACTATGGTGTTAACAGCGATGGAGTATTGTGTTTCAAGGGTAAGGTCTGTATGCCTAAGGATAAGGAGTTAAGGCAGAGAATTCTACAGGAATCGCATAATAGTCCTTATGCTATGCATCCTGGAGGTAGCAAGTTATACAGAGATCTACGGGAACGATTTTGGTGGCCTGGTCTTAAGCAGGAAGTTACAGAATTTGTAGGGAAATGCTTAACGTGTCAGCAAGTCAAGGCTGAACATCAAGTTCCATCAAGATTGCTTCAGCCGATAAAGATTCCGCAGTGGAAGTGGGAGAGAATCACCATGGACTTCGTTAGTGGGTTTCCCCTTACGCCTCTTAAGAAGGACTCGGTTTGGGTGATAGTGGATCGATTGACGAAGTCTGCACATTTCATTCCAGTACGGGTTGATTATTCTTTGCAGAAGTTGGCAGAGTTATATGTGGCAGAAATTGTAAGGTTGCATGGAGTGCCGGTGTCGATTATTTCAGATAGGGATCCAAGGTTTACGTCTCGGTTTTGGAAAGCACTACATCAGGCATTGGGCACCAGATTAGATTTCAGTACAGCATTTCATCCGCAATCGGACGGCCAGTCTGAGCGGGTAATCCAAGTGTTAGAGGATATGTTGAGGGGCTGTGTGATAGACTTCAGAGGAAGTTGGGAAGAATATTTGCCTTTAGTGAAATTTGCGTATAATAACAGCTATCAAGCCAGTATTCGGATGGCACCGTATGAAGCACTGTATGGACGGAAGTGTCGCACTCCTACGTGTTGGACAGAATTGGGGGAACGTCGAGTTTTGGGTCCAAAAATTGTGGCAGAATTCGAAGAGAAGGTTAAGGTAATTCGGGCACGGTTGAAGGAAGCATCTGATAGGCAAAAGTCGTACGCAGATCTTAAGCGGAAGGAAATAGAGTTTGCTGTGGGAGATCAGGTGTTTCTAAAAGTTTCGCCTTGGAAGAAGGTAATGAGATTTGGTCACAAAGGGAAGTTAAGTCCCAGGTTTATAGGACCTTATCGGGTTTTGAAGCGAGTTGGACCAGTGGCATACCAGTTAGAGTTGCCTCCAGAGTTGAAGCAGATGCACGATGTATTCCATGTTTCTATGCTACATCGATACCGATCGGATCCATCTCATGTAGTACCGGTTGAAGAGGTGGAGCTAAGGCCAAATTTGTCCTACGAGGAGGAGCCGATTCAGATTTTGGAATGAGATGTGAAGGTGTTGTGGAGGAAATCAGTTCCTCTAGTCAAAGTGCTATGGCGTAATCATGGATCGGAAGAAGCCTCTTGGGAGCCAGAGGAGGCAATGCGACAGTAATACCCTCACTTATTTTAGCCAGGTAATTCTGGGGTCGAAATTATTTTAAAGGGGTAGAACTGTAATATCCGGGATTTAGGGGTTGTGCATTTTTTCTTAAATATATGTGGAAGCATGCTTATGTGTTGTTTGAATGTGTTTTGAGAGTTTCGGGAACTTTAGAATGTAGGAGAATGTTTTAGGAAAATATTGGATTTTAAGTCTTAAAGGGGAGCTAGGCAAATGATGCCTTAAGAAAATTGGTAGGGGAATTTGGACACAAGATTGGGCTTGGTAAAGTGGCTAGGAGGCGCCACTTAAAGCCTTAAAAAGTGACGCCACAAGCAGTGCAAGATGGGCCTAGGTTCGAGCAGCAAGGGGAGCAATTGTGGAGTTGTTTTTGCGTCAGGGAGGAAGGGAGTTGGATGGCATGGGGAGACTGGATGGATGAGCTTTAGATGTGGTCAATTTCTTTTTAAAATTCGGCTAAGGTAGAAAGATAATTGTTGATTTATTCAGATTATTTTGAATGGGTAAAGAAGAGAAGTTTTAGGAGAATAACAAGGGATTGAGTAGAGAGATGGAGAGTTGGCCGGCCTAGGGACTTTCTTGATGTTACTTTCGGCCAAAGGGAGGAAAGGAGGCCATTTTCTTTCTTTTCTTTTCAATTGTGCCTCTGCCGAAATTCTTTTTCTCTTTTGACCAAAAACCGAAAGTATCTTCTCTTCTCTTTTCTTTTGTGCTAGTCGTAATCTCCCTCAATTCCACCATTGCCGCAACACCTCAAACCTTCCATCTCTCATTTCTTTTGTTCAAGCCGAATCTCCTTCTGTCACCAACATAAATTGCACCACATTCCATCATTTACTTTCTCTTCTCACGAATCTTTCAAAAGCCGAATCCTCTATTTTGTGGCCATAACCGATTGCTCCTCTACCCTGTTGAAGTCGATTTGATCATAAGCATTAAAAGCCGAAAACTCAACATCTCTTTCCTCTTGTCGACACATAGAGTTGGTGAACCAATTGCATTTTGGTCATTCTATTTGGTAAGGGATCTCTCTTGGGTTTAAAAGGCTCTTTTCTCTATTTTGGTCTATCGAAATCAAAACTCTAATCCCATTAATGCTCTTTGGCCGAACTTTGAAGGGGGAATTTCGGGATTATGTTATTGTCGACTACAAGGGGGAAATCTTCGGGATTTCAAGATCCAAGGTAAGCCATGTGTAGTATTCGGCCAAGGGCCATTTTCATAGATCTTGTACAATAGGTTGACCCTAATATATACCATGTAGGGATTTCGACATCTCCATAAGACAAGTGATGATTTCGGGATTTAGATCCGCAAGGTAAGGGAGTATTAATATTCGACCAAGGGCATGTTAAGTGTTAGTGATTGGCTGATTCTAACTATGGTTTTTAGGGAGGAGTACAACCTATTTCGGTAGATTTTCGGGATTCAGTAATCGTGTTAGTACCAGGTGTGTAGCCTTACACTAATTCCTGATAGATTTATGGTAATAATATTGTGCATGTGTTAATGGAAATATGAAAAATGTGGCTAAAAGGTACCATTCAATGGTACAGTGTATGCAGGTACGTTACCCTTAATGCTCTGTTAATAATGTTATGAATATTGAATATGACACATATGTGAATTCGTTATGAATATGGAATAAGGTATATTGCATGATTTCTGCATGTTTTGTATGACGCATGGGTATATGGGTGATATGAAAAGGGGAAGTGATCTGGTGGTTTTTACCACATTATCTGGTGACTCATGTCACATAATCTGAATCTGGTGACTAAAGTCACGTATTATTATCTGGTGACTCTGTCACATTATCTGGTGGCTACGCCACGATTATAAGGGCGATGTGCAGTTGACTGCAGCGACTGCCTTCGATGGTGTGTAGCAGATGGAGGGTCGATTTAGTAATCCCCACGGTGTGATTGGCAGGTACGGGTGATGTGTAGAGGATGGCTGTTTAGGTTTGGTTTTGGATTTGCATCATTGCCTATATTTATTATATGTGATTTGATATGCCTAAATCGTTTGGGAGTCTGTGTTGGTTGCTATACACTGAGTCTGTTGACTCACCCTTCGTGGGCTAACATTTTGCAAGTGACACTCAGTAATTGGACCGAGTCGGCAGGGACTTAGTGGTGGCCATGCTCAGCTCAGAGTTTTCTTTATTTTGGATTTCTATATTAAGTTTTGGATTTATTTTGGGTTTTGCTTTGATGTAATAAGGCCATTACTTTTAAACTGTTTTATGCATGCGTTTTACTTTTTACTATGAAACGATCGATATTAAATAAAAAGGTTAACCAACTTTTCTTTAAAATAATTTCAAATGTGTTGACACCTAAACCCCAACGATTTTCAACTTAATGCTACGCTCTAAAATTTGGCATTTCTTTTAACTTATAGTTTTCAAGTACGAAAATAATGTTTTAATAAAATATAACATCACGATTTTCAATTTAATCACAACACAAATAAACTTTTCTTCAAAAGCACCCAGAATTTTCCCAAATGACAAACAAGCTTTTGACATGTTTTACTCAAGGAGCATGCCAGATCCGGTCAAGGCTCGTGGGCCGGGTTTGGGGCGTTTCATAGCAACACCCTACCAGCTTGAGTAACAATCAACCAAACAGTACAACTCCATCAAGTATTTTCGGCCTTAAACTTACTTACCAACCCACTTCCGAAAGCCAAAGGCTAGAAGAACGCTGAGAGTGAAAGCTATCACTCCACCGATTTGGACCACACCACAAGAACCAAGAAGATTGGGGTAGCAAGTAATAGATCAATTCGGCCCTTGTCAAAAGAACAGGGTGAGTGATCGGTGTTGGGAGAGGGAATAAAAGAGAACCAGGAAAGAAATAAAAGAAGAGGAAAACACTACCTTTCAACCTCCGAAAAACCAAGTTGGCAAAGAAGCTTCGGCCATCGCAAGAACCAAGTTTCGGCTATGAGATGAACTGAAATGAAGGACCCAAAATGAGAAGGAACGGGGTAATCCAATTGAAACTAGAAGAAAAGGGGAATATAGATTTCGGCTGATGAGTAGAAAGAACAAGTGGAAAAGATGAGAGGTTGAACAAAAGTGCACGAGTGGTCAGATTCCCAAAAAGAGAGAAAAATAAGAAAAGGAGAGAATGGTTTCGGTAAACAAGGAATTGCCCAAAAAAAGTGACCCAAAATGCTCAAAATGCAAAGGAGAAATTTTGGTGCTCTACTTTTAGAAAACCGAATATGCACCTCACACTCCCCTAGCCGAATTTTCACTCCACCCACAAGCTCCCACATTCGGCCAACCACTCCCTCTCACCTCAATCCCATGATTACCTCCTTAACATCCTCCCTACCTTATTCTCCACCTTCCATTTGAAATATTTGACCAAGTCTTCCCTCTCTCCTGAAGAGTTTGGTCTCCACTCAGCTACCTCCCTTCCCTGAGCACAAAAATAAAACCCCCAAGTGCCACTTGTGGGATACAATCCTTACTCCGCTTGCATGCAAGTTGACGCCAACACCACTAGGCCATATGCTCATCTTGTGATAGCAAAAACACTTAATTAACCTTAAGTCCTGCTCTCCCTAGCTCACCCCACTAAAGTGCCCAAAAACCAAAATTTTGTCGGGGTTCAAACTCGACCCCAGGCCTCCCTAGGGCCCCTAATCACTCTTAAACAACACACAAAACCAACATAACATGCACTTCCACAAATATTATAGACCCCTAGATTTTAGGATGTTACAGTTCTACCCCCTTAAAGAAATTTCAGCCTCGAAATTTACCTGGTCAAAAGAGGTGAGGGTATTGCTGTCGCATTGCCTCCTCAGGCTCCCAAATGGCTTCTTCCGAACCATGATTCCGCCACAACACTTTGACCAATGGAACCGATTTCCTCCTCAACACCTTAACATCCCGATCTAAAACCTGTACTGGCTCTTCTTCAAATGACAGATCAGATCTAACCTCAATTTCTTCCACTGGCACTATATGAGATGGATCTGAGCGGTAACGCCTCAGCATGGAAACATGAAATACATCGTGTATCTGATTCAACCCCAGGGGCAGCTCAAGCTGATAGGCGACCGGTCCCACACACTTCACTATCCGATAAGGCTCGATGAACCTTGGGCTTAACTTACCCTTCCGTTCAAATCTTAGAATCTTCTTCCAAGGTGAGACCTTCAAGAAGACATAATCCCCCACTAAAAATTCTACTTCCTTACGCTTCAGATCCGCATATGACTTCTGTCTATAAGAAGCTTCTTTTAATCGATCCCGAATCACTTAACCTTTTCCTCTGTTTCCGAAATCAATTTTGAACCTAACAACTGTCGCTCACCTAATTCCGTCCAATAGGTAGGGGTACGACACCTACGTCTATATAACGCCTCGTAAGGTGCCATCTGAATGCTGGATTGATAGTTGTTATTATACGCGAATTCCGCTAACGGCAGATAATCTTCCCAACTACCTCTAAAGTCAATCACACAGCCCCTTAACATGTCTTCCAGAATCTGGATTACCCTCTCCGACTGACCATCAGTCTGCGAATGAAACACTGTGCTAAATTCTAGTCTTGTACCCAAAGCTTCATGCAATGCCTTCCAGAACTGAGATGTAAATCTAGGGTCCCTGTCCAATATGATAGACACTGGCACCCCATGTAGCTTTACAATTTCCACCACATACAGCTTGGCCAACTTCTGAAGCGAGTAATTGGTACAAACCGGTATGAAGTGCGCTGACTTAGTCAACCGGTCAACAATCACCCATACTGAATCTCTCTTAGTAGGCGTTAGGGGTAGCCCACTAACAAAATCCATGGTTATTCTCTCCCACTTCCAAAGTGGAATCGTCACCTGTTGCAGCAATTCTAAAGGTAGCTGATGTTCCGCCTTCACTTGCTGACATGTCAAACACTTGCTCACAAAGTCGGTAAATTCCCGTTTCAACCCTGGCCACCAGTACTGGTCACGCAGGTCTCGGTACATCTTGTTTCCATCGGGATGCATAGCGTATACGCTACTATGCACCTCCCGCAGAATCATCTGTCTCAACTCAGAGTCCTTCAGCATACAAATTCTTCCACGGAAACATAACACCCCTTCATTATTCAACCCCAAATCCACTGTCTCTCCACTTTTCACTTGCTGAAGCCGAGAACCCAACGATTCATCCAACAACTACTTTTCCTTAATCTGATTAACCCAAGACGATTTTGCCTGAAGTTCTACCAACAAACTACCATCCTCATAAAGACTGAGGCGAGCAAACATTGCTCTCAAATTAGATACCACCTTGCAATGTAGTGCATCTGCCACCACATTGGCTTTACTAAGGTGATACTCAATCGAGCAATTGTAGTCCTTCAGCCACTCTATCCACCTCCGTTGCCTTAAATTTAACTCCTTCTGGGTAAGGAGGTACTTCAGACTTTTATGGTCCATGTAAATAATCGACTTCTCCCCATACAGGTAATGTTTCCATATTTTCAGTGCGAACACCACAGCAGCTAGCTCCAAATCATGTGTGGGATAGTTCACCTCATGTGGCCTTAGTTGACAAGATGCATACGCTACCACCTTCCCTTCTTGCATTAGCACACAACCCAAACCTGTGTGCGATGCATCACAATAGACAACAAATTCCTTCCCAGCCTCAAGCTGAATCAACACTGGTGCCTCAGTCAGAATCTTCTTTAACTTTTCAAAGCTTTCCTGCTGTTTATCAGCCCAAAAAAACGGTACTCCCTTACGCAATAACTTAGTTAGGGGTGCAGCAATCAATGAAAACCTCTCAAAAAACCTTCTGTAATACCCAGCCAAACCCAGGAAACTTCGAATTTCTGATACCAACTTTGGTGGCTTCCAATCCAATCCCGCTTCAACTTTCCGAGGATCAACCCTAATCCCCTTGGCGGACACAACATGCCCTAAAAAGGTCACTTCCTCCAGCCAAAACTCGCACTTACTGAATTTGGCGTAAAGTTGATTCTCTCTCAATATCTGCAGCACCACCCGAAGATGTGAATCATGCTCCTCTTCCGTTCTTGAATAGACCAAAATGTCATCTATGAACACCACCACGAACTGGTCTAGATAGGGTTGGAAGACCCGGTTCATCATATCCATAAAATCGGCTGGTGCATTCGTTAATCCGAACGGCAACACCAAAAACTCGTAATGCCCATAACGAGTTCGAAATGTAGTCTTATGGATATCTGCCTCCTTAACTCTTAGCTGATGGTACCCCGACCTTAAATCTATATTCGAGAAGATCGAAGCTCCTTGCAGCTGATCGAACAAGTCGTCGATCCTTGGTAGTGGGTATTTGTTTTTAATAGTCAACTTGTTCAACTGACGATAGTCAATACACATACGCATCGACCCATCCTTTTTCTTCACGAACAATATCGGTGCTCCCCACGGAGATACACTTGGTCGGATAAATCCACGGTCCAACAGCTCCTGAATCTGAGCTTTTATTTCTACCAGCTCCTTCGGTGCCATCCTATAAGGGACAATGGACACCGGAGCCGTTCCTGGTAACAGCTTAATGCCAAATTCGACCTTGCGATTTGGAGGCAACTGATCGCTGTGTCGAGTTTTAAAATTTATAATGAATGAGATCAAACCTGGAAACTAACTCTGACAATGATTAAAGGCAAGTGTACCTATCGAACAGTAGTATAGCTTAGGCAAGACCGGATTGTCGAACCCAAAGGAACTAAAAGTACTAATACTAACTTTCTTTTTATTATTTAGCCTAAACTAAAGTGGAGTTTATTTAATCTAAATTAACGATTACTAAACTAAAGACGCGAAGACAAAAAAGAATGAATTGGAAAATAACTTGAAGGAAAACTCAGTTGATCATGATGATACCCTCAGGATGAATCCACCTAGACTTCACTTGTTATCTAACACTGAACTATACGATTTATTCACTTAGTTTGATCCGTAGGACTCCCTAACGTATATTAAACCCTCTCCCGAGGCGAATAACGTCTAACCCTAGGTTAATTAACGGAAATCTCTTTCTCGAATAATAACCCCCTAGAATAGCAGTAAATCGATCCATGGATTCCCAAATTAGGTTTCACCCTAATCTGGCAAAATCTCGTCACCCTATCTCTAGACGTGCGATCAACTCCGCTTAATTATGCTAGATCTATTCTTAAGCAGGGTCTATTCCTCCTCCACCTAAGCACATCAAATTTGTATTAAGTACACATAATTAAGAACAAACTAAGTATTTATCATATAATTCAGAACAATATTCATCTAGGTTTCGTCCCCTTCAGGTATCTGAAGGGTTTAGTTCATAATAAATGGATAAAACATCTCAAGAGAAAAGATAAAACAAAACATAAGAAATACCTAAAACTCACTGAAGGAATTGAAGGATTAATCCGCCGTCTTGAGTAGGATTCTAGCTTCTTGGGATGGATCAACTGGCTATCTTCGAGTGATTCCCACAAATCTGACCTTTTCGGCTTGGCTCCTTGGCCTAGCTAACTGCCTCCTTTAAAGTGGTACATAGGGGGTTTATATAGGCTATTGGAATGTGTTTCTTTGCCCCAAAGTATCCAAATCTGAATGAAATTGCTCTTTGCCACGACAGGGACACGGCCATGTCACACGCCCGTGTGACTAGTCTTTGGATCGTGTTCGGACTTGTTTAATGAGGCACGACCATGTGACTAGGGAGTAAGGCCGTCTTCTAGATGCTTGATAAGGCACGGCTGTGTGGTCTTTGGGCCAGGCCGTGTCGGTTTCGTGAAATGGCCCATTTACTCCATTTGGGCTCGTTTTATGTTCTTTTTATCCTCGAGTGCTTTCCTGGGTATAAAGCATGAAAAGAAAGGATTAAGAGCACATTTTTATATGAATCGAGGCTTAAAATCATCCAAAAGTATACTAAATATGGGATTAAAATATGTTACTATTACGCTTTATCAAATACCCCCACACTTAAGCTTTTGCTTGTCCTCAAGCAAAATTCTCAACTTACAATTAATATAAACTTTCCATGATTCATAATTCCTATCAATAATGTCTCATCTTAATTCATAGATAATTTATACATGGATGATCTAACTCGAAGAGTCCTAAAGATTCAAACAAGATAGGTCATACATTTGTATCGCGAAAATATAGGTGTTTCCCTTTATCTAAATAATTATCTTTAGTTCAAAATCGACAAGGATTGACATACTAAAGATTCACTCAAATCACTTGAGGTGTTTAAGGTTCAAAATTAAGCTCTCAGAAGTCGAACCTAAAAAGTTAATCCCATAGGCTTGCCTGAAAATCAAATCTCCATCATTGTAATATGAGATGATACACAAATCAAAAGGTCTTTAACAGGGTTGTAACGGGGCTAGGGTTAAAGGTGTGGATAAAGGCTAAGTTAGAGGGTTAGAATCGAGACTGACTTGACGGATTACCTAACTAACAAAATTTGAACTAATCCTAAATGATTACATCAATTGAAAACTAATAATACGAGCTTTTTCCTCAAGATGTGGAATTTTAACATGTAAGCTCATTTAATTATAGAATTAGTAATGAAAATACTTCGATTTTTTTTAAGAACAAACTAATAATATTACATAATAATGAATGAATCTATTACTTAAAAATAACAGCTAGACAACACATCAAATCTAATCTCGATATAAAGGTAGTCAAAAGGAATAGTGATAACAAATACAAAGGGGTTTTGGGTTAATATAAGCTGGTGAGTCAATAAAAAGGGTTGTTAGGATCAACGGGGTTTACTAGGGGTTAGTTGTTAAGGTAGACTATTCAGTGGAGTGAGTAGCTTAAATCCTAGGTGCCTTTATCATCTCAGTATATCAAATCATAGGTGTGGTCTCAACATGTATAATCGAGGCAAGTTCTAGAATAACAGTTCAAAGTTGACATACTCATAATCAATAAAGTGAGCATGGAAAATAATATATGCTCTATAAGGCTCAAAATCTCACAAAAATTATGGGTGTTTTGACATCAACCTTGTAAATTTCAAAATTCAAGATAATATTCAGATTCAGTCAAACAACCTAGTAAAGATTTTAATTCTGAAAAATAGACTTATCATGCTTGATTCTCTAATATTCTTCTAATTTAATCATCGGTGCACAATTAACTCTGACTTAATCTAAAACATATCAATAAAAATCATAAACCATCAGAAATTTCATCCTATTTAGTAATATGAAAAATTTACTTAAAAACAAGACTAAATTCAGGGATTTGAGAATAATGAAAAAAGTTTGGTCGGATTTGAGAATAATGTAGAAAGTTAGGCCATTCTTTAGATAAATATTCACCCCCCACACTTAAGATGTACATTGCCCTCAATGTACAAAGATAGATATAACATGTATGGGATAAATCAAAAGAGAAGGGGAAAGGATACTCCCAGAATTTTGGATGGTATCCCTGGAGAATGGTAGAGGTCGTGGTGTGTATGTTTGAAGAGGTCGGTCTGGGTGATGAACCTGTGCTAGATGAAGAAATTGGGGAGCTCGTAGGGGATTAGCCTAGGATTATTAAGACTCATTTAAAATAACCTAAATATATAATTTAAAACAAGAGAGAAAAAGGAAAGGAGACTAAGAAGAAAAATAAAAATAAAAGAAAAGGTGGATGGACTGAAGAGTCCTTATTGATGGATGGTTCGCGAGGTGGGTGTGACTTCTAGAGCTGCGGAGGTGTTGGCGGTGGCGGAAGTGGCTTGATTCCCTAGCAGCCTGGTGAACCTGAAACTAAGAAACTAAAATGAGTTAAACTAAACTAAGCATAAGTGTCGAAACCATTTTTTAAATGTGTTTTGAAAAAATGGGGATCGGCTTTAAAAATATGGAGTCGCCACCGATCTTTTATTTGAGGTGTGATCGGATCACCTTGAGAGGGATTATTTTAATAAAACATTTTGATTTATTAAAATTTTGGTCTACGAAATCTAAGAAAACAGGTTCGGGAGTCGGTTATGTACGAGGAAGGATTAGCACCCTTGTAACGCCCAAAATTGGTACCGAATTGATTAATGAATGTCTTAACGTTGAAAATTTGAAAAGATTTTAAAATACGATCTTTTTTTTAAGGAAAACTTGAAGAAATTAAGCCTGATGCCGAGACCCGCTTATTTCGAAGGAACAAAGTATCGTACCCAGTGAGTTAAGATACAACATTTCGAATCCTCGAAAATATGCTTATCCTTCGACATTCAACACTCGTACGTTTAAAATTAAGAAGGATATTCAATTATTTGGGTCAAATGAAAAATCGAAGCCCAGTAAGTTAGGGCACTATTTCTCATAATTCCTGAATACGGAATATTGCCTTTGTTGTTTTGAAATTCTTATCTCGAGATGATAAAATATCGCACCCAGTAAGTTAGGGCGCAATGTCTCAAATTCCTGAGAAAAAGTTTTTATTTGAAATATTGTTCATTTGGATTTAAGAGAAAAAGGGATACTCGATTGCTAGGTTTTAACGAGGAAAAATCGGAACCCAGTAAGTTACGGCATGATTGTCTCTAAAACCCTTCAAACACGAGCATCGCCTCATTCTTTTGAAATTCTTATCTCGAGACGATAAAATATCACACCCAGTAAGTTAGGGCGCAATGTCTCAAATTCCCAAGAATAAGTTTTTTTTTTTTGAAATATTGTGCTTTTAGATTTAAGGAAAAAAGGGTACTCGGTTGTTAGGTTTTAACGAGGAAAATCGGATCCAAGTAAGTTAGGGCACGATCATCTCAAAACCCCTAAACACGAGCATTGCCTTATTTCAAAAAAACTTTAAATAATAAAAAATAATCTTTAAAACTACAGTGATATTAAACACAACATTTTTCATGATATGCAATGGAAAACTAATATACAAAATCAACCTCCAACCGTTACAATATTGAATCACAAATAATCTATAAACACAAATTAAAAGAGGCAATACACATAATAGCGATAATCATCACACATTGAATCAATGGTAAGCAAAACGAATTTAACAAAAATATAGCATAGGAATTTAAATATATAAATCATATATAAGTAATAATATATATAAAATATCAGAAACAAATTAAAATATACCATAAAACATGATCTTTTAAAGTTATACATTGTATATACTAAATTAAAAATGAAAAAATATATATAAGCATAAGTAATTTTGAAAGAAACTAGATATACATATAAATATATTTAAAAAGGACACCTATTTATAAGATAATAATATATATACATGAAATGAAATCATTTTGGTAAAGTTTTATATATAAATACTTATATATATATATATATATATATATATATAGCATAATGATAAAAAAATATTTATATAAGGAACAAAATACATTTAAATGAAAAATAGGATAATAACTAAATTTAATATTATAAAAGGTTATAAGAGTGATAAAAAAAAATTAAAGCTTAATCAAAATAAAAATTAAATTAGAGGACTGATTTATAAGTAAATAAAATTATTAAAACAAAATAGAGGATCAGATTGCATTTCACATAAATAGTGAAGGATTGAACTAGCAAATATCACGAAACTAAAATGCAGCACACGGATTGGGATTAAACTGAAATAGTGCATAACTTGTATAGCTCAATTAAAAAAAAAAATGAAATGCATAACAGGTTTAATAAAAAACAAACGCGACAAAGGAGGACCAGGCGCGCAAATACTTCTTTTGGAAGAAACACGCGGATCCTCCGGGTTCTAAATCGGGTCGGATTGGGGCACCTACACGACGTTGTTTCAAGGTTATCAAACTGAACCTGAAACGCCTCCGTTTCATTAATGGCCATAAAACCATGTTAATAACATTCAGATGCCATTTGAACTAAACCCTAGCCCCCTGATATGTCTTCGTTCTCCGCCGCAAAGAAGAAAAAAGAAGGTCCGGCCACTTCAACGCCATGGAAATCGGCAATCAGTGACTGACTCGTGTCTGACCGATCCACCTCTTCCAAAACAGGCTAGATCCTGACCTCGGCAATCGCCTTAACTTCGATTTCGGTGAAGAAGGCAGACCGTCGGTTCAATCATCAAAGGTAAGCCACCCTTTTTATTCTATATTAGCTTAAAAAAAAGGAAAGAAAAAGAAAATGCTCGAAAAAGATTCAGAAAAGAACAATGAAGGAAATATGCAATCGAAAAAAAAGAAACCTTTTCTTTTGAATATTTGTTTCTAGTTTCTCTGTTGCTGTATTCAGTGTGCGTAAGAAAATACATTCAACGGCCTATTTCTTTTTATAGCCGAAACGAAAAATATAGGTAAAATAAAATTATTCCTCCTTTTTTTTCTGTACATTTTGATGTTTCTCTGCTATTGGAGCCCCATGTTTTGCAGGTACAGATGGTGCTGACGTGGCGTACGAAGGCGCATGGGGCGTGCGGGGATACGCGCTGGTGAATGGTCGCCCGTGGCGTGCGCGTGGAGGCGCGCGTGGGAATACAAACGGTCGCGCGCGTGAAGGCACGCGTGAGGGAAACTGAGGCGGCGCTGGAACGTTCTGAAAGCTCTCCCCGGGTTTCTAGAGCGCCAAACGCATTGGGCCATTTGGGCCAGCTCTAGAATTGGGTTGGGTTTGGTTTAGTGGGTCTATAAATGGGTCAAGTATTGGGCTATGGACTGCTATTATAAATGGGCCTTGTAAACAGACTTGTTAATGGACTTTGTTTTATTGATTTTTTGTTTTATTGGTTATAGAACAGGCCCGGGCAAATTTTGGGCCCTACAGCTGTCCCTCTTTGCTCATTTTCGTGAAACGAGAATAGAGCAAAGACTTTAAAAGGGAAAAATTTGCCCGGTCTGGTCGAATCTTGACTTCATTCAGTGCTTTTCTTCTTCGAGTAGCTTTATTCTTTCCCCCTACATCTTCAGGGGCATAAGAACTAGTGTTTCGCTCCACTTTAGGGAAAAGGGATTCGTAGCTTTAATATTTTCCGCTGGAACTTTGCGGAGACAAGAATCCAGAGAGAAGAGATTTGTAATTTCGATCTTCTCACTGAAGCTTCTTGGAAATAAAGGTTGATCCTCCATACACCCAGGGAGGAAGGATTTGTAACTTCGACCTGCTCCGCTGGGACTTTGAGGTGATAAGAATTCAGGAAGAAGAGATTTGTAACTTCGATCTTCTCACTGAAAGTTCTCGAAAATAAAATTGGATCCTCGTTGTAAACTCAAGGAGACGGGATTTGTAATTTCGACCTACTCCGCTAGAATTTCAAGGTAATAAGAATTCAGGAAGAAGAGATTTGTAACTTCGATCTTTTCACTAAAACTTCTCAGAAATAAAATTGGATCCTCGTTGTAAACTTAGGGAGACGAGATTTGTAATTTCGACCTACTCCGCTAGAACTTCGAGGTGATAAGAATTCAAAGAGAAGAGATTTGTAATTTCTATCTTCTTACTGAAACTTCTTGAAAATAAAGTTGGATCCTCATTGTAAACTCAGGGAGACGGAATTTGTAATTTCGACCTTCTTCACTGGAACTTCGAGGTGATAAGAATTCAAAGAGAAGAGATTTGTAATTTTGATCTTCTCACTGAAACTTCTCGGAAATACAGTTGGATCCTCGTTGTAAACTCAGGGAGGCGGGATTTGTAATTTCGACCTTCTCCGCTGGAACTTCGAGATGATAAGAATTCAGAGAGAAAAGATTTGTAATTTCAATCTTCTCACTGAAACTTATCGGAAATAAAGTTGGATCCTCGTTGTAAACTCAGGGAGGCGAGATTTGTAATTTCGACCTTCTCCGCTGGAACTTTGAGGAAATAAGACTTGTATGGCTTCAATCTTCTCCTGCAACTTCGGGATTGCTAGATATGCTGTTTTCGATCCGCTTCGCTCAGGAAGGCAAGATCTTCGAATTCACTGATGTTGCGACAACGTCCTCTGAGAGACCTGTTCTGTGAAATCAGTTTTGTGTTTATGCTTATGCAAAATGGTTAGGACGCAATGATCAGAATGAATCTAATGCTCCTAAATAAATGTAGTATGGACGACATTTGCATGAATACAAAATGTCATAAGGATGATCTTTTTACAAAGATTAGGATGCAATGATTGGAATGAATCAAATGCCCCTAAATAGATGTGTCTTATGATATGAGGATGATCCTTTTCAAGTGTTTAAAGGCATCTTTGCTTGCATCATGTTATCCTTGTGTGGCTGGTAATTCGACCCAAAACTCGAAGGAATCACTACTCTGCTCAACTGATTTGCCCCTGTTGTAGCTTCAATGTCTATTCCCTCATACCTCGAAAGTGCAAGGTTGGTATTATTGCACGACCCTTTTCCATGTCTCAAGTATATAGGATTAAAAATAATCTGTTACCGTTCTCTAAATGTTTAGTCTGATTCTTCGAGAACAGTCTCCTTCTTATTATTTGTTTGTTAAGGCCTCATCTCTACCGTGGTACTCCAAAAGCGAAGAGATCATCGCTATATAGGCACCCTCTTCCCTGATATTATCAACCCTTTAGATCTGGTGAGTTCTACACAATAGTCCTGTTTTAGGTTCTTGTATTATTTAGAAACCTCCAGAATAATATGTGGAACTTCTTCTATGAAAGTATTATTAGTTCATACATCATTATTTCAATGCGACAGGCTTGCATAAAGGTAATAACAATAGATGAGAATAAAATTGGTGTGAAGTAAAGTTTAAGACAAATCATCAAAAGAACTTAATCATAAATTCTCGTCTTGAAAAGAACAAAGTATTCAAAGACAGCACATAAAAAGGCCTATTATGGGCCCCCTAGATATCGCAGTCTGAGCTTCTCTGTCCGAGCGTCTGGAAGACTATTTTGAGTTCGACATGTGTTTAGGAGATCTTGAGTACTTTGTCGATGCACCAAGACGCAACATGCCCTTTCCTTATTAATTCAAATATAGAAGGATCACCACATGTCATAATTTGAGCCGCCCTTTTTGGGTTTTCAACTCAAACCCCCTTTGGTCTCAGAGCGCCCTTTGCGGGTTTTCGCTTTGGCCTCTCCTTTTTCACCCTTTTTTTTTTGAAGAATGTCTCAAAGCACCCTTTGCGGGTTTTCACTTTGGCCTCTTTTCCTCTTCAAAAATAGTATTTCTTGACTAAATCTGAATTTATAGGATTGGGCATGTTTTTCCCATCCATTTCGGCCAAGATCAATGCTCCTCCGGAGAAAGCCCTTTTTACTACATAAGGTCCTTCCCAATTTGGCATCCATTTCCCTCTGAAATCTTTTTGTATAGGAAGGATCTTTTTCAAAACCAGGTCTCCCTCGTGAAGTTATCTTGGACGGACCTTTTTGTCATAAGCCCGCATCATTCTCTTTTGGTACATCTGACCATGACGGATAGCCTTTAACCTTTTTTCTTCGATCAAGTTCAACTGATCGTATTAGACTGGATCCAATCTACCTCATCTAACTTTAACTCTGACAAAACTCGAAGGTAAGGAATTTCAACTTCAATGGGTAATACTGCCTCCATTCCATAAACTAATGAGAAAGGGGTTGCCCTAGTAGAGGTCCTGACTGATGTTCGATAAGCATAGAGAGCGAATGGTAGCTTCTCGTGCCAATCTTTATAGGTTTCAGCTATTTTCCCTACAATCTTCTTAATGTTTTTATTAGCTGCTTCCACTGCACCATTCATTTTTGGACGATACGGTGACGAATTGTGGTGTCTGATTTTAAATTGACTGCAGACCTCTGCGATCGTACTGTTGTTCAAGTTTAACGCATTGTCGGATATAATCCTCTCAGGCATTCCATATCAACATATGATTTCCTTTTTTAGGAATCTGCTGGCTGTCGACTTGGTAACACTGGCATATGAAGCCGCTTCTACCCATTTAGTGAAATAGTCGATAACTACGAAAATGAACCGATGCCCATTTGAAGCTTTTGGAGAAATCGGCCTGACGACATCCATGCCCTACATGGAGAAAGGCCATGGGGAATTCATAACATGCAACAGTGAAGGAGGCACGTGAATTTTGTCCCTATATATCTGGCATTTGTGACATCTCTTGGCGTAGTTGATGTAGTCACCTTCCATGTTTGACCAAAAGTATCCAAATCTCATAATCTGTCTGGCCATTGTAAAGCCGTTAGCGTGAGTCCCACAGACACCCTCATGTACTTCTTCCAGAATTTTCTTAGCTTCAATAGCATCCCCACACCTCAAAAGTACTTGATCCTTTCCTATTTTGTATAGGACCTCCCCGTCCAGGACATAATCACAGGCTAGCCTTCTCAATGTCCTTTTGTCATTTTTTGTTGCTTGATCAGGGTATTCACGGCTCTTCACATATCGCAGAATGTTATAATACCAAGGATGATCATCTCTCCTCCCCTCTTCATCTATATTACAGCAGTGGGCCAGAGCCTCACAAATACTCATTTGGATGGGCTTCATACTTTCATGCTCATTTACTCTGATCATAGAAGCTAATGTGGCCAAGGCATCAGCCATCTGGTTTTCATCACGCAGGAGGTAAAAGAATGTGATATAATCAAACTCTTCAATCAACTCCAGAGTTAACTTTCGGTAACTGATTAATTTCGAGTCCCTCGTTTCCCATTCTCCCTTGAGCTAATAGATCACCAACGCGGAATCCCCATATACCTCTAGCACTCTGACTTTGCGGTCTATGGCCGCTCGAATTCCCATAATACAATCTTCGTATTTTGCCATATTATTTGTGCAATCAAAATCCAATTTGCAAGTGAACGGGTAATGATCTCCATTTGGGGATATCAGGGCTGCCCCAATTCTATTACCAACGGCATTTAATGCTCCATCGAAGTTGAACTTCCAAGGACAATCTTCTAGGGTACCTTTCTCAGTAGCTGCTACAAACATCAGATCTTCATTGGGAAAATCGAAGTTCAAGGGTTCGTAATTGTCTAGCGCTCTGCTGGCTAGAAAGTCTGCTATTGCACTTCCCTTCACAGCCTTCTGGCTCACATAGACTATGTCGAATTCAGAGAGCAAAATTTTCCATCGGGCCATTCTTCCATTTAAGGTGGTTGACTCCATCATATACTTAAGAGGATCTAGTTTTGAGATTAACCAGGTCGTATGGTACAACATGTACTGCCTCAACCTTCGAGTTGTCCAGATCAAGGCACAACACAATTTTTCAATTGGCGAATATCTCATTTCACACTCAGTAAATTTCTTGCTAAGGTAGTATATCGCCTTTTCTTTTCTCCCTAAGTCATCATGCTGACCCAGCACACACCCCATAGAGTGATCAAACACTGTTAAATATAGGATTAACAGCTTATCTGGGCAAGGGGTGATAAGACTAGAGGATTCGACAAGTACTGTTTGACCCTATCGAAAGCTTTCTGGCATTCATCATCCCACACACCTGGATTATGTTTCTTCAAAAGATGAAATATGGGATCGCACTTGTAACACCCCTAGACCCGAGTCCATCACTGGATTAGGGTTTACGGGTATTACCATGCAAGCTAACACTTAAGTTAAAACAATTGAATCATGGAAGGTCATCTTTATTAAAGATTATCTTATAAACCACTAATTCACTCATGCATAACACATACTAAATACTTTTATCCAAGTCATACATAAATGAATCATCGGTGAACATAAGTCATTATACAATGTATATTATGCCAATCTCACATAAACAAGTAGATCTCATGAAAATTCATAAATGTCTAAACTTCTTATAGTCAACTAATCAAATGAGTATACTAGCTTGTCATTACATCATAACATTTATTTAAATCAACTTCTTATAGCATAAAGACTTAGTTACAAATAAACTAATGCATACAACTCAATACACATCTCTTGTACATTCACTTATTTGGCCAAATATGCATGGTTTCATTTATAGCATTTCACAGACATTACCTAGCACAAACCAAGTTTAGCGGTTTCATGCACTCAATTAAAACAAGCAATTTAAGAAGCCAAATACAAATATATGTATATATATATATACATATATATATACGCATACATCTCAGTTATGCACTCTTTTTCATATTCAACTATACTTAAACTACTTTAAACATTTTCAACCACATTTGCAAATGTCACCTAGGTTTGGCCGAATACACATACACATTTTATACAATATAATCTATCTTATTTAAAACAACCAACATTGATACATACCTAGATACATACTTCACAAGCATATAACTCAAATTCGTATTCATATCAACTTCTTGAAATTCGAATGCCTAACATCTCCCTTTATTAATCTATCACATATACACATGATTAAAAATTCTACCTTAATCTATCAAAGTGACCATCAAAGATCGAAATACACATATACATATCATGGCGTATAACTATTAAACCATTTCATATAATGCCTAAATCACAACCAAACACAAATGATAATTCATAGCATGAGCAAACTATATCATCAAAACATGAAACAAGTTAACCAAAATAGATAGCCATTTTCGCATGGCTAAGCATATTTACACGATTACAAATCATTAGTTATACTGTTTAGTCTAACCTATACATGCCCTTTTTAGTTTAAAACCAAATTATTCAATACCAAAAGAAAGTCGATAGTGCGGTTGACTTCTTCCCAGATCCTTCGAGTCCGTAGCTTGAACCAAAAATCTATAAAATAAAAGTAGACAAAAACACACAGTAAGCTAGCTAGCTTAGCAAGTCCTAAGCAATACTAATATTGATATGATGGTAAAACACTTAAACATCCAACTAATGACTTTAAATAAATGTTTCTTATCTTATACATATATATATATATATACATTATAGCCGAATAGGTATATATATATGTAACACCAACCTGTACATTTCTTTATACCATTATAGTTATCTAACCTCTTATGCTTTCATTTAATCAATCTTTCTTATCATTTGACCTTTCTTTCTCTCAATAGCATCACTTGTTTACATCTATAAATACATATATGCACATTCATAGTTCACTTAAATATGAATAACACATACCATACAATCGAATTATAATTTCACTACTAAATGCTTAAGCAAACTTGATTCATTAGCTAGAGCCTACTAAACATTACCTGAATCTCACACACCGGCACGAAGCCTGCTGAACTCGAGGTCCGAAATCATAACATCGGCACGAGGCCTGCTAGGCATAAAGCCCGAAACATATCACCGATACGAAGCCTGCTAGGCATAAAGCCCGAAATATATCACCGGCACGAAGCCTGCTAGGCATAAGCCCGAAACATATCACCGGCACGAAGCCTGCTAGGCATAAAGCCCGAAACATATCAATGTGGTCAATCATTCCACACACATTTCATAACAATATTACATATCCAATTCAACTAAGCTTATTCACATTAAACAAATAAAATCATTACGTCATTGTACAATCCCACAATTCACATCGAGACACTTATTCATATCACATTATCAAATTATGCAATCAATCTAATATACTTATATACATTCGGCTATGACATAAATATGTGCTAAAATTTATCAAACATTATCATTTAATATGTTCATAAATAATTATTGTATATATTTCAGCTTAAGGACTTACCTCGGCTGTCGATAAACCGTGTAAATCGGCTATTCGAGAACCTTCGTTTTTCCCCGATCTAATTCTGTTTTTCTTTGTTCTTGATCTAAACATATCAAAAGTAGTCTCATTCAAGCACATTTCATTTCAATTTAGTCCCAAAACACATAAATGGGCAAATTACTATTTTACCCCTAATGTTTCACATTTTTACAATTTAGTCCTATTTGCATAAAACACAAAATACACATAATTTGCACATAAAACCCTAGGGCCGAATCTTCTATACCTTCATACCAAGGCATACATTTCATTTATTTTGCAACCAAGTCCCTCAAAATTTTTATTTATGTAATTTAGCCCAAATACTCAAATTTACCAAAAATTCAAAGACAAAACATATAAATCTTTAACATATCTATAATTCAAAATCATCAAACATCACAACCAACATGATTCCATCAATGGCCGAATATCACATGTACATTAATCTCAAAAATCTTAGCATGGGTCGGATAATATACTAAGCAACGATCTCAAAAACGTAAAGATTAACAAAAACCAATGTCAAACTAACCTTCAATTTGAGCTTCTAAATGCCGAAATTTCAAAGCCAAAAACCCTTTTTTTTTTCTTTCCCTAACATTCGGCCAAGAAGAAAGCTAAAAGATGATGGCTTATTTTATGGTATTTTAACATATATTAACTTAATAAACTAATTACTAATATAACCTTTTAATAATAATAAAACCAACTTATAAAGCAAGGGTAATTTAGTCCAATGCCATCCACTATCTTAAATAATGGGCCAATTCCCTTTTAGGACTTCCATTTATAAAGCCACAATCAATTTGGTATATTTCACTATAATTTACAACTTTTACCTTTTACGCGATTTAGTCCTTTTTCTAAATTAAACACACAAACGATAAAATTTTTCTACGAGACTTTCACACACATTAATTCACATATAATAAACACAAAATATAATATAAAAATATTTCTCGGACTCGGATTCGTGGTCCCGAAACCACCGTTCCGATTAGGGTCAAATTCGGTCTGTCACAGCACTTTTCGGTTAATTGTGAAATAAACCGAGCAATGTAATTTAACCTCCCAAGGAAACCTCGAACTTCTTTTTGAGTGCATGGTGGAGGCAATTCTTGTATAGCCCTGACCTTACCTGAGTCAATCTCGATTCCTTTTTTCGCTGACTATGAAGCCCAGCAATTTACCCGATCTAGCTCCAAAAATACATTTCGTTGGATTGAGTTTCAGTTGGAATTTTCTTAATCTCAGGAATAGTTTCCTCAAAACTCGGATATGTTCTTTTTCTATTCTAGACTTTACAATCATGTCGTCCACATAAACCTTAATTTCTTTATGCATCATATCATGGAATAAAGTCACCATAGCTTTTTGGTATGTAGCTCCTACATTTTTCAACCCAAACGGCATCACTTTGTAACAGAACGTACCCCACAATGTTATGAAGGTAGTCTTTCCCATTTCTTCAAAATGCATTTTTATCTGATTGTACCTTGAGAATCCGTCCATAAATGAAAACAACAAGTAGCCCGCTGTGTTATCCACCAGAGTATCAATATGAGGTAAAGGAAAATTATCCTTTGGGCTAGCCTTATTTAGGTCTCTATAATCCACACACATTCGTACCTTTCCATCTTTCTTAGGGACAGGCACTATGTTGGCTACCCATTCTGAGTATTTGACCTCCTGCAGGAATCCGGCATCAAACTGCTTTTTGACTTCCTCCTTTACTTTTAGCACAATATCCTGTCTCATCCTTCAGAGTTTCTGCTGAACTGGCTTGCAATCCTCTTTTATGGGCAGGCGGTGTGCTACAATATCAGTGCTTAAACCAGGCATATCCTTATACGACCATGTGAAGACATCTTTAAATTCTTGTAGCAACTTGATAAGATCCTGTCTTGTTTCTTCGGCCATGCTCGTTCCAATCTTTACTACCTTCCCCTCCTCCAATGTCACAGCATCTACTGCTTCCTTATGAGGTAGAATTTGTTTCTCCTTCTGTTCCACCATTCTTAACAAGTCAGGAGACAGGTCACTGCCCATGTCATCTTCAAAATCCTGTGATCTTTCTAAACACATGTCCTGCTCAAAAGGATGTTCTGAGTCCCTAGCAGCGCCGCTCATGTCATTGATATCTGGGGACCTATTGTAGTTCAAAAGAATATGTAAAGAATGAATGAATTTATGAATGGTTATTTGTATGTATAATAGTTATGAAAGAATAGTTTGAAGGGATCACAAAATAAAGAAAGGAATGGAAAAATGTTTGCTTCAAATGATAGCAAAAATGTACTTCATTAATATAATAATGTTTGAACATGCGCCTATTTCACAAAAGAAATCTTATTGCTTCTAGGCTTAAAGCAATAAGTGAGTTCTGAACATTACTCTGAATAAGCTTTAAATACTACAGGGATTTCCTCTGCAGTCCAATTGTCTAAAACTCTTCCCGGTTCATAAGGTTGAATATCTGATAGGGTCCTTTCTTCAACTGCCTCCTCGGATATGACATTAATGCAGACATCGCCCAACATTGCTACAATATCCTCTTCCTTTGGTGCCTTCGGCTCAGCATGAATTCCCCCTCCCGACACAAAAGTTTTAGAAATGTGCGGAATTATCATGGGTTCCCACTTGGTTTCCTCGTCCCTCAAACAGGCACGTCTTCTTTCTTGCCTTTTTTCGAATTATTTCTTTTTTTTTTTGTCTTGCATCTGGCCTAAATCCTAAACCAAAGCGATCTTGTTTTTCCTTCAACGTCGGGGCCACAACTCTCCCCTGAAGATATTTTCCCAGTCCTCTTCTCGGTAAAGCTCCTTTCCCTACTGTCAGTTTCAGTCCCATTCTGGTGGTCTTGGAGATTCTTGCTATCGAGATTCTGTTTCCTTCCGTAATGAAAGTCACATTCACGAACTCGAGAGACTGAAAAGAACATTCGGTTGTCTCATCATTTATCTCTAAGTACGGCATCTCGCTAGTCACATCTGCAATAATGTCCTCCTCAGCCTTTATTGTTATTAGCCGACCATCCGCTACCAACTTTACTTTTTGATGTAATGATGAGGGCACTGCCCCTGATGAATGTATCCACGGTCTCCCTAGTAAGCAATTATAGGAAGGCTTGATGTCCATTACCAGAAAATCTACTTCGTAAGTAGTCAGGCCAATCAATAAGGGTATCTCAATTCTTCCCAACACTTTTCTTTGTGTGCCATCAAATGCCTTCACTATGCTCTGGCACTCTTTCATGTACGAATTGTCTACCGGTAATCTATTTAGGGTGAACAAGGGTAATACATTTAACGCTGACTTGTTGTCTATCAAGACCCCTGGTAGCGTGTAACCCTTGCATCTAGTGGTAATATGCAAAGCCTTGGTGGATCCTCTACCACCTGGTGATATCTCGTCATCATTGAAATAGATGAAGTTGTCAGCACTTATATTACCAATCAATCGATCTAGTTTATTAACCGAGATATTGTTGGCAACGTAAGTCTCATTCAAAACTTTCATCAACGCGTTCCTGTGTACCTCCGAACTCTGAAGCAAAGCTAACACAGATATGCACGCTGGCTGCTTGTGCAGTTGTTCTACGACATAGTATTCACTGTGTTTTAAAAATTTTAGGAACTCCCTGGCTTCCTCCTCTTTCACTGGTTCTTTGATTGTCGACTCGGGCTTGACTGGCTTTTCTTTCTCCTGCTCCACCATTGGAGCTTCCCCCTTTGTTAAATCATAGCGTCTCCCGCTACGAGTATGAGAGCCTACATCTAGATCCTCCTTCGAAGCATTAGCCGAATTCTCCTTCCCTGCGACTGCCACATTACACTCATAGTTCCAAGGAACCTTCCTACTATCTTTATAAGCAAAGGCAGCGGGCCTCCATATTATCACTTTCGGTGCTATTTGTATTCCCGCCTCATTGCTTTTGGGACGCGAAATAATAATCATTGAAAGGTTGACTCTGATGTGCATACGCTTCTCTCCTCTATGCCTTCGTCATAAAATTCAACTTCTTTATTGTTCATTAAATTTTGCACCAAAGTTCTAAATTCCCCACAATTCTGAACCTCATACCCCAATTCCTGATGGTACTCACAATAATTTATCACCTTTTCCCGACTCTTTTCCGCAACAATTAGTCCCTGTTTGACCATTTCTTTCCAGACCAATCTTAAGGGAGTCTTAACCTCTGCGACACTTGCTTTGATTCTTTTCTCCAAACTTTCACTAATTACGTTGACCCCGTTTGTAACACCCCTATCCCGAATCTGTCACCGGATTAAGGTTAGGAGCGTTACCAGACATATCAGAAATGTTCACGGACAAAATCATACATTCAAACAACATTCTCAGACATAATGTCCCTTAAACGGGTCATCGAGACCTTAAGCATACTTACAATTTGAGTCGGGACTAAATCAAAATAGATATAGAATTCTCGAAAAATTTAAAACTTTACTAAACTATAGGGGAGGCACACCCGTGGGAGGAGACCGTGTGCCCTCCACGGCTTCTAGACACCCCGTGTATCCATCCGTGTCTATATACTGACTTTCCCACCACGGCCACCAAGCACGCCCGTGTATTCTAGCCGTGTACTTTTTAGTTAGCTACTAACTTGCACACCACGACCAGATGACACGCCCGTGTCGAGGTCGTGTGATACTAAATTGCATCTTATGATTCACCCACGTCGTTAGTTATGCCCGTGTGCCACAACCGTGTGACATTATAGGCCATTTACAAGGCCAAGATGCGGCCCATAAGGGTCAAATCTACAAGCCATATTTAACAAGATGTCTCATGCACATTTAACCATCAAAACATACCAAAATAATCAACCAATTCATGCATATTTTCCAACTAAGGTAATCACACTACAAACCACTCAAACCAATTCCAAACATACCAATTTGCATGACTAAATCTAAATTATACCAAGCTCCTTACATCAATATATACATACCATCTCATAACCATTTCATATATCAACTAATCATGCCAAAACAACTTCATATCTCACATTCATTAAGGCATATTATCAAAACATAATTAGCCAAATCACATGGCTAAGTTCATTATACAACTCATACCAAAACTAGCCTATACATGCCATATTGAGCTATATACATTTTCAAAGTGTACCAAAATAAGTTTTAGTAGTGTGATGACGATCCGTGATGGTCCCGAGCCTTCAGTAGCTTTGACGACCTATAGAACAGAGAAAACACATACAGAGAGTAAGCTTTCCAAAAGCTTAGTAAGTCAATACACAAACAAACTTGATATGTAAAGCATGTAAGCATATAACCACATTGGCATATTTCTTCTACAAGGTAAATTTATCACATTTATACTTTGATTCATATTCTTGGCCAAATTGCCACATTTATCAATTCAAGAATCACAAACACGTTTTTCATATATGCTTTCATGTAACATATTTCCAGTCCATCATAGTAAAACACTTAGTCAGTTACCTTATATACACATTTGGTGTATAATCAATGTACCTGAATCGAACATTCATTTACTTAATCTATCAAAGATCGAATTTGTCATTCGTATTTCATACTTGCCCGTTGAACCATAAGGAGTCTAATAGGATACTTTAAAAGCTCGGAATAGTAGTACAATGCCATCGTCCCAGACGAGGTCTTACGTGCACTCAGATATCGATGCCACTGTCCCGGACAGGGTCTTACACAAATCAGAACGATGCCAATGTCCCAGACATGGTCTTACACGTAAAGATCATAATGATGCCAACGTCCCAGACGTGGTCTTATACATAAAGCTTATATTGATGCCAACGTCCCAAACGTGGTCTTACACATAATTAGATATCGATGCCACAGTCCCAGACAGGGTCTTACACGAATCTCAAATCAACGCCAACGTCCCAGACGTGGTCTTACATGATAAAACAGAACAGTTACCTATGTCATGACATAGCTAATCCTATTTATTCCTAGGTTCGTACGGGACTTATCGGACTTAATCACTATATCAAACTTATCTCAGAATTCATTTTCATAACTTCTCATAAACCGTCATAGTCAACATTAATCATATGAACACATATAATATCAAACAAGTACGTTTATTTGCATAGTGACTTACCTCGGATTTGGTTTATCGGAATAAAAACGGCTACTTGGTGACTTTTGCTTTTCCGCGATATAAATTCGTTTTCCTCGGTTCTTGATCTAAACATATTCAGAATTAACCCTTTTATTCACTATTTCATTCAATTAAATCCATACATACATATTTTGGATATTTACAATTTAGCCCTCATATTTGTACACTTTATCAATTTAGTCCATTTTACTCAAAACATCAAATTCACAAAATCCAAACATACACATACTAAGCCGATATTCATACATCACATATAAGCCCATATTTTTCATCAAATTCACAAATTAGTCCCTCAATTTACCATTTTCACAATTTAGCCCTATCTAGCTAAATTCGTCAAAACTTCAAGAACAAAACTTGTTCATCTAGCTTAAATCTTTCATTTAATAACATAAAACCTCACAAAACTCAACATATCAACAATGGCATCTCATACAAACATGATCAATTCATCAAATTTAGACATGGGTTTTAAAGCGTTCGAAGCAACGATTACGAAAACGTAAAAATCATCGAAAACCGACTCAAAATCATACCTTAATTTGAGCTTGAAAATGCAGAATGCCTAGCTCAATCTTTTTCTTTCTTTTCTTTGCTTATTCGGTGGATGAACAAATAGAAGCTTTAATTTTATTAATAATATGTTATAAACAAATTTTACCATAATAACCTTTCATATAAAAATACATGAAACATAATTACAAGGTCATTTATGACCTTAGCCATCCACTAATCATGGAAATGGCCAAATTACCACATAAATCCTCATATTTATAAAGCCATAACACATAAGCACTTTAACATATAGCATACAACTTTCACATTCAATACAATTTCATCCTTTTGTCAAATTAAACACACATACAGACAAATTTACTTACGAAAATTTGCCACATGCTAAACCACATATCAACAGCATAGAATATAATATTAAAATACTATTCAGACTCGGATTCGTGGTCCCAAAACCACTGTTCCGACTAGGGTATAAACTGGGCTGTTACAATTCTCCCCCTTAGGGATTTTCGTCCCCAAAAATCTTACCGTTAAATAGATTTGGATATTGTTGTTTCATTGAGTCTTCAGGCTCCCAGGTAGCCTCTTCAATCCCATGTTGATTCCACAGTACTTTCACTAACGAAATCTTCTTATTTCTCAACTCTTTCACTTCACGAGCTAAGATACGGATCGGTTCTTCTTCATATGTCATATCAGATCGGATTTCAATTTTAGATGGGGCAATCCCATGTGACGAATCAGATTGATATCTATGAAGCATCGAAACATGAAATACATTGTGAACCTTTTCTAACTAAAATGGCAACTTTAATCTATAAGCAACAGGTCCGACACGTTCAATGATCTCATATGGTCCGATGAACCTCGGACTTAATTTGCCTTTACGCCCAAACCGAAGCACTTTCTTCCATGGTGATACTTTCAAAAATACTTTGTCACCGATTTTAAATTCTATATCTTTTCGTTTCAAGTCTGCATAAGACTTCTGATGATCAGATGCTATTTTCAAACAATCTCGGATCAGTTTCACATTCTGTTCTGAGTCTTTTATCAAATCAATCCCGTGAAGCTTATTCTCACTGAGTTCAGTCCAATACAGAGGTATACGACATTTTCGTCCGTACAAAGCTTCATATGGTGCCATTTTGATACTCAACTGAAAACTATTGTTGTATGCAAATTCGATCAACGGCAAATACTGTTCCTATGAACCATTAAACTCAAGTACACAGCATCTAAACATGTCTTCAAGAATCTGAATGATCTATTCAGACTGACCATCTATTTGCGAATGGAAAGCTATACTAAAGTGCAATTTCGTGCCCAAAGCTTCTTGCAATTTCTTCCAGAATTGCGATGTAAACCTCGGATCTCTATCAGACATAATGGATAGTGGCACCCCGTGTAATCTTACAATCTCAGCAATATAAAGCTCGGCAAATCTCTCAAGTGAGAAATTAGATCTTACTGGAATAAAATGGCCAGATTTCGTTAATCGGTCAACTACGACCCATATCGCATCTTTCTTTCTCAGAGTCAGAGGCAAACCAGAAACAAAGTCCATCGTCACTCTATCCCATTTCCACTCAAGAATCAAAATAGGTTGTAACAACCCAGACGAAACTTGATGTTCGGCTTTCACTTGCTGACAAATTAAACATTTCGAAACAAAGTCAGAAATGTCACTTTTCATACCAGACCACCAGTAATGTCGTTTCAAATCATGATACATCTTAGTATTCCCCGGATAAACGGATAGACGACTATTATGTGCTTCATTCAAAATCAACTGAATCAACTCTGGATTTCTCAGAACACAGACACTATCTCAGAATCTCAAACAATTATCAACAATTTGAAATTCAGATTCAGAATTCACTTCATTCATTATCATATTTCTGAGCATCACATATCTATTGTAAAAACAACAGTTTCACTTTTAACTCAGCTGTCACAGAACAATCATCAGAAAAATCCAGTTGAGTATTCAAAGCTCATAGTGCATACAATGATTTTCTACTCAATGCATCAGCAACAACGTTCACTTTACCCGAATGATAATCTATCACAAACTCATAATCTTTTAACAGCTCAAGCCATCTTCTTTGACGTAGATTCAAATCTTTTTGAGTCATCAAATATTTCAAACTTTTGTGATCTGAAAATATGTGACATTTCTCACCGTATAGATAATGACACCAAATCTTTAGTGCAAACACAATCGCAGCTAACTCAAGATCATGTGTCGGATAGTTCTTCTCATGAGGCTTTAACTATCTCGAGGCATAAGCTATCACTTTGCCTTCCTGCATCAAAACACATCCCAAACCATTAAATGAAGCATCACTGTAAACAACAAATTCTTTACCCGATTCTGGCTGTACTAACACTGGAGCTTCTGTTAACAGAGTTTTCAACTAATCAAAACTTTTCTGACATTTATTCGACCATTCAAATCTGACATCTTTCTGAAGTAATCTAGTCAACGGAGTTGCTATCACTGAAAACCCTTTTACAAATCTGCGGTAATAACCAGCAAGTCCCAGAAAACTACGGACTTTAGACACGTTTCTCAGAGGTTTCCAATCCAGAACAGCAGAAATCTTACTCGGATCCACGCAGATTCCAGAAGTTGACACAATATGTCCTAGAAAACTAACCTCATGTAACCAGAATCCACATTTGCTGAATTTCGCGTATAATTTCTTTTCTCTCAAAGTTTGCAACACAATTCTCAGATGTTCAGCATGCTCATTTTCATCATGTGAATAAATCAAAATGTCATCAATGAATACAACAACAAAGCGATCTAGATACGATCTGAAAATTCTGTTCATCAGATCCATAAAAATAGCAGGAGCATTTGCTAGTCCAAATGGCATAACTAAAAACTCGTAATGCCCGTACCTCGTTCTGAAAGCAGTCTTTGGAATGTCTGAATCTTTCACTCTCAACTGATAGTATCCCGATCTCAGGTTAATCTTGGAAAACACAGTAGCTCCTTTTAGCTGATCAAATAAATCATCAATTCTGGGCAACGGGTATTTATTCTTTATTGTCACCTTATTTAACTGACGATAGTCAATACACATTCTCATCGTACCATCTTTCTTTTTCACAAACAAAATCGGAGCACCACAAGGCGAGAAACTCGGTCTAGCAAACCCTTTCTCAGTCAAATCTTGCAGCTGTGACTTTAACTCTTTCAACTCTGTTGGTGCCATTCTATACGGAACTATCGAAATAGGTGTAGTACCAGGTAGCAACTCAATACCGAACTCAACTTCACGAATCAGAGGCAAACCCGGCAATTCTTCAAGAAACACGTCAGAAAACTCTCAAACAATAGGCACTGATTCAACCTTCTTCTCAGATACTCTTGAATCAATCACATAAGCAAAATATGCCTCGTAACCCTTTTTCACATAATTCTGAGCTTTCAAAACAGATATCACTGCAGGTAACCCATTCAAATCATCAGACTCAATCCGTACAATCTCATCATTTGCACATCTCAAATCTATAGTCTTTCTGTTACAGTTCACAACAGCATCATGCATAAACAACCAATCCATACCCAGAATAATATCAAATTCATCAAATGGCAAAAGCATCAGATCAGCAGAGAAACAGATATCTCGAAACAGTAATGAATAGTTCTTGCATACTTTGTCAACCAGGACGCTTTTACCTAAGAGGTTCGATACTTTTATAGCAAACTCAGTAGACTCTACAGGCAAAGTCTTGCTGAATACTAAATTCATGCATATATAAGAATGCGTAGAACCAGGGTCTATCAAAGAAATCACAGAAGTATCATAAAGAGTAAAAGTACCAATTATAACATCAGGTGACGAGGCTTCCTCACGAGCTCGGATAGCATACGCTCTGGTAGGCGCCCTAGCTTCAGATCTGACAACATTATCTCTCGTAGTTCTCTGACTACCACCGATGTTTCTTATGTTCTTCAATGGTCTACCTCTCACAGATGCATGATCAGATCTGAAATTCTGAACAGCTTCTGACCCAATAGTCTCAGGGCAATCTTGAATAAAATGATCAAGCGATCCACATCTGAAGCAAGCTCCGTCGTTTAATCTACAACTTCCCGGATGTCTTTTTCCACAATGTTTACATTCAGGTCTCTCGGATCGAACATTTCCAACTAGCCACTGAAGTTGCTGGAGTTTTTGAACTCATTTGCGATCTTGATTGATTTCTATTCTAATATCCAACGTTATCTCTAAAACGACTTTGATTATCTCTGAATCTTTTCGGAGCAGACTGAAATGATTTACTCTAAAATCTCTTTTTCACATCTCAAGCTTCAGACTCAGCTTTTCTCTTACCTTTCCCAAGTGCCTCAGCTTTACCGGCTCGATCGACGAGTACAACGAACTCTTTTATTTCTAAAATCCCAACTATATCTTCATTTAGGCCATCTTCAAACCTTTTGCACAATATAGCTTCAGAAGATACACACTCTCGGGCATACTGACTCAATCTCACGAATCCTCGTTCATACTCAGAAATAGTCATTCGGCCCTGTTTAAGTTCTAGAAATTCCTTTCGTTTCTAATCAACGAATCTCTCACTAATATATTTCTTCCAGAATTCGTTCTGAAAGAAATCCCATGTAACTCGTTCTCTCGGAACGACAAAAATCAGAGTTTTCCATCATTGATAAGCTGCATCTCGAAGCAAAGATACCACACACTTTATGCATTCTTCCGGAGTAAGAGACATTTCATCAAATACCCAGATCGTGTTTTCAATACAGAACTCAGCCTTTTCAGCATCATCTTTAGTAGCACGGAATTCCTCGGCCCCATACTTACGGATCTTGTCAACAGGACATTTCATCAAATACCCGGATCGTGTTTTCAATCCAGAACTCAGCCTTTACAACATCATCATCTTTAGTAGCTCGAAATTCTTAGGCCCCATACTTACGGATCTTGTCAACAGGAGGTTTATTCAACAGATTCAGATTTACAGCCGGAGGTATATCGGATGTCTGAGGGAGATTAATCGGGGGCGGGGGTTGTGAAACTGTCGGGTTATTTCTTACGAACTGAGTGAACCGCTCACTCATCATCTGGAAGAAAGCTTGTTTAGCTTCTCCCTCATGACCGTTTGTAGCCGGTCTTGAATCAGAGGGCGTTGTCCCTTGCACGGGAGCAGGCGCATTACTTTCTACATCGTCAGCTACGGCTCTTTTGGGGTCCATTACTATACGAAAATAACATGTATACATCAGGATTCATCACACTATCACAATTCAGATATATGGCATGTATATCTAGACTCTGACAGGCTACGTTAGTCCGAGAATCAGCTAAACCATAGCTCTGATACAAACCAAATGTAACACCCCTATCCCGAATCCATCGCCAGATTAAGGTTAGGAGCGTTACTGGACATATCGAAAACGTTCACAGACAAAATCATACATTCAAACAACATTCTCAGACATAATGTCCCTTAAACGGGTCATCGAGACCTTAAGCATACTTACAATTTGAGTCGGGGCTAAATCAAAACACATAAAGAATTCTCGGAAAGCTTAAAACTTTACTAAACTACAGGGGAGGCATGCCCGTGGAAGGAGACCGTGTGCCCTCCACGGCTTCTAGACACCCCTGTGTATCCATCCGTGTCTATATACTGACTTTCCCACCACGACCACCAAGCACGCCCGTGTATTTTGGCCGTCTACTTTTTAGTTAGCTACTGACTTGCACACCGCGGCCAGATGACACGCCTGTGTCGAGGCCGTGTGATACTAAACTGCATCCTATGATTCACCCACGGTCGTTAGGTACGCCCGTGTGCCACAACCGTGTGACATTATAGGCCATTTACAAGGCCAAGATGCCACCCATAAGGGTCAAACCTACAAGCCATACAAGATGTCTCATACACGTTTAACCATCAAAACATACCAAAATAGTCAACCAATTCATGCATATTTGCCAACTAAGGTAATCACACTACAAACCATTCAAACCAATTCCAAACATACCAATTTGCATGACTAAATCTAAATTATACCAAGCTCCTTTCATCAATATATACATACCATCTCATAACCATTTCATATATCAACTAATCGTGCCAAAACAACTTCACATCTCACATTCATTAAGGCATATTATCAAAACATAATTAGCCAAATCACATGGCTAAGTTCATTATACAACTCATACCAAAACTAGCCTATACATGCCACATTGAGCTATATACATTTTCAAAGTGTACCAAAATAAGTTTTAGTAGTGTGATGACGATCCGTGACGGTCCCGAGCCTTCAGTAACTTTGACGACCTATAGAACAGAGAAAACACATACAGAGAGTAAGCTTTCCAAAAGCTTAGTAAGTCAATACACAAACAAACTTGATATGTAAAGCATGTAAGCATATAACCACATTGGCATATTTCTTCTACAAGGTAAATTTCTCACATTTATACTTTGATTCATATTCTTGGCCAAATTGCCACATTTATCAATTCAAGAATCACAAACACATAGTTTTTCATATATGCTTTCATGTAACATATTTCCAGTCCATCATAGTAAAACACTTAGTCACTTACCTTATATACACATTTGGTGTATAATCAACGTACCTGAATCGAACATTCATTTACTTAATCTATCAAAGCTCGAATTTGTCATTCGTATTTCATACTTGCCCGTTGAACCATAAGGAGTCCAATAGGATACTTTAAAAGCTCAAAATAGTAGTACAATGCCATCATCCCAGACGAGGTCTTACGTGCACTCATATATCAATGCCATTGTCCCGGACAGGGTCTTACACAAATCAGAACGATGCCAATGTCCCAGACATGGTCTTACACGTAAAGATCATAATGATGCCAACGTCCCAGACGTGGTCTTATACGTAAAGCTTATATTGATGCCAACGTCCCAGACGTGGTCTTACACATAATCAGATATCGATGCCACAGTCCCAGACAGGGTCTTACACGAATCTCAAATCAACGCCAACGTCCCAGATGTGGTCTTACATGATAAAACAAATTAGTT
The DNA here is from genome assembly GCA_005393395.2 of Gossypium australe. Classification (NCBI taxonomy): domain Eukaryota; kingdom Viridiplantae; phylum Streptophyta; class Magnoliopsida; order Malvales; family Malvaceae; genus Gossypium; species Gossypium australe. Next base: position 85,096,864 of record CM016619.1, on the reverse strand, counting down.
ACCTATGTCATGACATAGCTAATCCTATTTATTCCAAGGTTCGTACGGGACTTATCGGACTTAATCACTATATCAAACTTATCTCGAAATTCATTTTCATAACTTCTCATAAACCTTCATAGTCAACATTAATCATATGAACACATATAATATCAAACAAGTACGTTTATTTGCATAGTGACTTACCTCGGATTCGGTTTATCAGAATAAAAACGGCTACTCGGTGACTTTTGCTTTTCCGCGATCTAAATCTATTTTCCTCGGTTCTTGATCTAAACATATTCAGAATTAACCCTTTTAGTCACTATTTCATTCAATTCAATCCATACATACATATTTTGGCTATTTACAATTTAGCCCTCATATTTGTACACTTTATCAATTTAGTCCATTTTACTCAAAACATCAAATTCACAAAATCCAAACATGCAGATGCTAAGCCGAGTATTCATACATCACATATAAGCCCATATTTTTCATCAAATTCACAAATTAGTCCCTCAATTTACCATTTTCACAATTTAGCCCTATTTAGCTAAATTCGTCAAAACTTCAAGAACAAAACTTGTTCATCTAGCTTAAATCTTTCATTTAATAACATAAAAATCGTAAAACTCAACATATCAACAATGGCATCTCATACAAACATGATCAATTCATCAAATTTAGACATGGGTTTTGAAGCTCTCGAAGCAACGATTACGAAAACGAAAAAATCATCGAAAACCGACTTAAAATCATACCTTAATTTTGACTTGTATTGTCTTAGTACAAGTAAAGGAGCATAACCCGTGGCTCCACAAACCCCGAGCAAAGGAACCCAATCAAAACTCCCGCATCGGAACAAAATCTCACTGGGCACCAACCAATGAGCTCTCCATTGAACATCCTCTTCTCGAAGATTTTGGAGAAGTGTAGTCCAATTTTCTTCTGATACGTCCTCTCTTCTTGGCGTTGCAGCTATTTCTTTTAATGGAGAATAACAATCACTAAAAACACGACAAGAGATCCTATCCACCTTTCAAAAATGGCTATGAAACCAAACTAGTAACAACTGCGCACATCCTATGAACCTGCCCTCTCCGGATCTTCTACAGGCATTTAATGACCTAAAAGTCTCAACCAAGATTGCGGGAAATGGTGCGATCCCTTTACTGAGTCGGTCGAATAGATCTGTGACCGCTTCATCTACATGTCCTAGGGCCCTAAGAAACAGCATCAATCCGTAGATACTCAATGCAAAGACATCAACTTTCTTTTTCACATCAGGATGAGCTAAAATCAAATCCCTTAAGTTCCTCCATGGGATGCACTTATACTCGCACTTTTTTTTTATCCTGGCTGTTATATATTGCTCACTCATTCCCGTAACATTCATTAACTTCTTCCAAAAGGCTGGGACATAAGCAGCTTTCGAATAAATTTTATCCATTTGGGCTCTTAGACAATGCAGTAGAGCGGTGTATTCCTCCACGGTCGGCACCAAATCTATTTTCCCAAAGGTAAAACAGCTATATGCAGGGTTCCAATACTGAGTGATGGCCCGAAATAACTGTTCATCTACTTTGATACCCAGTAAGTACGGCAAATCCCCATAATTATGATAGAACAACCTCTTGGCCTCGTCATCCCATTAATCCCATATTACTTTCAATTCTTGGAGATTATTTTGCGTAACACTAACACGGGTGTAGTCCTATAACTCCGACTCATGTCCTGCAGCTAGGCTATCCCCCTATTCTAATTGTGTTGTTTATGACCAAATTCGGACAGTCGCGTTGTCTTCCACCTTATCAAGAAAGTCGTTTTCCATGTTGAGCTCCCTAATTTAGCAACCGAACCCGAATCGACACCTTTCTCTAATATGAAAATGCATGCAAAGAAACAAAGATAAAACAAATAGTCAGTACGATAGAAACGAAATTCAAAGCATGTAAAACATTCAAGCACCTATTGGGTGACCACTAGGGTTTATCACAACTCCATCTGGGGTAGGCTCTTAGGGGCTTTTACATGCAGTTTGAGTTCTAAAGTTGAGGGTACCTGAACCAGTAGATTCCTCAATCCTCACCCATTATAGGCTCATATGGATCGAGTTCGGTTCAGGGAAATACATTTCCCTATGGCTGCATGGAGATGAAAATCTCACGAAGACATAGGTACGGATGTATCCCGGAAGCGATTCACTATCTTGCACAGAGGTGAAAACCTCACGAAGGAGTAGCTTCTCACTCCCACTTAAGGGTGTGACCCGACGGTCTTGCAATATGATGCAAAAGTATTCTATAAAACTCAAACCACAGCAATCAAATGAGATGAATGCAATAAAAAGGATTGTAATCTTCAAATCAAATTTTCAATTTTCGACAAAATGACAGAAATTAATCAATTTTACAGCTTGACTCTCTTTCAGAGTCCCCAGTGGAGTCGCCAAGCTGTCGAAACCATTTTTTAAACGTGTTTTGAAAAAACGGGGATCGACTTTAAAAATATGGAGTCGCCACCGATCTTTTATTTGAGGTGTGATCGGATCACCTTGAGAGGGATTATTTTAATAAAACATTTTGATTTATTAAAATAATAATTTTGGTCTTCGAAATCTAAGAAAATAGGTTCAGGATTTGGTTATGTACGAGGAAGGATTAGCACCCTCGTAACGCCCAAAATTGGTACCGAATTGATTAATGAATGTCTTGACGTTGAAAATTTGAAAAGATTTTAAAATACGATATTTTTTTAAGGAACACTTGAAGAAATTAAGCCTGATGCCGAGACCCGCTTATTTCGAAGGAACAAATTATCGTACCCAGTGAGTTAGGATACAACATTTTGAATCCTCGAAAATATGCTTATCCTTCGACATTCAACACTCGTGCGTTTAAAATTAAGAAGGATATTCAATTATTTGGGTCAAATGAAAAATTGAAGCCCAGTAAGTTAGGGCACTATTTCTTATAATTCTCGAATACGGAATATTGCTTTTGTTGCTTTGAAATTCTTATCTCGAGATGATAAAATATCGCACCAAGTAAGTTAGGGCGCAATGTCTCAAATTCTCGAGAATAAGTTTTTATTTGAAATATTGTTCATTTGGATTTAAGAGAAAAAGTGATACTCGGTTGCTAGGTTTTAACGAGGAAAAATCGGAACCCAGTAAGTTAGGGCACGATTGTCTCAAAACCCTTCAAACACGAGCATCGCCTCATTCTTTCGAAATTCTTATCTCGAGACGATAAAATATCACACCCAGTAAGTTTGGGCGCAATGTCTCAAATTCCCGAGAATAAGTTTTTTTTTTGAAATATTGTGCATTTAGATTTAAGGAAAAAAGGGTACTCGGTTGATAGGTTTTAACGAGGAAAGTCGGAACCCAATAAGTTAGGGCACGATCGTCTCAAAACCCCTAAACACGAGCATTGCCTTATTTCAAAGAAACTTTAAATAATAAAAAATAATCTTTAAAACTAAAGTGATATTAAACACAACATTTTTCATGATATGCAATGGAAAACTAATATGCAAAATCAACCTCCAACCGTTATAATACTGAATTACAAATAATCTATAAACACAAATTAAAAGAGGCAATACACATAATAGCGATAATCATCACACATTGAATCAATGGTAAGCAAAACGAATTTAACAAAAATATAGCATAGGAAATTAAATATATAAATCATATATAAGTAATAATATATATAAAATATCAGAAACAAATTAAAATATACCATAAAACATGATCTTTTAAAGTGATACATTGTATATACTAAATTAAAAACGAAAAAAAATATAAACATAAGTAATTTTGAAAAAAACTAGATATACATAAAAATAGATTTAAAAAGGACACCTATTTATAAGATAGTAATATATATACATGAAATGAAATCATTTTGGAAAAGTTTTATATATAAACACTTATATAAATATAGCATAATGATAAAAAAAAATATTTATATAAGGAACAAAATACATTTAAATGAAAAATAGGATAATAACTAAATTTAATATTATAAAAGGTTACAAGAGTGATAAACAAAAATTAAAGCTTAATCAAAATAAAAATTAAATTAGAGGACTGGTTTATAAGTAAATAAAATTATTAAAACAAAATAGAGGATCAGTTTGCATTTCATATAAATAGCGAAGGATTGAAAAAGCAAATATCGCGAAATTAAAATGCAGCACACAGATTGGGATTAAATTGAAATAACGCATAAATTGTATAGCTCAATTAAAAAAACAATGAAATGCATAACAGGTTTAATAAAAAACAAACGCGACAAAGGAGGACCAGGCGCACAAATACTCCTTTTGGAAGAAACACGCGGATCCTCCGGGTTCCGAATCGGGTCGGATTGGGGCACCTACACGATGTCATTTCAAGGTTATCAAACTGAACCATGTTAATAACATTCAGATGCCATTTGAACTAAACCTTAGCCCCCTGATTTGTCTTCATTCTCTGCCGCAAAGAAGAAAAAAGGGAGTCCGGCCACTTCAACGCCATAGAAATCGGCGATCAGTGACTGACTCGTGTCTGACCGATCGACCTTTTCCAAAACAGGCTAGATCCTAACCTCGGCGACCGCCTTAACTTCAATTTCGACGAAGAAGGCAGGCCGTCGATTTGATCTTCAAAGGTAAGTCTCCCTTTTTATTCCATATTAGCTCAAAAAAAAAAGGAAAGAAAAATAAAATGCTCGTAAAAGATTCAGAAAAGAACATTGAAGGAAATATGTAATAAAAAAAAGAAACCTTTTCTTTTGAATATATGTTTCTGGTTTCTCTGTTGCTGTATTCAGTGTACGTAAGAAAATACATTGAACGGCCTATTTCTTTTTATAGCCGAAACGAAAAATATAGGTAAAATACAATTATTCCTCCTTTTTTTTTCTATACATTTTGTTGTTTCTCTACTATTGGAGCCCCATGTTTTGTAGGTACGGATGGCGCAGTCGTGGCGTACGGAGGCGCATGGGGCGTACGGGGATATGCGCTGGTGAATGCTCGCCCGTGGCGTGCGCGTGGAGGCGAGCGTGGGAATACGAACGGTCGCACGCGTGAAGGCACGCCCGAGGGAAACTGAGGCAGCGCTGGAACATTCTGGAAGCCCTCCCTGGGTTTCTGGAGCGCCAAACGCATTGGGCCATTTGGGCCAGCTCTAGAATTGGGTTGGGGTTGGTTTAGTGTGTCTGTAAATGGGTCAAGTATTGGGCTATGGACTGCTATTATAAACGGGCCTTGTAAACAAACTTGTTAATGGACTTTGTTTTATTGATTTTTTATTTTATTAGTTATAGAACAGGCCCGGGCAAATTTTGGGCCCTACAATAAGATTGTCAAAGGGAGGGAAATTGAAGCAAAAGAGAAAAGAAAAATAGAAACTAAATGGTCTCAAAGACCCTTGGCTTGGTGTTTGGATGAAGCGGCCGGCATGAACTTATGTGTAGGGTCTTCTTTGTGGAGACTATGCTTGCCTTCTTACACTTCTTCGGCATGATTTTAGTGTAGCTCAAGAGTGTAGATACCTTTTCTAAGTAAAGAAAAGAAATTTCGAAAGAACAAGAAGGGAGAAAGAAGTTGGGGGGAAAGGGAAAGGCTGTGAGGTTTAAATAGAGGCTCAAGTCTGGCACGTCCCCACGCCCGTGGTCTGAGGGCGTGTCGAATCGTACGGCCGCCTCGCACGGCCGTGTGTCCATGTGTGTTGTTTTACTATGCCCGTGTTCGAGAAGTCAGTGTGTTGACACGGTTGAGGGGCACGGGCGTGTTCTACCCCTGCTTGGTAAGTCAGTAGCTTCACACGATCGTGGGGCAGGGTCGTGCCACTTTGTCGGTGCTCGTGTGGTAGTGGTTGGATCTGTGATGTTGAAATTAGTTGGGATTTGATTCGCACGGCCTCTGCTATGTCAGTACGGAGATGCTGGTGGTCCACACGGTCACAGACACGGCCGTGTGTAAGACCGTGTGGTCTGGAATTCTGCCCTTTTTTTGTTAGTTTAAAACTCGTTGTTCAGAAAAGAAAGAAGGAAAGAAAAGAAACTGGAAATAAATTTGAAAGTAAATAGTGTTAATGCTCGGGCTGCCTCCCGAGAAGCGCTCGTTTATAGTCTTAAGCTAGACTTTTCTCGTGAGAAAAATCAAGGAGGTTTAAAGGTTTGAATATCTTCCCTTGTACTTACAGTTCTATTTTCTTGATAAAGTTTAAGTCGAGAAGCGTTTACCTTAAAAGTGCCTAACGTTGGATTACTTACCTCGACTGTTCTGTGGGGGGAGATATTGTGTACCTTAAGAGGAATTTCTCCCTTTGCTTTCAGGTTTGTTGTGGCGATGCGAGGATCTGTTTTGTCTATCAGTACCTGGTCTCCTATTTTGAAGTGATTTGATGTCCCTATGAGTTCTTCTGGTGGTTCTTTTGGTGTTACTTCGTGTGGTTTCTGTTCTTATTCGACGTGTGTCTTCTGTTTTTCGAGTTTGTCAACCCCTAGGCTTCGTTCCTTATGTAATCCTTCTTTGTTAGCTTGGGGTTTATGATTCGGCTCAGGGTTGTGTTCTTGTGGTGTTTCGTGCGATGAAATTTGAACAATTTGATTATCAGTTGAAGTGACTTTCTTACCTTCACCGACTGTTGTCCTGGCCGAGTTATGAGCTTGAAGACTGATTGATTCGTCACCTACAAGAAGAATGAGTTCTCCTGTACCAACATCAATTTTAGTCCTGGCAGTTGCTAGGAATGGTCTTCCTAAAATTAAGGGGATTGGATTATCCTCATCCATGTCTAAGACAACAAAATCTACTGGGAAAATGAATTTATCGATTTTGACAAGAACATCTTTGATAATGCCCTTAGGAATTCTAACAGTTTTATCAGCTAATTGAATACTCATCCTAGTTTGTTTGGGCTTCCCTAGACCTAGTCGTCTGAACAATGTATAAGGCATGACATTTATACTTGCCCCTGAATCAGCTAACGCGTTATCAATAGTTAAACTACCAATTACACATGGAATTGTAAAACTCCCTGGTTCTTTTAGCTTTCGCGGTAGTTTATTCTGTAACATTGCTGAGCATGCTGCGTTTAATTCCACATGGTGCTCTTCGTCTAATTTGCGTTTGTTTGTCAAGAGCTGTTTTAAAAATTTCCTCAAATCTGGCATCTGAAAAAGAGCTTCAAGAAGAGGTAAGTTGATATGTAATTTCTTTAAAAGTTTAAGAAACTTACCGAACTGCTCCTCTGAATCGTCTCTTTTCATCGCTTCGGGATAAGGTATGCGAGGTTGGTACTCTTTGATTACCATTTTGGCTCTTCTTGTGCTACCTCTATTTTACCTTTGTCTACCTCTTTGTTTGGTTCATTTAACCCTTTACTTTCTTGAGCTGTGATGACTTGAATTTGCTCCTTTGGGTTAATCTCGGTGTTACTTGGTAGATGTCCTTGCGGTCATTCTGCCATTAACTTTGCAAGTTGACTGACTGCATTAGTGACTTCTTTGACTGAATTAGAAAGTTTTTCCATCGACGCTTGTCGATCTTTAAGTGTTTTCTCATTTTCCTAGAAACGATTTTCTGTGTTTGCCATAAATTTTATCAGTATCTCTTCGAGGTTTGGCTTCTTCTCTTGCGGATAGGGCTGATTTTGGAAGTTTTGAGGAGGTTGTTATCTTTGATTTCCTTGACCTTCCCACAAAAAATTTGGGTGGTTCCTCCAACCTGGATTGTAAGTATTACTATAAGGATTATTATTGGATCTGAAATTATTACCTATATAGTTCATCTGTTCGCTCTCTGCTCCTGGTTGGTAGGGTGGGTACTCAGGATTTGCCACAGTTCCACTTGCGTCACACTGCATGACTGGGTGTACATGTGAAGAACACAAACTATCAAGCTTTTTATTTATCATCTCTATCTGTGTTGATAGTGTAGTCACTGCATCGAGGTTGTAAACTCCGACTGATTTTGTTGGTTTTATCCTTGTCACTTGCCACTGATAGTTATTTAGTGACATCTCTTCAATGAATTCGTAGGCTGCTTCAGGAGTTCTGTTGTTAAGGGTTCCACCGGTGACTGAATTGATTAGTTGTCTCGTTGAGGGGTTTACACCGTTATAGAATGTTTGGACTTGTAGCCACAAAGGTAGACCATGGTGCAGACACCTTCTCAAGAGATCCTTGTATCTCTCCCATGCGTCGTATAATGTCTCTAAATCCATCTGCACAAAAGAAGAGATATCATTCCGTAATTTGGCCGTTTTGGCGGTGGGAAATATTTCAATAAAAATTTTCGATCATTTGTTCCTATGTAGTGTTTGATCCTCGTGGTGACGAGTTCAACCACTATTTGGCTTTATTCCTTAATGAAAAAGGGAATAACTGAAGACGTATGGCATCATCAGAAATGCTATTTATTTTGAAGGTATCGCAGAACTCTAAAAAGTTAGCTATATGAGGGTTTGGATCTTCGTTCTACAAACCATCAAATTGAACAAACTGTTGAATCATTTGTATTGTGTTAAGCTTTAATTCAAAATTATTAGCAGCTATAGCAAGCCAACAATACTCGATTCTGCTCCTGTTAAATGTGGTTTAGCATAATCAAACATAGTACGTGGAGCATTATTTTCCCCCACATCATGTGGTTGTAGGTTATTCTCGTCCATCCCTTCAGTAGGATTGGATCTGCCTTCTTGCTCTTCCTCTGTGTAATCTAGGGCTCGCCTGATTTCTCTGCGAGTCCTACGAACGGTAGCTTTAATTTCACTATCGTATACCAAAGGTCCTCTCGGATTCCTTCTAGTCATAAACTAGAGGTACCTGCTAGTAGAAGAAAGAAAATTTAGCGAAATCAAAATTTAACCTAAAAAAAATAAAAGCAAATTGAAAAAAATAAAAAAATAATGGCTAAAGTAATAAAAATAGAGCTTTCTTAATATTTCAGCTCCCCGACAATGGCGCCAAAAACTTGATCGCTGTGTCGAGTTTTAAAATTTATAATGAATGAGATCGAACCTGGAAACTAACTCTGACAATGATTAAAGGCAAGTGTACCTATCGAACAGTAGTATAGCTTAGGCAAGACCGGATTGTCGAACCCAAAGGAACTAAAAGTACTAATACTAACTTTCTTTTTATTATTTAGCCTAAAATAAAGTGGAGTTTATTTAATCTAAATTAACGATTACTAAACTAAAGACGCGAAGACAAAAAAAGAAAGAATTGGAAAATAACTTGAAGGAAAACTCAGTTGATCACGATGATACCCTCAGGAAGAATCCACCTAGACTTCACTTGTAACACCCCAAACCCGGTCTACGCGTTAAGACCAGATTTGATATGTCACACAAAACGAACATACATTTAGTCAATTAAAGATTTAAAGAAAACAGATTCTCAAAACTATTTTGGAATTGAAGTTTATTAAAAACCGAGGTAAAAATTAAAATCTATGATTTAAGACATAAGAGTTTATAAATTAAAACTTAGAAATTTATTTGGTTAAAATTTTACGAGAAGTTTAAAGGAGTACAAAAGAAATTTGAAAACAAGTTTCTAAAAATATTTTACAAAAAAATTTACGAGAATAAAATATTTAAGAAAAACCCTTTTTTTGCATGAGAATTTAAGAAAACATTTATAAAAATATAGAATAGTCCCATTTAAGTATTTAAACATAATTAAAATCCATCCACAAGTAAAAATCCATAAAAATAATACTAGAGGCCTTATTACATCATAACTGAAATAGTAATTAAATAAAAATACTTCAGAGTAGTTCAAAGCTCACAAAAACCATCATTCGAAGTATGGCCTCCACGAAGTCATCCCTGGCCCAAGCCTCCATTAATGATCGTTACCTGAGAAGGGTAAAGGAAACGGGGTGAGTTACTTAGAACACAGTGTGTAACCCACTTACCAAGTCCACTGGGCTGAAACCATTTAAGCATTCAATTGGCTTAAGCCCATTTACAAATGTAACAATATAACAAGTATAAAATGCATGTGATATGCAATTCCCAACCAAGCCTAAATTTCCATCCGTTACACACCACCCGTACCAACCAGCACAGCTGTGGGGAGCTTTAGTCACCCACCCCGCCAACACACCAACTGGGCATTAAGCCATATGTTAAACTGGGCATGAAGCCATTAACTGGGCACGAAGCCATTAACTGGGCACGAAGCCATCTTCTCTTCGTCAAATAACCCAACCCATGCAATCAAGAATATAAAATGCATGACAATTCATTCATATGATAATTCCAACATAAGGCCCATAAAAGAATTATAACAAACTGGCCCATATAATAATTTGGCCCATTTCATAATTTGGCCCATTTCACAATTTGGCCCATTTCATCTCATATTACACTTGGCCAATTTTATCAAATAACTCATATGGCCCACTTATCACATGGGGCCCAAAATATCACTTTTTATCATTTTAGCCCATTAAGGGCGATTCCAAAATTTTCTCAATTTTAATATCGATTTCATGCTCTTAACACTAAAATGTTAATATACCATATTTTCTGATTTCACCGACTTTGCGATTTTTAGTCTAATGCTTAATTACGGTAAAGTCATCTAACCCATGAGATAAGTGTGAGATTACACACCTGATTACGGTGAGGACTATACTTTCCCGATCGTCGATACCCTCGGAATCTCGAACAACTACTATTTGGCGGTTCTCCCCGGTTGACGGTTCACAACCTGGTGGAAAATCCCGAATAGCTAATGGCTCCGAACTACAAACAACTTCGAATAATTGATTCTCCCCGAATGAGGGTCCACAACCTGGTGGAAAATCTCGGATTGCCAAAACTGCCCTTCGCTTGAAACTAGAGGGAATAGCGAATCTGCCCCTCTTCCGAACACTATTCACCACCCTTTTTGACCCTATCTTGTTTGCCTCCATTGACAGAAAAATATTAGTCCAACTAATATTTCGAAATTTTAGTCTATAAGTTTTAAGGGCGAAATCGGCTTACCACAAAATCTTACGTTTCACGGGATGAAAATCGAGCGATAACATCCCTAAGATAAAATCGATTAGTAACCAATCTTTGACGAAATAACGAGTAATATGGGAGTCCTTGATAGAAACCCTTACCTTAACACTTTGAACCGAATCCTAGCGATTCACGATAATTACGAATACTCCGAGTCTCAGCCTTCACTATATCACTATAAAGACGAATAAGATTGTCTAAGAGAAAGGGATAGTGGATGCTATTTTCGGTCAAAAGACCCTCCCAAACCAATATGTATATTCGGCTAAAGAAAAAAAGAGAATAAAGATTCGAAAAGGGTCCTTACCGATTGATTAAAACGAAGGTTGAAAGAATGATTAACAAGAAATATATGTGAAGAGGAGGGTTCGGCTAAGAAGAAAATTTGATGAAGATGATGCTAGCAACATTCGGCCATGGAGGAAAAGAGATGGGAGAAATGTGTTTCGATTTTCAAAGGTGAAAAAGGAGCAAAGAAAGGGATTTGGGACAAGAGAGCATTCGGCAATGGAGAAGAAAAGAAAAAGAGAAAAATGGCCTTTGTGTTTTGGTGTTTTTCGGCACTAGTGGAAAAATGACTTGAGAGGTTAGGCAAAATATGACCAAATGGTTAAAAGAAATGACCAAAAGAAGAAAACAAAATGTTCACTAATGCACAAAAATGCATTCGGCTAGGAGAGCAAAAGATGAGAAGAAAAGCTTTTGTGAAAAGCACCAAATGATCAAATCAAAGTGACCAAACTTGCTACACATCCTTACAAAAGCTTCCAACAATATTCGGCCACCCCCTAGCCCCCAAAACCGTCCAAATTCATCGAAAAAGTTTGGCCATTCCAAACTTTCCAAAACACTCCCCTTAAAAAGTGCCTTGTGTTCCCCCTACATACCATAAGCTTATGATTTCTTTCCCTATGTTCAAATCTTGCCTTAAACCCATAGCCACCTTGCCATAAAAAAAATAGTCCAACCTTACCAAAAATAGAGCTTGGCCGACACATGCCAGAAGAGTGCAAAAATTAAAGTCACAAAATGCATAGCATGGGATTCGAACCTCTTCCCTCAAGCAACACTTATGACGCCAACTCCACTTCACTACTAGCTCATCTTATGCTAACTTTTGCCACTTAATTTCCTTAAACATCAAGGTTACTTATTCCACTTCAATAAAGTACTCATTACTAAAATTTATTCTAATTCCGAATAAATCCCGAGCCTTCTCAAGACTATATAATAAACACACAAATTAAATCATTCACTAGATAAGCACCAAAATTATGCAACATATCGATACTAAATTTTTTTAGGATGTTACAATTCTACCCCCTTAAAGAAAATTTCGTCCTCGAAATTTACCTGGTTAAAAGAGGTGAGGATACTGCTGCCAAAATGCGTCCTCAGGCTCCCACGTAGCTTCCTCCGCTCCGTGATTACGCCATAGAACCTTAACCAACGGTACCGACTTCTCTCTTAGCACCTTAACATCTCGATCTAAAATTTTCACCGGTTCCTCCTCGGAAGACAAATCCGGCCTTATCTCCACTTCTTCTACCGGTACTATGTGAGATGGATCCGATCTATAACGCCTCAGCATAGAAACATGGAAGACACTATGAATCTGACTCAACTCCAGAGGTAATTCAAGCTGATAGGCCACTGGTCCTACACGCTTCAACACACGGTACGGTCCAATGAACCTAGGGCTCAACTTGCCCTTCCTTCCAAATCTGAAAATCTTCTTCCAAGGTGAGACTTTCAGAAAGACCTGATCTCCAACCGCAAACTCAATATCCTTACGCATTAGATCCGCATACGACTTTTTTCTATCCTTTAACCGTGCTCAAATCACCTTTACATTTTCTTCCGTTTCAGATATCAACTCAAGACCCAATAACTGTCGTTCGCCCAATTCAGTCCAACAAGTAGGAGTACGACACCTACGACCATACAATGCCTCGTAAGGTGCCATCTGAATGCTAGACTGATAGCTATTGTTATACGCAAACTCTGCCAACGGTAGAAAATCTTCCCAACTACCTTTGAAGTCAATCACGCAACCCCTTAACATGTCTTCCAAAATCTGGATTACTCTTCCCGACTGACCATTTGACTGAGGATGAAAAGTCATACTGAAGTTTAACTTTGTTCCCAAAGCCTCATGCAAAGCTTTCCAAAACCGTGATGTAAACCTAGGATCCCTGTCTGATATAATAGACATTGGTACTCCATGCAACCTCACGATCTTCGATACATACAACTTAGCCAACCTTTGCATCGAGTAATCCGTACGAACTGGTAGAAAATGGGTAGTCTTCGTCAATCGATCCACTATCACCCAAACAAAATCCTTTTTAGTAGGTGTTAAGGGTAACCCACTAACAAAGTCCATCGTTATCCGCTTCTATTTCCATAAAGGAATCTTTACCGGTTGCAATAAGCCCGACGGTAATTGATGTTCTGCCTTCACTTGTTGACAAGTCAAGCACTTACCCACAAAATCAGTAACCTCCCGTTTTAACCTTGGCCACCAATACTGCTCACGAAGGTCTCGATACATCTTATTTCCTTCGGGGTGCATAGCATAAGGGTTACAATGTGCCTCTCGCAGAACCATTTGTCTCAAATTCGAATCCATGGGCATACAAACTCTTCCACGAAAACACAGCACTCCATCCTTGTTCATTCCAAAATCCCCTATTACACCACTTTCAACTTGTTGCATTAACGGACCCAACCTTTTATTAGATATCTACTTTTCCTTGATCTGTTCTAACTACAAAGGCTTCACCTGAAGTTCCGCTAGCAGACTGCCATCTTAATTCAAACTGAGGTGAGCAAACATTGCTCTTAACTCTGATATTACCTTACGACTCAACGCGTCTGCCACCACGTTAGCCTTTCCTGGATGATACTCGATTGAGAAGTCATAATCCTTTAATAGCTCCACCCACCTCCGTTGTCTCAAGTTCAACTCCTTTTGGGTAAGGAGGTACATAAGACTCTTATGGTCCGTATAAATGATCGACTTCTCACCATAGAGATAATGCCTCCAAATTTTTAAAGCAAAAACCACCGCAGCCAACTCCAAATCATGAGTAGGATAGTTGACTTCGTGCGGCCTTAACTGATGAAAAGCATAAGCCACCACTTTTCCGCCTTGCATCAGCACACATCCTAAACCCGTGTGTGACGTATCACAGTAAACGGTAAACTCTTTTCCAGCCTCAGGTTGAATCAGTACTGGCGCTTCCATCAAAATCTTCTTCAGTTTCTTGAAACTCTTTTGTTGTTTATCGGTCCACACATACAGTACTCCCTTTCGCAACAGCTTAGTTAGGGGTGCAGTAATCAACGAAAACCCCTCAACAAAACGTCTATAATAACCAGCCAAACCTAAGAAACTCCGAATCTCCGCCACTGACTTTGGTGGTTTCCAATCCAACACAGCCTCTACCTTCCAAGGATCAACTCTTATTCCTTCAGTTGACACCACATGACCCAAGAAAGTCACTTCCTTCAACCAAAATTCGCACTTACTGAATTTGGCATAAAGTTGCTTATCTCGCAGTATTTGCAATACTATGCGCAAATGTGAGTCATATCCATAAATGCAGCTGGTGCATTGGTCAAACCAAACGGCATCACCAAAAACTCATAATGCCCATAACGAGTTTGGAATGCTGTCTTATGAATATCTGCCTCCTTAACCTTGAGTTGATGATAACCCGATCTCAAATCAATCTTGGAGAAAACTGAAGCTCCTCTCAATTGATCAAACAGGTCGTCGATTCTCGGCAATGGATACCTATTCTTGATCGTCAATTTATTCAACTGCCTATAATCAATGCACATACGCATCGACCCATCCTTATTCTTGACGAACAAAACCGGTGCTCCCCACAGAGACACGCTCGGCCGGATAAATCCCCGATCCAACAATTCTTGAAGTTGGGCTTTAAGCTCCGCTAACTCCTTCGGCGCCATTCTATAAGGAGCAATGGACATCGGAGCCCTTCCGGGCATAAGCTCAATGCCAAATTCTACTTCCCGATCTGGAGGTAGACCAGGAAATTCTTCGGAAAGACATCTAGAAATTCTTTCACCGTTCTCACACCTTCCACCGATAACTCCTTGGCATCCAAAGCACTAATGAAGGCTAGGAACGCTCCATACCCTTTCCGCACCAACTTTTCTGCCTTTAAAGCAGATACCACATTTGCCAAATAATTCCTTTGTTCGTCTATCATCAGAACTTCCTTATCTTCCAAGGTCCTGATTGACATCCGCTTTGCAGCACAATCTAATTGCGCCCGATGCTTTACCAACCAATCCATGCCCAAAATAAGGTCAAACTCGCCGAAAGGCAGTTCCATCAAATCTGCCAAAAATACTTCTCTTTGAATTTCTAAAGGCACGTCTCTAAACAATTTATTCATGATTACAGACTGTCTTAAAGGACTAATTACCGTCATCTCTCTATCGGTAATCTCAGATCTAATATTCAGGTTTCTAGATATGGCACTAGTAACATACGAGTGGGTAGACCCGATAGCTATCAAAGTAGTAACAGGTACATCAAAGATGAAGAACGTACCAGTTATCACATCAGGTGCATCACCATCCTCCCGACGCCTGACCGCATAGACCAACCCCAGTTGTCTTGCCCCCGCGTTACCTCTAAAGCCATTACCTCGACCCGATGCACCTTAACCATGTCCAGTACCAATATCACAACGACCTGATCCACGGCCTCTCGGTGGCTGCTGAGCGCCTCTAGCTAGCTGTGCATCAGGGTTACGAGCTTCCTGAGTCGTAGTCCGTCGAGGGCAATTCCTAAACTGGTGATCCTTAGAACCACATTTAAAACAACCACCGGTTCTCTTCCAGCATTCCCCGGGGTGTCGTCTCCCATACTCAGCACATTCTTGAACCTGATTGGTAGCCACAGGTGCTCTAGCTTGAGCTGGCTCATCATTCTGAGGCCTCTTTTGGAACCTTTTAGCAGAACCCGTATACTTAAAATCCTCTTGCCTCTGACTCTTTCTCGATTCTGACATTTTGAGTTCTTAGCCTCTTCAGCGATCTTGGCTTTCTCCACAAGCGTGGCAAAAGTCCTTACTTGTTGTGGGGCTATCAGTACCCGCAACTCATCATTCAGCCCATCCTCAAAACGTACACAGTGCTCATGATCAGTTAGCACTATCGTCCGAGCATAACGACTCAAGCGTAGAAATTCTGCCTCGTAAGCTGCCACCGTCTTATTTCCTTGAACCAGATTCAGGAATTCCTTCCTCCGGGCATCCACATAACTTGTCCCGACATACTTCCCTTGGAAAGCAGCTTTGAAGAAATCCCAAGTAACAAATACAGCCTCAGTGCCTTCTCGAACAGTAAGCCACCATTAATACGCCTCGTCCCTTAATAAGGACACTGCTCCTCTCAGTTTCTGCTTAATGGTGCACTCCAAATCATCCATGATTCGCTCCACTGCCTTGAGCCAATACTCCGCTACATTTGGAGCTACACCTGAGACACCCCTAAAAACCTTGGCACCACTTGATTTAAGTCGTTCTGATATTGATCCACGAGCTGCTGGCCCAGTTCTAGCCCCAGCAACCCTTTCTAGGACTCGCAACATTGCTTGGGTCAAAGCAATGTCCTCTCTCATATGGTCATGGGATCCATTTCCCGACACAGGTGATGCCGGTGCATCCATTTCCGGCATATGTCCTGATGCCTCGAACACGGCTCTAGCACCTCGGCCTCTACCACGGCCACGTCTACCTCGTCCACGTCCTCTAGCGCTCATAATGGCTAATTCAGTTTAATCTGATTACATTTTTATGAATCAGAATACTATTTCAGTGTTTATTAACGATATTTCATGAGATATAAGAGATAGAGTTTGTTTTCGCATACGCATCCTATAGTCTCAATCTCTATAGTTTCAACACCTAAAACTAGGAGTTCTAAAGTGTTCCTATGATCATATCACAATAATAAACATTCAATATACGAATACTTACTTGACTTGGTGCCGAATGCTCGTGGTGCCATACTACCTTTAACACATAAATTATATAAATTCAAAGCTGTTTTAAACGAAAAATTGTGCTGAACCCAAACCACAGCCGAGTTTTGAAACTGGCTCTGATACTATAAAATGTAACACCCCAAACCCGGTCTACGCGTTAAGACCAGATTTGGTATGTCACACAAAACGAACATACATTTAGTCGATTAACGATTTAAAGAAAACAGATTCTCAAAACTATTTTGGAATTAAAGTTTATTAAAAACTGAGGTAAATATTAAAATCTATGATTTAAGACATAAGAGTTTATAAATTAAAACTTAGAAATTTATTTGGTTAAAATTTTACGAGAAGTTTAAAGGAGTACAAAAGAAATTTGAAAACAAGTTTCTAAAAAATTTTTACAGAAAAATTTTCGAGAATAAAATATTTAAGAAAAACTCCTTTTTGCACGAGAATTTAAGAAAACATTTATAAAAATATAGAACAATCCCATTTAAGTATTTAAACATAATTAAAATCCATCCACAAGTAAAAATCCATAAAAATAATACCAGAGGCCTTATTACATCATAACTGAAATAGTAATTAAATAAAAATACTTAAGAGTAGTTCAAAGTTCACAAAAACCATCATTCGAAGTATGGCCTCCACGAAGTCATCCCCGGCCCAAGCCTCCATTAATGATCGTTACCTGAGAAGGGTAAAGGAAACGGGGTGAGTTACTTAGAATTCAGTGTGTAACCCACTTACCAAGTCCACTGGGCCGAAACCATTTAAGCATTCAATTGGGCTTGAGCCCATTTACAAATGTAACAATATAACAAGTATAAAATGCATGTGATATGCAATTCCCAACCAAGCCTAAATTTCCATCCGCTACACACCACCCGTACCAACCAGCACACCTGTGGGGAGCTTTAGTCACCCACCCCGCCAACACACCATCTGGGCATTAAGCCATATATTAAACTGGGCACGAAGCCATCTTCTCTTCGTCAAATAACCCAACCCATGCAATCATGAATATAAAATGCATGACAATTCATTCATATGATAATTCCAACATAAGGCCCATAAAAGAATTATAACAAACTGGCTCATATTACAATTTGGCCCATTTCATAATTTGGCGCATTTCACAATTTGGCCCATTTCATCTCATATCACACTTGGCCAATTTTATCAAATAACTCATATGGCCCACTTATCACATGGGGCCCAAAATATCACTTTTTATCATTTTAGCCCATTAAGGGTGATTCCGAAATTTTCTCGATTTTAATACCGATTTCATGCTCTTAACACTAAAATGTTAATATACCATATTTTTCGATTTCACTGACTTTGCGATTTTTAGTCTAATGCTTAATTACGGTAAAGTCATCTAACCCATGAGATAAGTGTGAGATTACACACCTGATTATGGTGAGGACTATACTTTCCCGATCGTCGATACCCTCGGAATCTCGAACAACTACTATTTGGCAGTTCTCCCCAGTTGGCGGTTCATAACCAGGTGGAAAATCCCGAATAGCTAATGGCTCCGAACTACGAACAACTTCGAATAATTGATTCTCCCCGAATGAGGGTCCACAACCTGGTGGAAAACCTCGGATTGCCGAAACAGCCCTTCGTTGAAACTAGAGGGAATAGGGAATCCGCCCCTCTTCCGAACACTATTCACCACCCTTTTCGACCCTATCTTGTTTGCCTCCATTGACAGAAAAATATTAGTCCAACTAATATTTCAAAATTTTAGTCTATAAGTTTTAAGGGCGAAATCGGCTTACCACAAAATCTTATGTTTCACGGGATGAAAATCGAGCGGTAACGTCCCTAAGGTAAAATCGATTAGTAACCCATCTTTGACGAAATAACGAGTAATATGGGAGTCCTTGATAGAAACCCTTACCTTAACACTTTGAACCGAATCCTAGCGGTTCACGATGATTACGAATACTCCAAGTTTCGGCCTTCACTATATCACTATAAAGACGAATAAGATTGTCTAAGAGAAAGGGATAGAGGATGCTATTTTCGGTCAAAAGACCCTCCCAAACCAATATGTATATTCGGCTAAAGAAAAGAAGAGAATAAAGATTCGAAAAGGGTCTTTACCGATTGATTAAAACGAAGGTTGAAAGAATGATTAACAAGAAATATATGTGAAGAGGAGGGTTCGGCTAAGAAGAAAATTTGATGAAGATGATGCTAGCAACATTCGGCCATGGAGGAAAAGAGAAAGGACAAATGTGTTTCGGTTTTCAAAGGTGAAAAAGGAGCAAAGAAAGGGATTTGGGACAAGAGAGCATTCGGCAATGGAGAAGAAAAGAAAAAGAGAAAAATGGCCTTCGTGTTTTGGTGTTTTTTGGCACTAGTGGAAAAAGGACTTGAGAGGTTAGGCAAAATATGACCAAATGGTTAAAAGAAATGACCAAAAGAAGAAAACAAAATGTTCACTAATGCACAAAAATGCATTCGGCTAGGGAGAGAAAAGGATGAGAAGAAAAGCTTTTGTGAAAAGCACCAAATGATCAAATCAAAGTGACCAAACTTGCTACACATCCTTACAAAAGCTTACAACAATATTCGGCCACCCCCTAGCCCCCAGAACCATCCAAATTCATGGACAAAGTTTGGCCATTCCAAACTTTCCAAAACACTCCCCTTAAAAAGTGCCTTGGGTTCCCCCTACATACCATAAGCTTATGATTTCTTTCCCTATGTTCAAATCTTGCCTTAAACCCTTAGCCACCTTGCCATAAAAATAATAGTCCAACCTTACTAAAAATAGAGCTTGGTCGACACATGCCAGAAGAGTGCAAAAATTAAAGTCACAAAATGCATAACATGGGATTCGAACACTTATGACGCCAACTCCACTTCACTACTAGCTCATCTTATGCTAACTTTTGTCACTTAATTTCCTTAAACATCAAGGTTACTTATTCCACTTCAATAAAGTACTCATTATTAAAATTTATTCTAATTCCGAATAAATTCCGAGCCTTCTCAAGACTATATAATAAACACACAAATTAAATCATTCACTAGCTAAGCACCAAAATTATGCAACATATCGATACTAAATTTTTTTAGGATGTTACATCACTTGTTATCTAACACTGAACCATACGATGTATTCACTTAGTTTGATCCGTAGGACTCCCTAACATATATTAAACCCTCTCTCGAGGCGAATAACGTCTAACCCTAGGTTAATTAACAGAAATCTCTTTCTCGAATAATAACCCCCTAGAATAACAGTAAATCGATCCATGGATTCCCATATTTGGTTTCACCCTAATCTGGTAAAATCTCGTCACCCTATCTTTAAGCATGCAATCAACTCCGCTTAATTATGCTAGATCTATTCTTAAGCAGGGTCTATTTCTCCTCCACCTAAGCACATCAAATTTGGATTAAGTACACATAATTAAGAACAAACTAAGTATTTATCATATAATTTAGAAATCAATAACAAGATTCATCTAGGTTTCATCCCCTTTAGGTATCTGAAGGGTTTAGTTCATAATAAATGAATAAAACATCTCAAGAGAAAAGATAAAACAAAACATAAGAAATCCCTAAAACTCCCTGAAGGAATTGAAGGAGAAATCCGCCGTCTTGAGTAGGATTCTGGCTTCTTGGGATGGATTAACTGGCTATCTTCGAGTGATTCCCACAAATCTGACCTTTTCGGCTTGGCTCCTTGGCCTAGCTAACCGCCCCCTTTAAGGTGGTACTTAGGAGGTTTATATAGGCTATTGGAATGTGTTTCTTTGCCCCCAAAGTATCCAAATCCGAATGAAATTGCTCTTTGCCATGACAAGGACACGGCCATGTCACATGCCCGTATGACTAGTCTTTGGATCGTGTTCGGACTTCTTTAATGAGGCACGGCCGTGTGGTCTTTGGGCTAGGCCGTGTCGATTTTTTGAAATGGCCCATTTACTCCGTTTGGGCCCGTTTTATGTTCTTTTCATCCTCGAGTACTTTCCTGGGTATAAAGCATGAAAAGAAAGGATTAAAAGCACCTTTTTATATGAATCGAGGCTTAAAATCATCCAAAAGCATACTAAATGTGGGATTAAAATATGTTACTATTACGGTTTATCAGCAACCCCAGAAGCTCTTCGAGAAATACATCCGAAAACTCCTTCACGGTTCTAACATCCCCAATAGACAATTCCTTAACATCCGATGTGCCGAAATCACATGGGATAGATAATCTCTTCTTTTTCCTATCACAATCACTTCTTCATCCTCTGGAGTCTTTAAAACCATGCGCTTAGCAGCGCAGTCCAACTTTGCACAATGCTTAACTAGCCAGTCCATGCCTAAAATAAGGTCAAACTCGCTGAACAGCAGTTCCATTAAATCTACTGGAAATACTACTCCTTGAACTTCCAGAGGCACGCTCCTAAACAACTTGTTCACTACCACAGATTGTCCTAGAGGGCTAATCACAGACATTTCTGTAGCAGCAATCTCAGATTTTATACCCAAAGTCCCAGACACAGTACAAGGAACATATGAATGGGTAGATCCAATATCAATTAAAGCGGTAAAGGGCACATCAAATATAAGAAATGTAACAGACCAATTTCAGTAGTGTCGGAACAGTGATTCGAGATCACTAAATCTGACGAAAAAGTTAGAAAACTTTATTAATAAATAATTATAAGTTAAGTGTGATTTTAGAAATAGTGAATTTTATGATTTAAAAAGGTAAATTGGGTCGAGAACGAGGTATCTAGACCTTGATATTATAAATTGAGGTGTAAATATTTTTTATAAATATTTACAAAGTTAGTTGTGTATTTAATTAAATGTTGAATAGGTGAATTTGACTTAATTAGGAGAAATTAAAGAAAAAAAAAGGATTAAATTGTAATAGAGGTAAAAGTTTAATTATAGATTAAAGAAAAGCTAAAGGGACTAAGAAGGAAATTATGCCATTCTTTATAGTTGAGGCGGCATACACATAAAAATATCAAAGATTTTTATGATTAATATATATATATGTTTACTTAATAAATTAAGAATATTATTATTTATTATATTATATTATTATATTGTATTATTATATTATTATATAAATAGGAAAAAGAAACATAAGAAAAAGAAGAGAAATAGAAACAGAATAGGCAAACGAAACAGAGAAGGAAAGAAGGAAGGAAAGAAAAGAAAGAATAAAGGGAACATTAAAAGTTTGAAGTTTGGAAGTTGATAGGTAAGTTTATTTAGCCCTTTTTACTTAATTTTAATGTTCTAGAAGCTTTGGAACAAGGTTTTGATGAAGCTAAGTTGTCATATTGAAAGTTTATGAGTTCTCAAGTATAGTTTATATTGAACAAAAATATGAATTAGGGACTTAATTGAATGAAATTCAAGTTAGAATTGAAAAATAGATTTAATTGAGAAGTAAGCTACAAGTTTTATGCTGTAGGGATTAAATTGAGGAAAATTCAAAATTAGGAAAGTATGCTAAAAAATTAGTAGTTAAATTTGAGTTTGGATGGAATTTGAATAGAAAAGAAGTATGAATTGAGTTAGGAAAGTAAGTAAACTTTGTAAAATAAGTTATAAGAAACAGTTTTAAACAACAGCAGTACACTAAATTTGAAAAATCACCACAAATTGTAGAAATCGTATTAGAGGATGAATAAAGAATTAAACCTTATTGAGTCTAGTTTCTTATAGAAGAAACGGTGTAAGTAATGGAATTGTAAATCATGAGATATAACAGGTTTTGTGAGACAAGGTCAGGATGATTTCGGGTTTCCCTATTATGAATTTCAAAATCATTAAAAATTGGATAAAAATAATTAGAGGCTTAAATTTATATGTTTAAAATTATAAATGAGTCTATTTTCAAGAGAAATAAACGGGAACATCATCTGAATTCCGTATGAGGAGATAATTAATTTTTAGTGAAGAAGGGGTGGAATTGTCAGACAGTAGAACAGGGGTGACTTTAAAGAATAAACTGTACTTATAGGCTAAACCAAAAATTCTGAAACTTTTATGGTAAGAAGATACGTAAGTCTAGTTTCATGCAAAATTAGCGGATCTTAATTTCGAGTTTTGTAGCTCAAGATATAAATAATTTAATAACTATGATTCAAATGGACAGTTTTGAATATACATATGAGTAAATAGTGAAATTATTTATAATGTTACTTATAGCATGTTATATACATTAAGGATGTGGAATGGAGAGGAGGAGCAGGAAAATATGTATGAATATTCAGCTAGCATGGCTAATTTGTAATGTTTTAGGCTTAGGGACTAAATTGAATAAAAGCAAAACTTTATGATTAGTTTTGTAAAAATGTTGGAAATGACCAATTTGCATAAAATGGATTATTTTATTGTTTAAAATTGAAAAATTAAATGAAATTATTAATTTAGATTAAGATCGGTTAACAAATAGATGAAAATAGAAAATTACCAAAATGCCCCTGAATCTTGGTATTTCTACAAATTTAGCCAGGAAAGTTCGTGTAACTTTAATTATGTGATATAAGGAAATATGAGTTGATGGTACATGAAATATTTGTAACATCCTAAATTTATGGGCCTATGCATTTAGTGTAGGGATAGGTTTAATATGTTAATTTAAGTGATAGGGGTCCAAATTAGGCTCAGGATTAGGCAAAGGCCTTGGTTAAATTATTAGATTGGGCATTATAGAGTTAAAAGCTGGTAATTATGTTTAAAATACCAACGTGGACTTGTGGCCCAACAATAGGTGGCATTGTAAGGGAATTAGATGGTGGCGCCATTAACAATTAAAGAGGCCCAAGTTTTGGCCGCAAGGAGCCCATTTTTTTGGGCCATTTTCGGCATTTAAAAGAAGACAAGGGGTGATGCCACACACAAGGAGTTAGGGGCCCAAAATTTAAGTTTCAAGAAGCCCAAATCTTTTAAATTGAGTGAGTTAAATTTCGGCATTAGGGTTTAATGAGGTGGACGGCTACAAGGCTCAAAAATAGGAGGATTTATATGGATTTTATAATTGATAATTTAGAAGATAAAAAGGAGAAAAGATAGGAGCCTATCTACAAGGAAGGTGATGGCCGAAAATCCACCACTTAAGAGGAGTAAAGAAATCGGCTACTGCATGGCAAAGGGGTGCCGAACTTTCCATTTCATTTAGCTTGAATTTTAATTATTTAGGAAGGGCGTTTTCGGTTTTATACAGGAGGTGCCGAAATTCCTATAAATAGGGGGGATAGCTCCTTGATTCTGGCATTTAAACCCTAATTCTCTCTTCTTTATTGGTGCCGAATTCCTTAGCCTCTCCCTCTCCAATTTTCTTTTCTTCAGTTTCTTCAAAAGCCGAAACCTCTTCTCCATTCTTTTTCCCCCTTGAGCCGATTTCTCTAAAAAGCCGAAATCTCCATAGTTTTTCTTTATTCATCCTATTTGGGAATTAGTTTTATACTTCCGGCATTTAAATCTTTTTTTCTGGCATTGTCGAATCTCCTCTCTAGTGCTAGCCGAAATCCCTGTGTTAAGGTAAGTGTCGACTTCTGCTAGTTTCTCATATTCTATTCCGGTATTTGAAAGGCAAAAGCCGAAAAGCTAATAGTTTAATGACTCTATGTTGGGCGGCATTTCGGGATTTGAAGAAAGCTTTGTCAACTAGATCTAAAAGTCGAAAAATGTTTGTCTTCAATTTCGGGATTTTAAGGTAAGAAGATTTTCCCTAGATTCGTTCATTATATGCAAGATCCTAACTTTATGATGAGGATTAACGATCAAGTATTGTGATAGTAGTTCTGATAAGGACTTGTGATGGAATTAAATATGGATCAGGCAAAGGAGAGAATCCCTAAGTTTAAGAAACGAGCAGTATTTGCCGTTCGAGATTGGCCACTTGGTTGTGGACCGGCTTCTGAACAACACCTTAGGCAGATAGCAATTGTGTCGACTAAGGATAGCATCAACATAGAAAGCATCGTTTTATCGGTAATCAGGTGTGTAGATCCTTATCACATAAGTTTTATTTTTTATTATACCTGTTAGGGGCTGAAAAGCCGGAAAATGAGGCTGTATGAACAGTCGTGTGTAGATCTCTAACACACTATTAATCCTATATGTATGTCTATATATATATGTTATGGACTAAAAAGCCGGAAAGAGGCTGTATAGACAGTCGAATGGAACCCTAAATGGGTTAGGCAAGGATGCCAGGTACGTAAACATAGATCTCCCTATGTGTATCGAAATATATGTAAGTCTGCTTGATGTTCTCTTTATGTATGTATGCATGGGGTGGGAACTATGATATTGAAGGGGAAGTGCATGATAGGTCACTTGGTGATCGGTGGTAGAAATCCCACAAAAGTAAATGTTAGGTCACATAGTGATCGGTGGCTATGCCACGTTTAATGATTCCTGAATAACAGGAATAGGCAGTACGGCTGTTGTTATGGTGTGTAGCGGATGGAGGGTTGATTGTAGAAATCCCCAAGGTGTGATGGTTGGTACGGGCTGGTGTGTAGAGGATGGAAACCTAGGATGGGTTGGGTTATTCATTATTTATTGCTTATCATGTGATTATGACTGATACCTTTATGTATGGGCCAGGGCCCATGGTGTGTTTGTGGGCTCAGGTCATTGTGTGCTTTGAGATTTATACACTGAGTCTTTGTGACTCATGCTTTCCTTTTTCTCTACTCTTCCAGATGAGCAGTAGATCGTGGTCAAGGGAGCCGAGACGGACTCGAGGGGCCATCAATTTTTTATTTCTACAAGTTATTTCCGGGATTTCTTTAAGTTTTATTTTATTTCATTTTGGGAATATTTATGTAATAAGGCCCCTAGTTTCATTCAACTAAGCAGATTTCAATGTTCTACAATTTAGGAATTTATGACAAAGTTTATTTATACTTAATAATAATAATACAAAAGAGTTTAATTTTAAAAATGTCATTTATTTATTTGAATTACGTCTAATTAACTTACGACTTCCAAAACCAACACAGCAAAAGTTTTCAATGTACAAGCCGTGACTCGCCAGATCTGGTCGAAACGCATGGGCTGGGTTTGGGGTGTTACAATTTGGTATTAGAGCCCAGTTCAAAACTCGGGCTGTGAAATGGGTCTAGTAAAGTTTTGATTAAGTAATGTGAATTTGAAAAAAAAATGTGTCCTGGTTGAAGATATGGCCTTCGAGTCTACCGGCACCCGATCCACGCAGGTAAGTATTCTAAACTCTTGTTGTGCTATTTATATGGGCTTAATGGGCTTGAGGGACATAGATTAGTATGATAGTATTAATGGACCATAGGCTTAGATACACAACTCTTCAATTCCATAAGAGTTAATTTCACTAAACAAAACCCATGAACAAGTAGCAAGACTAGGGTGTGGCAACAGGCATACGCATGTCTAGGATTGGATCCGGAAGAGCTTGGTATTTAAGCAGTCCTAGTGACTCACCTCCTCTTCGCTGGAATCTTACCTGGTGCGTAGTGACTGTTCACCTTAGCCGAATTAGGGTGTGGCTGTAACACCCTGGTTTTAGGGGTTAGATTTCTGGTGCTTAGCTCAGGTGTTGGCACACTTCAGTGTGTGGTTGGGTGAGTTTTAGGGGTCCTGAGAACCCTAGGTAGTGGTGGAATGTTTTGGAAAATTTTTAGTTTTAGGGGTAAAAAGGGGAGCTTGGCAAAGTTGGGCCTTAAGAGAATTTTTGGTGGAGTTTTGGCACAAAAGATTGGTGTGGCAGAGTGGCAAGGAGGCACCACTCTAGAGCTTGGAAGGTGACGCCACTTGAAGGGGAAGGGGCCAGTGTTCGAGTTGCAAGGATGGCATTGTGGGTTGTTCTTTTTGGCGTCATGGAGGAGAGGTGTTGGACGGTTTTGGGAGGCTTAAAAGATGGAGGAAGACTTGGTCTTCTCTTTTTGAATTTGGCTAGGTAGGTAAGGAGAAAGGTTTGACTTATTCAAATCTTTTTGAATGGGTGGTTGGGAGGTATTTTAGGAGTGAAATGTGGGGATTTGATGGAAGGTTGAGTTGGTGGCCGGTTTTGGGAAGCTAGGGAAGGGTATTTTTGGTTTTATTAAGGGTGTTAGGTAGCTAGTAGTATAAATAGGGGGGAGGTGTTCACCTTTTTGGTTTTTCACCATTAGTGCTCCCTTATCGAATTGTTGTTCCCCATTCCTTTGGTTGCCGAAACCTTCTTCTCCAAAGCTTGTTCTTCTTTTTCTCTCAAACTTGCTAGGTGGCCGAATCCTTGCTCTCCCTATTTCCCTTCCTTTTTACTTCTAAACCGAAAGTACACCCCCACATCTTTTCTTTCTCATTTCTCAAACCCTTTTGGCCGAAACACCTAGTCCCTTTCCTTTGTTTTCTTACATTGTTAGCCGAACCTACACCTTATCTCTTTGCCGAAATCCCTTCCTATTATTAAAGTCACCTTGGCCGAATATTAGAAGTAGTATAGACTTCTTCGGGTTTTCTTTTGTAATCGTTGGGTGAAGGTACTTTGGGATTTGAAGTAGCCAGTCAAGCCTCCTTTTGTTAGCAATCGAATTTGGTAAGGATATTGTTTTAATAAGCTATGTATTTAGTGCTCGTTTAAGCCTAAGGTTTTTATGCTAAGGCCGATTGTAGGGGGAGGCAGAGCCTAACGCAGGAGACCTTTTTGGAATTCGTATAGTCAACAATTGCAGAGTTTTAGTCAAGTGATGTTTCGGGATTTGATTGCTTGTATCCGTTAGGTGCGTAATCATCGCACTATTTCTCGGTTATTGCTTGCTAATGTTATTCATATGCATGATGTGTGATAGCCAATTATGATGGCTTAAGTGGTAAATACCATGGTTTGGGTAATTGACTATCAGGTAAGTAAAGTCTTTGATATTAAGTTATTCATGATGAATATACATGCTATGGTAATTTACATGTGATGCCTACTCTTTTTGTTATGATCTAACATGTTATATATATATATATATTTTACACACATGGGAGGGGGAGTTGATTGAAGAAGGAAGGAGGTACACATGATGTACGTGGTCTAATGTCAGCTCAGGCTACATTAGCGCTTGAGGGTTAGCTTTGTGCTACCTCAAGGGAGATGTTGGCTAGGTGCCCATCTCGGCGGTTGATGGCTATGTGCATCACCGTAGACGGAGTATGTTGTTGGATCACTTTGGTTGATCGGTGGCTCAGCCACGGCCTTGAGCAGCGAGTTGCCAAGGTAAGGTTTATGGATCACGATGTGATCAGTGGTGGACTAGCCACGGCCTTAGGCAGGGGGAGTCTGCTAAGGTTGGTGTCACGGTTGGATAGTAGGTTGGGCTGAAATGCATTCTTGCATGATCTGTTTCGATGGCTGTGTGGATATGGGCCAAGCCCATACGTGTGGAAATCTGTGTTGTGATTATGCACTGAGTCAGTGGACTCACTCTATTTTTCTAACCATTTCAGGTGATGCGTAGATTGGACCGGGATCGGAGAAGACACATGGTGGCCCATGCAGGAAGAGAAGTTTAAATACTTTTAAAGCTTATTTATATTTGAAGTAATTGGGTTTAAATATTGTGTAATAAGGGCCTTTTATTTATTTTTATTTACTTTGGAAATTACTTAATTATTATTTTGGGTACTATTTTATTTTAATTTGATTATGACTTGGTAAAATTAAATTACTAGCTTGTGAAAATGATTTTATTCTAATCTACTTATTCAAAGTATTCATAAGTTAATAAAGTGTTTTAATATGGACATTTTTATAATATCAAGTCTAAAGTATATTTTTAAAAGAACATGGATTTTCAAAGGTTAATAAATTTATTGTTTTATTTTAAGTCAAAGAGAATTTTTCCACCGTCTTTCCGCAGTGACATAACCGGATTCGGTCGTAGTGAATGGGTCAGGTTTGGGGATGTTACAGTTTGGTATCAGAGCCCGGTTCAAAACTCGGCTTTGAGGGTTTTGGGCCCGAAACAATTTTCAAAATGGGCTTTTCGAAAAGTGGGCTTTTATAAAAAGTTTTCAGGTTATTCTGGCATGGCACCTGTGTCTCCGGCCCGAAGTCCACCAGGTAAGTACTTCTAGCTCTTGAAGTGTTTTGTTTGTATGATTTATTATGGGCTTAGTTTGGGCTCGTAGATTAGGATAGTAGGACTATTGGACCCTAGGATTAGTTTACTCAAACATGTGCATAAGACTTTAATTGATTATTAAACAAACCTGTGAAGTAAGTCGCCGAGTTAAGGTGTGGCAACCACTGTACGCATGTCTAGGAGTGGCATTCAGTAAGAGCTTGGTATTTAAGCAGTCTTAGCGACTCACCTCCTCTTTACTTGAATCCTACCTGGTGCGTAGCTACGGTTCACCTTAACCAAGAGGACTTGTTCATAGGCTAAACCGGTTATTAAAACCCGAAAGGGAATTAGCCTTGCTGTTTTCAAAACCTTCTGTTTAAAATTTTTCAAACTTACCCCTTTGGTCTGTAAAACCCTAAATCTGATTTTGAAAGATGTTTTTTTGATTTATAAAATTACCAAAATGCCCCTAGTGGCAAAATTACAAAAATACCCTTGTGTTATAAAATTTCCATACTACCCTCAACTTTTGATAAAATGATTTTTACTTTACAAAATACCAAAATTTTGCGGTTTCGAAATATTCAGATACCCTGGTTTGTGAAAATTTACGAAAATACCCCTGGTTGATAAAATTACCAAAACGCATTGGTTTCTAAATTTTCAAATTTCTTTCGACTTTTATGGAAATATTCCTATTTTATCAAATATCAGAAAATCCTATTTTGTGAAATGTTGTGATATTCTGATTTGGGAGAATTTACGAAAATGCCCATGATTTCCAAAATTACAGAAAATAACCCTGTTTTCTGAAATTTTTACAACACATCTGGTTTGAAAAACAAATTGTTCGAAGTGACCCCGAGATTTTGTAAATTGTGAAATATCTTTAAGTTGGAAAACTATTTTCAAAATTGACCCTGAGTTATTACCGATATACCCCTATAGGAAAATGACGGAATTACCCCTGGGTAGGGAATGAAACTTTGGTTGCTCGAAAGAACTACTCTCAGAAACTTCAGTGCATAAAATTGCTCGTGGATAAAACAGTGAAACAAGAATTTCTAATGCATAAAACTTTTTAAACAGATTAAATCGAAGCGCTAGATATGAGTTCTAGGGGGCGTGGTCGCAATACTCGTGGACGTGGTAGAGGCAGGATGTCAGTATCGGAACCGGTTGGGTCACGCCATGGGTCAGAGAGTGATGTGCCGCCACCAGCTGTTGAGGTTGAGCAGCAGGATCAGACTGGAGGAGACGACGCAGTATCGCAGGCTATGCTGCGGGTACTCGAGCGAGTGGCAGGAGCCAGTGGGGGCAGTGGGACTCGGAAGTCAGTACCCGAAAGGCTTAGGGCGAATGGAGCCGAGGTTTTCAGAGGAGTGTCTGGGGTAGCTCCAAACGTGGCAGAGTACTGGTTAGAGGCTGTTGAAAGGATTATGGACGACCTAGACTTAACTGCCGAGGAGAAGCTTAAGGGTGTCGTTTCGTTGCTGCGAGATGAGGCCTACCAGTGGTGGCTCACTGTTAAGGAAAGTACCCCTGCAGATCGAGTGGATTGGGGTTACTTTAAGATCAAGTTTGAAGGGAAGTATATCGGAGCGAGCTATGTGGATGCTCAGAGGAAGGCGTTCCTCAATCTGGTGCAAGGTGGCAAATCGATAGCGGAGTACGAAGCTGAGTTTCTGCGTTTGAGCCGGTATGCTCGGGGCATCGTGGCAACTGATTATGAGAGATGCGTCAGATTTGAAGATGGGCTACGGGATGAGCTGCGAGTTTTGATTGCTCCGCAACGGGAAAGAGACTTCGCCGTCTTAGTAGAGAAAGCTCGGATAGCCGAGGAAGTCAAGAAGGCTGAGAGGCAGAACAGAGAAAGAAACCATGATAAGAGAAGTGTTGGATCGCCAGAAGTGTGTGAGAGGGTTCAGAAAAGACCGAGGGTCGAGACTCCTGTTCGTATTGCTAAGTCAGTCGCCGGAAATCCAGATCGTCCGTGTGCGCAGTGTGGAAGGTACCATGTTGGCGAATGCTGGAACTGGGTCCGGGAATGCTTTAGATGCAAGTCCAAGTCTCATCTGGTTAAGGATTGTCCCCAGGATCCGAATAGGACTCAGACAGTGGGTCAAGGTTATGTGCAACCAGGCAGAGGTGGTCAGCAAGCGGCGAGAGGTCGTGGTCCGAACCATGGAGGGAATGGTTCCGACCGAGGTCGTAGAGAGGTAGGCCACGGTAATGGTGGCACTGAGGCAAGACAACCAGGTCTGGTTTATGCAGTCCGTCGGAGAGAGGATAATGATGTGCCTGATGTGTCAGCGGGTAAGTATCTTATGTTTGGAATATTCTCTGTTGTTTTGTTCGTTTGGGTGGTTGTTTGTTTTGTTGCTCGTAATGTATGTGGAACCTTGAGCATGTTAGAATCTGTGCCTAAAAGTATGTTAGCTCTTTAAGATCAGAGTGCGCAGCCATAGCGTAGTGGGAGGAACTGGACTGTTAGTTTAGACAAGTAATTTCGAGGACGAAATTATTTTAAGGAGGGTAGAATTGTAACACCCTGGTTTTAGGGGTTAGATTTCTGGTGCTTAGCTCAGGTGTTGGCACACTTCAGTGTGTGGTTGGGTGAGTTTTAGGGGTCCTGAGAACCCTAGGTAGTGGTGGAATGATTTGGAAAATTTTTAGTTTTAGGGGTAAAAAGGGGAGCTTGGCAAAGTTGGGCCTTAAGAGAATTTTTGGTGGAGTTTTGGCACAAAAGATTGGTGTGGCAGAGTGGCAAGGAGGCACCACTCTAGAGCTTGGAAGGTGACGCCACTTGAAGGGGAAGGGGCCAGTGTTCGAGTTGCAAGGATGGCATTGTGGGTTGTTTTTTTTGGCGTCATGGAGGAGAGGTGTTGGACGGTTTTGGGAGGCTTAAAAGATAGAGGAAGACTTGGTCTTCTCTTTTTGAATTTGGCTAGGTAGGTAAGGAGAAAGGTTTGACTTATTCAAATCTTTTTGAATGGGTGATTGGGAGGTATTTTAGGAGTGAAATATGGGGATTTGATGGAAGGTTGAGTTGGTGGCCGGTTTTGGGAAGCTAGGGAAGGGTATTTTTGGTTTTATTAAGGGTGTTAGGTAGCTAGTAGTATAAATAGGGGGGAGGTGTTCACCTTTTTGGTTTTTCACCATTAGTGCTCCCTTGTCGAATTGTTGTTCCCTATTCCTTTGGTTGTCGAAACATTCCTCTCCAAAGCTTGTTCTTCTTTTTCTCTCAAACTTGCTAGGTGGCCGAATCCTTGCTCTCCCTATTTCCCTTCCTTTTTACTTCTAAACCGAAAGTACACCCCCACATCTTTTCTTTCTCATTTCTCAAACCCTTTTGGCCGAAACACCTAGTCCCTTTCCTTTGTTTTCTTACATTGTTAGCCGAACCTACACCTTATCTCTTTGCCGAAATCCCTTCCTATTATTAAACTCACCTTGGCCGAATATTAGAAGTAGTATAGACTTCTTCGGGTTTTCTTTTGTAATCGTTGGGTGAAGGTACTTTGGGATTTGAAGTAGCCAGTCAAGCCTCCTTTTGTTAGCAATCGAATTTGGTAAGGATATTGTTTTAATAAGCTATGTATTTAGTATTCGTTTAAGCCTAAGGTTTTTATGCTAAGGCCGATTGTAGGGGGAGGCAGAGCCTAACGCAGGAGACCTTTTTGGAATTCGTATAGTCAACAATTGCAGAGTTTTAGTCAAGTGACGTTTCGGGATTTGATTGCTTGTATCCGTTAGGTGCGTAATCATCACACTATTTCTCGGTTATTGCTTGCTAATGTTATTCATATGCATGATGTGTGATAGCCAATTATGATGGCTTAAGTGGTAAATACCATGGTTTGGGTAATTGACTATCAGGTAAGTAAAGTCTTTGATATTAAGTTATTCATGATGAATATACATGCTATGGTAATTTACATGTGATGCCTACTCTTTTTATTATGATCTAACATGTTATATATATATATTTTTTTTACACACATGGGAGGGGGAGTTGATTGAAGAAGGAAGGAGGTACACATGATGTACGTGGTCTAATGTCAGCTCAGGCTACATTAGCGCTTGAGGGTTAGCTTTGTGCTACCTCAAGGGAGATGTTGGCTAGGTGCCCATCTCGGCGGTTGATGGCTATGTGCATCACCGTAGACGGAGTATGTTGTTGGATCACTTTGGTTGATCGGTGGCTCAGCCACGGCCTTGAGCAGCGAGTTGCCAAGGTAAGGTTTATGGATCACGATGTGATCAGTGGTGGACTAGCCACGGCCTTAGGCAGGGGGAGTCTGCTAAGGTTGGTGTCACGGTTGGATAGTAGGTTGGGCTGAAATGCATTCTTGCATGATCTGTTTCGATGGCTGTGTGGGTATGGGCCAAGCCCATACGTGTGGAAATCTGTGTTGTGATTATGCACTGAGTCAGTGGACTCACTCTATTTTTCTAACCATTTCAGGTGATGCGTAGATTGGACCGGGATCGGAGAAGACACATGGTGGCCCATGCAGGAAGAGAAGTTTAAATACTTTTAAAGCTTATTTATATTTGAAGTAATTGGGTTTAAATATTGTGTAATAAGGGCCTTTTATTTATTTTTATTTACTTTGGAAATTACTTAATTATTATTTTGGGTACTATTTTATTTTAATTTGATTATGACTTGGTAAAATTAAATTACTAGCTTGTGAAAATGATTTTATTCTAATCTACTTATTCAAAGTATTCATAAGTTAATAAAGTGTTTTAATATGGACATTTTTATAATATCAAGTCTAAAGTATATTTTTAAAAGAACATGGATTTTCAAAGGTTAATAAATTTATTGTTTTATTTTAAGTCAAAGAGAATTTTTCCACCGTCTTTCCGCAGTGACATAACCGGATTCGGTCGTAGTGAATGGGCCGGGTTTGGGGATGTTACAGTGGCAATGGGCATACGCATGTCTAGGAGTGGATTCAGGGAGAGCTTGGTACTTAAGCAGTCCTAGTGACTCACCTCCTCTTCACTGGAATCCTACCTGGTGCGTAGTGACTGTTCACCCTAGCTTCGAGGACTTGTTGATGGGCTAAACCTTATAATTAAAACCCGAAAGGGACCAGCCACCTTATTTGAAAAAAAATCCCCAAGTTTTGTAAATTTTTCAAAATACATTTGATTTGTGAAAATTTCCAATCAACCATGATTTTATAAAATGCCTATGTTTTGAAAATTTACCCGAAAATCTCATGTTTACAACAGTAACCCGGATTGTGAAACTAGATTTTCCAAAGCACCCCTGTTTTGAAAAAAAAAAAGAAAAAAAAACAACAACAACGTCAAAATATTCTTGGTTTGTAAAATTACCAAATTACCCCTGATTTGCAGAATTACCAAAATACCCTCAGATTTCATAATTACCCCGAATTTCATAATTACTGAAATACCCCCGGATTTCAAAATGACCAAAATACCCTCGAATTTCAAAATTACTGAAATACCCCTAGATTTCTAAATTACCGAAATACCCCCGAATTTCAAAATTATCGAAATACCCCTGGATTACAAAATTACCAAAATACCCTTATTTTACAAAATCACCAAGGAACCCTATTTTGAAAAATTACGAAAATACCCCTATAGGAAAAATTACAAAAATACCCCTGGGTAGTGAAACAACGAAAGCACCTTTACGAGATGAATGTAAGTTCATGGATGTTATCTATTGAATGTATGTGTTTACTAGAATTAGAGGATACGAACTTGAGACTGAATTGTGAATGCGAATTCGAAAGAACTACTCTAAAACTACTATTCATAAGACTGTTCGTGGTTAATCAGCGGAAGAAAACTAATGATTCATAAAATTTCTAATCAGATAAAAGTGAAGCGGTAGAATGAGTACAAGGGGTCGAGGACGTCCGCCACGTGGTCGTGGTAGGGGTAGGAGGACGGTGTCGGAACCAGTAGGGTCTGGTCATGGTTCTGGAAACGAGATGCCAGCTGTGGAGGAGGAATTTCAGGATCAGACTGCCGGAGATGATGCGGTATCTCAGGTAATGTTAAGGGTCTTACAGAGGGTTGCTGGGGCTGGTATGGGCACAGGAGCCCAGAAATCTGTGCCAGAGCGGCTTAGGGCCAACGAGGTAGAAGTGTTTAGGGGAATTTCTGGTGTAGCCCCAAGTTCAGCGGAGTATTAGTTGGAGGCGGTAGAACGCATAATAGATGACTTGGATTTCATGGAGGAGGAGAAGTTGAAAGGGGTGGTATCTCTCCTACGGGATGAAGCATATCAATGGTGGCTTACGGTTAAGGATGGTACTGTGGCTGACCGTATCACCTGGGATTTCTTCAAAACGACGTTTCAGAATAAGTACATTGGATCGAGTTATGTGGATGCGCAGTGTAGAGCATTTCTGAATTTAGTGCAAGGGAGTAGGTCAGTGGCTGCGTATGAAGCTAAGTTCTTACGCCTTAGCCGTTATGCTCGTGGGATGGTAGCTACAGAGCATGAATGTTGTGTTAGGTTCGAGGATGGCCTGAGAGATGATTTGCGTGTTTTGATAGCCCCACAGCGAGAAAGGGGATTCGCTGTCCTAGTGGAAAAGGCTAAGATAGCCGAGGAGGTTAAGCGGACTGAAAAGTTAAATCGGGATAGAGATAGGGGAGGAAATAAGAGGAATTTTGGATCGTCAACCGGGCGTACTCAGAAAAGGTCCAGGTCTGATGGACTGAAACGGGAAGAGAAACCTGCTGCTAACCAGACACCAAAGTGTGATCGATGTGGCAAATTTCATGCCGGTGAGTGTTGGGCAGGCAGTGAGAAGTGTTTTTGGTGTGGATCTACGGACCACCAAGTTAGAAACTATTCGCAGCAATGGGACGGTGAAGGGACCATGGGTCGAGGGAATGCTCAGCCTGGCAGAGGAGGTCAGCAGCCACAAAGAGGTCGCGGTGCAGCCAGAGGTGGTAATGGTGCTGGTCGGGGTCATGGAGCACTAGGTCAAGGGGCAGGAAACACTGAGGCGAGACAGTCGGGGTTGGTCTATGCTGCCAGACGTCGAGAGGAGGCTGACACACTGGATGTCATAACCGGTACGTTTTTAATTTTTGCCTTGCATTAGACTGCATTGATTGACATTGGGTTGACGCATTCATATGTAGCTAGTAGCATATCTGGAACTCTAAGGTTAGAATCTGAAATTACCCCTACGGCAATGACTGTAGTTAGCCCGTTAGGATAATCTGTAGTAGTGGATAAACTCTATCGAAAAGTACCTCTAGAAGTTCAGGGGATAGTTTTCCAAACGGACCTAATGGATTTACCGTTCGGGGAGTTTGATTTAATTTTAGGCATGGATTGGCTTGTGAAGTATCAAGCTAATCTAGATTGTGTGGCCAAGCATATGGTGTTAAAAACCCCCGAGGGTGATGAAGTGATGGTGATAGGAGAAAAGGGGAACTGCTTGTCGAATATAGTGACTGCCCTAAGAGCAGAAAGGATGGTGAGGAAAGGATGCGAGACAGTTTTATTGTTTGTTAGGGCTTTAGAAGCCAAAGATCTGACTGTTGGGGACGTTAGGACAATAAAGGAATTTCCTGATGTTTTCCCTGAAGAGCTTCCGGGATTACCCCCAGATCATGAAATAGAGTTTGGTATCGATATTCTTCCGGGAATAGCGCCGGTATCGATTGCTCCGTATAGGATGGCGCCGAAGGAGTTGGTGGAGTTGAAAGCGCAGATTCAGGAGTTGCTGGATAGAGGGTTTATTCGACCAAGTGTGTCGCCTTGGGGAGCGCCGGTGTTATTTGTTAAGAAGAAGGACGGATCAATGCGTATGTGCATTGATTATCGCCAGTTGAATTTGCTAACAATCAAGAACAAGTACCCATTGCCAAGGATCGATGACCTGTTCGATCAGTTGAAGGGGGTCTCAGTCTTTTCAAAGATAGATTTAAGGTCAGGGTACCATCAGCTTAGGGTCAAGGAGGCGGATATTCATAAGACGGCTTTTAGGACTCGCTATGGTCACTATGAGTTTATGGTAATGCCATTTGGATTGACCAACGCGCCAGCAGCGTTCATGGACATGATGAACCGAGTGTTCCAACCCTACCTAGATCGGTGTGTCATGGTATTTATAGATGATATCTTGGTTTATTCGAAGTCGTAGGAGGAGCATGATGCTCATCTGCGAATAGTTTTGCAGATTCTAAGGGAGAAGCAGTTGTATGCCAAATTCAGTAAGTGTGAATTTTGGCTAAGGGAAGTTACGTTTCTAGGGCACGTTGTGTCGGCAGAAGGGATTAGGGTTGACCCTCGAAAGATTGAAGCGGTGTTGGATTGGAAGTCACCTAGGTCTGTGGCTGAGATTAGGAGTTTTCTTGGTTTAGCTAGGTATTACCGAAGGTTTGTTGAAGGATTTTCTTTAGTAGCAGCACCGTTGACTAAGTTGCTACGGAAAGAAGTTCCGTTTGTTTGGTCTGGCAAGCAACAAGAGAGTTTCGAGAAGTTAAAGAGGATTTTGACGGAGGCCCCGGTGTTGATTCAGCCGGAGGCGGGGAAGGAGTTCGTAATTTGCTGTGATGCGTCACATACAGGATTAGGATGTGTGTTGATGCAAGATGGAAAGGTGGTTGCATATACATCCCGGCAGTTAAGACCGCATGAATCGAATTATCCCACCCATGTTTTGGAATTGGCGGCGGTGGTGTTTGCCTTAAAAATTTGGAGGCACTATTTGTACGGGGAGAAATCTGTCATTTACACAGATCATAAGAGCTTAAAGTATCTTTTGACTCAGAAGGAGCTGAATCTAAGGCAGAGAAGGTGGATCGAGTTGCTAAAGGATTACGACTGCTCGATCGAGTATCACCCGGGTAAGGCTAATGTAGTGGCGGATGCTCTAAGTTGTAAAGTAGTCTCCGACTTAAGAGCAATGTTTGCTCACCTTAGTTTGTATGAGGATGGAAGTTTATTAGCTGAACTTCAAGTGAAACCTTCCTGGATCAGTCAAGTGAAGGAGAGGCAACAGATTGATGAGTTGCTAAAGGGGAAATTGTAGCTAGTATCAAAGGATGGACCAACGAAATTCAGTATGAATGAGGAAGGACTGTTATGTTTTCGAGGAAGAGTTTGCATGCCAAAAGATCCGGAGTTAAGGAGTAGGATTTTGAATAAGGCGCATGGTTTGAAGCAAGAAGTAACTGAATTGGTGGGTAAGTGTTTGACCTATCAGCAGGTCAAGGCAGAACATCAGTTACCATCAGGATTATTGCAGCTAGTGAAGATTCCACAATGGAAGTGGGAAAGGATCACCATGGACTTTGTTAGTGGGCTTCCCCTCACGCCCACTAAGAAAGATGCAGTTTGGGTAGTTGTTGATCGCCTGACGAAGTCTGCACACTTCATACCAGTACGTGTTGACTACTCTTTGCAAAAGTTAGCTAAGTTATACATAGCGGAGGTGGTGAGGTTGCATGGAGTACCGGTTTCGATCATATCAGATAGGGACCCTAGGTTCACCTCACGATTTTGGAAGGCGTTGCATCAAGCGTTGGGCACGAAGTTGGATTTCAGTATAGCATTTCATCCTTAGACCGATGGACAGTCTGAGCGGGTGATCCAGATCTTAGAGGATATGTTAAGAGGATGTGTTATAGATTTCAGAGGTAGTTGGGAAGAGTTCTTACCGTTAGCAGAGTTTGCTTACAATAATAGTTACCAGTCAAGTATTCAGATGGCGCCCTATGAAGCTTTGTACGGGAGGAGGTGTCGTACTCCTACCTGTTGGACAAAACTAGGGGAACGTTGGATTTTGGGTCCGGAGTTGGTGACCGAGACAGAAGAAAAGGTTCAGTTGATTCGGGTTCGACTGAAGGAGGCGATGGACAGACAGAAGTCTTATGCTAATTTAAAGCGTAAGGATATATAGTTTGCAGTGGGTGATAAAGTATTCCTAAAGGTGTTGCCGTGGAAAAAGGTATTAAGGTTTGGTCGAAAGGGTAAATTAAGTCCCAAATTTATCGGACCATATCGGGTGTTGAAGCGAGTAGGACCAGTAGCCTACCAGCTGGAGTTACCTCCGGAGTTAAGTCAAATTCACGATGTATTTCACGTCTCCATGCTAAGACGTTACCGTTCAGATCCGTATCACGTTGTGCCTGTGGAGGAAATCGAGGTAAGATCTGATCTATCCTTCGAAGAGGAACCAGTAGAAATTTTGGATCGTGATGTCAAGGTGTTAAGAAGGAAAACGGTTCCTTTAGTTAAGGTGCTGTAGAGGAATCATGATTCTGAGGAGGCTACGTGGGAACCCGAGGAAGCAATGCAGTAGCAATACCCCCATCTTTTTCGATCAGGTAATTTCGAGGACAAAATTTCTTTAAAGGGGGTAGAACTGTAACATCCTAAATTTATGCGCCTATGCATTTAGTGTAGGGATAGGTTTAATATGCTAATTTAAGTGATAGGGGTCCAAATTGGGCTCAGGATTAGGCAAAGGCCTTGGTTAAATTATTAGATTAGGCATTATAGAGTTAAAAGGTGGTAATTATGTTTAAAATACCAACGTGGGCTTGTGGCCCAACAATAGGTGGCACTGTAAGGGAATTAGAAGGTGGCGCCATTAACAATTAAAGAGGCCCAAGTTTTGGCCGCAAGGAGCCCATGTTTTTGGGCCATTTTCGGCATTTAAAAGAGGACAAGGGGTGACATCACACACAAGGAGTTAGGGGCCCAAAATTTAAGTTTCAAGAAGCCCAAATCTTTTAATTTGAGTGAGTTAAATTTCGGCATTAGGGTTTAATGAGGTGGACGGCTACAAGGCTCAAAAATAGGAGGATTATATGGATTTTATAATTGATAATTTAGAAGATAAAAAGGAGAAAAGATAGGAGCCTATCTACAAGGAAGGTGATGGCCGAGAATCCACCACTTAAGAGGAGTAAAGAAATCGACTACTACATGGCAAAGGGGTGCCGAATTTTCCCTTTCATTTAGCTTGAATTTTAATTATTTAGGAAGGGCGTTTTCGGTTTTATACAGGAAGTGCCGAAATTCCTATAAATAGGGGGGATAGCTCCTTGATTCTGGCATTTAAACCCTAATTCTCTCTTCTTTCTTGGTGCCGAATTCCTTAGCCTCTCCCTCTCCAATTTTCTTTTCTTTAGTTTTTTCAAAAGCCGAAACCTCTTCTCCATTCTTTTTCCCCCTTGAGCCAATTTCTCTAAAAAGCCGAAATCTCCATAGTTTTTCTTTATTCATCCTATTTGGGAATTAGTTCTATTCTTCCGGCATTTAAATCTTTTTTTTGGCATTGCCGAATCTCCTCTCTAGTGCTAGCCGAAATCCCTGTGTTAAGGTAAGTGTCGACTTCTGCTAGTTTCCGGTTTTTGAAAGGCAAAAGCCGAAAAGCTAATAGTTTAATGACTCTATGTTGGGCGGCATTCCGGGATTTGAAGAAAGCTTGGTCAACTAGATCTAAAAGCTGAAAAACGTTAGTCTTCAATTTCAGGATTTTAAGGTAAGAAGATTTTCCCTAGATTTTTACTAGATTCGTTCATTATATGCAAGATCCTAACTTTATGATGAGGATTAACGATCAAATATTGTGACAGTAGTTCTGATAAGGACTTGTGATGGAATTAAATATGGATTAGGCAAAGGAGAGAATCCCTAAGTTTAAGAAACGAGTAGTATCTGCCGTTCGAGATTGGCCACTTGGTTGTGGACCGGCTTCTGAACAACACCTTAGGCAGATAGCAGTTGTGTCGACTAAGGATAGCGTCGACATAGAAAGCATCATTTTATCGGTAATCAGGTGTGTAGATCCTTATCACATAAGTTTTATTTTTTATTATACCTGTTAGGGGTTGAAAAGCCGGAAAATGAGGTTGTATGAACAGTCGTGTGTAGATCTCTAACACACTATTAATCCTGTATGTATGTCTATATATATATGTTATGGGAGGCTGTATAGACAGTCGAATGGAACCCTAAATGGGTTAGGCAAGGATGCCAGGTACATAAACATAGATCTCCCTATGTGTATCGAAATATATGTAAGTCTGCTTGATGTTCTCTTTATGTATGTATGCATGGGGTGGGAACTATGATATTGAAGGGGAAGTGCATGATAGGTCACTTGGTGACCGATGGTAGAAATCCCACAAAAGTAAATGTTAGGTCACATAGTGATCGGTGGCTATGCCACGTTTAATGATTCCTGAATAATAGGAATAGGCAGTACGGTTGTCGTTATGGTGTGTAGCTGTAACAGACCGATTTTGACCCTAATCGGAACGGTGGTTTCGGGACCACGAATCTGAGTCTGAGAAATATTTTAATATTATATTTTGTGTTTATTATAAGTGAATTAATGTGTGTGAAAATTTCATAGAAAAATTTAATCGTTTGTGTGTTCAATTTAACAAAAAGGACTAAATCGCGTAAAGCGTAAAAGTTGCACACTATAGTGTAAAGTGCTAGAATGTTGACGGCTTCTTAATATGGAGTATTAAAACGGAAAATAGCCCATTTTACAAGTTAGTGGATGGCTTATGACTAATGTGCCCTTATTATATATGATAGTTTTATTTTTATTTAAAGGTTATAATAGTAATCTAACTAATAACATAATATATGATTTAATAAAACAAAAGAAATGCCATTATCATCTTTATTTCTTATGGCCGAATGTTGGTGAAGGAAGAAAGGGTTTATTTCTTTGAAATTTCGGCATTTAGAAGCTCAAATTGAAGGTTAGTTTGACTTTGGTTTTTGTTAATTTTTATGTTTTTGAGATCGTTGCTTAGTATATTATCCGACCCATGCTAAACTTTTTGAGATTAGTGTACATGTGATATTTAGCCATTGATGTGTTCATGTAGGTTGTGATGTTTGATGATTTTGAATTAAAGATGTGTTAAAGATTAATATGTTTTGTCTTTGGATTTTTGGTAAATTTGAGTATTTAGGCTAAATTACAAAAATAAAATTTTAGAGGGGCTTATTTGTAAAATAAATGAAATAAATGGACTTGTAAGGTCCCTAGGAAGATTCGGCTCTTGAGTAGCATGGGGAAATTTTGTGTATTTTGCGTATTATGCAAATAGGATTAAATTGTAAAAATGTGAAACATTAGGGGTAAAATGGTAATTTGCCCATTTATGTGTTTTGGGACTAAATTGAAATGAAATATACTTGAGTGAGCTAAATTTCATTGTGTTTAGATCAAGAACAAAGAAAAACGGATTTGGATCGGGGGAAGTCGAAGATTATCGAATAGTCAGTATACGTTGTCCGTCGACTGTCGAGGTAAGTCCTTAAGCTAAAGTATGGTAAAGAATTGTTTATGAATAGGTTCAATGAAATTATTTGATAAATTTGAGTATGAATATATGTGTTAGCCGAATGTAAAGGCTTTAAAATGGATTAGATGTGTTTTTGTATATGTGACAAGAATTTGTACATTCGTTGTGATATATGAATGTGAATTGTGTATATGTTTAGTTAGTGATGATAGTGTTAAGAAATGTAATTTGATGGACTAGTTTAATGAATTATTTCGGGCATTAAAGCCTAGCAGGCCTTGTGCCGGTGATTTGATTCAGGCTTATTGCCTAGCAGGCCTTGTGCCGGTGATTTGATTCGGGCTTATTGCCTAGCAGGCCTTGTGCCGGTGATCTATTTCGGACTTTGAGCCTAGCAGGCTTCGTGCCGGTGAATTATTTTGGACTTCTGGTCTAGCAGGCTTAATGCTGTTGATAAGCTATAAACTGAGAGCTCATATAATAAAGGAGGTGCGATGTAACACCCCAAACCAGGCCTAGATGTTACGACCGGATCTGGCATGTCACATGAAAGGAATGTCTAAAAACTGTGCGTTCATTAAAAAGTTCGTATTCTTTATATTTGTTGTGAAAAATCGAGTTTAAGTTATTTTGAATAAGAAACAGTTTATTAACATTTTATGAAAATCCCGAATTAAACATTTAACAGTAATAAGCAATAACCAAGTTAAAAGCTAAAATCAAATAAAACCATAGCCCTTATTACATAACAGAATCCCAAATTTAAAATAAAATGAAATAAGTCCAAGTAACCATTTAAAATGAAAGAAACGCAATCTTGAGCATGGCCACCTCGAGTCCACCCCGGCTCCATATCCGCGATCTAACGATTACCTGCAAAATTAACTAAAGGGGTGAGTCATCGAGACTCAGTGTGTAAATCCCCATCCGGAAGATATAAGCCCTTACACAGTTTCATAAGTAAGTAAGTATGCCATGCAACCCAAAACCTAACCATCCGAACTCCTGTATCTACCCCGTGTGGTCAAAACCATTGGTGACCGTAGTCACAAATAATATCGGTGTGGTCAAAACCACTGGTGACCGTAGTCACAAATAATATGTGTGGGTCCAACCCACAATGTGGTCAAAACCACTGATGACAATCCCGTATATCGATATGTGGGGCCAACCCACTGTGGTACCAAACCACTGGGACGAGTCACAAAGAATATGTGGTCAAAACCACTGGTGACCGTAGTCATAAATAATATCAGTGTGGTCAAAACCACTGGTGGTCAAAACCACTGAGACTTAGTCACAAAAATAATATAGAAAGCGGGGCCAACCCACTGTGTGGTCAAAACCACTGGTGACAGTCTAAAATCATATCTTCCCCCTCCTCTCATCATACCCATGCAATATGACATAATAATTCGTATGCAGTATGAAACGAATTACCATCATAATCAGAATAACAAATACGACATAATCAAGCCAATCAACCTCTAAGGGTATAACAGTAATTTACCTTCTAGGGGTATTTTGGTAATTTACCCACTAAGGGTATTTCAATAATTTTGTACCTGGAATGGCCTTTCCGAAGGCCCAATGTCGCCCCCAGCGACTCGACTACCAATTCTGTCTTTACCGGACTATTGGGCCTAAAACCCGATTCCGGTCCATTCGGGCCCACACGCTCGTGTCGCCCACCTAACATAAATCTAGCCACGTATATAAGTTCCACCTAGTCTAGTTCACTATATACTATACCATCATACATTTTGCTCAATTGGGCCCACGGGCCCATTGGGCCCACTTCAGCCCATTGCGGCCCAAGCAGCCTCAACCCATAAGAATACTACTGATGGCCTCAACTATCGCATCAAAGCCCCACACGCGCGCTCGCACGCTCGTGTGGCTACTATTGCCGTGACCGGCACTTCGGCATTTGCCGCTCTACAACTAGAGTAGAGAGAGTTACACACCTGATAGGAATCTGAAGCTGCTAAACCGCGCTACGAGCACTCCTTTGCCCAACACCAACCAGGTATGCTCTTTATATAACTAGCTTTTCACCTTTCTTCTTTGTATCTTTCCGATGTGGGATTCCTTCGTCAGTAGAGTTTAAATTCAACTGAAACTCTTGTCGTCCAATCTGTAAAATAAATACTCCTTGCTTCTCACGAGATTCAAACCCAGGCTCCTTGTAGCATAATACACGTCGCTAACCACTATGCCACAAGCTCTTCTTGTGTCTTAAACCACGCGCAGCTAAATTTAAACCTATAGCCAAATTCTAAGGTCCAAGTAAAAAGAAAACCAAAATGCAAAAGCCAAGACTTGAACCTTGGACCTCCTTCCTTACTTATGGCATCACTTCCTTGCTCTTATGTGGCG
Source organism: Gossypium australe (assembly GCA_005393395.2). Classification (NCBI taxonomy): domain Eukaryota; kingdom Viridiplantae; phylum Streptophyta; class Magnoliopsida; order Malvales; family Malvaceae; genus Gossypium; species Gossypium australe. The sequence continues at coordinate 85,052,070 of CM016619.1, read as the reverse complement.
TCACTTTGCCACTACACCACACCTCCACTTGTGTCATTTTCCTCCACTTTTTATTCTTAAGGCCTACCTGCCAACTTCCAGGGTTTTTTTTGCCTAAAACCAAAATTTCCCCAAAGCTAATGTTCGATCCCGGGACATCATAGAAGCCCTCTAACCTTCCAAAATCACTTATCTAATAAGTCCAACTTGTACTAAAGCCGATCTCCTATTCTCCCAAAAATTTTAAACGCTACTACTCCTAAGGCCCATTGGGCCCAATCCTACTAGGCCCAACTTCGGGATGTTACACGCAACATATTATTTAATGCTATGTACCATTAGCCCAAGTAAGTGTTATCCTACTAGCTTATTATGGATTGAAGTGTATTATCTACCGAGTTTATAAAGGATGAACATGAACCATTTATATATATATAGCTATGTATGAATTGAGCCTAATGTCTACATGTTGTTTTGATGATTTGGCTATAAGTAAATTCGTTATTGAGAAATGAATTTGGATGTGATTTTATGTGCGTATAAAAAGAGGATTATGTGATTAATATGTATGAGATGTTTATTCGATTTGGAGTATAGGAATACTTATGATAACTATAAAATGAATGATGTATATGTTCGTGGAAGATAAGTGAAATCCTTAAGTTAAGGTTATGGATAGTATTCGGCCATGTCATTCTGTAATTATAATGTTTATATTCATTTTCTATGAATTGTTTAATTAAAGGTTAAATGTTCGAATATCAATTTGAATTTGCTTGAGACTTACTAAGCTAGTGAGCTTACTTTGTGTGTTCATTATTCGTTTTATATATTTTTGGTCAAGCTACGGGCTCGAGGGATCGTTGGAGAAGTTAACCACACTATCATCCCTTTTTGGTACTTTTGAGCTCACTATTTTGGAATCAAAGGCATGTATAGGCTAGCTAAATGTTGGAATGATGTTATGTTTATATGTGTTTATAAAATAGCCATGCGAAAATGGCTTAAACTTATATTATAAGTTCGGTTTTATTTGTTCTTGATCATGTGGTTTAAGTGTTTGGTTTCAACGGTTTGGTCATGGTTGTTTCTTTACTTTAATCTTATGCATTCTATATAATGGCCTGAATTTAAGATAACGCAGATGGTTGGAATTGCTAAAAGATTACGAATTGGTGATTGACTACCATCCGGGAAAAGCTAACATTGTTGCAGATGCATTAAGTCGAAAATCATTGTTTGCTCTTCGTGCGTTGAACGCACATATGGTTATATCTGGCGATGGTTCGATCATAGCTGAGATGAAGGCTAGACCGTTGTTTATTCAGCAAATTAGCGATGCACAGACAGTTGACAAAGATATGACTACTAGACGAGCTCAGTGTGAAAATGATGCAGAGTCAGAGTTTCGAATTGATAAAAATGACTATTTGAACTATAAAGGCTGATTGTGTGTACCGAGAAATGCAGACTTGATTCAGATGATATTGGATGAGGCTCATAATAGTTAAATGTTGGCACATCCGGGTAGCACAAAGATGTATAATGATTTGAAACAGTTCTATTGGTGGTCGGGCATGAAACGGGATATATCTGAATTTGTTTCAAAATGCTTAGTTTGTCAGCAAGGAAAAGCTAAGCATCAAGTGCCTTCCGGGTTACTTCAGCCGATCATGATACTTGAATGGAAATGGGATAGAGTCACTATGGATTTTGTATCCGATTTGCCTACGACACCAAGCAAGAAAGACGCAGTCTGGGTTATAGTGGATAGACTGACCAAGTCAGCTTTTTTTGTACCGGTTCGTATGAACTATTCGCTCGACAAACTTGCTTAATTGTATGTATAACAGATTGTGAGGTTGCATGGTGTACCAAATTCCGTTGTTTCAGACAGAGACCCGAGATTCACATCGCGGTTTTAGAAGAAGTTGCAAGATGCTTTAGGTACTAAACTTCATTTTAGTACAGCCTTTCATCCGGGGACGAAAATCCCTTAAGGGGGAGAGTTGTAACAGACCGATTTTGACCCTAATCAGAACGGTGGTTTCGGGACCACGAATCTGAGTCTGAGAAATATTTTAATATTATATTTTGTGTTTATTATAAGTGAATTAATGTGTGTGAAAATTTCATAGAAAAATTTAATCGTTTGTGTGTTCAATTTAACAAAAAGGACTAAACCGCGTAAAGCGTAAAAGTTGCACACTATAGTGTAAAGTGCTAGAATGTTGACGGCTTCTTAATATGGAGTATTAAAACGGAAAATAGCCCATTTTACAAGTTAGTGGATGGCTTATGACTAATGTGCCCTTATTATATATGATAGTTTTATTTTTATTTAAAGGTTATAATAGTAATCTAACTAATAACATAATATATGATTTAATAAAACAAAAAGAAATGCCATTATCATCTTTATTTCTTATGGCCGAATGTTGGTGAAGGAAGAAAGGGTTTATTTCTTTGAAATTTCGGCATTTAGAAGCTCAAATTGAAGGTTAGTTTGACTTTGGTTTTTGTTAATTTTTATGTTTTTGAGATCGTTGCTTAGTATATTATCCGACCCATGCTAAACTTTTTGAGATTAGTGTACATGTGATATTTAGCCATTGATGTGTTCATGTAGGTTGTGATGTTTGATGATTTTGAATTAAAGATGTGTTAAAGATTAATATGTTTTGTCTTTGGATTTTTGGTAAATTTGAGTATTTGGACTAAATTACAAAAATAAAATTTTAGAGGGGCTTATTTGTAAAATAAATGAAATAAAATGGACTTGTAAGGTCCCTAGGAAGATTCGGCTCTTGAGTAGCATGGGGAAATTTTGTGTATTTTGTGTTTTATGCAAATAGGATTAAATTGTAAAAATGTGAAACATTAGGGGTAAAATGGTAATTTGCCCATTTATGTGTTTTGGGACTAAATTGAAATGAAATGTACTTGAATGAGCTAAATTTCATTGTGTTTAGATCAAGAACAAAGAAAAATAGATTTGGATCGGGGGAAGTCAAAGATTATCAAATAGTCAGTATACGTTGTCCGTCGACTGTCGAGGTAAGTCCTTAAGCTAAAGTATGTTAAAGAATTATTTATGAATAGGTTCAATGAAATTATTTGATAAATTTGAGTATGAATATATGTGTTAGCCGAATGTAAAGGCTTTAAAATGGATTAGATGTGTTTTTGTATATGTGACAAGAATTTGTACATTCGTTGTGATATATGAATGTGAATTGTGTATATGTTTAGTTAGTGATGATAGTGTTAAGAAATGTAACTTGATGGACTGGTTTAATGAATTATTTCGGGCATTAAAGCCTAGCAGGCCTTGTGCCGGTAATTTGATTCGGGCTTATTGCCTAGCAGGCCTTGTGTCGGTGATTTGATTCGGGCTTATTGCCTAGCAGGCCTTGTGCCGGTGATCTATTTCGGGCTTTGAGCCTAGCAGGCTTCGTGCCGATGAATTATTTCGGACTTTTGGTCTAGCAGGCTTAATGCCGGTGATGAGCTATAAACTGAGAGCTCATATAGTAAACGAGGTGCGACATATTATTTAATGCTATGTACCATTAGCCCAGGGAAGTGTTATCCTACTAGCTTATTATGGATTGAAGTGTATTATCTATCGAGTTTATAAAGGATGAACATGAACCATTTATATATATATAGCTATGTATGAATTAAGCCTAATGTCTACATGTTGTTTTGATGATTCGGCTATAAGTAAATTCGTTATTGAGAAATGAATTTGGATGTGATTTTATGTGCATATAAAAAGAGGATTATGTGATGAATATGTATGAGATGTTTATTCGATTTGGAGTATAGGAATACTTATGATAACTATAAAATGAATGATGTATATGTTCGTGGAAGATAAGTGAAATCCTTAAGTTAAGGTTATGGATAGTATTCGGCCATGTCATTCTGTAATTATAATGTTTATATTCATTTTCTATGAATTGTTTAATTAAAGTTTAAATGTTCGAATATCAATTTGTATTTTCTTGAGACTTACTAAGCTAGTGAGCTTATTTTGTGTGTTCATTGTTCGTTCTATAGATTTTTGGTCAAGCTACGGGCTCGAGGGATCGTTGGAGAAGTCAACCACACTATCATCCCTTTTTAGTACTTTTGAGCTCGTTATTTTGGAATCAAAGGCATGTATAGGCTAGCTAAATGTTGGAATGATGTTATGTTTATATGTGTTTATAAAGTAGCCATGCGAAAATGGCTTAAACTTATATTATAAGTTCGGTTTTATTTGTTCTTGATCATGTGGTTTAAGTGTTTGGTTTCAACGGTTTGGTCATGGTTGTTTCTTTACTTTAATCTTATGCATTCTATATAATGGCCTGTTGGTAAAACCAACGTTTGTGTTAAATTAGTTAGATGGTTTGGCAATCAAGTTGATCTTTATATGTATAAGTCTAGGTAGATATATGTTAGTTGAGCTTTATTCGGGAATTATATAAGTGTGACAATTTCAATCGTTTTGCTAGATAGGAATTATGTGAGTAATGCATGTATGTGTATTCGGCCAAACCTAGGTGAAAGTTACACATGTTATTATCATGTTTAATGAATTATTTGTTTAGGGCCATAGTCGGATGTAGAAGATGTGTATAACTATGGTTTATAAATATTTTGCTTGTGAAGTCACTTATTTTATTTGAGTACATGATTACCAAACTTGGTTTGTGCTAAGCAATCAACATGAAATGTTGTAAATGAGGTCATGTATATTCGGCCAAAATTTATAAGCATGTATGAGTTGTGTAATTAGTTGCATATTTCGGTTATGTGGAAATTAGGTTTATGCCTTATGAAATCTGTATTGTTAAGTGATAATGTTGTAGTATACATTGTATAGTCATTTTAAATACATCAATGGTTATGTTGTATATGAATGGGATTAATGTATCGAGTATGTATTACACATGTGAAATTTGTTGTTTGTTATTATTAAATCATTTGAAAAAAAAATGAGTGATTAAGTTTCGATCGAGCGAACTGAAGTTTTTAACTTACATGGTAATACCCATAACCCTAATTCGGCGACGAACACGGGTTAAGGGTGTTACATTTAATTGGTATCAGAGCTTACGATTTTGTCGATTCTAGGACTACCGTAGCGCGTGAGAGTCTAGCTATGCATGCCTTTAATGTATATTTGATAGTGTGGTGACTTCTGACATTCTGAACTGTGTTTTATATTGTAAATGGATTTCGATCCTAACAGAGCCGTAGCTGATAATGTAAAGAGTGTAGCGCCTGATCGTACACGTGGATCAGCACCAATAGACTCTCGACCAGTTTCGGGTAGCCATGAGGGGGAGGCTAAACAAGCCTTCTACCAGATGATGAATGAATGGTTTACCCAGTTTGTTCAGAATAATCCGGCTGTACAACAACCTCCACCCCCGAATAATCCAACTCCGGTACCTTCAGCACCCCCGATGATAGATCCGATGAGATCTAGTAGGCCTCCCGTTGATAAAATCAGAAAATATGGGGCCGAAGAATTTAAAGCTAATGATGATGATGACGCTGAGCGAGCCGAGATGTGGCTTGATAATACTATTCGGGTACTTGATGAGTTATCCTATACTTCAGAGGAATGCCTAAGGTGTGCTATATCTCTACTCCGAGACTCTGCCTACCACTGGTAGAAAACACTAGTATTAGTGGTTTCGAAAGAAAAAGTGACGTGGGATTTCTTCCAGAATGAATTCCGCAAGAAATATATCAGCCAGAGGTTTATTGACCAGAAACGTAAAGAATTTCTTGAACTGAAACAGGGGCGAATGACAGTGACAGAATATGAGCGGAAATTTGTCAGACTCAGCAGATATGCGAGAGAGTGTGTTTCTTCTAAAGCCATTATGTGTAGAAGATTTGAAGATGGTTTGAACGAAGACATAAAGTTACTTGTGGGCATTCTTGAGATTAAAGAGTTTGTAGTACTGGTCGAGCGAGCTTGCAAAGCTGAAGAGCTCGGGAAAGAGAAAAGAAAGGCTGAGACAGAAGCTAGAGACACTCGTAAAAGATCATTGAGTAAAACTTTCCATTCAAGATCTAAGAAGTTCAGAGATGACTTTAACCGACATAAGACTACTCCTGACTTGTCTAGACGAGACAGACCTCCAGGGAGTTCTCGAGCAACTTCGATGGCTAGTGTTGGTAATGTTCAATAGGATCAGATTGAGTGCAAGCATTGTGGAAAATGGCATTCTGGGAGTTTTAGATTCCGTGATCGGTCTTGTTTTAAATGTGGTTCGTCAGATCATTTTATTCGAGAGTGCCTGATGCTAGCCGAACAAAATACAGCTCAAAATATTAAACCGAACAGCACACCAGCACGGGGCAGACCACCCAGACATTCATGCAATGTAGGTGGCAGTCAGAGAGGGACGAAGGACACTGCAGTTCGATCAGAGGCTAGAGCTCCAGCTAGAGCTTATGCTATACGAGCCAGAGAGGATGCTTCTTCCCCAGATGTCATTACCGGTACTTTCACACTTTATGATACTACTGTGATTGCATTGATTGATCCTGGTTCGACTCATTCATATGTGTGTGAAACTTTAGTATCCAGTAAGACTCTACCTGTTGAGTCTACTAAGTTTGTGATTCGTGTGTCCAACCATTTGGGTCGCTGTGTACTTGTTAATAAAGTGTGTAAAAGTTGCCCATTGAAGATTCAGGATTCCTGCTTCCCAGCTGATTTAATGTTATTGCCTTTTGACGAGTTCGATATAATTTTGGGAATGGACTGGTTAACTTTGCATGATGCAATGGTGAATTGCAAAAGAAAGATTATTGATTTGAGATGTCAGAATGGTGAGATTATCTGGGTCGAATCAAATGATCTGAATGGGTTGCCTACAGTGATATCCTCGATGCTAGCTCGAAGGTATGTGAAAAAAGGATGTGAAGCTTACTTAGCTTATGTGTTGGATAATAAAGTGTCTGAAAAGCAAATTGAATCAGTACCGGTTGTGAATGAATACCCAGATGTGTTTCCTAAAGAATTACCAGGGTTACCACCAATACGAGAGATTGAATTTGGCATCGAACTAGTTCCGGGGACGACTCCAATTTCGATAGCTCCGTATCGGATGGCACCTACCGAGTTGAAAGAGTTGAAAGCACAATTGTAAGAGTTGTTAGATAGGGGCTTTGCACGATCGAGTTTCTCTCCTTGGGGTGCACCGGTTCTATTTGTGAAAAAGAAAAATGGGACTATGCGAATGTGTATTGATTATCGGCAGTTAAATAAAGTGACAATAAAGAATAAGTACCCATTGCCTCGAATAGATGATTTGTTTGACCAGTTGAAAGGGGCTTTAGTGTTTTCAAAGATTGATCTGAGATCGGGTTATTATTAACTGCGAGTCAGAGATTCTAATGTGCCTAAGACTGCATTCCGAACGAGGTACGGACATTTTGAGTTTTTGGTTATGCCTTTTGGGCTTACTAATGCACCTGCTGTTTTTATGGATTTGATGAATCGGGTCTTCAGACAGTTTTTGGATCGGTTTCTGGAGATATCTTGATCTACTCTAGAGATGAAACCGAGCACGCCGAGCATTTGAGATTAGTGCTACAAACTTTGCGAGATTGACAGTTGTATGCAAAGTTTAGTAAATGTGAGTTCTAGATGAAGGAAGTCAGCTTCCTGGGTCATGTTGTTTCAGCGTCAGGTATTCGGGTTGATCTGAACAAAATATCGGCTATACCTGATTGGAAGCCACCCAAGAATGTTTCCGAAATTCGAAGTTTTCTGGGACTTGTGGGATACTACAGACGGTTTGTGAAAGGTTTTTCTGTGATAGCTACACCTTTGACAAAGCTACTACAGAAAGATGTCAAGTTCAAGTGGTCGAAAAAGTGTCAGAAAAGTTTCGATCAGTTGAAAGCCCTTTTGACGGAAGCTCTAGTGTTAGCTCAGCCTGAATCGGGTAAAGAATTTGTTGTGTATTCTGATGCTTCTTTAAATGGTTTGGGCTGCATTTTGATACAGGAAGGCTAAGTCGTAGCCTACGCTTCGAGACAATTGAAACCGCATGAAAGAAATTACCAGACGCATGATTTAGAGCTCGCAGCCATTGTGTTCGCACTGAAGATTTGGCGTCATTATTTATTCGGCGAGAAATGTCATGTTTACTCGGATCACAAAAGTCTGAAGTATTTGATGACTCAAAAAGACCTGAATTTAAGATAACGCAGATGGTTGGAATTGCTAAAAGATTACGAATTGGTGATTGACTACCATCCGGGAAAAGCTAACATTGTTGCAGATGCATTAAGTCGAAAATCATTGTTTGCTCTTCGTGCGTTGAACGCACATATGGTTATATCTGGCGATGGTTCGATCATAGCTGAGATGAAGGCTAGACCGTTGTTTATTCAGCAAATTAGCGATGCACAGACAGTTGACAAAGATATGACTACTAGACGAGCTCAGTGTGAAAATGATGCAGAGTCAGAGTTTCGAATTGATAAAAATGACTGTTTGAACTATAAAGGCCGATTGTGTGTACCGAGAAATGCAGACTTGATTCAGATGATATTGGATGAGGCTCATAATAGTCAAATGTTGATACATCCGGGTAGCACAAAGATGTATAATGATTTGAAACAGTTCTTTTGGTGGCCGGGCATGAAACGGGATATATCTGAATTTGTTTCAAAATGCTTAGTTTGTCAGCAAGTAAAAGCTGAGCATCAAGTGCCTTCCGGGTTACTTCAGCCGATCATGATACCTGAATGGAAATGGGATAGAGTCACTATGGATTTTGTATCCGATTTGCCTACGACACCAAGCAAGAAAGACGCAGTCTGGGTTATAGTGGATAGACTGACCAAGTCAACTCATTTTGTACCGGTTCGTATGAACTATTCGCCCGACAAACTTGCTTAATTGTATGTATAACAGATTGTGAGGTTGCATGGTGTACCAAATTCCATTGTTTCAGACAGAGACCCGAGATTCATATCGCGGTTTTGGAAGAAGTTGCAAGATGCTTTAGGTACTAAACTTCATTTTAGTACAGCCTTTCATCCGCAGACAGACGGTCAGTCCGAGAGAACTATTCAGATACTTGAGGACATGTTAAGATGTTGCGTTCTCGAGTTTGAAGGTACGTGGGAACGATACCTACCTTTGATTGAATTTGCTTACAATAATAGCTTTCAATCTAGTATCAAAATGGTGCCCTACGAAGCTTTGTACGATCACAAGTGTCGAACACCGTTATACTGGACTGAGCTCAGTGAGAATAAGGTGCACGGGGTCGATTTGATTAAAGAGACAGAACAGAAAGTGGCTATAATCAGAGATAGTTTAAAAGCTGTATCAGATCGTGAAAAGTCTTACGTTGATTTGAAATGTAAAGACATTGAATTTTAGGCCAGAGATCGGGTATTCTTGAAAGTTTCTCCGTGGAAGAAAGTACTCCGATTTGGTCGGAAAGGCAAACTGAGTCCGAGATTTATTGGACCGTATGAAATCATCGAACGTATTGGGCCTGTTGCTTATAGATTGAAGTTGCCTTCTAAATTAGAAAAGATACATAACGTATTTCACGTTTCGATGCTTCGTAAATACAGATCAGATCTGTCACATGTGATCACTCCGTCAGAGGTTGAAATTCGATCCGATATGACATATGATGAAGAACCGATCCGTATCTTAGCTCGGGAAATAAAAGAGTTGAGAAACAAGAGGATTCTATTAGTGAAAGTACTATGGAATAGGCACGGAGTTGAAGAGGCTACGTGGGAGCCTGAGGATTCAATGAGGCAACAATATCCGACTTTGTTTAACGGTAAGATTTTCGGGGACGAAAATCCCTTAAGGGGGAGAGTTGTAACAGACCGATTTTGACCCTAATCAGAACGGTGGTTTCGGGACCACGAATCCGAGTCTGAGAAATATTTTAATATTATATTTTGTGTTTATTATAAGTGAATTAATGTGTGTGAAAATTTCGTAGAAAAATTTAATCGTTTGTGTGTTCAATTTAACAAAAAGGACTAAATCGCATAAAGAGTAAAAGTTGCATGCTATAGTGTAAAGTGCTAGGATGATGATGGCTTCTTAATATGGAGTATTAAAAGGGCAAATAGCCCATTTTACAAGTTAGTGGATGGCTTATGACTAATGTGCCCTTATTATATATGATAGTTTTATTTTTATTTAAAGGTTATAATAGTAATCTAACTAATAACATAATATATGATTTAATAAAACAAAAAGAAATGCCATTATCATCTTTATTTCTTATGGCCGAATGTTGGTGAAGGAAGAAAGGGTTTAATTCTTTGAAATTTCGGCATTTAGAAGCTCAAATTGAAGGTTAGTTTGACTTTGGTTTTTGTTAATTTTTATGTTTTTGAGATCGTTGCTTAGTATATTATCCGACCCATGCTAAAATTTTTGAGATTAGTGTACATGTGATATTCGGCCATTGATGTGTTCATGTAGGTTGTGATGTTTGATGATTTTGAATTAAAGATGTGTTAAAGATTAATATGTTTTATCTTTGGATTTTTGGTAATTTTGAGTATTTGGGCTAAATTGCAAAAATAAAATTTTAGAGGGGCTTATTTGTAAAATAAATGAAATAAATGGACTTGTAGGGTCCTTAGGAAGATTCGGCTCTTGAGTAGCATGGGGAAATTTTGTGTATTTTGTGTTTTATGCAAATAGGATTAAATTGTAAAAATGTGAAATATTACGGGTAAAATGGTAATTTGCCCATTTATGTGTTTTGGGACTAAATTGAAATGAAATGTACTTGAATGAGCTAAATTTCATTGTGTTTAGATCAAGAACAAAGAAAAACGAATTTGGATCGGGGGAAGTCGAAGATTATCGAATAGTCAGTATACGTTGTCCGTCGACTGTCGAGGTAAGTCCTTAAGCTAAAGTATGTTAAAGAATTATTTATGAATAGGTTCAATGAAATTATTTGATAAATTTGAGTATGAATATATGTGTTAGCCGAATGTAAAGGCTTTAAAATGGATTAGATGTGGTTTTGTATATGTGACAAGAATTTGTACATTCGTTGTGATATATGAATGTGAATTGTGTATATGTTTAGTTAGTGATAGTGTTAAGAAATGTAATTTGATGGACTGGTTTAATGAATTATTTCGGGCATTAAAGCCTAGCAGGCCTTGTGCCGGTGATTTGATTCGGGCTTATTGCCTAGCAGGCCTTGTGTCGGTGATTTGATTCGGGCTTATTGCCTAGAAGGCCTTGTGCCGGTGATCTATTTCGGGCTTATTGCCTAGCAGGCCTTGTGCCGGTGATCTATTTCGGGCTTTGAGCCTAGCAGGCTTCGTGCCGGTGAATTATTTCGGACTTCTGGTCTAGCAGGCTTAATGCCGATGATAAGCTATAAACTGAGAGCTCATATAATAAACGAGGTGCGATGTAACACCCCAAACCAGGCCTAGATGTTACGACCGGATCTGGCATGTCACATGAAAGGAATGTCTAAAAACTGTGCGTTCATTAAAAAGTTCGTATTCTTTATATTTGTTGTGAAAAATCGAGTTTAAGTTATTTTGAATAAGAAACGTTTTATTAACATTTTAGGAAAATCCCGAATTAAACATTTAACAATAATAAGCAATAACCAAGTTAAAAGCTAAAATCAAATAAAACCATAGGCCTTATTACATAACAGAATCCCAAATTTAAAATAAAATGAAATAAGTCCAAGTAACCATTTAAAATGAAAGAAATGCAATCTTGAGCATGGCCACCTCGAGTCCACCCCGGCTCCATATCCGCGATCTAACGATTACCTGCAAAATTAACTAAAGGGGTGAGTCATCGAGACTCAGTGTGTAAATCCCCATCCGGAAGATATAAGCCCTTACACAGTTTCATAAGTAAGTAAGTATGCCATGCAACCCAAAACCTAACCATCCGAACTCCTGTATCTACCCCGTGTGGTCAAAACCACTGGTGACCGTAGTCACAAATAATATCGGTGTGGTCAAAACCACTGGTGACCGTAGTCACAAATAATATGTGTGGGGCCAACCCACAATGTGGTCAAAACCACTGATGACAATCCCGTATATCGATATGTGGGGCCAACCCACTGTGGTACCAAACCACTGGGATGAGTCACAAAGAATATGTGGTCAAAACCACTGGTAACCGTAGTCATAAATAATATCAGTGTGGTCAAAACCACTGGTGGTCAAAACCTGTAATATCCTTAAATCGGGGTCTCTGCATTTTGTATAAGTTTGCTTGTGATGGTATGTCTGCTGTGTTGGTTTGTTATGTTTTGGGGTCTAGGCACGACCTCGGGTTAGTCATGGCTCATGGCCAAAATTTTTGTTTTAGCCCTTAAGAGGTAGGAGCTAGGTGAGTCGGGTGTTAAAAGAATTTAATGGAGGAGTTAGACACAAGGAATCAAGTGGAGAAATGGCAAGGAGGCGCCACTTAAGCACCAAGGTGATGACGCCACAAGGAGTGTGAGAGAGCCTTGGTTCGAGCTGCAGAATCCCTTTCTGCTTATTATTTTTTGAAGCCACAAGCTAGGGGAGGAGTGTTCAGGTGGGACTCTTTTGAATGGAGGGAGTGGAGAAATTTGAGGAGCTTGACTTGTTCAAACAGATTTGAATTGAGGGAGGGGAGGAAAAGGTGGAGTTTGACTCATTCAAACTGATTTGAATGAGTGGTTGGGAGAGCTTGGAAGAGTAGGCCGAATCTCCATAGCCTTGGGAGGGTGCAATTTTGGCTAGTGTAGGCCGAATTGTTCTTGTCATTTCAGTGGAGAACCGAAACCTCATTTGGCATTCTTTGTTTTTCTTTCGGCAAGCTTGTGTTTTTGGCCAAACCATCTTGCTATTCTTTTGTAAAGCCGAAACTCAGGTAGCTATTCTCTCCCTTTCATTTTCGGTCCTCATTGATTAGCCTTCTCATTGCCGAATTCATCTTGTACACTTTTTCTTCTTCTACTTTGCTCAAAATCGAAACCTTACTCTCACATCTTTTTCTCCATTCTTCTTCTATTTCGTTCTTCTCTTCTCTCAACCTCACTGCGGAATCTATCTCTTTCTACTTCTTTTCTCTTCACCACTTTTCCCGAATTAAATCATCACTTGAGCCGAATCTTGATTCCAGCTTCTTCCATTTTGTTTTTCATTGTTTAAAACGAAAAGCCAAAAGCTTTGTTGTCTCTTTTTGTGCTTTCCTCTTGGCCGAATACCCTTAGTCCCATTCTCTTCTTTTCTCTCGTAATCTAGCCTTTAGTGAAGTGCCGAAATTGAGTTCTCTTCTTCTTGGGAGTCATAGCCGAATCTCTTGGTAGCCGAGACCCCAAGCATCATTTGGGGTGTGTCGATCGGTGGTGTTCAAAGACCAAAGCAGTTACTAAGGTAAGATGATGATAAACTCTTTTAGTTCTGGATTTATGCTATGGCCGAATGGCCTTGGATTCTTAATGATGTGTGAAACCGATTGTAGGAAGGGGTTTAGCCAAACACATTGAGCCTTCGGGATTTGGTGGTTGATCTAGGTAAGGGGTTAACATCTCAATATCCGTTTCTCAATCATTCAAAAGCCGAAGGCTAACCATCTATGTGTATTAAGGTTTAGCTGATTTCAAGAGAGATCATCACGTGGTTCGGGATTTGGTTGGTAACCAAATCGGCTTAAGGTGAGTACTATTTTTGGGGCGACCTCTTTTTGGGATTTCTAGTTAAGCCGAATAGGGCTTTTGATTACTAACTAAGCAGTGGCCGATTGTAGGAGCAGTGAGGGCATACGTTTCGGGATCTCGTAGTATCGCGTAGCTTTGGAATTTTTCACTTAGATTTACGTTTAATCAGGTGTGTAAACTCTTACACACTTTATTAGTATAACTTGCTTATTATGTTACTGCTTAAACCTTTGTATTCAGTGATAATGCCCTTTGGGCATGAGCTTGGAAACCGGGTAAGTCCCCTGCTATGTGATTTTGATATGCATCATCATGCTTTGTTAAATGCTATGCAATGCCCTATTGCATGATACATGATATTATGACACGTATGTGATGAACATGATGATGGGTTGATGAGAGGAGGGGGATGATTTATTTGGACTGTCACCAGTGGTTTTGACCACAAGATGGGTTGGCCCCATCAGTTGATTTGTGACTACGGTCACCAATGGTTTTGACCACACTATTGATATGATTTGTGACTAAGTCCTAGTAGTTTTGACCACCAGTGGTTTTGACCACACGATTGATATTTGTGACTACGGTCACCAGTGGTTTTGACCACACATGGATATTATGACTCGTCCCAGTGGTTTGGTACCACAGTGGGTTGGCCCCACATGATATATTACGGGATTGTCATCAGTGGTTTTGACCACACGATGGGTTTGCCCCATCACTTGATATTTGTGACTACGGTCACCAGTGGTTTTGACCACCAGTTGTTTTGACCACACGGGGTAGCTAAAGGAGATTGGATGGATAGGTTATGGGGTGCATGATTTGCATGTTTGCTGATGATCTGTGTAAGTGCATGAACTATCGGGTTGGGGATTTATACACTGAGTCTTGGTGACTCACCCCTTCCCATACATTTTGCAGATAAGGCATAGATCGCGGATATGGAGCCAAGGAGGACTCGAGGTGGCCATGCATCTTAGTTTGGTTTTGACTTTAAAGTGTTATTTCATTTTTATTAGCTTTCCTTAAATTTGGTGTTGGTTTTGTAATAAGGCCGCTAAGTTTAATTTTGGGTTTTTATTATTACTTACTTTTATTTTGTTTATATTTCACAAGTTGGATTTATAAATGTGATAAAATTAACTGGTAAAAAAGCAATGTTTTCCAAATTATATCTCTTCGGGTTTTCAAACGTTATCATCAGGTAATAAAGTTCACATAGTAATAAGGTAACTTGGATATCTTTATAACTGTAAATGTCAAACAACTTCGGAAGCAAGTGGTTTTCAACTCGAATATACGCATTACACTCAGTTTTGAACAAGTATCATTTTCTTATAAACTTTGTAACAACAAAGTAGATTATCGATCATGAGTTTTTTGGTTTTTTTTTTTACAATCATCACATGATTTCAACATCATCTTAAACAAGGATTTCCAATTATTTTAAGAAGGGTTTTCTAGGAAAATTACTCGACAAGCCTATGATTTCAAAATGTTTTCCCTACGTGACATACCAGATTCGATCGTGGTGTGTTGACCGGGTTTGGGGTCTTACAATTGTGGTATCAGAGCCAGTTTCAACAACTCGGCTGTGGGCCCGAGGCCCAAAAATGTTTTGAAAAAGGGTTATGAAAGGTTTTTATGGGAAAAAGAACAGTGCAGAAAGCATGGCACTGAGTCTCCGGCACCAATCCGCCCAGGTAAGTACCCCAAACTGTCGCTTTTGGTTGATATGAGTATATGATTATGATGATGATGGCATGACTGAATAGTAGTAGGAACTACTTTCGAGACATGACCTATAGGATGATGTGTACTCGCGAAACAACCCCGTATTAAAACTTTTTCATAAGACTGTGTTTTAAGAGACAGTGGAATAAAAGTCTAACGCATAAAACTTTTAATCAGCTCGAATATATCGGTAGACATGAGTGCACGTGGACGTGGGCAAAATTTTCGTGGACGAGGTAGGGGTAGGATGACGGTCTCGGAACCGGCAGGGTCTGGTCATGGATCGAAAAATGAGGTACCACCGCCGCCAGCTGTGGGCGCGGAATATTAGGATCAGACGGGTGGTAACGACGCAGTGTCACAGGCTGTACTGCGGGTGCTAGAAAGGGTTGCAAGTGTAGGCATTGGAACTGGAGCTCGGAAATCTATGACCGAGCGACTCAAGGCGAATGGTGCAGAGGTATTCAGAGGTGTATCTAGTGTGGCACCTAGTACTGTAGAGTATTGGTTGGAGGCGACGGAACGCATCATGGATGACCTGGATTTCTCAGCTGAAGAAAAACTGAAGGGCATAGTATCTCTGCTGCGAGATGAGTCATATCAGTGGTGGCTCACAGTCAGAGACGGAGCGATGGCAGACGATCTCACTTGGGAATTCTTCAGAACAGCCTATCAGAGAAAATACATAGGGGCCAGCTATGTTGATGCGCAGCAGGGCTTTCTTGAATTTGGTTCAGGGTAATAGGACTGTAGCGGAGAATGAGGCAAAATTTCTCCGGTTGAGTCGGTATGCACGGGGAATAGTGGCCACTGAGCACGAGCGCTGTGTCAGATTCGAGGAAGCGCTGAGAGACGAGCCGCGGATGATAATTGCCCACAGCAGGAACGAGAGTTTGCCGTTCTAGTGGAAAAGTCTAAGGTTGCTGAAGGGGTGAAACAGTCTGTAAGGCGGAATCAGGATAGGGGCTGGAATAAAAGGAGTTCTGGATCATTTGGGTTTTCTAGGAATCAGCAGAAGAGGGTTAGGTATAGTAGGCCAAATCAAGCTACTAGGCCTGCTGCTACTAATACTCAGTGGCCGCCGCGGTGTGCTCGGTGTGGAAAAACTCACATGGGGGAATGTTGGACTGGCAACAGGGAATGTTTTGAGTGTGGATCGTTGGGGCATCGAGTTAGGGATTGTCCACAGAGGTCAGCTAGGCTACAGTCTGAGGATCAGGGTCGTGCACAGTTTAGGAGGGATAATCAGCAGCCACAGAGGGGCCGTGGTTCAGGCAGGGGAGGTAATGGCTCTGGTAGAGGTCGGGGAGCACCGGGCAGAGGTGCAGGTGGTTCAGAGGCAAGACAGCTAGGGTTGGTCTACGCGGTGAGGCGTCGAGAGTGGGGCGATGCACCGGACGTCATAACCGGTACGTTCTTAATGTTCGGAGTACCTTATAATGCTTTAATTGATGTTGGTTCGACGCACTCGTATGTTGCTAGTAGTGTAGTGGAAACTATGAACTTAGACTCTGAGACTACTTCTAGGAAAATGACTGTGATAAGTCCTCTAGGTCACTCTGTAGAAGTAAGTAAACAATATAGGGAGGTACCACTAGAACTTCAAGGGGTCGTTTTTCTGGCTGACTTGATGGAACTGCCGTTTGGGGAGTTCGATCTGATTCTCGGGATGGATTGGCTAGTGAAGTATCAGGCTAGCTTGGATTGCGCAGCTAAGCGCATGGTGTTGAAGACCACGAAAGGTGAGGAGGTGGTAATGATAGGTAATAGGAGAGATTACTTATCCAATGTTGTCTCTGCACTGAAGGCTGAGAAAATGGTTAGAAAGGGTTGTGAGTCATTTTTGGTGCATGTTTGTGCTTTGGAAGCTAAGGATGCAGATGTGAAGAATGTCCGAACCGTAGGGGAATTTGCTGATGTTTTTCTAGAGGAACTCCCAAGTATACCTCCTGATCGCGAGGTTGAGTTTGGTATAGACTTGTTACCTGGAACTGCGTCAGTATCTATTGCTCCATATAGGATGGCGCCGAAGGAATTAGTGGAGTTAAAGGCTCAGATCCAGGAGTTGTTGGATAGAGGTTTCATCCGACCGAGTGTATCACCTTGGGGAGCTCCAGTGCTTTTTGTCAAGAAAAAGGACGGTACGATGCGGATGTGTATAGATTATCGCCAGATGAACAAGTTGACTATAAAGAACAAGTATCCGTTTCCTAGGATTGATGACCTGTTTGATCAACTCAAGGGTGCATCGGTTTTCTCTAAGATCGACCTCAGGTCGGGGTATCATCAGCTTAAAGTGAAAGAAGCTGATATTCATAAGACGGCATTCCGTACTCGGTATGGGCACTACGAGTTTCTGGTAATGCCTTTTGGTTTGACCAATGCACCGGCAGCATTCATGGACATGATGAATCGGGTGCTTCAGCCGTATTTGGATCGGTTCGTCGTAGTGTTTATAGAAGACATTTTGGTGTACTCGAAATCTGAGGAGGAACATGACGCACATCTTCGAGTGGTTCTGCAGGTTCTAAGAGAGAAGCAGCTGTACACCAAGTTTAGTAAGTGCGAGTTCTGGCTTAAGGAGGTAACTTTCTTGGGTCATGTTGTATCAGCTGAGGGAATTAGGGTGGATCCTCGTAAGATTGAGGCAGTATTGGATTGGAAACCACCCAAGTCGGTTGCAGAGATTTGGAGTTTTCTGGGTTTGGCAGGATACTACAGAAGGTTCGTAGAGGGTTTCTCTTTAATCGTAGCACCATTGACTAAGCTGTTGAGGAAAGGGGTTCCGTTTGTGTGGACTGAGAAACAGCAAGAGAGTTTTGACAAGCTGAAGAAGATTCTGATTGAAGCTCCGGTTTTGATTCAGCGTGTGGTAGGGAAGGAATTCACAGTTTATTGCGATGCATCACATACTGGTTTAGGGTGTGTGCTGATGCAAGATGGAAAAGTGGTAGCGTATGCCTCTCGGCAGTTGAGGCCTCATGAAGGTAACTATCCAACACATGACTTGGAGTTGGCTGCAGTGGTTTTTGCCTTGAAGATTTGGAGGCATTACTTGTATGGGGAGAAGTCAATAGTGTATACGGATCACAAGAGTCTGAAGTATCTCTTGACTCAGAAGGATTTGAATTTGAGGCAGCGAAGGTGGGTCGAATTGTTGAAGGACTATGACTGTTCGATTGAGTACCATCCGGGTAAGGCTAACGTAGTAGCTGATGCGTTGAGCCGTAAGGTGGTAGCGGATTTGCGAGCGATGTTTGCTCACCTTAGTCTTTATGATGATGGGAGTCTTCTGGCAGAATTGCAAGTTAAGCCGTCTTGGATTGATCAAGTTAAGGAGAAATAGCTGACAGATGAGGTTTTAAATGCTCGGAGGTCACAAGTGCAAAATGGTGAGTTGGGAGGTTTCAGCTTGAGCAGTGATGGAGTACTATGTTTTCAGGGGAAAGTATGCATGCCTAAGGATGTGGAAGTGAGACAACAGATTCTTCAGGAAGCTCATAACAGCCCATACACCATGCATCCTGGACGCGGTAAGATGTATCATGATTTAAGGGAACAGTTTTGGTGGCCAGGTCTTAAGCGGGAAGTAACAGAGTTTGTGGGCAAGTGTTTGACATGCCAGCAAGTTAAGGCTGAGCATCAGTTGCCATCAGGGTTGTTGCAGCCGGTAAAGATTCCCTAGTGGAAGTGGGAAAGGATTACGATGGATTTCGTCAGTGGACTTCCCTTGACGCCTAGCAAGAAGGACTCAGTTTGGGTAATTGTGGATCGTCTGACTAAGTCAGCTCACTTCATACCGGTAAGGGCTGATTATTCGCTTCAGAAATTAGCCAAGTTGTATGTGGCAGAGATAGTGCGATTGCATGGAGTGCCAGTGTCCATTATCTCAGATAGGGATCCCAGGTTCACGTCGAGGTTTTGGAAAGCTTTGCATCAAGCTTTGGATACCAGGTTGGATTTCAGCACGGCTTTTCATCCGCAGTCTGATGGACAATCTGAAAGGGTAATTCAGATTCTGGAAGATATGTTAAGGGGCTGTGTTCTGGATTTCAGTGGTAGTTGGGAGGAGTATCTACCTTTGGCAGAGTTCGCCTATAACAATAGTTATGAAACGAGTATTCAGATGGCACCATATGAGGCACTATATGGACGGAAATGTCGTACTCCTGCATGTTGGACAGAACTGGGTGAACGACGTATGTTGGGTCCGGAGTTGGTGGCTGAAACAGAGGATAAGGTTAAGGTAATTCGGGCTTGTCTTAAAGAAGTGTCAGACAGGCAGAAGTCTTACGCCGATCTTAAGCGCAGGGATATTGAGTATGCAGTGGGTGATAAGGTCTTTCTGAAGGTATCGCCTTGGAAGAAAGTGTTGAGATTTGGCCGGAAGGGCAAGCTAAGCCCTAGGTTCATCGGGCCGTATACAGTGTTGAAGCGAGTGGGACCGGTAGCTTATCAACTTGAGTTGCCAGCAGAGTTAAGTCAAATCCATGACGTCTTTCACGTTTCAATGCTTAGGCGTTATCGATCAGATCCATCACATGTTCTAGCAGTTGAGGAGATAGAGGTGAGCTCTGATTTGTCTTTCGAGGAGGAGCCAGTACGGATCTTGGATCGGGATGTCAAGGTTCTGCGTAGGAAAACAGTTCCCTTGGTGAAAGTATTATGGCGGAACCATGGTACGGAGGAGGCCACGTGGGAACCAGAGGATGTGATGCGGCAGCAATACCCTCAACTTTTCTGATCAGGTAACTTCGAGGCCGAAATTATTTTAAGGGGGTAGAACTGTAATATCCTTAAATCGGGGTCTCTGCATTTTGTATGAGTTTGCTTGTGATGGTATGTCTACTATGTTGGTTTGTTATGTTTTGGGGTCTAGGCACGACCTCGGGTTAGTCCTAAGTCATGGCCAAAATTTTTGTTTTAGCCCTTAAGAGGTAGGAGCTAGGTGAGTCGGGTGTTAAAAGAATTTAATGGAGGAGTTAGACACAAGGAATCAAGTGGAGAAATGGCAAGGAGGCGCCACTTAAGCACCAAGGTGATGACGCCACAAGGAGTGTGAGAGAGCCTTGGTTCGAGCTGCAGAATCCCTTTCTGCTTATTATTTTTTGACGCCACAAGCTAGGGGAGGAGTGTTCAGGTGGGACTCTTTTGAATGGAGGGAGTGGAGAAATTTGAGGAGCTTGACTTGTTCAAACAGATTTGAATTGAGGGAGGGGAGGAAAAGGTGGAGTTTGACTCATTCAAACTGATTTGAATGAGTGGTTGGGAGAGCTTGGAAGAGTAGGCCGAATCTCCATAGCCTTGGGAGGGTGCAATTTCGGCTAGTGTAGGCCGAATTGTTCTTGTCATTTCAGTGGAGAATCGAAACCTCATTTGGCATTCTTTGTTTTCCTTTCGGCAAGCTTGTGTTTTTGGCCAAACCATCTTGCTATTCTTTTGTAAAGCCGAAACTCAGGTAGCTATTCTCTCCCTTTCATTTTCGGTCCTCATTGATTAGCCTTCTCATTGCCGAATTCATCTTGCACACTTTTTCTTCTTCTATTTTGCTCAAAATCGAAACCTTACTCTCACATCTTTTTCTCCATTCTTCTTCTATTTCGTTCTTCTCTTCTCTCAACCTCACTGCGGAATCTATCTCTTTCTACTTCTTTTCTCTTCACCACTTTTCCCGAATTAAAACATCACTTGAGCCGAATCTTGATTCCAGCTTCTTCCATTTTGTTTTTCATTGTTTAAAACGAAAAGCCGAAAGCTTTGTTGTCTCTTTTTGTGCTTTCCTCTTGGCCGAATACCCTTAGTCGCATTCTCTTCTTTTCTCTCGTAATCTAGACTTTAGTGAAGTGCTGAAATTGAGTTCTCTTCTTCTTGGGAGTCATAGCCGAATCTCTTAGTAGCTGAGGACCCAAGCATCATTTGGGGTGTGTCGATCGGTGGTGTTCAAAGACCAAAGCAGTTACTAAGGTAAGATGATGATAAACTCTTTTAGTTCTGGATTTATGCTATGGCCGAATGGCCTTGGATTCTTAATGATGTGTGAAACAGATTGTAGGAAGGGGTTTAGCCAAACACATTGAGCCTTTGGGATTTGGTGGTCGATCTAGGTAAGGGGTTAACATCTCAATATCCGTTTCTCAATCATTCAAAAGTCGAAGGCTAACCATCTATGTGTATTAAGGTTTAGCCGATTTCAGGAGAGATCATCACCTGGTTCGGGATTTGGTTGGTAACCAAATCGGCTTAAGGTGAGTACTATTTTTGGGGCGACATCATTTTGGGATTTCTAGTTAAGCCGAATAGGGCTTTTGATTACTAACTAAGCAGTGGCCGATTGTAGGAGCAGTGAGGGCATACGTTTTGGGATCTCGTAGTATCGCGTAGCTTTGGAATTTTTCGCTTAGATTTACGTTTAATCAGGTGTGTAAACTCTTACACACTTTATTAGTATAACCTCCTTATTATGTTACTGCTTAAACCTTTGTATTCAGTGATAATGCCCTTTGGGCATGAGCTTGGAAACCGGGTAAGTCCCCTACTATGTGATTTTGATATGCATCATCATGCTTTGTTAAATGCTATGCAATGCCCTATTGCATGATACATGATATTATGACACGTATGTGATGAACATGATGATGGGTTGATGAGAGGAGGGGGATGATTTATTTGGACTGTCACCAGTGGTTTTGACCACAAGATGGGTTGGCCCCATTAGTTGATTTGTGACTACGGTAACCAGTGGTTTTGACCACACTATTGATATGATTTGTGACTAAGTCCCAGTGGTTTTGACCACCAATGGTTTTGACCACACGATTGATATTTGTGACTACGGTCACCAGTGGTTTTGACCACACATGGATATTGTGACTCGTCCCAGTGGTTTGGTACCACAGTGGGTTGGCCCCACATGATATATTACGGGATTGTCATCAGTGGTTTTGACCACACGATGGGTTGGCCCCATCACTTGATATTTGTGACTACGGTCACCAGTGGTTTTGACCACCAGTTGTTTTGACCACACGGGGTAGCTAAAGGAGATTGGATGGATAGGTTATGGGTTGCATGATTTGCATGTTTGCTGATGATCTATGTAAGTGCATGAACTATCGGGCTGGGGATTTATACACTGAGTCTTGGTGACTCACCCCTTCCCATACATTTTGCAGATGAGGCATAGATCGCAGATATGGAGCCGAGGAGGACTCGAGGTGGCCATGCATCTTAGTTTGGTTTTGACTTTAAACTGTTATTTCATTTTTATCAGCTTTCCTTAAATTTGGTGTTGGTTTTGTAATAAGGCCGCTAAGTTTAATTTTGGGTTTTTATTATTACTTACTTTTATTTTGTTTATATTTCTCAAGTTGGATTTATAAATGTGATAAAATTAACTGGTAAAAAAGCAATGTTTTCCAAATTATATCTCTTCGGGTTTTCAAACGTTACCATCGGGTAATAAAGTTCACATAGTAATAAGGTAACTTGGATATCTTTATAACTGTAAATGTCAAACAACTTCGGAAGCAAGTGGTTTTCAACTCGAATATACGCATTACACTCAGTTTTGAACAAGTATCGTTTTCTTATAAACTTTGTAACAACAAAGTAGATTATCGATCATGAGTTTTTTTTTTTTTACAATCATCACATGATTTCAACATCATCTTAAACAAGGATTTCCAATCCTATGATTTCAAAATGTTTTCCCTATGTGACATACCAGATTCGGTCGTGGTGTGTTGACCGGGTTTGGGGTGTTACAAAACCACTGAGACTTAGTCACAAAAATAATATAGAAAGCGGGGCCAACCCACTGTGTGGTCAAAACCACTGGTGACAGTCTAAAATCATATCTTCCCCCTCCTCTCATCATACCCATGCAATATGACATAATAATTCGTATGCAGTATGACATGTATGCAAATCATATATCACAGAAAACGTATGAAACAAATTACCATCATAATCAGAATAACAAATACGACATAATCAAGCCAATCAACCTCTAAGGGTATAATAGTAATTTACCTTCTAGTTACCCACTAAGGGTATTTCAGTAATTTCGTACCTGGAATGGCCTTTCCGAAGGCCCAATGTCGCCCCGAGCGACTCGACTACCAATTCTGTCTTTACCGGACTATTGGGCCTAAAACCCGATTCCAGCCCATTCGGGCCCACACGCTCGTGTCGCCCACCTAACATAAATCTAGCCACGTATATAAGTTCCACCTAGTCTAGTTCACTATATACTATACCATCATACATTTTGCTCAATTGGGCCCACGGGCCCATTGGGCCCACTTCGGCCCATTGCGGCCCAAGCAGCCTCAACCCACAAGAATACTACTGATGACCTCAACTATCGCATCGAAGCCCAACACGTGCGCTCGCATGCTCGTGTGGCTACTATTGTCGTGACCGGCACTTCGGCATTTGCCACTCTACAACTAGAGTAGAGAGAGTTACACACCTGATAGGAATCTGAAGCTGCTAAACCGCGCTACGAGCACTCCTTTGCCCAACGCCAACCAGGTATGCTCTTTATATAGCTAGCTTTTCACCTTCCTTCTTTGTATCTTTCCGATGTGGGATCCCTTCGTCAGTAGAGTTTAAATTCAACTGAAACTCTTGCCGTCCAATCCACAAAATAAATACTCCTTTGCTTCTCACGAGATTCAAACCCAGGCTCCTTGTAGCATAATCCATGTCGCTAACCACTAAGCCACAAGCTCTTCTTGTGTCTTAAACCATGCGCAGCTAAATTTAAACTTATAGCCAAATTCTAAGGTCCAAGTAAAAAGAAATCCAAAATGCCAAAGCCAAGACTTGAACCTTGGACCTCCTTCCTTACTTATGGCGTCACTTCCTTGCTCTTATGTGGCGTCACTTGGCCACTACACCACACCTCCACTTGTGTCATTTTTCTCCACTTTTTATTCTTAAGGCCTACCTGCCAACTTCTAGGGTTTTTTTCGCCTAAAACCAAAATTTCCCCAAAGCTAATGTTCGATCCCGGGACATCATAGAAGCCCTCTAACCTTCCAAAATCACTTATCTAATAAGTCCAACTTGTACTAAAGCCGATCTCCTATTCTCCCAAAAATTTTAAACACTACTACTCCTAAGGCCCATTGGGCCCAATCCTACTAGGCCCAACTTCGGAATGTTACATGCGACATATTATTTAATGCTATGTACCATTAGCCCAGGTAAGTGTTATCCTACTAGCTTATTATGGATTGAAGTGTATTATCTATCGAGTTTATAAAGGATGAACATGAACCATTTATATATATATAGCTATGTATGAATTGAGCCTAATGTCTACATGTTGTTTTGATGATTCGGCTATAAGTAAATTCGTTATTGAGAAATGAATTTGGATGTGATTTTATGTGCGTATAAAAAGAGGATTATGTGATTAATATGTATGAGATGTTTATTCGATTTGGAGTATAGGAATACTTATGATAACTATAAAATGAATGATGTATATGTTCGTGGAAGATAAGTGAACTCCTTAAGTTAAGGTTATGGATAGTATTCGGCCATGTCATTCTATAATTATAATGTTTATATTCATTTTCTATGAATTGTTTAATTAAAGGTTAAATGTTCAAATATCAATTTGTATTTGCTTGAGACTTACTAAGCTAGTGAGCTTACTTTGTGTGTTCATTGTTCGTTTTATTGATTTTTGGTCAAGCTACGGGCTCGAGGGATCATTGGAGAAGTTTCCCTTTTTGGTACTTTTGAGCTCGCTATTTTGGAATCAAAGGCATGCATAGTCTAGCTAAATGTTGGAATGATGTTATGTTTATATGTGTTTATAAAATAGCCATGCGAAAATGGCTTAAACTTATATTATAAGTTCGGTTTTATTTGTTCTTGATCATGTGGTTTAAGTGTTTGGTTTCAACGGTTTGGTCATGGTTGTTTCTTTACTTTAATTTATGCATTCTATATAATGGCCTGAATTTAAGATAACGCAGATGGTTGGAATTGCTAAAAGATTACGAATCGGTGATTGACTACCATCCAGGAAAAGCTAACATTGTTGCAGATGCATTAAGTCGAAAATCATTGTTTGCTCTTCGTGCGTTGAACGCACATATGGTTATATCTGGTGATGGTTCGATCATAGCTGAAATGAAGGCTAGACTGTTGTTTATTCAGCAAATTAGCGATGCACAGACAGTTGACAAAGATATGACTACTAGACGAGCTCAGTGTGAAAATGATGCAGAGTTAGAGTTTCGAATTGATAAAAATGACTGTTTGAACTATAAAGGCCGATTGTGTGTACCGAGAAATGCAGACTTGATTCAGATGATATTGGATGAGGCTCATAATAGTTAAATGTTGACACATCCAGGTAGCACAAAGATGTATAATGATTTGAAACAGTTCTATTGGTGGTCGGGCATGAAACGGGATATATCTGAATTTGTTTCAAAATGCTTAGTTTGTCAGCAAGTAAAAGCTGAGCATCAAGTGCCTTCCGGGTTACTTCAGCCGATCATGATACATGAATGGAAATGGGATAGAGTCACTATGGATTTTGTATCCGATTTGCCTACGACACCAAGCAAGAAAGGCGCAGTCTGGGTTATAGTGGATAGACTGACCAAGTCAGCTCATTTTGTACCGGTTCGTATGAACTATTCGCTCGACAAACTTACTTAATTGTATGTATAACAGATTGTGAGGTTGCATGGTGTACCGAATTCCATTGTTTCAGACAGAGACCCGAGATTCACATCGCGGTTTTAGAAGAAGTTGCAAGATGCTTTAGGTACTAAACTTCATTTTAGTACAGCCTTTCATCCGCAGACAGACGGTCAGTCCGAGAGAACTATTCAGATACTTGAGGACATGTTGAGATGTTGCGTTCTCGAGTTTGAAGGTACGTGGGAACGATACCTACCTTTGATTGAATTTGCTTACAATAATAGCTTTCAATCTAGTATCAAAATGGCGCCCTACGAAGCTTTGTACGGTCGCAAGTGTCGAACACCGTTATGCTGGACTGAGCTCAGTGAGAATAAGGTGCACGGGGTCGATTTGATTAAAGAGACAGAACAGAAAGTGGCTAAAATCAGAGATAGTTTAAAAGCTACATTAGATCGTCAAAAGTCTTACGCTGATTTGAAACGTGAAGACATTGAATTTCAGGCCGGAGATCGGGTATTCTTGAAAGTTTCTCCGTGGAAGAAAGTACTCCGATTTGGTCGGAAAGGCAAACTGAGTCTGAAATTCATTGGACCGTATGAAATCATCGAACGTATTGGTCCTGTTTCTTATAGATTGAAGTTGCCTTCTAAATTAGAAAAGATACATGACGTATTTCACGTTTCAAGGCTTCGTAAATACAGATTAGATCCGTCACATGTGTTCAGTCCGTTAGAGGTTGAAATTCGATCCGATATGACATATGATGAAGAACCGATCCGTATCTTAGCTCGGGAAATAAAAGAGTTGAGAAACAAGAGGATTCTATTAGTGAAAGTACTATGGAATAGGCACGGAGTTGAAGAGGTTACGTGGGAGCCTGAGGATTCAATGAGGCAACAATATCCGACTTTGTTTAACGGTAAGATTTTTGGGGACGAAAATCCCTTAAGGGGGAGAGTTGTAACAGACCGATTTTGACCCTAATCAGAACGGTGGTTTCGAGACCACGAATCCGAGTCTGAGAAATATTTTAATATTATATTTTGTGTTTATTATAAGTGAATTAATGTGTGTGAAAATTTCATAGAAAAAATTTAATCGTTTGTGTGTTCAATTTAACAAAAAGGACTAAATCGCATAAAGCGTAAAAGTTGCATGCTATAGTGTAAAGTGCTAGAATGATTATGGCTTCTTAATATGGAGTATCAAAAGGGCAAATAGCCCATTTTACAAGTTAGTGGATGGCTTATGACTAATGTGCCCTTATTATATATGATAGTTTTATTTTTATTTAAAGGTTATAATAGTAATCTAACTAATAACATAATATATGATTTAATAAAACAAAAAGAAATGCCATTATCATCTTTATTTCTTATGGCCGAATGTTGGTGAAGGAAGAAAGGGTTTATTTCTTTGAAATTTCGGCATTTAGAAGCTCAAATTGAAGGTTAGTTTGACTTTGGTTTTTGTTAATTTTTATGTTTTTGAGATCGTTGCTTAGTATATTATCCGACCCATGCTAAAATTTTTGAGATTAGTGTACATGTGATATTCGGCCATTGATGTGTTCATGTAGGTTGTGATGTTTGATGATTTTGAATTAAAGACGTGTTAAAGATTAATATGTTTTGTCTTTGGATTTTTGGTAAATTTGAGTATTTGGGCTAAATTGAAAAAATAAAATTTTAGAGGGGCTTATTTGTAAAATAAATGAAATAAATGGACTTGTAAGGTCCCTAGGAAGATTCGGCTCTTGAGTAGCATGGGGAAATTTTGTGTATTTTGTGTTTTATGCAAATAGGATTAAATTGTAAAAATGTGAAACATTAGGGGTAAAATGGTAATTTCCCATTTATGTGTTTTGGGACTAAATTGAAATGAAATGTACTTGAATGAGCTAAATTTCATTGTGTTTAGATCAAGAACAAAGAAAAACGGATTTGGATCGGGGGAAGTCGAAGATTATCGAATAGTCAGTATACGTTGTCCGTCGACTGTCGAGGTAAGTCCTTAAGCTAAAGTATGTTAAAGAATTATTTATGAATAGGTTCAATGAAATTATTTGATAAATTTGAGTATGAATATATGTGTTAGCCGAATGTAAAGGCTTTAAAATGGATTAGATGTGTTTTTGTATATGTGACAAGAATTTGTACATTCGTTGTGATATATGAATGTGAATTGTGTATATGTTTAGTTAGTGATGATAGTGTTAAGAAATGTAATTTGATGGACTGGTTTAATAAATTATTTCGGGCATTAAAGCCTAGCAGGCCTTGTGCCGGTGATTTGATTCGGGCTTATTGCCTAGCAGGCCTTGTGTCGGTGATTTGATTCGGGCTTATTGCCTAGCAGGCCTTGTGCCGGTGATCTATTTCGGGCTTTGAGCCTAGCAGGCTTCGTGCCGGTGAATTATTTCGAACTTTTGGTCTAGCAGGCTTAATGCCGGTGATAAGCTATAAACTGAGAGCTCATATAGCAAACGAGGTGCGACATATTATTTAATGCTATGTAACATTAGCCCAGGTAAGTGGTATCCTACTAGCTTATTATGGATTGAAGTGTATTATCTATCGAGTTTATAAAGGATGAACATGAACCATTTATATATATATAGCTATGTATGAATTGAGCCTAATGTCTACATGTTGTTTTGATGATTCGGCTATAAGTAAATTCGTTATTGAGAAATGAATTTGGATGTGATTTTATGTGCGTATAAAAAGAGGATTATGTGATTAATATGTATGAGATGTTTATTCGATTTGGAGTATAGGAATACTTATGATAACTATAAAATGAATGATGTATATGTTCGTGGAAGATAAGTGAAATCCTTAAGTTAAGGTTATGGATAGTATTCGGCCATGTCATTCTGTAATTATAATGTTTATATTCATTTTCTATGAATTGTTTAATTAAAGTTTAAATGTTCGAATATCAATTTGTATTTGCTTGAGACTTACTAAGCTAGTGAGCTTATTTTGTGTGTTCATTGTTCGTTTTATAGATTTTTGGTCAAGCTACGGGCTCGAGGGATCATTGGAGAAGTCAACCACACTATCATCCCTTTTTGGTACTTTTGAGCTCGTTATTTTGTAATCTAAAGCATGTATAGCCTAGCTAAATGTTGGAATGATGTTATGTTTATATGTGTTTATAAAATAGCCATGCGAAAATGGCTTAAACTTATATTATAAGTTCGGTGTTATTTGTTCTTGATCATGTGGTTTAAGTGTTTGGTTTCAACGGTTTGGTCATGGTTGTTTCTTTACTTTAATCTTAAGCATTCTATATAATGGCCTGTTGGTAAAACCAACGTTTGTGTTAAATTAGTTAGATGGTTTGGCAATCAAGTTGATCTTTATATGTATAAGTCTAGGTAGATATATGTTAGTTGAGCTTTATTCGGGAATTATATAAGTGTGACAATTTCAATCGTTTTGCTAGATAGGAATTATGTGAGTAATGCATGTATGTGTATTCGGCCAAACCTACGTGAAAGTTATACATGTTATTATCATGTTTAATGAATTATTTGTTTAGGGCCATAGTCGAATGTAGAAGATGTGTATAACTATGGTTTATAAATATTTTGCTTGTGAAGTCACTTATTTTATTTGAGTACATGATTACCAAACTTGGTTTGTGCTAGGCAATCAACATGAAATGTTGCAAATTTGTATTGTTAAGTGATAATGTTGTAGTATACATTGTATAGTCATTTTAAATACATCAATGGTTATGTTGTATATGAATGGGATTAATGTATCGAGTATGTATTACACATGTGAAATTTGTTGTTTGTTAAATCATTTGAAAAAAAAAAGTGAGTGATTAAGTTTCAATCGAGCGAACTGAAATTTTTAACTTACATGGTAATACCTGTAACCCTAATTCGGCGACGAACATGGGTTAAGGGTGTTACAGTAGCGGATGGAGGGTTGATTGTTGAAATCCCCAAGGTGTGATGGTTGGTACGGGCTGGTGTGTAGAGGATGGAAACCTAGGATGGGTTGGGTTATTCATTATTTATTGCTTATCATGTGATTATGATTGATACCTTTATGTATGGGCCAGGGCCCATGGTGTGTTTGTGGGCTCAGGTCGTTGTGTGCTTTGAGATTTATACACTGAGTCTTTGTGACTCACGCTTTCCTTTTCTCTACTTTCCAGATGAGCAGTAGATCGTGGTCAAGGGAGTCGAGACGGACTCGAGGGGCCATCAAAGTTTTTATCTCTACAAGTTATTTCTGGGATTTCTTTAAGTTTTATTTTATTTCATTTTGGGAATATTTATGTAATAAGGCCCCTAGTTTCATTCAACTAAGCAGATTTCAATGTTCTGAAATTTAGGAATTTATGACAAAGTTTATTTATACTTAATAATAATAATACAAAAGAGTTTATTTTTAAAAATGTCATTTATTTATTTGAATTATGTCTAATTAACTTACGACTTCCAAAACCAACACAGCAAAAGTTTTCAATGTACAAGCCGTGACTCGCCAGATCTGGTCAAAACGCATGGGCCGGGTTTGGGGTGTTACAATATTGATATGAAGAATTAACTGATTTATGTTTATGAAGAAACGACAAGAGAATGATATTTATCATGACATGTAAATATGTGATTATCTTTAATATGTTAATACAAGGTAATTAAGTATGTTGAGACGAGTAATAAATTCAAGTAAGACATGAAATGAGAAAAATAAATATGTTTAAGGGACAATATGTTTGATTTTGATTGGTTTCAAATATAAATGCTAGATGAAATAAAATGTCTGATAAATAAATTTGTAATTCCGGTAATGCCTC